>JAADKB010000010.1:0-1200000 GCA_009982845.1 Delphinella strobiligena
TCCGTCCCAAGCACAAAGAGCCTCAGCACGTGGTGTCCGCGATACATGTGTACCTATAATGTCATGGATACACTTATAAATCGTACGTGGATATGAAGCGTTCCATGTACTGATCTGTTGGACGTCTTCGGGGCTCAGCATGATGATCGAGGAGAGTTCTTGCTCTAAATTCTCGGGATCCAGAAGGTGTTGAAGTACTTGAGCAGTCTGATCGAGGATGCGACGCATCTGTACAGAGTCGATCAGGAGGGAGTCATAGCTCACACCAAAGACTATGTTCTGCCTGCTCGGCTTCACATCGAGCATGATTCCGTAGCTGTTGAGACTGGATGGATCATCCCGACTTTCTCGTGGACCGAGCACACCTTCTAGTGTCGTCGGAACATCTTCCGATTGAACTACCAGAACGTTCTGAAAATTGCAAGCCTTTCGCGTTTGTTCACTGATATTGCGAATATTCTGTAAGCCCAGGTGCTCGAACCCAACGGATTTCACCATCCCTCGTTGCACACGACCGAGAAAGTCCTTCACCGACATCACATTGTTCATTTGAATCCGCACAGGAATAGTCGTAAACGTCGGTCCCATCATGTTTTCAAGACCTGGTACATCAATATTCCGTCCATGAACAGTGCTCCCGAATACGACATCATTGTTAGCCGTATGAGCCGCCACAACAAGCGCCCAGGCTCCTTGTATGATGGCAGCCATGGTGAAATCGACCATCAGGCGCTTATCATCAAGGTGAATGACTTTCTCAACAAAAACGTCTGCGGAAGGGGAGTATGCGCTACTTGGTAATCGAGGAAATATGTCCGTATGTGTATCTGCAAATTGTGTTGCCCAAAAATCGTTCGCATTGCATTCATCTTGTCTTTGCAAATGCGCAATAAAAGAATTGAAAGGTGGAGAGTCTGCTGCAACCGTACGGCTGTGATACTTTTCCCCTACACGATCCAATATGAGTTTGAGAGACCAGCCATCATAGATACTATGATGGATGGAGAGACAGAGGTGCGGCTCGGCTGTGTTGTCGTCAGTGACCAACGCTAAGCGACAGAGCCTGCTACCAAGCCCCATAAAGTGCCGAGTATCTTCTTGCAGATATTCCTGAAGACTTGCCTGATCTACCCACTCCATCTCTTCATCAACAACAACTTGCAGTGTTGCTCTGGTGGTTTCTACGATCCTTGTTCGCAGAATTGGTGCAATCTTGGCCACTGATTGCCAGGCATCTCTTAGGCGACTGATATCTGTACGGGTCGAAAGCTTGAAAGTGAACTGCGCCATCTCTCGGCCTGGGGTCTTGACGGATATAGCCATAAGTCCTTGCTGAAGGGCGGTACAAGGATAAAGATCTTCTATCTTGTCGATTTCAATGTTGCAGAGCTGCGCCACCTCAGATCTAAGGGCACCGGCTCCCGAAGGATCATCCAACAAAGAGAAAGGCTCGATGCTGTTGGGCGAAGATCTGTCTACTGATGTCAAATGGTCTTCTAGCATGCATGTCGCTGCCATATCTTCTAATCGAGGATGGTCGAAAACATCAACGACTGTGAGCAGTAGACCACTTTTCCTCGCCTTAGTGACTAATCTCATTGCATCTATACTGTTCCCACCAAGCCTGAACCACGAATGGTCCAGGCCAATCTGCATAGGGTCCAGCCTTAGCACATCTGACCACAACTGATGCAACAAGTCTTCATTTCGCGTATTTGGTTGCCGAATAGAAGTTTGTACACCGGTATATGCTGCAAGCTGATCAAGCGTTAGCTTTGATGCATAATCTTTCATGGATCGGCGATCAATCTTGTTGGATCCCATAGAAGGGATGAAATTCAACGGAATCCAGAACGAGGGAACCATGAATCTCGAAACAACTTGAATCAGTGCAGACTCAATTGTGGCGACAGTCGAGATCCACTGGTCAGTATGCGTGAGATCTTGAGAAATCATCTCAGAAAGCCCCATGGATACATGGTCTTCATTAGTTTGCAAACAGATAAAGGCGACGAGGACAGGATCCTGTGCTTCGGCAGGGATTATGGCCTCAACTACGACTTGAGTGAAGGCGGGAAGGAACCTCTGAATTTGGCTCTCCACCTCGCCCAGCTCGAGTCTTTGTCCTCGGATCTTGACTTGGGTAGTATCCTTGCGTCCGATGAAGATTATACTCCCGTCAGGTCCGTGTCTGGCCAGATCGCCCGTCTTGTACAGTTTTCTCCCTGGGAGACAAGTTTCTTTTTGAAGCCATTCCGGTCTATCGACAAACGACAGAGCAGTCTTTTCAAAGTCGTTGATATATCCTTTGGCAACGTTGGCACCGTCAATGACAATCTCACCAACACCACCGAGCGGAGAGAGTTTTCTGTGATCGTTTGGATCTACTAGATACAGATCAACCGAGGCAGTAGCGCACAGCCCCGTCTGTCTCGTAGCCCAGTCAGAAATCCCAGATCCGGTTACGTTAAAGATGCCCGATGAGTTCGTACATTCGGATGGGCCCCAGCCCTCGAACAGCTGGATATGACGCCATTGGTCCAAGTCTGTTTGGTTCATAGCCTCACCAATCAGATTGACTGTCTTGACTGTTGGTATGTCTCTTGCGTCTAGAGTCCGAGCGAAGGACGGCGTCAGTCTCATAAAGTTTACTCCCATCCTGTTGATAGCGGCGACCAAGTCATTGTCTCGTTCAAAGTCACTAGGAATGCATACCGTACCACCATACATCAAGGTAGCCAAGAGCTGCTCTACACATGCATCAAAGCTGTGCGAAGCGAAGTGAAGCGCTTTGGTTTTTGAAGACAATTTGAGAGCTTTTTGCATTGCACGTGCTGAACTTGCATAAGCTTGATGATCAAGAGCGCTTCCTTTTGGTTTCCCAGTAGTACCAGAAGAGAAAATGACGTAAAGGGTATCATTCGGTCTGACGGACAGACACGGCGAGCCTGGGATATCTGGCAGATCCCTTACAGACTCTGGGCCAACAACGAAAACTGTTTTTGCAACCCTCTTTGTGACTGATTCTAGTGCAGGAGAGCTCAGAACCAGTAGAGCGTGGACATCGGATATCAAGGTCTGGAGACGGGATTCGGGAAGCTTTGGGTCAAGTAGCAAGAAAGCTCCACCCGCCTTGACGACAGCTATTAAACAGACTGCAGTCCACATGGACTTCTCATAACAGATAGGAACCACAGTATCTGGAACGACGCCACGATGATTTAAAAAGTGCGCCAGGCGGGTAGAAAGAGCGTCCAATTCGTCATAGGTTAGAGTGCCATCCCAGGAAAGGATTGCGCAGGAGTTTGGTGATTCTGCTACGCGATGAGTAAACACACCGTGGACGCACTCGTCCACGACCTCGACAGGAGCTTTTGTCCAAGACTTGATTTGAGCCTGGTCTTGTGGGCTTGGATAGCGGAGTTCATCAAGTCGGCAACATGGTTTTGAGCACAGTTGCTGGATCATGTGCTCCAATTGACCCATAAGCATAACAATGTACCACTCGGTGAGCAGTTGATCATCATACATAACAGCGACGCGGGCACCTGCAGGAGTTAGAAAGACCTGCAAAGAAATCGCGAATGTACGCGACATGCCTTCCCAGTCGTCCCGATCATTGTCATAGAGTGTATTGTCATAATATTCCTCTTGTGGGTTCACAACCAGGAGACTGTCGAATCTGCAAGCTAATTCTGCGTCTTCACTGAGCTTGGAGATATTTTGAAGGCCAAAGTTCTCGTGCGGAATCATCCTAGTTGATTGGTCTTGCATTTGACTCAGGAATTCAGCAGTAGTATCAGAAGGACGGATCCGGACCCTCACTGGGACGGTTGTGATGGTAGGCCCTGAAATCTGGTCAATCCCCACGACTGGTGCTGCTCGACCAGACAGTGTTGTCCCAAACACTACTTCGTCGGCTAACGAGTGCTTCGCAGCCAGCAGCGCCCATGCAGAGCGCACCACAATAGCCGTAGTGACTGCCATCTCCTCATGTCGACTAAACGTAAAGTTCGTTTGCCAAACAGAGTCCGCACGCTCATGGCGACGAGCGGAGATATTGACGGGGAAATTCGTGGCTCTCGCGTTTTGCAATTCTTCTCGCCACCAGAGCTCCGAGGCATGGGTATCCACTGCTCTCAGATGTCGTATGAAATTTGAAAATGGTGGAGAATGCGGCACGATCTCACCGCTGTAGGTCTTTTCATGCTGACTGTCGATGAGCCATTGACTGTAGCCGTCAAATGTAGCATGGTGACGAGTGAGCACGAAGACCCACTCCTCTCCGTCCCTGATCAGTGCAAATCTCGTGAGTGGACAACCCAGCAACATTGGACAATTCAGATCAAGAGCGAGATAGTCATCTAGACTCTGCAAATCCCTCCAAGCAATGGGCTCTTTGCAAACTACCTGAAGGAACTGATTACCGGACTCTACTATACGAGTCCTCATGATCTCATTAGACTGGGCTACAATATCCCAGGCTTTCTTGAACTTGTCCAGATTTATAGTACGTCTTAGTCTCCGGATATCTTGTGTAATATAGGTGCCTGGTCGTTTCAGCGAGAGTGCCATGAGCCCCTCCTGTAGAGGGGTGCAGAAAATGATATCTTCGATTTCGTCTACACGAATTCGGCAGGAAACTGCGACATCGGAATGTACTATGTTTTCTGGCGATAGAGAAAAGACTGGTACCAGATCTTGAGATGATTGATCTCTGGAAGTTGACTGTAGGCTACAATATGATGCCATATCTTTCAATATTGGATGGCTCATGATAGCAGCTACATCGAGTTTGAACCCAACCTTACGCGCTGACTTGGACAGCTTCATGGCTGCTACTGAGTCGCCGAGATGCAGGAAGTTCGAGGTCTTAGCAGCGAGACTGGGGTCAATATCCAGAACCTCCGCCCATAGTCTTTGCAGAGCAAGCTCTAGCTCGGTGGAAGGGGCAGCCCCTGGCTGCTGAAGAAAGCCTTTCAGATTGTCCGTGGTGATCTTTGTGACAGCATTTTGTGCTAGCAAAGTTCTGTCTAGCTTCCCTGTTCGGGATACCGGAAGTTTTGGAATATCCAAAAACAGCGAAGGGACCATATGTCGAGGCAGGGTTCGCTCTAAAGCCTGCTTCAAAGCTTTTTGGATATCTTCAACCTCCCTATCAGACCAACTTCTGGTGGGGTCGAGAGCAAGATAACCAACGAGGACTGGATCACGATTAGTTGGTCTTACGACCACAACAGCGGTCTCTGTGTTTTCCGGTACATGCTCTTTCATGCTAGACTCGATGCCGTGAAGCTCAACCCGTTGTCCACTAATTTTGACCTGGGCATCTCTTCGACCTAGGTAGAGTAAGTCCCCTGTGGAGGTGTATCGGGCCAGGTCGCCTGATCGATATACTCTAGTCCACTTCCGATTGTCCAGATAATCCGGCACAACAACGAAAGCCTGATCAGTAGCTTTGGGATTGTCATGGTAATGTCTAGCTAGCGTCGGTCCTTCGATTACTATTTCCCCAATACCGCCGATCGGTGCTAGAGTACGAAAGTCTGCGACGTCTACAAGCCAGACGCGGCCACACATAGAGCGTCCGATGCTGGCTGTAAGAGCGTAGGAAGTAATGGGCTCGGTAACAGTTGTCCAAGCACACTATGCAATAATTAGAACCCGGATCTTGGGAAGGAATGCCACTTTTACAAACCGTCTCGGTGATTCCGTATATATTCATCAGAGCTACTTGGCCAGCCCATCGGCGGACAAGTGTTTCGGGTAATGGCTCACCGCCCAGTATCAATGTCTTCAAAGAGGGCACCTCATCTGTGTCCAGTTGACCTGCGACTGCAGGGGTGAAGGTTGCGTGGTTGATATGCAATGATGAGAAGGCACGCGGAATATCGTTGAGTCTGTCTGACTCACAAGGCACACACAAGCATGCTCCACGACTGAACACGCAGAAGATGTCGCTGATAGAAAGATCGTACGTAAAGGAGGCAAATTGGAACACTCTTGAGTCGGACGTCATCTGCATGCCAATGCTGATATCTCTGCACGATGTCGCGAATGAATTATGCTCGAGAATGACTCCTTTGGGCTTGCCTACATTCGTCAGCAAGCATATACACTCACGCAGTTGTTATTATTTTACTTGCCTGTAGTGCCAGACGTGAATAGCATAGTCGCCGCATTATGAGGCATGACGCTGGAACAGGGCACCGTGCACGGCAACTGCTGTGACAATTCAATAACTCCGTCGTCGATGATGATAAGTTGAGCCGAAGCACACGGTGCAAAATTTATTGCGGCCGTGGGCGAACACACAAGCTTTACAATTTTGCGTTCAGCAATTGTCTCTTGAAGCTTGGAAGCAGGGTATTGAGGATCCAAAGGGACATGTAGGGCTCCGGACTTGAACAGAGCTATCAATAGTCAAAATGTGAAGCGCACTAACGCGAGGGAGCACTCGACCGACCTATCATAGTGACAATTGCGTTGAGCGATTTTTCGAATGCAAATCCGGTCGGTTGCTCCACCTTGATTTCGCCATACTCAACCAGATAGTGGCCTAGGCGAGTACTTGCTTCATCCAGGTCATGGTAGGTCATAGAACCGTCCCAGGAGCATACTGCCTCGGCATTCGGAGTGAGACGAGCCTGACGCTCTAAGATATCGTGGAGGCAGCAATCAATAGGGCTTGTCGGATGTTCGTTCCACTTGCCGATCAATGACATATCTTGAGGACTGACAATACTGAGCGAATCAAGGGTACCATCAAGGTCAATCGTCAAGGATGTGATAATATGGTCCAGGGTATAACCCATCTTTCGGACCTGGTCGATTTGCAAGTTCTCCATGGCATATAACGACAATGTTGTCCCTCGAACGTGCAGTTCGAGCTCGAACTATGTCATGGTCAGACATATCACGCTCTCCATATATCATGACTGTACATACCTGGGGCTGAAGATCTTGGCCATAGTCAAGGAACAAGATGGCCTTGTTCACATTCACCCTTTTGCGGTTCGTCTCTTGAGGAAGATGATATCGTTTCGTCACCTCTTGCAGAGATGCTAGAACAGTTGCGCCAGGTGCGTTGGTCTGTTGCCAGAAACCGAGTTGTTCTGCGTCGGTATGACGCCAGGGGAAACAGACATCTCTTTCACCGTGATACTTCTGGAGCAGGATAGCCCACGACAGCAAATACACAGCTTCGATGCGGATATTTTCAGTTCTACACATCAATTGAAAGTGTTTGAATCCAGGCGATGATAGATGATCCTGAACATGAATTTGCTCACAAGACCTTGTGGTTGCACATGTGATTTCAGACATTGCCAAGTTTTGTAGAGCTTTATTGTCCTGACACGGTTCTCAATGAGCGAATAGAAAGAACCCGATTATATTTTTGATATGCTTCTGGTCCAAGAGCGAGTTATAATTCAAAATGAGATTCTTCAACTTCTATATGATTGATATTCACTGTCATGTACAACTCTCACTATTACGAACCCAGCACATGTACGCGTATCGTCGTGAGAGACGCTATGGATATGACAACTGCGCTTAGCTCTCCATACAGTACATACTAAGCGCTTGATTAAACAGTGGAGTACAGTACATTGCTAGTGCTACTAACGACCGTCCTAGCGCATTACTCTGCAGCAAGCTGAGTTGACTTTGCAGGCGATCAACTCCGTATTTGCGATCTATCGGTCCGTGACGGGGCTTATCTGCCCGCAACTAAGCGGTAAGATAGTTCAGATGGTCATATGAGGCCATCGGTATCATTTTACAACCTGCTTTAGCGTCGTATTTCGCTGTGCTCCACAAAGCTATTGTATCAATTTCTTTCCAAAGCCGATAGCAGAACCATCGCTCTATATTAATGCGTTAGCCCGATGTGGCAAAGTCTGCATTGTCACAATCGAAGCTGATCTAGAATCAACAAGCGGTTTGGAACGGCGAGCGATTACAGGATCTACTTTTAGCCAGTATTCACGTCAAGTCGCACTTGTCGAAAGGACGCAAAATCTGGTGTGAGCCGTTCAACTTTTCAGCAACTAGGAAGAAGACTTCCCCTCAGGCGCCATGTCAATCGCAATACTTTTCACGGCTTCCTGCGTAAGCGTCGTTTTTGTCGCCTTTTACTTCGTTGCAGGTCGTCAACCGAGATATCGGTCACATAATTTTATATATCACGATGAGGACGGTGAAGCGTCTGCAAACACCTCAGCGACGGGCGCGAAAGCCTACGCATCCCGACTTTTGCCCCCAGTTCTAGCCCTCGGAGCTCTGAGCCTGTCTATCGTGAATTGGGTCTTGAAGGACTTCGATACACGTTCGGGTATTATCGCCAGTGGATGGGTTTGTTCAACCAAGCTTTGAATTATCACATCTAACATGGTAATAGATCATCGTCAATGCAGACGTCGTCTTACTTGCTCGTGAGTCCTTCATGAAGCAACGCTTCGCGATCGGGCTCTTGGTGACGATATCTTCTCTATCGCTCTCTGTAGCCATGGTTGTTGACGACAATACGGACTTTGCTCATCAAATTGCTTTTTGGTGTCAGTTCGGACTTGGAATATGTCTAGCTATCGTGTGTTCTTCCCTGCGTCGTCGCCCCACGGTGTATTTTAAGGGGAAAGAAGTGGACGCACAGCTGACGTGCTCTGCGATTGAGAGGTAAGTCTAGTATCTTCGATTGTCGCTCTCAGACATTAATATTATAAGATGTACATTCGCGTGGA
Organism: Delphinella strobiligena; assembly: GCA_009982845.1. Taxonomy (NCBI): domain Eukaryota; kingdom Fungi; phylum Ascomycota; class Dothideomycetes; order Dothideales; family Dothioraceae; genus Delphinella; species Delphinella strobiligena. The sequence continues at coordinate 8,745 of JAADKB010000010.1, forward strand.
TCAGGCCACTTCTGAATCGAGCACGAAAGGCACGCTGTCTGGAATATGACGATTTAGCCAGTCTTGGACGCGCGACGAGATCACGCGATCTGAGAGCCCATTTTCCATTGAGCGAGGTCAGAAGGCGTCCTCTCTGGAAAATTATCGTGAGCGACCATTACTCAGCTATCATTCAGCAATGGCTTACTGCTGTGGCCGAAAGTATCGTCTCTATGCTTCCGTCAATATGCATGTACAAGATCCTGTCACTCTTGGAAGAGCGCTCGTCAGAGAAATCATCGGACAGGTCACCAATTTGGATGTGGATCATTTTTCTTGCGGGGTCAAAGATTGTACATGTTTGTCTCAGCAATTGGCTACAGTGGATCAGCTTCGCCCTTTTCGCAATCCCTGTCCGCTCGCAATTATCAGCCGTGATATTTTCCAAGGCATTGCAGATGAAGTCAGTCCAAGGATCACGTTCGGAGACTCGCGACACTGTGATTGACAGTGGCACTGGCGAAGAAGACGCGCATGAGATGGACACGTTCCTTCCCCAAGAAGAAGACGATGAACAAGACCCCGAGTGCGATGAAAGAAGCAGTGAAAATGCAGTCAAAGGCATCGTCAATCTTCTTGGAGTGGATGTGCAACGTGTAGCAGAATTCTGTGGCTATAACATGGATCTTCTTCGTGGTGCCGTGAAAGTCACAGCAGCTGCATGTCTCCTTGCAACTCTTATCGGCTGGTGGAGGTAAGTGCTCTTGTCTGTATAAGGTTTACTTTGTCTGACTGCTCCAGCACATTGGCAGGCTTCGCTGTACCGATTGTTCTACAGCCAGTCAACCGTGTAGCGACAAAGCATTATACCAGCAGACAACTGGAGGTTATGGAGGCCAGGGATAACAAAGCACATGTCATTACGGAGGCGTTGCATGGGATGCGTCAAATCAAATTCTCCGCGACAGAACTGCAATGGGAGAAGCGTATCCTGAACGCCCGCGAGCGCGAACTGCAGGCTCAATGGAAGGTATATGTCTGGGCAATATTCCTCACCTTCGCTTGGATTGCCATGCCCGCTTTGATAGGTGCAGCTGCGTTGAGTGTCTATGCATGGACAAGCAAGGAGATGATCCCTTCCGTCGCTTTCACCGCCCTTTCTATCTTCTCAAGTCTAGAGTGGACGATTGGCGCTGTGCCTACAACAATAACGGAGATGCTCGACGCACGAGTCAGCGCAAACCGGATACAAGAGCACATCAAATCGGAAGAACGCGTTGAGATGTTGAAAGAAGGAGAGGCTGTGGAATTTAGAGACGTCTCTGTGGGCTGGCCATCGAAGTCTCGTTCATTCCAAGATGCTAAATTGCGGGCTCTCAATCTACGATTTCCCCCTAACAAGCTGAGGTACTCTAATAGACCTACTTTGGCACCTTGAATTGCTAACGAAGTTCTAGTGTCATCCACGGCAAGACTGGAGCTGGTAAAAGCTTGCTTCTGGCTGCCATAATCGGGGAAGCGGATATCATATCGGGCGAGTTGCTCGTTCCTCACGCCCTCCCAATGGAGCAGCGAGACAGCGATCATGCAACAGCAAGCAATTGGATAATACCTTCCGCTTTTGCCTACGTTGGACAGGTCCCATGGATCGAGAATTCGTCTGTGAAGGACACCATTCTCTATGGTCTTCCTTATAGACATGAGCGATACATGCAAGTCATTCACGCATGCGCTCTTGTTGAAGATATCAAGATGCTCCCGGACGGAGAAGAGACTGAAGTTGGGGCCACTGGAATCAACCTAAGCGGAGGACAGAGATGGAGACTAACTTTCGCACGAGCCTTGTACTCACGAGCTGGTATACTCGTTCTCGATGACATCTTTAGTGCTGTCGACAGTCATGTTGGGCGTCATCTGCTCGATAACGGCATTCTTGGTCCTCTGGGAGCAAATCGTACTAAGATTCTTGTCACTCATCATGTTGATCTGGTACAGCGATACGCAACCTGCCTCGTTACCTTGAACAACGATGGAACAGCAAGTATCTTGCGAAATGCTAGATGTGGGACACCCATCAATATCGAGGCAAGATCTGATATCGTACCAGAGCCATCTATCACGGCAAGCGCTATAGAAAAGACAAGCGACCTGTCCACGCCAATTGGCAGGAAGTTTGTCGAAGACGAAATTCGGGAGCAAGGTCGGGTTAAATGGAAAGTCTACAAAACATATATTCTGGCTTCCGGCGGAATACAACATTGGCTATTGACCCTCGTCTTGTTCTCGCTGGCGGCACTCTCAGTCATCGCTCGTTCTTATTGGCTGGCTTTGTGGACAAGAACTTACACTACGGTGACACACCAGCATGGACAGGCAGTCACTACGGCACACCCGAACTCAGAAGCATCTCCGCAGTCGCAACTCGTGTTCTATCTGGGGATTTACGTGTTAATATCCATGATTTCGGTCAGCCTGGTCGCAGTCAAAATTACCTTTGTGCTCGTTGCGTCATTACGGGCTGCACGACATCTTTTCGAGATTATCACGCAGAATGTACTTCAAGTTCAGTTGCGATGGTTAGACACACAACCTGTCGGCCGTATACTGAACCGTTTCGTGGGCGATTTCGCCCTCATCGATAGCAAGCTTGGCGGTGATATGACCTGGTGTGCCAACGGCCTGTTCTCGATGGTCACGATCATTGCTGCTGCGCTCTTCATCTCCATTTGGATGTTGATACCAGTCGTCGTACTTTCGCTGCTCTGCATATACGTTGTCTACCTCTACATGGATGCCGCTCGCGACATCAAAAGACTCGAGTCAAGCACTAAATCGCCGATGTTCGAGCTGGTTGGCTCGACACTTTCTGGTCTGGCCACAATCCGCAGCTTTGCACGCGCAGACGACTATCTCGAGCGCATGTACAGGCACATCGATAGATGGTCCCAATCCTCGTGGCATATCTTGCTCGCGACTCAATGGATGAGGTTTCGACAAGGAGTCTTGGGAGTCCTCTTCACATTGTGCATCGCAACAGGAGTGGCATATTTCCCATCTATGGATGCCTCCCTAGCTGGATTTGCTCTGAGTTTTGCCCTCGATTTCTCAGCTGTTGTCGAAAATACCATCAGCAGATACACTTCGACGGAGCTTGATATGAATTCAGCAGAACGGATACTGGAATACATGCATCTTCCCACTGAATCTACGTCTGGTGCAGATGCCCTGCCATCCTGGCCATCAAAAGGAAAAATTGAAGTCCGTGGCCTAGAAGTCGCGTACGCTAATGATCTAGAGCCGGTTCTGAAGGGCGTAAGCTTTTCCGTGCAGCCCGGTCAACGGATTGGCATCGTTGGGCGCACCGGTAGTGGCAAGTCATCTCTAACGCTTGCGTTGCTCAGATTCTTGGAAGCACGCCATGGTTCTATCAAGATTGATGGTGTGGACTTGAGCACCTTGAAGCTACATGACGTACGAAGTCGACTAGCGATCATACCACAAGATCCAGTCTTATTTTCAGGTACTCTAAGGCATAACTTGGATCCCCTGGACGAGCACAGTGACAGCACTCTTTTAGAGGCTCTTTCAAGAGTGACTCCCGCCTCGGATCCTTCTCACACGGCTCCTCGCCTTAAAGACATCTTCACGAATCTCTCGTCCTCTATCACTACAGGCGGGTCGAACCTAAGTCAAGGGGAGAAACAATTAGTGTGCTTGGCTCGTGCAATGATTACGCAGTCAAAGGTGATGATATTAGATGAAGCGACCAGTGCAGTTGATATGGCGACGGACGCATTAATTCAGCGGAGTATACGGGAGGAGTTCCGGAACAGCACACTGCTTGTCGTAGCGCATAGATTGAGTACAATTGCTGACTTTGACAAGATCCTTGTATTGAGCAATGGTAGACTCGCCGAATATGGCGAGCCCAAGACACTTGCTCAGTCGAAAGGATTGTTCTGGAAAATGATAACAGAAAGTGGCGAGAAGGAAGCGCTTGGACATTTAACTTCATGAAGGAGATATATGCGGTGTTGAATAGTTTATAGAGCCTATCAAATGCTGCTAACCCTCATCTTGTCGTCAAAGGTCAACTTCAGACCCTTCGGGAAACGTCTTCGTCTGTAACATGGAATAGTATTCTGCCGCTGTGATATTACCCTCTGACTCTGGATCCTGACCAGCTTTTTCGAATTCTTGCAAAGGACGAATTAGTGCTTCAGGACTAGCCTTGCCAAAAAATGCAACCGAAAACCTCTCGGGCACGACACCACCGGAAAGTGCCTCTGAGCTTTTTGGTTGTACAACGCGATGGTTAGCGGATCGCAGCATCCCATTTGTCCATCTCTGCAATGTGTCGCCAATATTCACTATCATCTCCGACTCGTCTGTCGTCATTACAGGGAGGAATTGTCCAGGCTCTAGCGGATCCTCAATCTCGAGTCCGCCTACTGAGTCTTGAAAGAGCAAGGTCACTGTGCCTGTATCGGTGTGCTCCGCGATCCGGAACGTGTTGCCAGTGCTAAGTCGCTGCAGATCAATAGCTGGGTAGTGCGAGATGCGAACTTCAGCATTTCCACCGTCGCACAGAGACAGCAGCCGATCGTCAGATAGATCAAGAGCGCTTTGTAGGATACGCAAGATTCGCAGATGAACATCGTCACAACGACGATGAAATTTCAACATGAACGCACGGAAGCCAGATATCTCAGCTTCGGATGGCCATGGGGTGGGATGGCGTGCATCGCGATCAGGACCTAAATCAAAAGATTCCTGCAATCGACTGGTCAGTATTACGCTGAGAATTGAAGCTTGTAGTACGAACCTTGACATCCTCAACCATCCTTGGAGCTTTCACGCCTCTATTATAACCTGAAATCCCAGCGAGCTTCTCCTTTCCGATAGCTGCATAACCTCTATTGGGACCCGGACCAGGTGGTCGGCCGGCCGTGTCTTTTACGTCAGCCGGCAAGGCAAAGAACTGTCGCGCCTGATTGACAAAGTCAGCCACCACTTTCTAGAATGATGAGATGATATTACAACCCATGAGAAGGCCTCGGCAATAGTCTCTTTCTCAATGCCGTGACCGACAAATTTGACGAAGCCATACTTCCTACAAGATTCCCCAACTGCGCTATAGAAATCTAGCTCGCTGTCACAATCTCTCGACAAGTCCAGAGGTATTGCATCCATTGCAAGTCAGGCTATGGTTGGGTTAGGTAGACAAGAAGACGTCAAGCCCCTGTGCGATTCCTTCATAATTAAAGAGCTCGGCAAACATACCGTCCTTGGAAGCATAGACACTCTGTACAGTAGAGCTATGTCTGTCGCATCGACGTCCTTACAGTACATTTGCCGATGCACACCAGATGGTCTAGTACCGATTTTAGTGTGCTCACCATGTATCGGAAAGCTAAGCGCAACCTCGGTCCTACTAGCGTTGTATCCAGCAGGACTTGCGATGTAATTGATCTGCAGTGGTCCTGTAGCCATATCCTCTGAGTTGCTTCTAGTAAGTGGACGCTTTGACTTACAGTACTCAGTAATTGGCCTACTGAGTACTGTCCATTTCAATTAAAATACCATTTCAATTGAAAATATGCCAAGTCAACATATTTTTCGGCTTTTATGCACGTATTATGGAAATAATGGATATATTTTCTTGACAGTCCGATAGATTAAGATATTAGGATTAAAAAGATATGTATTTCTTTCCCAGATTTCAAACAAAGAATAGTCAATATCCAAAGTTGTATTGTCGACTTTCCCAGACGGATAAGGAAATCCTTATTGGAACGACAGATTCGATCAACCCGAGGCTAACTTGGCAGATTGTCAATTGAAAGGGGTTTCAAATTGAAATGGACAGCACTCCGAGGGTCAGAGTGCATAAGTCAAAGCGTTTCGCTTACCGGAGTTCCTCAAACAGGTAACTGAAGCGAGGGTCAGAGTGCATAAGTAAAGCGTTTCGCTTACCGGAGTTCCTCAAAGAGGTAACTGAAGGCACGGCTACAAGTATACACTTGTGTAACCCTTGAGCACTGACATCAATAAGAAGGCCTGAGCGTCGACTCCAGCCGATGCGGCTCAACTCCAAGGTACTTGAGATGAGGTTCAAGCCCGGGAATGTACATGCTTAATCTGTAGGATTGGGAAACATCCATGAGATCCGGGTCGAAGCAACAGCCTTGTAACAGGCCCAGATGGCGTCGCTTCTGCCCGAGAACTCGGTCTTCGATTGGGACAGCCTGGCGAATGATCTTCGACAAGAGCAGAAGCGAAAGATCAATCGGCAAGCGCAGAGGCGCTTTCGTGAGCTCTTTTGACCTTACAAAAACTTCGTCAAGATGTCTGATCTTCCAGAAGGTGCCAAAATGAAGGACGATGCCGCTCGAGCTTCCAATCCGCCGTCTAGGCAAAGACAGAAGTCGGGAATCCAGTCTATCATACCGCTTCCGGGTGTACATGAGAGTCCCCACGATCGCACCCCACTATCTCCATCTTGTGCTTCTTTACCAGACATTGCACCAAGTTCGAGAGTCGTAGGCTCAGTTGGGAACATGGGGTCCCATGGCGATCAGCTACTTCTCAGCACTACTATCACGACTCCATCTTCCTGTCCTGGACAATTTCATTACTTCCCATTCCAACAATCAAGCATTTTACCATTGGGACAGAGTCCGTTGAATCTCTGTGAGGAGCAACAACTCACTGAGTCTGCGTTGTTTTTGGGAATGGATGATTCAAGCGTTGATAGCTATTGGCAGCACTCACAGCACGAGCTCGAAACATCGACAGCTGTTTTTTGCGATGCAACTGTTTGTCATCGTTGTCGCCCAGAGAGCTTTTACTGACTGGTGTCACAGTACGAGGACAATCTAACAAAGAATTTGAAGAGGTCAGGTTTGCTTCGCAGCCAAGATACAGATCCGGATCTGGAATCTGCAACGGCACCAAGATATGACGGTAACACACCAGTCAGCGAACATCATTTTAGACAGCGAAGTATTGCTGTTCTACATACGGCTGCAAGTACTGGTCAGGCTGGCATAATAGATATGCTGTTAGCGGCTGGAGCGTATATAGACCCCATCGATGCGTCCGGTGCAACACCTCTTCATCTCGCTGCAAGGAACGGGCATGAAGATGCCGTTCGTGCTCTCCTACATGGAGGTACCAATACGAATGCTCGCGATCATCAGAACTACACTCCTTTACATTTGGCTGTGGCAGGAGGACATGATGCCGTTGTTAGGATTCTAATCACTCACGGGGCAGATATCAGCATTGCAGCAATTGGTTCCAATGAAGTACAAGTATACCCATGAGCATGAGGCTGATGATCAGCGAGTCCAGCTGTCCGAAAGATTGCACAGCGAAAGTTGCAAAACCAAAACCATCCTCGCGTCTTCATCGTTGCCCGTAACCCAGTACGCCTGCAGCGTCCAAAGTCTCTCCTAGGGCTCTTGCGAAAGTCTGCTCTACACCGGAGTCAGCTAAAACATGCAGACCACTGCTTGTCGACCCTTTGGGCGTTGCAATCAATTGGCAAATCTCTTGTGGCGAACATCCATTAAACAACAGATGCGCAGTGCTCCACATGGACGCCGCAATAAGTTCCGTCGCAGTTTCTCGATCTGTATGTTGTAGAGTCTCGCTGTCAAGCATCGCTCCAGACACTGCTGCAAAAAAGGCTGGGGTCGATGCTGATAGCACCACGCCTACTTCCAACTGCTCAGAAGGGATGACTTTGACTCTTCCCACCCTTGAAAAGAGATCCACAGCCATGTTCTGAGCATCTTGCTTTACACTATCTTCTCCACTTTCGATAAGCGTCAGAGATCTGCAAACACATGCAGCCACATTTGGGATCGTCCGAAGGATGTTACAGTCTTCAAGAGACCAAGATTGTCCACCTAGAGTAGCCTCCAATTGACTTGAGGACACTCCGCCAAGCATGCTAAGCAAGGTTTTACCTTGAAGCGCTCTCGTCACCCCTGGTTCAGCTAAGATTTCTCGATACTGATAGGGTTTGCATCCTAATATGACGACTTGGGCAGCGGTAACACCACGGATATTTTCCTGAACGAAGAATGTAATCTTCTGCCGGTTCTTGTAAAGCTCGAGTTGGAGACGCTGATGACTTTTTAGACTGGCTACGCAGACAAAGAAACGGTATATTTGCTTCTCGTCTTCGCTCGAGCTAGATGCCAGCAGCCCTTTCAACACGGCGGTACCAAGCTTTCCTGATAATAAGGTCAATCATGAATCAAGGGAAAGGGATTTTCTTAGCATATCTACCCACCACAGCCGAGAAAGGTTACATTTATGATATTAGGTCTGATAAAGTCCTGTGCTTCTTGCATGGTAATCATGAACAGAGAATGAACGACACGAGGGATCGGTTGGTGGAGTTTTGATCACAAGACGAGCTTCAGCGCTTCAGCTATGACTGTTTTCCTTGAGAAGGTCGACAGCCTCGCTTTGTGCATCATACGGCGGCATTCTGGTCTCATATAGTAGGCTGTCATATTCTAGCCCTTGTCGTAGGCTATATTTGTCAATACAGACACTCGGATCCTTCTTACCGTAAGGGACCTAGTGGAAAACTAATCATGCACAGTAATTTGAACTAGCAATCATACGAGACATTCCTTGTAGCGTCCGCATCATACTCACATGACCTCAGAATCTTACCATGTTAACCCATCTCGAAGCAACTCTGTGGGGCTGTGTACAAGTATGTGTTCCCCCAGCACTCCATGAAAGTTTGTGCACAAAACATTGCGGGGTCTTCAATTTCTGGCTCCACTACATAGCAGATGCTCGCTGAAAAGCGGAAGTCGCTACATATTGGCGTAGAAGCTTCTAGCAGTGGATTCAGATTGCTGACAGCTAGTAGTCAAATAGAGCAAATCACAGCCGCAACACGAATCTTACTGGATTGAGGTTCATAAAAAAGTAAGTCCAGACTTTATGTATCGACTTTTCTGCCATATATTACTGATCTTATCTACTTCGAAACGTTCACAAGTACATGCTACCCATCAATACGCTGCTTGTAGTCGTTTCTGGTGATACTCCAACGCTGTCATGTTCTCGTATTTTGAGTGTCCATTCTCAGGGATAAACGTTGGCAATGATCCCACCGATGCCTCTCGATCTGCTTTGCAAAAGTATGCAATGGAGTACCTTGTAGGGATAATTCCCTCGGGTTGGTCTCGCATCCTAGGTGGTATGGTGACCTGGTGTAGACTGGCAGGAAGCGCATCATGAGTCCATCGTTGCATCGTCTCTGAGATATTCAGAATGATCTCCGTTTGTCGGCCCTCTTGCACAGGTACGAAGGTCTCCTCGCCGATTCGTTTCCTGTCTTGAAATTCGAGACCACCAACGCCATCGGTGAACAGCATCGTTATAACGCCAAGGTCGAAATGTGGCCAGATACGATTCACGTTGCCGGTGCGCATCTCTTCGAGCGAGATCTCAGGATAACGATTAAAACGGAGCTCACTGGCATTCCGAGGCTTGCAACGGCTCTCGAAAGAACCAGATGGAAGTTTGAGGGCTTCCTCGAGAGCTGCTAAAATGACGAAGCTCGATTTTTCGCATTGGTAGTAGAACTTTGTCATAAATTCCTTGAAGCCGGGGAACTCGCTCTCCGTCGGCCATTTATTTGGAAATTCGTCATCATCTGGAGAACCTTGATCAAAATGTTCCTAGCGATGTTCAACAAGCATCACTTCTTCGGCAACCAAGTATCTTACCCGTGCATCTTGAAGTTTCGCGGTCAGATTACGACCCAGCAATTTACCGTATAGCGCAGATGTACTCTCCGCACCTTTGGAACTGTAGCCTCTTTGAGGATCGGGACCAGGCGCATTTGCAATACGGAGTTTGCTTTCTATAGGTAGCTCGAAGAAGCGGCAATTCTGTTCGTGACTTAAACTCTGATCATGTTGTACACCTCTTTGGTTTGGACCTACCCAGTCAAAGGCTTCTTCAATAAGCTCATCTGGAATACCATGGTTCTTAAGCCGTACATACCCGTGGTCAACGAGGCAGCGCACAAGATTCTCGGTATATGTGACGCGACCTTGACTCCCCACTGGAGATTCGAAAAGAGAGGCGTCCAGCAAAGTTGACATCTTGAAACGATTACTGATGCGATAAACAATGGAGTCGAGCTCTACAGCAAGTTTTCCACGTCTTTTTAACACTATAGCTCGCATCACGTGCACGAAAATTGATAGAAAGACCGGCTTGCCAGCCCGATCGGCTGTGCCACGCTAACTGGCAACGGTGACAGTATACAGACTTTACATTCATATCATGCAAATTAATTGGAAGACCTGCCTTAGCATACCCTGACACGGACTCTATCGAAGCTGATGAGCTACCTGGCATCATACGCGGACTTGTCGCAGCTCGGAGGAGACAGCTCGGAGGAGACAACTCGGAGGAGAGCTTTTTCGTACCTGCTCCGAGCTGTAAGCCCATACGCGGAGAATCAAGATGCACTACTTGGTAATTACAAGTGAGGTGCTCAATGCGTTAGAAGCGATTGACAAACATAATTTAGCGTGTTAGACATGGACCAGCAAGATCGGATCTGCAAGGTCGTTTCCTTGACTCGGGCCATTACAGTTATCAATATACATAGCGCGTGCTGACCATGCGCTTGATAGCTAGTGGAAGCATAGGCAGGGCGGTCAATACATAACACGATTTCTTACATGATTAGGGCCTCATGCTCTATGTACCACTTTTATGCTTATGCTCCATGCTATGCCTCATGATTACACAAAATGTAAAGTTTATTATAAAATCCGATTTTAAGGATAATATAGACACGGTCGCCCCTTTTTTCGAGAAGTGGGAAGATGCTGTAAAGTATGACGTTAATGCTTGGCATGCACTAAGCCTATCTAGGAACTAGATACTATCTTACAAGGGATTTTTGTTAAATATCGCTAAAAATCTGCTAAAACCCTTACGGCCTCATGACATAACATAACATGCTCCATGCCTTTTCAAAACTTTACATGACATGCTCTATGGCCACCTTATATCACACGTGTCATGTATTGACCGCTCTGAGCCTGAGCCGACACAAACTGATTCAGATCTGCAGTACTCTATATTTGCTCGCGAGACTCCGAGTTCTTCTTTCAGGCCCTGATTCCCGACCAAGTGGATAATTCGATTCGTCTATTTATATGCTTGTCAGTGATATCGTAGTATCCGATATGCATGGTAAATTTTGTGGTCAGTGTACAGCTCATATCACTTCCTACATGCCATTACCGCCCATGTCACATGGCGCAGAACTGGCCTGAACTTCAGACAGTCGATACGACAGCCATTCCTGATGCGAATCATGATCAGCGTATCAATGATGGTGGCATTTGAAGCTCGGCACATTATAGAAAGTAGGGTAGCACTATTTCGGATCATGAGAGGCACAATTCCTCAACATAGTCGATTCGTTAGCCAGTCGAGCACTGTCATTGTCCTTCACACTGTATCTCAACTTAGTTATCGCTCACATATTCTATATCATCCCCTCGCAATTAAATTGCGATTGCGAAAGAAGTCAAGATGATTACAACGTCTGTACAAGCGCCAGGGACATGCCTCGAAACACACAGCGATCATTGTGCTGCATCACAAGCACCTAAGTGGAAGACATCCGATCCTATTCCAATGACTGCAGGCTCGTTGATGGATTTGCTCGAAGGGCGTGCCCCACTACTGAAAGAAGCAGCATTCCTCACGCCTGACACTGTTTCCAAATTGGAGCGAGAGCTTGAAGCTCGCTTCACTCCGTACTTGAACACGACCGGACCTTCTGTCGACAAGGTGGGTGTAGCACAGTTCGAGTTCCAAGCTCAAAAGCAGGAGGACTTTAGTACTCGCACTGGTCAGGGTATGATTGTACGCTTCACAACATGTAACCTTTTTTTGACATGGTTCTAGAAAAGGAGCAATACTTCGCGCTTGTCAGGCAGCTTGACGGTCTACATGAAGAGCTGGCCAGCAAGATTGGAGTCAATGTATTCCAAAAGGTTTTCGACTTCATCGCTGCCATGATTCCTCCAGACTGGGAAATCTGCTTGGCGACCGAAAGTCCTGGACAGCAATACTACGCGGGCATTATTCGAGGCATCAACAATGGAACACCCATACACTGCGATTGGGTACCTTACGACACCTTGACCGAGTCGTGGGCAATCACTAGAGTAACGCACCAAGCAGTGTTCAACCTCTACCTGACCGATGTCAACGGTGGCGACACTCAAATTCATGACGTGCAATGGAGTCCAGAGGCCCTAACACACCGTGATCCAGAAAGTTATGGATATTCCCCAGACCTAGTCAAGGGGAGTAAAAGTATCCGTTTCCATCCCAATGCAGGAGACCTGTATGTTTTTAATAGTAGGAATATGCATCAAGTATTTCCTGTAGAACCAGGTTGCAAGAAGAGACGGATGGCAATGGCTAGCTTCTTTGGCGTACTTCCACCACTGAAGGATGGAGAGAAGACCAAACTAATCTTTTGGTCATGAAAGAGATGCTTTATGCTGTACAGGGGGTTACCTTCATGCTTTGGTCTTACCATGCCTGTTCTGCGCTACTAGACGTTACCAAGATACAGTCCATGACGTTCAAGTGTTGTGTCCTGAACGAGCCTTCTTACAGTGTCAATGAGTTTTGCGATAATTGATCGTACTATTTAATTGAATTTCCACTGTGTGGACAGATGCTATGCCTTCTATACAAATCTAGACAAGAAGAACTTGGCTTAGCGTCTACGAACATCTACAGCCAACAGGGCTTCACACAAACAGAGCTCGTACGTACGAATACTTGACAACAGTGACTTCTTAGAGATTAAAAACACGTTCGCTCGACTTTCCATTTGGTTACCCGTCCATAAAGAGGGCCCATCTTACGCTTAGCCAGTCACTACGCAATCACGATACGCCGCTTTCCCAGCCACAATCTCTGAGTGAATGCTGCCTCCGGAATGCATCTCCTTGTAATCTTCCATAAGATACATCTCGCAGTGCTTAGCATGATCCCATCGAAGCATATAATTGTCCGCCAGCGCTATGCCCAGCAGCGAACGTTGAATCTTCTTCAATGTATAGATGCAATGGACGTTATGGAAGTGAGAATCCATTGAGGCATTGGGAATATCGCCACGGATCACAGCATCGCGATCCAGCTCTGTGCCAGGCAGCAGTTCCTCCGTCGAGTACCAAGTCCAATTATGGACGGCCAAGAACTCAGCTTCGACCTCATCGTCGTAGCACTCAGGCGGCGACCAGGAGAAGGACATTGCGCTCCATCTGCAGCCTGCGGCACGCGCCTCCGCAATCGAGTGTCCACAAGGCGAGTAGCTGTTGTACTCCCAAGGCTCAGGGTTGAGGAAGTGAGCTTGCAGGTCTGGGGAGCGGATGTCTGGGTACGGCGAATGGTGATGATGATTGTCGGAGGAGCTTGCTATAGTGCTTATGCCTGTGTAGGAGCGTATGACAAGGATAAGCAACAGTATAAGGGAAGCTAGAGCGCTGAACAGGATTGTAGCTCTGATCAGTCGACTTGATGTTGGCTCGTCGATAGGTTGACCTTTTTCTCCATTGACAGTGTTGTCTTCCTCAAGCGCGATACGCTGATAATTCGGATCGATTGTGGGCGCCATGTCGAACGTTGGCGAATACAAGAGATTCAGCTTCTAGATTCAAAACCTGGCCTTCTGACGTAGCGTGAGGTATGTCGAGCTATATGAAGAATTAATCATTGAACAATGCGTTGACACTCACACATGTGACCCAGCGCTAATCCATATTGTTCCACTCCATTTTTTACTAGCGTTGTCGTGTAATCTGCAGTATTACTGTGCATGACGCTCTATCACAATTTCAGATTAGCTTCAGCTGTGGATCATAAGCTAATTTACGATGCAGCTCAACTTTTTACCTCAAAAAAAGGGGTTGGAGTTTGTACCTAGAAGATCTTGGAGTTTGTAAACAGAGTCCAAGATGTGTCTTGCCAGGAGCGATCTTAGGACCTAGCTCGCAGTTTGTGTATTACCAAACTTTTGAAGTAAAGTAACAAGATTTCGAACTTTCAAATAGTAGACTTTTGGAAGGATAACATGTATATATAACTTCAAACTCTACGCTCAGTTCATATACTTAATACAAGGACAGCCTTAACACCGAATAACACATCTAGATACTTATGTAGTGCACAATCAGCTAATCCACTTCCGTCAGACTTATATATCAACCTAGCACCTGAGCAATGTATCGCGAAATTCTAGTAGCAGAATCTAGAATGGTGGAGGTGAATCGAGGATGATGAGATCTCGGACGGTATGGCCCGCATTCATGAGTACCTGAGCTGCATGGAAAGCACCAATTCCGCCTGCAGACCATCCAGCGAAGCTGTAGGGGCCATGAGCCTGGCGAGGTTAGATCTCACGGATACAAGTGCCGATCAACTCGTCCCAGGTGCATTCCATTCGATGCCCTTTTTGAGGTACGGAGAATTGATGCCGTACACGACGAGATCGCTCCTGATTCGGGGCACTGAAAGGTATGAAGAGACAAGTCCACTGCCGTCAGGAAGGAACCACAAGCTGCTAGTGGCCGATCGAGGACTCCCTTGAAGGATGACCGAAGCGCTGGGTGGAATGGGGGCAGGCTCACTCTCAAAATCACTCCCCGATGTTGGAGTTGAGACTACACTGTCCAGATTGACCGTGCTCGATGGTGAGGGATTCCCAGAATCTGTCGAGGTCGAAGAAGGTGTGCTGTCTTCACCAACACCGACTGCCAAAGCCTGCCTCAATACCCCGACACTGGTAAGTAGAGAAGACAGGTCGATCTCGATGTCGAGCTCGTCGCATAGAGGGCTGCCAATCAGCAGTGACAGCAGCGAATCTACTCCCAGATCAGTCAGCGACGTCTGATCCGTAATTGTGTCCCGGGCAACATCGATTCCCTCAGCCATGATTTTCACGATATCATCAAAGTTGATGGCACCAGGTAGATCCGTTCTTAGCACGTCTATGGGTGCCCAAGATTGAACCGAGTCCAGAGAAGCTGCCGCAGTCATGGATCCTGCTACGGCCAGGTGTTGCTCTGGAGTAGACAGATGCATACTCTGGGTCTCCACCACCGTAGCTGTTGGGTCCGAGAGCGTCTCAGGGGCGCCACCTGAGGAGGACTCTGAAACAAATTGGTTGATGTCGGCGATTGTGGTCTCTTCCAAGAAAATACCAGACTCAGTGGTGATGTCAAGCTTCTCTGTGAACGTGCTTGCCACCATGAAAGATATAAGTGAGTCGATACCGACATCGTTGAGTCATGTGTCATCCTTCAGGTCGGAAATGGGGATTTCGCTTTCCTTGGATATGATCTCGAGGGCTTTCCTCACCATCGAAGTGTCGCCAGCGGGATAAGAGATCGTAGCTGAAGGCTTACGGAAAGCCGGCAACAGGTTGCGCAAGCGTTTTGCCGCCAGTAGTAGCTTCATCAGCCCTGCTTTTGGTCCTTGGAGGTTTGACTGATTGAGAGAGCACAAACTTCAGGAATTTTCGAGGAAGACCCTATATCTGCGCAGACAAGCATCAGTTCATGCTCTAATAGAAGATCTATCATGGAAGAAACATACAAGAGACTGATCTTGACCCCCTGGACTCAACCCACCGCTCTTTCGCCCTCGAAAATTGCATTATCTCCGGTCGACAACTGCTCCTCGTCCCGCCTCATTTTGATCTTTGTGGAATATTGGCAATCATCGCGAATCCGTTCGAACAGCTGGAAATCAAGCTAGCCGTGGCTGACAAAGACGTCTGTCCCCAGCTTAGCGTTGTTATTGGCTTTCACGACGACTGCTTCAAGCCATCCACTACGCAGGGCTTATATGGAAGTTGCATCCCTTTTTCATTTGTCCGAGACTGACGTGACATGCAGCTTCGTACGCATCGCTATCGTACAGCACGTCGTCGATGCAGTGGTAGTCAGGATTGAATTTGGCGAGCGCAGATACCAACCTGTACGACATAGAGCCATTGAAACGAGAACTCGCTTCTGACTGTCGCATTCATCCAAAGTTTCCTTTGAACGTGGAAATATCTGCTTGTAGTCGTTGGCGTGTAGTACCATCAACGAATCTGAGTTCACGTATGGAGAATTGGCCAGCTTCAATACCCGCTTCGTCGTGCACAGTGAATCGAAGCTTGCCTCCCTTGGATGCCTAATTAAACTGAGCTGTGCATCGCAGTCTCTGCTTCCGCTCCGCCGAACCAATCAAGGCCCACGTAATCTCGACATTCCGAATTCATACAACTTTTTCTGGGAGTTTATCTGGAAGCGATCGAGGGCGTAAGTCCCAAGGGAGAAGCATATCGGCGTATAAAGACGGGGTGGAAAGACTGTAGCCCTCAACAGTATGGCTTCGTATGAATGGGTATGTCATCGCCACTCACGTCACAGTCCATTTAGATATTGAATCCATCATTGGTCACGCTCGCTTCCAAGACATTGTGAATGGCAGTGCTCTCGATCGAGGGAAGCGGCTCCTGGTCTGAAGGAGCTGCAGTGTTAGATGTCTTTGCGCTTGGGAAAGCATGACTAGAGCGTCCGATGGGGATGTCTTAAAGTCCAGACATTTCCGTACGAAATCCAGTCAGAATTCATGTCCCAGTCATAGGCTGGAGGTTCAATAATCCTCCGTGCAGATGGTAGGTCGGAGAAGTATCCTTCCCACACAACAGGTGAACCCGCGGCCAATCAGATAATGTGTCCGAATGGGAAAGTACTCCAGCGACGTTCAACGCCGCATACTCGCTCAGGCTGTGGCCAACGACAACGCTGGACTTGACTCCCCATGACATCCAGATCCTTGCTAGCGCGACTTGTATGCATGTGTTCGCAAGCTGTACAGCCACCGGGTCGTAGTCAGCGACATCTTCACCATTGCTAGCGTAGAACAAGGATAGTATAGCCGGGAACCCCAGTTTGCGAGCGATACGATTGAATTTTGTAATATCGTCGCGGAAAACGCCCAATGTTTCCATAAGTTGCTTTCCCATACCCGGATATTGGCTTCCCTGTCCCATTAAGGAGAATAGAACTGCCTTGGGTGGTACGACCCGCTTGTTCGTACTATCTGCCTGGTCTCGCCCCTCCACAGCCGCTTCCAATCTAGCTCTGATAGTTGATAGATTAGAAACAGCGGTAATGAAGCGAAAATGTCGATGCATGCGGCGAGCGGTTGTCGTATAAGTGATCTCGGGGAGTGAAGCGGTGTCCGCATGATCACTAGCGAGATGGTCCAACAATGCTTTGATGTTGCCAAGCCACTTCTGGCAAAAATCCCGACCGAATCAATGGGTCTAGAATTGATCGCTCCTTTATCCAGTACTCGAGGCTGCAGGGGAGCCTCTTTCACCAGAATCAAACTATTTTCCCCCTGCCGCGCTGAAGTTATTGATGATAGCCTTCCTAGGGATACCATCTTCTCTCTTCGGTCAAACAGCTGCGTCGAGATCGATCTAGACGTTCCTCCCAGCCAGGTCCCTGGGAAATGCCGAATTTAATTTCGTTTTGATACCACAATGAGGTGGGATCTGGTTGTGCTTCATCATCTGCATAACTTTGATCAAAGCGCTGGCACTTGAAACGGATTCCGCATGGCCGACATCAGCTTTCAAGGCTCCGATACGGAGAGGCTTTGACCTGGGCCGACGACGAGTCTCATCTATAGGCGCAAACACCTCACATACGTAGCGTGGCTATTACATTACACGGTTCCTCTACGTGTAGGGCCTTCATACTCTATGTACCACCCTAATGCTTATGCTCTATGCTATACCTCCATGCCTCTATATATGGAGGGTTCATGGAGGGATTTCAATAAGTTGGTTATTGGTAGTAATATGGACACGTTCGCCCTTTTTTTTAAGTGACTTCTATCTAGTAATTGATATTTAGTATACGCTAAGCCACATCTGGATACGCTAACTCTTAGCGAGGCAATCTAGGCCTAATCAGGACTAGTTCCTCTATGCCTCCATAATCCTCCATTACATACTCCATGTACCTCTAAAACCCTCCATTACATGCTCCATAGCCACTCTACATTACACGTGTTATGCAATAGCCACGCTGCATATACGGATGTGATCTCCCGTGTGTCGCCTGCTTGGGTTCCCGTTCCATGCATTTCTATGTATGAACTGTTAATGGTTAGCCTAGTGTTTGGGCGACAGCTGGGAAGATCTGTATGCACACGTACACTTCGTTTGGATGCGTGCCTGAGTCGTTGAGAACCCGCTCGAGCATATCTCTCTGGGCTCCAACATGAGGACGCGTGGATTCCGCCTCTGCTGAATGGTTGGTGTAGGCGCTTCGCAGTATACCATGGATCATATCCCCATCTTCGATCGCATCCTCCAGCCGCTTGAGCAGAACAGTCGCAACGCCTTCTCCTCGACAGTATCCGTCGGCAGAAGCGTCGAAGCTCTTGCAGTTTCTGTTGTGGAGAGGAAGTGGCCTTTTTCAAGACCAGTCGTCATGTCAGGGTTCGTCAAAACCTTGATTGTAGCTCCGATCGTCAGCTCCACAGAAATGTGCAGATGTTGAAAAATCACATTAGTTCCACCGGCAATGGCCGTGTCAATGTTTCCTTGCCAAAGCGAGTTGCACGCAATATGGACAGCTGATAAGCTCGAGGAGCATGCCGTATCAATAGCGTAGCTAGGTCCTGAACAGTTGATTCGACCTGGTATGAATGCTCTGTTAGTTCCAGGGATGTAGTAGAGATCAATATCCTGTCCACTATTAGCCTCGCACCAGTCATTGCTTGTCATTCCATAGAAAACGCCTAATCGATCTTCTCTGGTCGAAGGAGTACGACCAGGAACGATGCCAGCATGCTCCATGGCTTCGTACGCTGTGAGAAGAGCAAGGCGTTGTATTCACACAACTTGGACAACACAGCAGGCGGACCGCTAATTGTAAGATCAGTCACTGACATGCTGCTGACGTATGCATGAGATAATGGAGGGAGGACCTAAACAATATCGTCAATGAGCTTGTCAGAAACGTCTGTGGAGTTCTCCCACATTTGCACAGTTGAACCGTTCGAGAGTTTGAGTCATTTCCTCGATATATATACCAGTGACGGTCATGGCCCATGATTGAGAATCCTCCACATCAGCACAGATGGTAGACGAGGCATGTGCTGGATTAGCTTGCGCAAGGACGCACTTGTCGTACAACTCATTGAGATCGCGATAGCAGATGGGTTATAAGTATTGACAAATTGCTTGCGCGATTCATGACTATCTATGATTCAATCTACTCGTCATCCTGCACGTCGACCTCCGTCTTCGTCCACTTCCGGGCCGGAACCCTGCGCTTGAATAAGATGTCAATCTCGCGGTAGGATCGACCCCTCATCTCAGGCAGGTAGAAGTATGCTGTGATCAAGCAACACAAACCTGTGGCGCCCCAGACGTAACCACACTTGCCGCCAAGGTTTCCGCCCTGCACTACGTTAGTAACTATCACCACATGACGAAAAGAGGAGATCGTACCGTAGGGTTGAGCATATAGCTTCCTAAGAAGATACAAGGAATTTCGACGATGTAGTATGCAGCACGTCCCATACCAGTTGTCAGAGGTCTAAGGCGAATGGCTGACGTTTCTCCAATGATAGCATACGAGACGGGTGCAGGTCCCAAGGTAAACAGAACGGAGACGATGAGGCCCAAAGAAGCCTGCGCCAAGGAAGCTGCATTCCGAGAGGCCAAGCTAGATTTTGATGTTGTACAGGATGCTGCAACTCCGAGGGCAACCAGTAGGACGGTGTTGACGGCCGAGCCCCAAAGGTAGATAGGACGTCGCCCAAAGTATGTGGTGAGGATCCAAGAAAACATGACGAAGATCAGTTGGAGTGCAGAGGTGATAAGACCTAAAGCAAAAGCAGTATTGATGGATATGCCGGCCTCTGCGATCGAATCAGTAAACGCTTCCCTCCAAGAACATCGTTGGTGGAAACTCACGCTCGAAGAAGTAGACGGCTTGGTTAGCGATAAGATTGCCTGTGAGGTTCTGTGCCAAGTACACACCGCACACAATGAGGGTGCGGTAGAGGTCAGTGCCTTTGAACAATTCGATGTGGGTGGGTGGCTTGCTCGACGCCTCGAGCTCGATGACACGACGCATCATAGCGATAGTCTCACTGGATTTGACCCTGGTCCTACGTCCAAGGCGCTCGACCGCATGTGCCGCCTCCTCGAGACGTCCCTTCCGAACAAGCCACCAGGGCGACTCGGGCGCACAAAAGATGAGGATAGCAAGTGGAGTGGGGAACATCCATTGAAGCGCGATAGGAATCCTGTTCTTTCATTAGCGAAAGACTTGCTTGTATATTGAAGTTCAACGAACTTGTATGCGGTTGCATCATTCACACCATTGTAACGGTAAGTGGCGCCACCAACAATGATACTGCCGATTGCCCAGAACATCTGCAGCATTTGTGTAGCAGGGGCTCGTAGCTTAATTGGGACGATTTCGCTGCAGTAAGCGGGCGCGTTGGCAATGAAGATACCCCATGGCAGACCCTCGAGAAGCTGGGCCACGAATATGACTGGAAGCGATGTGGCAAAGTAGAAGATGAAGATGAAGGCGTTTAAGAGCATGAGCCCAATTATAGTCGCGTAGCGGTATCCCAGACGGCTGGTGAGAGGTCCAGCAATGAAAACGCCGATGAGCGCACCGAGCTGGCCAGACACTTGAAGAGCAGACTGCCACTTGGCCTGGATGAGATAGGTGCCGCTTCCTGCCGGATGTTCAATACCATACTTCCGCGCGAACGCAGGAAGGGCGACGAAATTGCCGATAAGGAAGACATCGTAGGACTCCATGATCTGAAGATGGTGTTAGGTGCAGCTCCTTGTCTCGCTATCTAAGCGGTGAGAGAGTAAAGATAGCTTACAATAGTAGCGGACATGACAAATGCCCAAAAAGAAGCCATAGGATACGCTCGAACAGCCTCTAGCACTCCCATGTTATGCTCCGCGTTCTCTGCCTCGACTGCATCTGCCTTGTAGTCGGCGATGTTTGCTTTTTCGTCAAGGTCGTAAGCATGTTCCACATGGGCGAAACCCTCCTCGGTCTCGATCTTCTGATCGCCTCCATACGCCTTAGAGTCCATAGTATTACTCATGTTGACGGGTGATTGTATCTAAAATAAGCGTGCAGTATGGGATGAAAGGCACAAGATTGAGATTGTACCTTGGAAATCTGTGACACTTTATAACAAGAGAAAGAACATAGCCCTAGGAACTGCATGCCGTCTCACGTTCAGATCTCTCGTGGCTACTCCAGATGAGCAGATGCGGGGGTGGATCTTCAACGTTACCCATGGGGTATCAGCGCGGCTCGGACGAGACGGCCTAGCCAAGCCTTCCATCCTATTGGCGGATACCTGCAGACTGTCCCCTATTCCTGGTATAATAGCCTAAAAAGTGCGGGGCGAGCTTATTGGAGGAACCGGTTTCTGCGAGAACACGGTTGAAAGACCAAATGTGGAAGGCAAAACAGCCTGATATTAACCGTCGACTTCGCGGGGGAACTCTGATCATGAATATTGTAGGTCATCTCCAGTTGTCCGTCTCAGTAGTCGTAATAACACAGCGAATGCCTCTCAAATGTCGAGTCGCTGCTGGTCTGCACGGCTCATTGCAATGACTACACCAGGTATACCAAGAGCTCAGATACTGCGCATTTTCGATCTCACGATACGGCCAACGCCGCCTCCATCGCACGAAGTGCTGGACTAGGCGAGTCCTAGTTGCACGATCAAGATCCATGCGAGCATTTCCGCCAGTGGTGATTCCCCTACGCGATAATCTGAAATCTCTCGATCGTTCCAATGTGCGTCGCGATAACACCATCGACCTCAGAAAAACTGACGCCGAGCTTGCGGCCCATTCCGACTATACTCCAATCATGTCTATAGCTAAGTTTTGTGAATTTCAAAGGACTCTGATTAGCGCCACGTAACGCCTGGAGAACGACTTCTCCCATGTGCGACTTGAGTAGGGCGAATCTCTGAGCTTACTCACCAGCCTCTACGTCTTGGCCACACGTCCGCAATTGTGTCCTGCTCCCAACCCTCCTTCGATCTATCAATCACGAGAAAGTACCCAAAGCCGGCTGCAGCGATGCAGCAGTGATTCGGCCAGAGCTGAATTTTCTCGCCAATTTCCAACTGCCTCAGATCCTCAACTGGTCCAGCCCAGCTGAGGATACCGTACTCCTGGGCAATGCGATCCATGATCCAGCCTATACGTTCACCATGCGGATCATTACCACGACCTTTGTCCTTTTGAACCATTGCTCTACAGTTGCGTCCACTTGCGACGTCAGTACTACTCAATCTTTGGGATGGGATCCTTCCATGGATCCACTCTGTCTCAATTTGGCCCTCCAGATAAGCCACATGGTCTGTGTAGGCAACCCAAACGAATATGTCGTGCCGACATCAGTAGTATCCGGAGTTCCGACCCTTGGCCCAACAGCTGCTGCGCCAGTGCCTACCAACGCCAATCCTCAGTCCAACACAGATTGCGGTATATGGTATAACGTTAACGCTGGTGATAACTGTGCTCTAGTATGCAACAAACAGGCTATCACTCTCCAAGACTTTCATTTCTTGAACCCTGGGATCGACGCCAACTGTACCAATCTCCTCCTAGGTAAGCATTCCTCTTATGACCCGTAGAGGGATTCCGAAAGATGCTTACCAATGTCTCAGATATATCGTACTGTGTGGCGCCCGTGGGTGTTAAACAGTCTGTTGACCTCACTGCAAACAAATACGACATTGCCTGCGCTACGTTCTTGCAATTGAATCCCGCCGTTAAGATTAAGCTAAACTTTGGTACAAAGCCTATTCATGCAGAGCAGTAACACACATTGCAGGCGACTGCTCATGTCTGTGAGCGAAGGAGGCATACTGCTTCGACGCACCAGGCATATAGCACACATCAGCAACACTCACATCCACTGCGCCGACATCGACCGGTGAAGCTGTTCCTGGCCCAACAAAAAGCGAAATCGTGTCCAACTGCAACGGCTACGCGGATGCCGTAAGCGGGGATGGATGTTACAGCTTTGCCCAGCGCAACAACATCACCTTGACCCAACTTTATGAGTCTCTCTTAGGAGCACGTTCGTTGACATGCCACTACAAATGTGGTTCTTGGAAGACTGGAACGTCATTCTCAACAACAATTGCGACAAGTGAGTCAACCTTACCTTTGGTGTTGCAGATATAGTACGAGCTGGCCTCATGGACAGTTTCTTTGCTGGGGATCCACATTGTGTCGGCATCAGTTAAATGTCATGTATTGACGAATGACTATGCACGCCCCGCCCACATCCATGTGGACTTGTGCTATAGCTGCTAGACACCCGAATTGCTACAATGCAATTCTCGTCCCGTATTGTGGTACATGGGTAAAGAATGTACTCCTACTCGAAATAATGTACTGGTACCCTTTGCTTTCGCTCCTGCGTGCCTTGCTACATGCCACTCTTCGGCGATCAGCCCTCGGCCTCTATCAGCCAAGACCCAGCACAAGTGTGCCGTCCGAAAGTAAATCCCGAACAACGGTGCTATTGCTTTGGTTATTCTGATCATTTTGGTCCAACCCGACGGTTTTGGTTGGTGATGGTTCCCCATATAAGAGTCATCTGGTTGGTTATGACCCGCTGGCCACCATTGGCAAACAATAGGTGGTGAAGTTTACTACTTTACGTACTCCAGTACGTATCTGAATCGTGACATGTCGTGCTTTTCTACACATCGCTCCGCTCAGATAAGGAAGTGGAAGCTCCAAACACCAAGACAGCCGTGATATTGTTCTTCAATATGAGTGGCGCCACCATAGACTTCGGACTTCGTTATTATCAATCTTGAGGTAGAATGGGCTACGGAGCACAAAAGAAGAGTGATGCCAGAGTTTTCTATTTGAGAAGTGGTTACCAATGGTTCTATTGGTTGTGAATATACAAGACACGTGGTTGATTCGGTCATTGCCCTAGAACAGTAACTGTCCATACCAATAACATCGCTGATCTGGAGTGCCATGAGCAGCGCACCCGCTTCCCTCTCTCACTTGATGAGGCGGTAGTCGTACAAGTCATCCGGATCATCGATCAAGTATAAATCGATCGATGCGCCTCTGGCAGATGCGACCTCGCGCCATGCAGCCAGAACCTCTTCCCTGATCTCGATAGAAGGAATGATTGTCCATTCAACCTTGATATCAGCCGACGATGACTTGCTCAAGGTTTTCGGCTTGGGCGGATTGCCAGCTTCGTAGACGAATTCGTGTATGCCTGGCCCTCCAAACTCACCCTGTGGCTCGAAGTTGATGGTAAATATCAGGAGCTTATGCATGCGCGTGACGGCTTTGGCAGCGGTGAGGTAGATGCGCTCAAACTCAGCGGGAACAATGGCTGTGCGGAAGGGTTCGAGAGGTCTATCCATCTTCGCTGGAATCTCCTCATCATCACCCACAATGTTCCGCAGGCTACGAAGGGACCTGATGGAGTTCCTTACGTATTCTTCTCTTGGCTCATTCGGATCATAGCGAAATACCACGTTCCGTCCGGGGACGCAGGTTGTGCTTGCGATAAATCCAGCTTTTCTAAGGAGGGCCAGTCGCTTTGGGCGCTACAAGTAAAAAAGTCCATGAAATTAAGTGTGGCGTCGTGTATGACCAAGGAAACCAGACGTTGCGAGAAGAGACCGAGCTCGTGAGAGAAGCTGTCACACCCGAGTGTATCATCTGTTAAATGCGGTGGGCGGCGGAAGTGGTTGGTGGGGGCGCGTCCAGGATACACCAAGCTGACTTTCGCCACACTTGACGGCAGTGATTGGAGACTTCTCCCGAATGCTACTCTCCTGTCAGTATATCCAGTGAGAGCCGTACATGGACACCAAACAACTGACCGTTTCGAGCTGCCAGTCGACCCTCTCTGTCCCTGCGTTCGTCGTCGTAGGCATACATGTCTATCACCTCGACGTGCGGCAGGCAAGACGTTATGGTAGACCACGATTGAGGCCAGATCATCTGGAACAAGCGCTTCGCACGCGTGCCTAGCTGATCGTGATTACTGAACCGAGTAATGACGGTAACCACGGGAAGATCCTCCCCCGTCAGTCTCAACCACGCCCGTGTCAGCTTGGGCTCTGGGCCGTACTCATCGTAGTCGCTCTCATCGCTTGCGACGCTGTCTTCGTCTTCGCTATACTGGACTGCGTCGCTCTCCTCGCCTGAATCGCTGACCTCGTCCGTATCGTGGCTGTCTTCTCCGGGATCAGAATCCGCCAGAAGGTACATCGATCCTTTTCCGACAAAGGGCGAGCTGCGTAAACGTAAGGTAATGCCAGGATGCGAAGCGCCAGCGTTGTCATCGTCACATTTGTTCTTCAGCATGGTGAAGAGATCTTTGATGCTCTGGGTGAACGTATCGCTGTATACCGCCCAAGCATCAACACTGATGCGAGCGGAAGTGGTGTCGTCGGGCTCTTCGAACGATATGTCGTCGATGCGGTAGACCAGCTCGCTTAAGGCCAGGAAACGAGCGCCATTAAGCATCTGTGATACTTTCCGCAAGTCTGAAGCGCAAATTGACAGCTTAGAGAAGAGATTTGATTCGACATGAGTCTGCCATTGCCTTGAGATCAATGCAAGACGTGCAAGACTGTGTCCATTGGCTTTGACATGCTTAGCGATTAGGAAGATGAGTTCTGCAGGGAGGCTTTCAAGTGTAGCCATGTTTCTACGGTGAGGCGATTTACAAATGAATGTTCTCTCGAGATATGGCTGGTATCGACGAGTTTGAATTGAAGTTGCGGTATGGGATGCAGCTGTTGATTAATTCGGACTCCAAGCTTCTTCAGCTGTTGGATGTTACAGTACTTGCTCATAAGTCTACACGACACGCGTGGTCCCCTACCAAACCTTACCATGTTCACTAGCTCTTAAGTGAGGACCGTGTGAATAAGGTATCTTGAAGTAAACAGAAGTTCGTCATGGTTCCGGAAAACCATGACACGATCACGTGACGGCCCCGAAGACGGCGTGAAACTGACCAAAGGCTTGGCATGACTCTGCCGCGCTTGCGCCTTTTGTTGTTACTGCGCTCCTTGCAAACTCACTCTTTCTTTTTTCGTGCTTTGTCTCGTAAATCAAATCTATCAGATCAGTAGCAAATGTCCACAGCCGTGACAACTGCTGTTCAGTAGCAGTTCCCCGACAATTATGCCCCTAATCGACTAGAAAAGAGCGCGCTGTCATAGTATAGGTTAGATTTAAAGTTTCCACTCGCAGATTGCTACTGCAACAAGACTCTTGGTTGAAGCGTTTTAGTATACATTTCGGGGCTGCCAGAAGGTACATGATTAGCATAGAACAGCACACGCCTTTACGTTCATTACCATCGCCCAGAACGACTAAGGAAACGTATAGTGCACTCCCACACTTTCTAATCCACACCTTGTTCCTTCAACTTCTGCATCTTCTTTCCTGCCGCTAATGTCTTACCCTTCTAGTTTATTAGTTACGCACCACTGCTAACTATTCTATCAGAGCCCACTGCTGCCTAAACGTTTCTTTCTTCGGACAAAATAACAGCATAAATTAAAAAAATTGAATGCTGAAACGCTTGCCATATTCCCGTCTTCCCCTACACACAGCCATGAGTCCCCTCTGTCTGCCTCAAAATGCCGCCTCAATATTAGAGCGCGCTTAAGATGGCGATGCAAAGACTTCAGAATTCGACAAATGGCTTATCTACACCGCCGAAAATGCGCCCTCGGATGCCCAAGAGCTCTTTCAATTAGCAATGTCAGCATACAACGACCAAGCATTGAACGAACCAGAATCTGAATGGGAAAACCTGGGCTTTCTTAAGCCAGCGATTCAGAGTCATGCAGATCTTTAACCACCAACTCTGCAACGCATCTTGGAGCACCATTTGCACATGGTCGAACGCCAATTTCCAGATTCGAAGCCGGACAGCAAGGATGAGCAGCATTTTTACATTTTTGGCTTCATCGCATTGACACGACCAGACTGGAAGCGGCAAGGAGTCACAGCAGTGCACTGCGACAAGGATCGTGGAAAATGGAAGGTCACTCAATGCAGCGGTATCCCTGTTGACCAATTGGGCATGGAGTTGACGAGTGTGAGCGATGCCGACGACGAGTTTGACAATGTACGTGGCCGCTATGACGACAGCAACAATGACGACCAGGACCATCAGGGTGGCTCTGCTCCCGAAGGACAGTGGCAGTTTATAGTCTACTGAACAGGATCGTCTCAGTCGAAAGCCGAGCAGCGCATACCCGATCCTCGAGGAGGTCCTGATTTCCACGTGGGTGAAGCAAGTCTTGTATTTTGCAAGTCAGATCTGTCTGTCGAGAAGATTCAAGAAGACTTTCCAGTTACATATGCGAAGACCATCAGTGATCCTACTGTGCCTTCGACTGGTGGTTCTCAGAGGATCTGCAAGATTCATCCTACGTTGTTTGTCGTTGTCGAGGGCGAAGAGAGTGCGTCTGTTGAGATTGTCAATCTTGATTGGGACCACGATGCTAAGAGATCGGATGAGGAGCTAAGAAGGGTTGGTAGAGAAAGCCAGACAGTTCTTCGAAGCTGTGATCCTAGGTCAGTCGTGTCAACACTAGAACGACTGGCCATGAAAAACTAGGAAGCCATAATAGTTAATTAGTCGTTGTGCATGCCTTTTTGAGTAGAAGCAGTATTCACGCGAAGATATCTGCAAAGGAACAGGTTTCTATTCTTGTCCAATTCGCAACGCCTATTCTCTATCCAGAATACTGAACAGCAGCGGCTGCGCTGCTAAGAAAAAGACGGCACTCTGTGCTGTAGCGAAGAAAGCGGACTGTGGGAAGTGTTACACCATGTTGTTGAGAAGACAAGTATGTCTTCCTTGCATGCCTAATTGACGTCAGTTTGTTGTTTTGCAAACAGACGAATGTTGTATTCCTGTGTCTCTTCATCCTACTACTACAAAAGCCTAAACATTTGAAGCCGTAACGTGACGAGGACGGATTCTTTACTCTATATTGCCATTCTCAATCTCCTTCATCATCTGCTCTGCCTCTAATGCGATTGTCCTCACATCGTTGCTAAGTTCCCTTTCCATTTCAGCTAACACTCCAAATCTCGATCGCCATAGTGACCATTTTTCATAGCAGAAACCATGTTTTCCTTTCCACAGTGGTCCGCCCCTTCCTGGAGCACCAACCAGGGGTCCTTGGCTGAAATTCTTGTCCCAACTGAATAACTCCACACCCAGGATCTCAATCCAGGCTGCTGCTGCGGAAATAGAGGCTTCTAAGGGGAACCCAAAAGGTAAATGATTAGGTGGTGTCTCGAGTGCATCACGAAAGGTTATGAGGGCGAACCAATGATAATTGAGCACAGGCTCCTCTGTAGCCATAAGACATGCAACAAACTTGTTTCGATTCACTGAGTGCGATATCGCTTCCAGTCGATGGTCTGAAGGTTTGGAAGGAATACTTGTGTTCCAATCATCTCGGAATTGCCAGCCAAGTATTGGCAAGTCTTTCCAGACATACTGTTTGTGTAGTATGAGGGGCTCTCCTTGGTCTGTCTTTGCGCCTGGTAATCTCGAGATAGAGACCAGAATCTCAGCAAGCTTGTCTTGGTGTTCAGGGAAGTTGTATGCTAGTCCTGTAATAATGGCCCAAAGTTGACCTACACAACCCTCGACGGTTGTGTCGTCCGATAACGAGACAGCCGCCAACTTTTCAGCCGCTACTTGCGTTGACAAGTCATTAGTGAAGGCATTCTGTAGAATGACCAGTCGAGATTCGAAGACCTCGTCCGTGATATCAACCATGGTAGGAAAGTAGTCCTATTATCAAAGTGTACAACGTTTCTGTCTAAGTCAGATCACAACTCGACTTTCATGTCATTTCGCAACGCGATTCAGAAGTCAATTGCCTTCCGTCTTGCCTTTTATGGAGAACGAGTAAGATATTTGAACGCTTCAAATTTGTCACACTCATGCAAAACCTAGCGTAGTCCGTCGATCTCCCAAGACCGGGCTCGCAGATCATGTATAGAGCGCTGTACGAGCTCCGCACTTTGTCGATGCCGCGGCGCCGCCAAGACAGCCAAGAACCGTAAAGAAGGACACCACACAGCCACAACCAGGGTTGCACAAACCAAAGTAACACTTTTATTACTTTGCTGTTACTTTGCTGTTATGTAACAAGGTAACAAGGATTTTTTGTTATATAACAAATCGAGGTATGTCAGCGGGGTATCCCAAGGCATAGCCGTAGCCAATGAGATCGATGCATAGACCACCCCGGGCCTTCCAACGGGCGGGCCCCTTGGACCCTTATAAAGTCACGTGCTTTGAAGGATGGCTCCATCCCGATTAGGACTAGACTTATCTAGGATAGAACTAGCGTGTTACCTTGACTAAGTAACACTAAGTAACACTAAGTAACACTAAGCAACATAGTAACAAGGTAACAGGCCTCATTTTGTTATATAACACAACCCTGGCCACAACGCTGGATCGCATCCTCCTTGTGCCGAATACCGTATACTCGTAGGTTCTGCAGTATGGTCATAGCAGCTATAGGATGCGCTACTCTGGTCCGCCCATCGCGAAGTGGACACATTCAAACCCTTCTGCGACTCATCTGACTCATATAAGTCGACGAAGGAAAAACGTCCTACGGAATCGCTGCTTGTCCTTCCTGTTCGTCTCACATCATAAGAGCATGACGTAGAACAGCGATGCGCATTCGACGTGCAGTGTAAGTAGACCCATAGTCCGTGAATTTCATTACTTTCCTGTTGTATTGTCTTCGTCCTTTTGTCTCGTGTCTTTCCCAGCCTATTGAATTAGACGATCGGAACAGCTAGCATGATGTTCTTTCCCTCTTCCATATTACAGCTTTATATCTTCACGTACCTGGTCCTCGTGGGACACGCAAAATCTGTACAGTTGCGATCTTCCTGCAGGAATTTCACTCCAGCAGATGAATCATACACGAAGCCAGCGGATCAAAGATTCATCGTTAGTCGCGGAATCACATGCACAGGAAGTGCTGACTGCTGTCTTCCGGTTGTCGGATATGTAACTGATAGCCGAACCCTCAACATCACAACTGACTCAGCATCTTCCATCTATTCCACCATCTCAGATACAACGAATATCGCCTTTTCAGAGTCTTTCTCTGGAAACATCACATTCCAAGACTGGCCAATTCGCAACGGAACATCTGGCTATGTTGGCTTCACACCAATCCACCGTTGTATCACTGGAAAGCTTTCTGGGTGCAGCGATAACAACTTCAACGACGTGTACGTAGAAGCATGCACGCCGTACTCACTCATCGACGTCAAGACTCGGAAGGATTCTTGTCAATGCATGGCACGCTCAGCGAAGTAACGACGTCGAAAGAAGAGGCGGATGCATTGACGTGCGACCCTGCCAATACCACTGCTGCTAAGAGCGAAGTCACATCTACGAATTGCTCTGCGGCAGCCACTTCTACGCCTTCGACATCTGATGGCTTCAGGTCTATCGTGAGCAATTGCGGTCTCGCTATCGCTGTCGTTATCGACCTGCTATGTGTTGAGATACTGTAGGATATGGCATTGACGAGGATCTTCATAATCTCAATGGCATGACGATTATGACCTAGTTACAATAGCGTTTCATGAGCTTTCCTCGGCGATAATCTGCTTGTAAGGAATCATATAAGGTTAAAGCTTGTGACACATAGATCCATATGATACTGGTAGCTATTGATTAAGAAGATTCTAATTCGTTACACGACTCATTCTGGATTTATGTTCATTGTCCCATGAAAGCAGTACGTCGTTATAAGTTTATAGGCAGACCCAGAGGTATCAGAGCCGTTCTTTGTATGCTTGATCTGCCCTTTGTCTCCTGACAGTATAATTCTGTCCTTTCTTGTATTGTGTCAATTTCATGCGATTGTACCATTCGCTCCAAACACCAGCTATCTTCCAACAGCCGAACATATCAGGATCTAGAATTCTCAAGAGTCCATCCAATGCCTAGCAGGTACAGCCTATGAAAGCCAAGCTAACAACTCATGAACCCACCAGAACAGACCCACCAGATCCAAAGCTATGACCCAGCGGTCCAGACTGGAGAACGGGAGCTCGTCTGGAAGTACATGTCCAGAGATGATGAAGCGGTCGTAGCTGTAGACTAGAAATAGCAGCCATATCAATAGCGCTGCGACATTGGAGTCTGTCATCGTCAAGTCCTGCTGCTGTTGTTGCTATGGTTGCTGAGAAACACTATGTTTGTCTTGGATTACTGTTGAGTGTAGAAAGCAGGTACGTGTAGAACAGAGTCCTGGTCATGCATGGGCTTTTGTTCAGGTGATGTACTCATGCCTTTGTCTATTGCCACATTAGAGAATTAGAGATTGTGGATACGAGATGAAAGAGGATACCTGCCCGACCAAAAGCGGCGCCAAGTTTGCCGAAAGGAGTGGTATCAAAGTCTGGGTTGAATAAGGTAAGCGAACAAAGCGTGATGACAAGACCCGAGTGGCAAGAGTGGCAACATCAAGAAAGAGTCTAGTATTTAATGGTGCAGGGATCATAAGACGCGCTTAAAATCATGTGTACAAGAGAGCACCGACTAGGGCGATGAGGTTGGGTGGTTTCTGTTCGAACATACCACTGACAGAGAATTTGTATCTCAGTCGCTAGGCAAAGGATGGGCCGCCATGGTACTGTTCATAGAGGCTTATTGAGAATAGGCAGAGTTTACTGGTCGCGTGATGTCGTGATCATTGTATTCGAATTTCCACTAGCTTACAAGAAAAGGTAACTATGAGATAGATGAAGCACCAGCAGCGCTGTTTACATTACAAGACGAGGGCCGCGATACTTGTAAGGAGTGGCCTTCTTTGTAGAAGATTCACTGACGCTGCTCAGTGTACGCTTGGGGAAGCCCTCGAACGACTTCGCATATGTTGCGACAGAGTGAGCGATGAGCTAAGAAGGGTCATTCAGTCAGCTATGCATTTACCATTGGATCCGTGTTTAACTTACCTTGGTATTAATCTCCCAAGCAGCGAGACTCAGATTCTCCACAGTATCACAAATCTGGTGATAGCAGGGGTCGAACCACTTGCCTGCCTCGCCTCCAAACATCTTCGCTTCCTCATCTGTCTTGACACCTTCTGCACCCGTAGCAATGCCGCCACCGGGAATGTCATTATCGATGAATCCGACATAGTCACTGCGTCCGTCAAACGGAATGAAAGTGTAGTTGAGCCCATGCGACTCGTAGAACTCTTCGTAAAGAACGCGTAACTCCTCCGATCCTTTGGGGTTCTCAGTGTTGGTGGCATTATAGATCTGGTAGGCGTAGTTGGGAGATGCCATCATGTCGTAGTCCATGAATAGACGAATCTTGAGGTTCTCCTCAGGTGTCAAGTGATAGGCAAAGTAGTTGGATCCGAGCAAACCTTCCTCTTCACCCGCCCACCATGCAAAGCGAACACAATTGTTGACTTCGTACTTGCTGAGCTGAATGGCGACTTCCAGAAGTGAAAGAGAACCAGAACCGTCATCGTTGATGCCAGGACCTTCGGCTACGCTGTCACTATGACCACCAAGCATGACGCAGTTGTCAGCATCGCCTCCTGCGGTCTGAGCAATGATATTCACGGTCTTTATCTTTTCCACAACAGCATCGATGTATGCGATGGAATCAACCTTGGTGCCATTTTGCAGATCTTCCAAGTAAGGAGCGGCCTCTTCTGCAGACAGTCCAAATGTTGGTACATGGTCAGGTGAAGGCTCACCCAAGGTTCCTTGCAAACTACCCTTCTCGTTGTTGTAGATGATGGCAGCCACTGCACCGGCCTTTCCTGCTCCAGAAGACTTGTCGCCAAACGGACAAGATCCCCGGCGAATGAAAGCGATGGAGCCTGTCATGTTGGCAGGATAATCACTTGCTGAGCACCCATCATTTGCAACTACAACCAGAGGTCCATAGACTGGCTCTTTGTGTGGCGTGGGAGGTGTCAATCCCATCGGAGCGGCTGACTTGGGTACATCATGACCAATGACAAGGCGTGACTCAAACACGTTTCCTGTTACTGCATCGAATGTCTGATTTGTGATGGTATAGTAATCACCAAGAGAAGCAATCGTAGAATAGATGTAGTCAATTGTACCAAGATGGCCTGCCTGAGTGATGAGTCATGAAACAATCACAGGAGACCAAGTATATATCACCTTTACTACCGATGACTCGGGTGGGATGGTTATACTCGTCAAAACCGAGATCAGCAATCTTTGAGAGCTGTTTCGCTCGGTTAAGGAGCTTGTCTATAGTTATATCGCTTTGAAGTCCGGAAGAGGTGACTAGACCGCTCTTCCCGGCGGGATTGAGGGTCGCCTGAGCGCCAGAAGAATACTGGAGAGGTATCTGCGCAGCAGTGGCAGCACCGATGTATGTGAGGAGGCGAAGAATCGACATCGCCGTGGTATTTGATCTGTAAGAGAAAGATGAGGACGAAGATGATATGGAAGGAGGATGAGTCGATGACCAGATATGGCAACACGCACGTGCCTGCCGATCGTTGACAAGCTAAGGTACGATTAGATAAGGTCGTTATGCGGACGGATCGTGCGTCAGAGTTGCGAGCATTGGCCAACTGCGGCTGAAGATAAGGCCTTAAACAAGCACTCCAAATTTCGAAAATAGGTACTCCTCAAACAGAGGGTAATGAAACTCGCTTTTTTGAGATCCAAGATACGTATCAGCGTGCTGTGCGATTCCTCTGGCTCAGAAAACAGTAAAAATGACTCTATCCCCAATCGGTGCGGCTGATTGTGTTCGACAAATCAATGAAGACAGGTTGATAATCTTTCAGTGATTGCAGACAAGAGAAAGCGATAGATCTAGTGGAAGACTTCTTTGGTCTCACTACTTTCAATGGCACAGGCAAAAAACACCATGACGAAATAGACGCTCTGCAGAGCATCTGGAAACCGGAAGCGGAGACACCCATCTATGGACTCTAATGTTGAAGTAGAAGCGCAAAACACATACTGAAGTGCTGCGCAAAAATACATGATATGTACACGTTCGATCACGCCTTCACGTTCAGTCTGTACCCATTTCTAGCAATTTTCAGCCCAATGTATACGAGTCCAGCCACACATATCGAAACACCACCAAATGTCCACAAGCCGGTCCAATTCAATGGATCAGCTTGACCCAGAATGCTACCTCCACCTGGTCCGCCTGCCAACGCACCGAATCCGACGATGCCAAAGCCCATGCCTATCCTCGTGCCGATCCTCGTCTTGTCTTTGGTCAAAGCAACGAAGCATACTGGGGGCAAGGCGATGAAGACCCCGCTGGTGAAACCAGTAAGTACCGCAACAACTATGATTGCTCCTTCGCTCGTGATTGCCAGCATGCAAAAACAGAGCACTCCAGTTATTAGAGAGCCTGGTATGATTAGGTTGAGTGGGCCAGTCTTGTCCGAAAGAGCATTAGGGACCACGCGACCGAAGCATGACGCGGCGTTGAAGATCGGGACGAGGTAAAATGCCATACTGGTGTCTGTGATGCGTCGAGCTTCCGCGTAGTAGGAGAGATAAAATAGTATAACATAGAGGCCCATGAAGCCAATGAGTGTGGCGACTGTAAACACCATGTAGGGAACGTCTGTGAAAGCGGACCAGTCGATGAGTGCTCTTGCCTTTGGCGCCTTGACGCGCGTCTTCAGGACCGTGATTGGAATAATCAGAGTTCCAAGTGCAATGAAGCCCATGATGCGTACTGACCAGCCAAAACCGACCTGATCGATGAGCTTGTACAGTACGATTGGGTAGATTATACCACCGAGCGATGATCCTGCTGCTGCTAGGCCTACAGCAAGGCCAAGTCTTGTGCTGAAATATGTAGGAAGGACAGCTACGCAAGGCACAAATAGGCATCCAGCTCCAATTCCGATGCAAAAGCCCTGCGCAAGCAGAACCTCCCAGTAAGTCTTGCAGATACTGAGCATCATATGTCCGAAAACAATTCCAAAGCTACCAGTGAGCAGCAGCGCTCGAAGGTAACCTCTGTCGTAGATTGGTCCAGCGAAAACACCAACCACCAACACCATGTACGATTGAATTGCGCCAACCCATGAGATGTCTGAAGAGGATGCTGTGAAGAGTGCGTCCGATTCGTAGTAAGTTTGAAAGACACCGAATGCATTCAGGATGCCCCAAGTGTTGAAGAATAACATGGCGCCACCTAGCACCTGCAGCCATGCTTGAAGCCCGCCATTGGGTGGAGGGCCAGGATTATTGTGCGAAAGACTGGCAGGTGTTTCGGTCACTTCAGGGTTGACAAACTTCTCTTGCGGAACAGGAAGGGACGATTCGGGATCCACAGTCTGCTCAGAGCTGTCACTTTCCTGTGTCTCGTTTCCCATGTTGAGAATGATATTCCGGTGAGTGTGACCAGATTTCAAGGTAGCCGAAGATGAAATTGTGCCTACGATGTTTCAGAGGAAAAACATGAGCTGACATTCCTTGAACCTATATTCTTCGCTCTTCGGTGTTTAGGGACTATGGTGCGACCGAGCTCCCTGCAGCATCCGCCAAATGCAGTAATGTCTGTCGGTCTCCAGCTCCGGCGACTGAGAATCCACAGACGTCACGGCCCGTGCGTAGTAATCGAGGACGCAATCACAGCAATAATGCGAAGGGCATTAATATTGTGAGACCTGATGAAACTCAGGCGCCTGTCAGTACCTACAGTAAGGTGACACCAAGTCAACAGAAGCTGTTTTGACGCAGTAGTGGCAATCAAATCTGGACATAGTCCACGGGTGCGTAGGGGACGAGTGGGTGGTGGGGCTGAACAATGGACAAAGGTACAAAGAAGGCAGCCAAACAGTGCAGTACAAAAGTGGCACCAGAAGGATTGCACCGATGACGGACACCCAACGAACTGGTCACACAGTGAGATTGAGTGCGGTGCGTTTGACCGTCTGCAATCCCTGCAGGTGCCCAAGTAACAGATGATCCACGGTGGATACATGATCCGCCTTAATATCCTCTCACCGGAGCTCCGGGCGCCCTGCATGCCTGATGTGTCGCATAGGGCTAGTATTTGGTGCACTCTTCACCTCGCTCCGCCGTCGTGCTGACTTTGTGCTCTCTTGATCAAACATACATAACGAAGACATGGTGGTGACAAAGATAGAAGTCTGCAGGATATGACACGAATACGAGAGTAAGCTTTTGGTGCAAGGTAAAGTCATGATGGCGTCTTTATTCGCTGCAAATGTGTTCTGCTTTGAGTGGCCGGTACAGAATCGCATTTGAAGGACAAAGCACCATGGACGGGAAGCTCTGCACGTCCTCGGTCTTGGCGTCGATCTTCTATGTTACCTACCTTAGCGTCGTGACCCTATAGACTCTGCCGGGTAAATGCCGTAGAATCTCAGTGTACCTTGACCTGCTGCTATTCCTTATGAGCTGAACAATTGCGGCTAATAAGGATAACTAGCTTAAAAATGGAACAGCTAATCTATTTGAGTGGCTATTAAATATAACAGTTCTGATGAAAAACCCAGAGATTTACTGTTTAGAAATCAGCTGCTCTTTTCGTTGAACAGTGCTTTTTTGTCGAACAGTGTTTCTACGGTGTTTTTACGGTGTTCGTACGGTGTTTTTTCCGTGTGTTGACAAAAGAAAAAAAGAAAAATGACATTACATGCGAAAGTACTTTTGACTAAAGCGGGAGTCGAATCGGGAACCTACGAACTTACTACAAACGGAATTTCAACTACACCAAACCTGACTAATTTAGAAGATTGGATCTGATAAGATAATCATATAGCCAATCGGATAAGACATTGTACTTTAAGAAATCTAAAGAAGCTGTACCCATCGATCAAACACCGAAGAAACACGGTAAAAACACGGCCCCGGTGGTCTAGTTGGTTAGATCTCCATCATCTAAGGCGTCAGATTTGTTTGAATACACAGAAAGTCGAGGGTTCGAATCCCTCAGGGGCCCATAAAATCTTTCCGTGGAGCTGTCCCACGCTGAAAACGAAACTTGTATTATAGTGGCTTGCCTCCCCACTATAATATAAGTTAACACGCCAAGAGAAGGCGAACAAGTGCAGAGGCACATTAACGGTTAGAGCTGAAGAATGAGACGCAGACTCCACAAATATTTGTATACTTAGTAAAGTAAATAGTAGCCGCTCATGCTTCCTGTGGTAAGCGCATAGCGTATGAATCAATCAATCAATCAAACGGTAAAACACCGCTTCTTGAAAGAGCAGAATACATAAAATAGCAGCTCAAAAAATTATGCGCATTCAAAATGAACAGCATATTTCCTGTTTATAGAAATAACAGACAATCAAGATAACGGTACGTCCTAAGATCGGCTATTTGATGTCAACGGTATATTTACAGCTCTCAAGTCTACACGGTACAACTACGGCATGACTTTACCCAGGGATCGCGTTAAGGTACCTGGGATCACGAAACTTCATCTACTATATCTGAGCCTCATCTGAGATTATCGCAGCAAACTCCTCGCATCTGAGATAAGATGCCTCGGGTGTTAAGAGTTGGCCGATTCATGCCTGCCTCTCATAGTATAGTGTTACCTTTGCATCCCTATCCATTGACATTATTATCGGATGGTGGCACAGGCTTTTTGATCTTTGAACGAAAATGCTCAAATCAGAATGGTCGTCTTCTTATCTTCTCAATACAGGTTCTCTAAAAAGGTCATCACGTCGTTGCTGTATCCAGTCCGTCCAATCCCTCACATACATATCTATAGATCCGCCGCGTCCCAAGCCCATCACCACCCCAGTCGTTTTCTAATGGCCTTGAGAAGATCAGAAAGGACAAATGGTTTTGGCACTACCGCATCTATTCCGGCTGCCAAGGTGCGTTCGATTTGCTCTCGACGAACATTGGCCGTGACAGCAATGATTTCGACACGCTTAGTGATCTGGCCAAAACGTTCCAAAGACCGTATCTCTCTGCTGCATGTCAAGCCATCCATGATTGGCATCTCCCAGTCCATTAGAACAACATCGAGCCTTATACCCGTTTTCTCCTCCCCTGCCCAGCACGATGTAGTCTTCAAGATGGCGAGCGCTTCGACACCGTGATTGGCGACATGTACGACGCAACCAGCCTTCGTAAGCTGTCTTAGCAATATTTTCTGGTTAACAACATTGTCTTCGACCAGAAGGATGTGGTATGCATGCGATGTATTCGGCAAAGCGCTAAGTGGTGGGATCCCCGCTATCCTGGCCTCTAATCCTTGTATCTCGTCTGCAGGCTCGTGATCTGTCTGGCGGAAAACTTCCAGCGGCGATTCTGAGATATCCAGTGGTGAAAGATATCCAGAATCCCATCGACGAGCTTTGATATAAAATGCAAAGGTACTCCCTTTGCCCTCCTTCGACGCGACTCCGATGCTACCGCTTTGTTTCGCCGACAATACTCGCGATATGAATAATCCAAGCCCAGAGCCTCCATATTTGATGGATGTTCTTGGATTAGCCTGTTGAAATCGATTAAAGAGTGTGAGAAGCTCATCCTTGGTCATTCCTGGGCCAGTGTCACTGATGGTGAAAGTCAGATAGACTGCTTCACCAGACCCCCATTCTTCCCCAGTAGTTACATCTTCCTCGGTTTTATTGGAATCGTTTTGTGTCGCCCACAGTATATCCTGAGGCAGTGATTGCTGTGGATCAGACAGAGAGGCGCCGTAGCGTAACCAGATTATGCGTCGCTCTTCACGTTTCGTGAATTTGATGGCGTTCGACAAAAGATTGATCAGTATTTGTGTTACCCGTAGCGAGTCACAAAGCACCCAAGATACACGCAATTGCTCGAGAGAAGGTTCCGGCAGCAGTTCAAGCCTGGTTCGACTTGAAGAAAGATCGGCTTCGACAATCTTCAATGTTCCATCTACAATGTCGAGGGGACGGACGGCAGTCGGATTAAGTGTCATAAGCATAAAGTCCATTTTTGACAAGGTCAAAACGTCGTCTACTATACGCTTCTGATGATTCGCACAAAGGAGGATTGTATTCGCAGCCTCGATGTTGTCATCAACGATTCGCTTCCAGTCCAGGACGCTCATATCTTGCTGCTGAAGTCCTTTTGAAGATGTGGCGATGGTGTCGGCGAGCTGGAATATGGCAGACAGCGGGTTCCTAACCTCGTGTGAAATAGCATCAGTGAATTCACTTTGCTGGCGCTTTGCTTCTTGGGCTTCTTGTGCGGCTCGTGCTTGCCAGGATTCAGCCCATTTAAGACGACTGACATCGGTCATGCATGCCATGACAGACTTGATTTCGCCCTCTTCTATGTATGGAAAGGCGGAAAGAATAATGGTTGAAGGTACTGGGCCACCAGACGGGGGTTGAAAAGTTCGACGCATGCGCAGCTCCATTGTCCGAACCTTTTCGCCTTGGACTACTCGCTTCCAGCTATCCTCTATTATGGGACGATCTTCGGCCAAAACTTCACTCATGAGAGGCAACAGCTCATCACCCGTGTTCAGATAGTCGCGATAAATAAGTTTGTAAAAATGTTCGTTGGCCCAAATGATCTTGCCGTCCAATGTGAGATGCTCCATTCCGATATCCAGATGTTCGGCCATATATCGGATGTGACGTTCGCTATCGGCAAGTTGATTTTGAAGGCTCAGCTGACGCTGCATGGACTCTTCCATGCTGACGGTAAAGGCAATGGTGGAGGAGACTTGGCGTGAGAGGTCGTTCATGAATTGATCATGGTCACTATCGATAGGACGCTGAGGATTGGTACCTAGAAGCAAGAAGCCAAACAGTCTCCCAGCGTTGGACAGGGAGAGTACCGCGATGTGCTTTGAGGGATCGCCATGCCCAAGCCATTCGACACCCTCGAATTCATCCCCTGTGGGTACTGTAACGACACCTGACTGCGACTTCCGGAACAGCGGAATAAGACCCTGCTCACTGTCAAGGCGAACGTGGCGGACTGCAAGCGGGTGCTTTTCTGGCACGCCAATGTTTCCCTTGAGAGTCAGTCGAACATTATCCGGCGGACAGTCTTCGTCGACTCCGTAGAGGAGGGCTAATGGGACATCCCGGGAATTTGTTTCGAAAGAACTGAGGATGTGTGATGCAATTGTTTGAATAGAATATTTTGCAGCCGGCGCAGAGATTAGGTTGAGCATTTCCATTCTTCTATCCGAGAGCTTTTGCCTCGTCATTTCTGTAAGGGCGTTGTAGAAGCCTCCGAGCGTCCCATCCTCTAGCCTCAATGGGTTGAAATTGCCTGTGAAATACGTCTCTTCTGTGTAACCACTCCTTTCTACCGTCAATGGGATTTCGCGCACGTCGACGGCCCGTCTCCCGGTCTCTGCGGCTTCGAAGACGGGCCTGATGTTGTCCCAGATTTCAGAAAAGGCCTGTTTGAAACCTTTGCCCATCAGCGAAGGATGGGCTTTGCCGGCGAGAGGAACGAAGCCTTCGTTGTATATGGAGACTTTGTCAGGGCCCCTCGGAGAGTATGTCAGTCAAGTCGCATTGGTGATTGTGACGGGTTTCGTACCAGTAGATGATGGCTGCGCGAGAGTCTGAGAGGACCTGATGGGTATAGAGACGAAGAGCATTGGGCCATTGATCGATGGGACCAAGAGGCGTCTCTTTCCAATTTGTGGACTTGAAAAAGCGGACATGATCCGTTTCAACAATGTCGTCGATCCAGTTGGCGCTGTTTAGAGGGAATGGGGGCCCATTGCTCGACTGTAGCGTTCGAGATTCCATCGTGACCGACGACAGGCCTCATACACATTCCGAGGGGCGCATACAAGGTCGCCGAATAGAGCTATGTCCTTTCCCCACCGCCCGTCAGGATGCAGAGGTGATTGTACTCGTACGGAGACGCGAAATGTCCCGGTGTCTAAAACGCGCTTCAAATCCCTCACGCCGTTTCACGGCCGGAGAGGGATCCGATTGCTTGGGTTCCATCTCGGTGGGAAATACCCCGTGTACCTCGAAGTGTCATTATATCCGGAACCTAAATGGCGTAACAAAATCAGATGTCGACGTGTTGTTGATTTGGTGGAGTTCGAAACACAGTTGTTGGTATACGATAGATCTAGAGCTATAGCACAGCACAGATTTGTCTATTTTGGTTCTTTGGCCTACCGAGATCAACCAATCGCATATGGCAGCCTGAACATGCACGATAAGGTAAGGTACCTTGCCTTATTTAATTATGCCAGGTTTGCCAGCAAGTACCGTGTGCACGGCTCACCTGATCATCTACAGTAACTCTTGCCGAGCCTCAAAAGATCGTACCCCTCGATATCGATCGGTGAATCATCTCGCTTATCCTACCGTACCTTGACCAACGCCCTTCTCGGTCGCCAATGAACAGGCTTCACCATGGTGGAACTCGCTGCTGTCACATGCAAAAAGATTGGCAATATCAAAATCAACGTTTATCCCCTGAGGTGGTGTGCTCCAACGTTGGCTTTTCTACGATAGGAAACATCTGACGCTTTTATTCAGAATCGGCAAGGTGTCTGCGGGGAATCATGCCGTCATGGCTATACATGCATCTTGCTTACCTATCAAGTCCGAGTTATATGCTCATACGCTGAAACACCCTTGGAGTCGGTTATACCGGTCATATCCTAGCTACCAATCCGCCCATACGTATACTGTATAGCGTATAGCGTATAGCGTATAGTGAGTACGTCATCATGAACATTTGCAGATACCACGCCGTCGGCACGCAGGCCGTTGTGCCAACTCTTTATTAGTAGATTGTGGTGAGACCTACAGGTTTGTTATCTCATGTCTTCTTTTAAGCCCATTTCGTCCTTGTCAATTCTGAAGCTCTACGGGAATCCCATCTCGTCCTGCTTTGACCGTCTTCTCAACTAAATCATGCTTCAAGACCGCTCCCCACCAACCACGGCAGATAGTCTTGCGCTTCATTCGAAGCATCCTGTCCCCTTTTTCGCCGAAGAGAGAGACGGGTGGAAAGGATATATTGAATGGGAGGTGAGCAGAACCTCGACAGCAATCACGAACCGAACATATCTGAAGACATTCAGAAATATCCGGACAAGAAAAAAAAAGGCCGAAGAGGTTCTCGCGCGTTATGATTTCCCGACTCCGCCTGAATTTCAATTCGTCCCTCTTCCGGACACCAATCCTGTCTTGGAGGGTGTTCGATGGAAACAGTACCACTATGCCATGGGCGACAGCCTCAAAGATATCCCGGATATAAGGTAGCGAGCACTCTACTCGACCTCGAAACATTCTTCATGCACGCACTGACATCCTTGTGGTTGGAAATATGTTCTGAGGGAAAAAGCACCCGACATGATTCACGTGCTGCAATTCCCGTACAACGGAGAGCCACCTCGGGTATAGTCCAACCCATGTCCTGCACCTTTGCACTCATCACTCACAAGCTCAGGAACGCCTGGTCGAGACGGAAATCACTCGAAACCAAGACTTCTTCGTCCGCAATCACGGCGGCATCCCCGAGATCGACGCTTCCAAATATTCCTTGGATATTGAAGGTCTGGTGAACAATCCCAAGAAACTTACTCTCGCCGACTTGCAGAACGAGGACTTGTTTCCGCGTCAGAG
This sequence comes from Delphinella strobiligena, assembly GCA_009982845.1. Taxonomy (NCBI): domain Eukaryota; kingdom Fungi; phylum Ascomycota; class Dothideomycetes; order Dothideales; family Dothioraceae; genus Delphinella; species Delphinella strobiligena. The sequence continues at coordinate 51,555 of JAADKB010000010.1, forward strand.
CAATGTCGTCTCTCTGCAGTGCTCGGGCACTCGACGTATCGAGCAGATCCACGAATACCCAGGCGACGGCGACGAATTGATCAACGCACCCTGGGGCGAAGGAGCGATCGGCACAGCGCGCTGGACAGGGGTAAGTCTGAAAAAGGTAATCAAGCATTGCGGCGGGCTCAAGAACAACGGCGAGGGCATGCACCTCGAGTTCTACGGCGCCGACACGTATTTCAAAAAGGGCAAAGTCTACAACTACGTGGTGAGCGTGCCATGGCGCAAAGTCAAACTCAACGAAGTGCTTCTGGCATGGGAGATGAACGGCTCTCCCCTGCCACACATCCACGGCTTCCCCCTCCGCACCGTCGTGTTTGGCTACATTGGCGCCCGCAGCTGCAAATGGCTCTACAAGATCAAAGGCATCCAGGGTCCCAGCACCGCGCCCGTGCAGATGAAGGAATATCTCTACTACAGTCCGCAGATCGGGAAGCAGAACGCGCTGTACTCGAACGGTTTCAGCATCCAGGACATGCCCGTCTCGTCGGCCATCATGACGCCCGTCAATTTCGAGCAGATCATCCACGACGGCAAAATCAAGATGCGAGGGTGGGCTTACAGCGGGGGCGGACACTGGCCCGTCAAGGTCGAGGTTGGCGGGGATGGCGGGAGCGTCTGGTACGAGGTGCCGTATGAGAATCTGACCAACAAGTACTACCATGCGTGGCGGCTCTGGGAGATAGATTTGCCGGTTGATGCGGAGGGCTGGCTTGAACTCTGCGTCAGGACGTGGGATAATGCGCTCAATACGCAGCCGACGTTTGTGAGATCGGCTTGGTGAGTTCTTGCCCTGTCCTGGCCTGAACGTCCTTCTCTTCTTGTGGCGCCATGGGTTAGGAAAGCAACACTGACACTCATACCACAGGAACTTTGATCTCCACGTGACATCAAGCTGTCACAGAGTCAAAGTGTACAGCATCAACACGTCCAAACCTCTGACGGCAAGAAAGATGAAAATCATGAAGGAAAAAGGTATCCCCATGCTTCCCATCACGCAACCAGCAGAAATGGATCTGGAGAGCCAGGAAGATTATGAAACCGAGATGCAGAAACGTGGGGGTCGTGATCCATCCGAGTAGACTGAATTGTGCAGGTGCATGTTAACGATGTGATGATTTCCTCTGTTTGTTTTTTTGACTCTTGTTGGCGTTGGATCTCCTTTTTCCAGTAATAAATCACGTATACACGATTCAGCCGCTTGGCACTTTTAAAGTTGTATTTCGTCGTGTCTTTTGGCAGCCATGACTGGCGACATTGGAAAGTCACTCCTGCTCACTATTTCTTCTTATAGAAGCTCTGGATTCCATGTGGCTGAGATGTACATCCGAAGCAGGCAAACGGCTTTGAACCAGTATTGACTTGACAAGCATATTTCATTTACCAAAGTATACTTCTGACAAAAGGACGGATCGATTATAGCAGATGTGGGGTGAGGCGCATTAGTCCCTTTTCAACTGAAACCACGATTAGACAGAACCTCTATCCTCAAAGACTTAACAAATCCTCGTCCCTTCCCAGAATCTCCCAACCGATCAGAACCCATAGCTCCTCCTCAAACCACTCCACCACGATCTCTTCCTTGTCATTCTTCTGAGATTGAGGGGTCTTTGGCAGGGTCAAGGCAGGTCCACTCAACACAGGCTGCTTGATGAAATCCGTCGAAGCCTGATCACCGCGCGTTCCCGGCCCAAAGATGCAGCCAACCAGCGTTCTCTGCAATCTATCAAGAGCTTGTGGCGTCAACGTGTGTTTTAAAGGTGCTTCTCCAGGTGCATTCCTCCGAGATGTGGCAGGTAGCGATTGAATGGCCTTCTTGAGAATATCAAGCAGATACGGAGTCTCAATGACCATTGCACGTCTCACCATACGGCGAGCAGGATCCAATAGCTTTTCTTCACTTGGAGGCAGGGTGCGGATTGCTTCCTCCATACCCTCGATCCGCGGGCCGGAGAATGCAAAGAAATGCTCAATCTCGCCTAGGCGCTGCATCAAAGTGAAGAGAAGGCCTTCCGAGATTTGGTTGTGACAGCGCATCTCGGTGTCAAGTTTATCAATCATGGCACGTATCAGGCCGGTCAAAGCAGGGATCAAGGAATGGGAGGCAGACGCAGTATTCTTCTCGGCTCTCTTCGGGTTGGTAGACTGCTTCTTGGTGAGCTCGGCGGTCAGTTGTGACTTGGCTTCGCTATTGGCTGCTTCTTCGATTGTAGTGATGATGCTGTCAAACAGCTTGTAACAGTAGTAGACGGCGTTAGCACACAGCTGATCGCTCTCGGAATACTCAGAGAGCCTATTTATGGCATGAAGTAAAGTGGTGAAGGATCGGGCGATGGCGGTAATATCGAGGGATGCTTGGTAGTTGTCTTCGACTCCATCTGCCTTGATTCGTTTGGTAGGCAGTGGCTGCACACGAAGTTGATCAACCACAGTAGCGAGACCTTGGGCTGTATCATTTACGTAGAAGGCTAGAGTCTTTGGGTCGGCACCAAACATGTGACCCCTGAGCATTTTATGCAGCCGGCTCAGATTTCTGAGGACTCTCTGTTCTGTGAGTAACATATCAGCAAATGGGAGGCTGTAGGTAAGCGACAAGAGATATACTTGGTTTTGCATTACGAAAAGCATCATGATCGTCAACAGAAGAGGCTGGCAGCGTAGTAATTGGGCCAGCAGTAATTCTACTCCTCTTGGAGGGATTTCGCGAGTCATGAATAGCTTTGCGCTTCTTTGAACTATTGGAAAGGCTGTCCGTGGACGTAGTATTGGATGCAGACTGCATGGCCGAAATTTGGCTCTGCAGAGCATCGTTCTGTTGCTTCAAGGAAAAGTTGGTGTTCCGTTCCTGCTCGAGGAGGTCCCGGGTGCGGGCATGCTCGGACTGGCGAAATGTAGAGTGATCAAGATATTGATGCTTATGGAGTGACGCTCGACCAGGCTTGATTTCGGCCTTAAGTTGATCAATGTAGTCTGAGAATGTTAGATCCTTCCTACCAGAGACAGAGATGACGCGCACCTTTTACCGATGAATCCTCGGGCTTGCACTTGACCAAGGAAAGAGCAACGGCAAGGTGGTGATACGTAGGTCGGAACATTTGACGGCACGAGATGCAGAACGAGTCTTGTCAAGGCACGAGGGAAACGCTTCGTGAAGCAATTGGTCATGTGAGAAGTGCAGGAGATGAAAGGTGTTTTGGCAAGGACGAATTGGGAGAGGAGAATGCAATATTAGCAGTGGACTCGGAAGCTGTGCGAAGTAGGTACAGTCGTCGCATTGGCGTGCCTTCCTCACTCGATCGCAAGAAGAGCAAGACCGGCTGCATTCAAAACGAGTACAAAGGCCGTGCGCAAATTGCGCATACCTTACGGAAAGTACATATTGGCGAAATATGAGTATAATGTGCACTGCTGTACAATGCAAGGCAAGAAGTGGTGGGATATAATAATATACAATAATACATACGTTTTTCGTCATCTACCTGTATCTGCTTCCAGGCAGCTTCTTGTATGGCAAAGGCTCAATCTTCATCCTCTTGAACTGGACATCATGACCAGGGATGCCAGCTCTCTGCATGACGCCAGCGGTACCCTCATCGTACTGACTCCTGAACAAGTTGACACCGACAGGCTTGAGCCTGTGTCTGTCAGCGAAGCTTCTGAGGATGAAGCCATGGCGCTGCGTCTTCTCTTGCAGGGTCTTGGCGTCCAGAAGCTGGCCCTCTTGCTGCTCGAAGACAAATATGGACATGCGGCTGTATGGAGCACCCTTTTGAGTGTAGGCTGGGAGCCAAGGAAGGACAAGTTGCGAGTCTGCTGCAAGCTGGTGGAGAGGAACGTGTCCAGAGGTAGGAGAAATCTTGATGTTGCAAGCCAGGAAGTGGCAGCGGTAGTCGAAACCGTCCTTGGCGACGTTGGGAACATCTGGGTTCACGACAGCGATAGAGACGTATCTCTCACCCTTGTTGTAAACCCGGATGTTGAGTCTGGCAGGAATCTCGCTGACGCGGGAGTCGACGAATTCACCAGGCTGGACAGCGCGGTTACCAAAGGAGAGATCGACAGAGACGGTGGGATCAATGGAGGGAAGAATATCGGGGGTGACATTCATTTGGGTGATGCGCTGAATGAGGAGGTTGCGCTTGTACTTGCGCCATTCCTTGTCGGCCAGGAAGCGATAGATTGGTTTGTCCATGTCGCCTGTGATTATCATGTTAGTCTTGAAGACTACGTCCTTGTTCGATTGACATACCTTGACCGTCTTCGAACCTCTTCTTGACGATTGGGTCGTTGATGTCGGCGTGAATCTTCAGCTCTTCGAGAGTGCGTTGCATGCTGGCGATACGAGTCTCCTTCTGGCGCTCATGCTGCGGGCTGACTTGTTGCGCCTTTAGTCGAGCGATTCGCGCTCTCTGTGTCTCAATCTGTTTGATCTTCTCTTCACGATCGGCACCGAGAATCTTTCTCGCCTCTTGGAAACATTGGTAGGGCAGTTGTTCAAAGGGAATGTTTGAGCTGGAGAGGAGGGCGGCACGTCGTCTTCGGGAGCCAATTGGAGTCTTGTTTTGAGTCTTGAGCAATAATCGCTCTCCCTTGGCAGTGAAGACGGAGGTCGGGCTGATTCCTGAAGGCGGTGGTTGTTGTGCTGTCGATGTCTGCGGTTGCTGTTCTATGGCCGTCTCATTTCGAACGGCGGATGACGAGAAAGTGCGGATGGGTAGATTTCGAAGACATGCGGTCGATTTGATAAGAGGCTTCACGCCTTGACGTGCTGTGGACATGTTGACGTGGTGATTATGTTGATCAAATAATAAGAGAGCACTGAACTTCCATTACTGAACTCATTCGGACAGAAATGCCAAGACCAACCTTTTCGGCGTCGCAGATGCACTCACGACACCTCCGCCTGACGTCCGCAAGACTGATTCAATAATTCTTTCCCACCAACAATGGCTTCGAAACGATTATATGAGCCCGTAAAGGGACTCGTGACTTCTTGCGGCAGAGTGCAGAATGTGTCAAGAGTGAGGACACACACCCTACAATCTTCTCATGACCTTTGCTGACCTCGCACGACAGCCCTTCTTGACCCGCTCACTGGCCACCGACACGTTCTCCTCCCCGCAGCAGACAGTCGATAGGGCCTACGCAGATGCTCACTTGAACTCGACATCTGTATCAACCCAATCAATCCTCAAAGACACCTTCACACAACCTCCGCCGCCAACCCCAGCATCACACGCACCCTACCAACCACCACCAAACCCATTCCTCGCTCAGGCAACCTGCACCCTCCACGCCTTCCCTTCCCTCGAGCCAATCTCATTCGTCCAATACCCCGCCAACCAGCTCCTCCTCCCTCTCCGCCGAGACATTCTCCACCGCGCCGTCGTCTTCGAAGGCGATGCGACGCGCCAAGGCACAGCCTCGACAAAATACCGATCCGAAGTCCACGGCTCCAACCGCAAGATCCGTCCTCAAAAGGGTCTCGGCAAGGCGCGTCTGGGCGACAAGAAATCCCCCATGCTCAAGGGTGGTGGTGTGGCTTTCGGTCCCAAGCCCAGAGATTTCAGCACCGATCTGCCAAAGAAGATTTACGATCTCGCGTGGAGGACTGCGTTGAGTTATCGCTACAGGAGGGGTGAGCTGATTGTTGTTGATGGTCAGGCTGAGATTAAGCGTCAGGGTCCCGGATCGGCCAGGTGGATGAAAGAGCTGTTGAAGTGGAATCAGTGGGGAAACAAGGACGGCAGGAGTTTGTTTGTGACGCTGGAACAGAGGAAGAACTTGTTTGCCGCTCTCGAAGTATCAAAGGCCGCCAGGGAGGCTCGCGCACTGGCTGTCGAAGATGTGGACGTCAAGGATCTTTTGGAGCTGGGAAGGGTCGTCATCGAAAAGGATGCGCTGAGAAGGATACTGCGTGATCATTCGAGCGACCTCGAGACCAAGATCAAGCTCGCCGCATAGATGACTATAAAAACAACTCTCTGTACATTTTGTCTAACGGATATCATCATCAGTCTATCAAAACATCAAGCCTCGACCTGTGTCTCCTTGTTGTCAGAAGAAGAAGGCTGCTGCTGCCGCCGCTGCGTCGCGTTCACGGTCTTTCCCTTCTCAGCCACCTTCTTAGGACCCTCAAAGAAAAGCGTAACCAGACCCGCCAACTTCCCCTCCATCTCCTTAACCTGCCTAGCCCCCTCAACCCCCTCCACAGTCTCCAAAATCCTATCCACAACACCCCTACACTCGCCTTCCGTCGCCCTCCTCCCCCCCTTCCTCTTAGCAAGCAAAACCTCGACCCTCCTGCCCTCCCTCAAAAACTCCTCCACCCTCCTCATCCTGTGACCCAGATCATTACCGTCGATGGCCCAGTTCAGCTCGATCGTCTTGACGTTGTCGGCGCTGTTCTTCTTGGCCTGGACTTTGGATTTCTGTTTCGCCTTTTCCTGCTCGTATTGCTCCTTTTTAGAGACGATGCGGCAGGTTGGTATCCATTCTTTCTCTTCTTCTTCTTCTTCTTCTTCTTCTTCTTCTTCTTCTTCTTCTTCTTCTTCTTCTTCCTCTTCTTCCTCTTCTTCCTCCTCTCCGTCTTGCTCTTCTTGTTGCGCTGGTCGCTGTTCTTCTTCTTCTTCCTGTCGCGCTGGTCGAGGCGGAGTCAAGCATACAAGTCTATGCGTCTTGCGATCGAAACTACTCAGCACTCTGCGCAATGGCTCCGGCTCCCTCAGTTTCTGAGTCGAGGGATCCACGACCGCGACGCGGAAGGCTGGGATCTCCTCGTCCCAGAGCTGGGTGCGTTTTTCTGGGGGGCGGGTTGCTGCGCGACGGGTTGATGTGCTGAAGACTGATGATTGCGTTCGCGAAGGTATTGCTAGACGTGATGGCTTTATTGTGTGTCTGGTTGCGGTATTGATTGTGCGCTGCTGTAGTGATTGTGCTGTTGTTTGTGGGAGAGAGGGGAGCACGAAGACGCGGTAGAGCGCTTGCGTTGGTGCTGATAGTGCTTGGTGCCGCATTTTTGTTCTTGTGTCTGATGTTGATCACGTTTATGTCTGGTCGTGTGCACCTCACTCTGCCACCTCAAGTCAAAAAGGCCGTCGTCATGAAACTTGGGTCGACGCTGTTGCCATGCGTCGGCAGGCCTCGCCAAGACTTGCCTCTCCTCCAGAATCTCATCAGCTGGGCGACCCTGTTTTGAGACAAAGTCCGTAATTTGCTTGCCATTATTATTGTGCTTTGTCATTTCTGCTTTCATATGAACGCTTTCAGGTCGAGACAAGTTCGAAGCTGCATAGTGAATTCAATGATTCCTCCGACACAAAATAATACACTTGTACCATCCTATCCACCAATCTTGTGTCCAGTATCGAGGCTAACTGATATATTAGACTCGACCAAGACAGCTATTCGTAAGATATGCTAGATAAAGAAGGCAAGAATACCTTAGGCATCAATCATGCGATTAAATGGTAGAACAGAACAAGGCGATCTAAAGCAATAAAAGTCAAGAATTCTATATGTACATTGGCAACTTGCACATTGCAAAACTTGAGCAACAAACTCATAAACTCGACTCTCCTGTTGTTCGAGCCTTCGTCCCTCCCTTTCCCCATACCATGCAGAATTCTCTCGCGCCTCGGGTATATCCGGAAATTCAAGAATGCCGTCCTTGATAAATGCGAAATCCGGCGCCATGATTCTAAATTATCCTGTCGTGCTCAATCACATAGAGTGATCGCTTTTGGGATGCGGCAATTTGTTCAGCAGCCTCTGCCCGCCCAAAAGAAGCTTGTGCTTTTTCTTGATACTGACCCTGTACAGCCAGTTAGCTTCCGTCTTCGTATACATCATCGCTCGCCAGTGCACTTACCCATCGTCCGTATCGTCTGCGTCGTTGGTTTGCGCTCTCATCCTCTGCCCCATGGCCGACAGCTTCTGCCCGATCGAGCCACTGCGGTTTCGTGCCGGCTGCACCCTCATGGTTAGCATCTTGTGCCTGAAAACTCTCTCGTCACTACTCACATCTTTGTCTACGTTCCACGGCGCTGGACCTGGCGGGATCAGATGATCCCCAGTCTCCCCAGCATGCGTGTGCGGTCGATTATCAATATTACTTTTCTCGCTGGATCTTGACAGAGGTCTCAGAGACTGGGAGTCCGCCATCATGGCTGTACTATCGAACGTAGTGCTCGAGGCAGACTGGACCTTATGAAGCGAGCTTGTCGATGACATGGACCGAGCCACTGTACTGGGCCTGCCGGATGTGAAGGACGGTCGTGGTCGATCGTCCCACACATCCAGATCAAGCACACTCTGCTCATCTTCTTCATCCCCAGTCAAGGTCAGTATTGTGCTCATGTTGGCAATCTCCTTGAGCCGACTTGCTGCTTGTTGTCGATTCGGTCGGTGATGGCTGAACTTGTTGCCGATAATGGCACCTGTGTGCGAGATGAGTGCTTTGATCAGGTCCTTTTTGATTTGCAGCGCGAGATCGAGGTTCGACCATGTCTTGTTCCGGTATTCGAATGTTGGCAGACGGAACACAAGGTTATGCACATCTTCTAGGTTGCGTTGCCCTCGACCCTTGTAGCTGAGGCATAGAACTGTGCTCGGAATCTTGAAGAAAGCCAGAGTCATATAATTCGATGCTCTGTTCATCATTTCCGTCAAATCATCCGAAGGTTGGTCCTTGTCTTTGTCCTTGTCCTTGTCCTTCTTCCTACCGCTGCTCGAAGTGCCTGGTCGCTTTTTGTCTTCAGCCAAGCTCTGGATGTCGGATGGTACGAGCGACTTTTCGCTTGTGCTTCTGATGGAAAGGTTGCTGACCGAACTGGCGTACCCATTTTTCTTCTGCCCAAGAGAGGCTGTCGAGTCGTTGCTTCGTGTGAAAGGATTCCAGTGAAGATTCGTGTTGGAGAGGTTGAAGCCTTGCTTCTTGCCTCGCGACTCTTTATCAGGCAGTTTCATCGTCGGCTGTAGTCGGTGTTCCAAGTCGCCCGCACCGGTGCCCACACCATTAGGGTCCTCGAATTTGTGATCATCTCCATTAGGTGACGCCGTCTCTTGATTATCTCCGTTGGTGCTTTCTTCATTTTGTTCTTGTGGGCTGCCCATGTTCTTGAGCGCAAATGGCGAGAAACCGGCACCCTCGAATGCACTACCGCCCACACCAGGGAAAATGTACTCGAAAAGTTTCTTGGCGACCTCACGCTCAAGCTGTACTCTGAGAGGCATGACATTGACCTCAAAGGAGTCTACCACCTGAATGCCCGCGATGGCTTCCAATTGTAACCACTGAACTCTGAGCATCTCACTCTGTTGTTTGTGGAAACCACGTGCTGGATCGACGTAAGGCGCGATGATCTCTGGATAGACTGCATTCGGCAAGAGATTGAATCCATTGATCCTGCCTATCTCGACGCAATTGTGGTTGGAGCCGTCGTTGTTGTCAGTGCGGAAAAATTGAGCATCCCGCAGTTGGAACTCGACCAAAGATTCGCTCTCTCCACGAACAAGATGCCATGCAATCTCCTTGGAGGATATTAACCATCGTAAAAGTCCAGTTGACGCCTCTTGTAGGTTTCCAATGCGACGTTGAGAAGTGGTAATGGCTTTCATGATGAAGAAAAGTTCATCCTCGCAACTTGCGAGATCTTGATCTACAGCGATGCGGTCCTTCCAGCCTTGACGGTCGAGTTCATTCTCATTGATCTGGAAGTGCATCTTGATATCTTCAAGCTGGTGAATCCGATGTTGCAGCATCTCCACCATCTCGGGCGCACCTCGAAGGTCGCTGAAGTCCGAAGCGAGCATGATCTTTTCGAGACGCTCACTGCGAGTTTTCTCGAGCGGCTCACTGTAGAGTAGTAGATCCATAACGATCAGGTACATGGCATAGTACTGAGCCGAGTCACAGATGGCGCGGAAGTGCGGGAACTCGATCCAAATGTTGTCCATGTTAGCCTCCTCGCCTTCGGCATCTTGGTTGCGACGTCCATCGGAAACGTCTTCATTATACTTGAGGCGCAGATTGTTGTATTTCTCGTAGCGCAAACTAGCCAAGGTACGGTGCACAACACGATTGAAACCATATGGATTAGCCGTGAATTCAAACATGACCTCCAAGGGGACCCAAGGTGGCCAGTGGTCTCCCGGCTTTCCTCCGTAGTGGTTCCCGGAATACATGTGCAGAAATTCGGTTGAGAAAGTCTTGGTGCTTGTGACGAAGACTTGGAGACTATCCATGTTGGCAGAAAAGCGGTGTTGCACGAGACCACTGACCTCATCCATAACCCTGTCTTTGTCCATGATCTGGACGACTTTGAGCTGCATACCCTTCGCTGCAATGAGGATGACAGACTTTGGATTCTTTTCACTCTGAAGTTGTATCTGCGGCGCAATGAGACGGAAGTGATAGGTGTTTTGCGGAGTGTATTCGGTAGAAATGTTGTGACCACCATCACTGTCAACCTTGGAGGTGGTCGACTGCCGTCGCTCAGCTTCATCTGCGCTAACGTAGTTCTTGCCGTCACGCAACAACTCTTCAATTCGTTCTTGAATCTCGTCATCATTTTCCCCGGGCGATCCAGGTGTCAAATTATCTCCAGCGTCGTATTGCTGCAATGGTTCTTCCTTTGCCTTTTGTCGTTCTTCGACAATGTCTAGGATGAACTTCACAGCCCTACGAGACATGTAATAGACGAAACCCCGCCGTTGACCCACCTGATGGGTGTAGCGGAGTATAATGTTCCGCAGAGAGTTGTTCCACTTGATTTGTGGATTGTGAACCACGAAGCGGTTATTGAAATCGCTCATGTAGTCCGTAAAAGGTGACGACTCCATGTTGGCGCTGTCCGAAGCCGGCTTCTCAGTCGAGCTGCCTTCATCTGGATAATCGTCCGCTGTCTCCAGTGTTGGCACGAGCGACGCATCATCGTGCTCCAATCGTCGCAGAAGGACTCGATGCATGTCGCCAAGAAAAGTGTGCTTCCTTTGAAGAGCCTCAGTATGATTTTTGAGAGCCTCCAGACTTTCAACCAGGGCAGCGTTCTCAGTATCCCGTACGATTTTGAGTTCCTGCTCGCCGACAGCATGTTCGTTCTCCGCAATCTGCTCCTCAATCTTGTCAAGCCTAGCTCGGATGAGCTCAGCCTGAACTCGACGGGGATCATTTTTCTCGGAAATGACGCAAAAGTGTGTAGGCTCGTCACCAAAGGGACTGGTCCTTGTTGGATCTCCAGATACAGTATCCCCGTGATCAGTTTGTCGGAAATAGGTGAAACGGGGCCCGAATGTAAGAGGTAGAATCTTAGTCTCCGGGTTAGACTCTGCAGGAAGAATCCAGTCCAGTTCCACAAAGTCGTCCATATCTATCCAAGTAAAGTCATTGTCTGGTATTGTGAACTTTGACATGTCAACCTTTGATGCGTTCGGGGCTTGGTACTGCGCAAGGCTTTCGTCATCAGCCTCGTCAATATCTTTGGAGCTGGTGCCTGTGATTGTAGCAGAGATTGCGCGAATATCGGCAGAGATAAAGTCCAGTTGAGCTTGATTAATCTTCATCTGTGTTGTTCGTTTCGGCTTGGCATCTCCGTGTCCCGGAATTTCGAAGGTCTCTCTTCGCTGATGTAGATCCAACATGAAACTGTCTAATTTCATCTTCAAGCCCGTTGCGTAGACTACGTCAGACTGATAGTCTTCTGCATCTTTGTGCTTGTAAATATGACTCAAAAAGAGAGGCGAAAACAGCAGGCTATACTTGATCGTTGCGAGGTGACGGCCAAACTTCTTGCTGGAATTTTCTGTGTTGGACCACAATGGACCTTGCCGGACGGGCAAAGACATGACTCCCGAGAATAGAGACCACCAGTCAAAGAAATGGGTGAAGAAGCGTGGTGTGAGATGAACAGAGTTGTAGTTCTTCGACGGCTTGAGGTTAGAGACATTCCAATCGCGGTCTTGAGGAGCCACGATTGCAATCGACATGTGAATGTGATGGCTCCGGAATGTCCTATAGGCATCGAATGTCTTCCCTGGTGGAGCTTTGGCGTGGTCTGGATGCTTGAGAACAACGCTGTAATGTGGACAGAAGTCAAAGGTTCGCTGGCCATCTTCCAGGTCTCGTTCGAACATCAGCCCAACAAGCCAACGTACGTTTCCAGATAACTTCATGACGACCTTCTTGAAAGCCGTAGAGTTCTTCGTGCTGGTAGTGCTCGAGGCTCCACTGAGATCTCCGTCGCCACCACTTGATGAAGCTTTTGCGAACTTGTTGAAGTCTGGGACCGCAAGCAAGTAATCACCGCTTTCTACGCTCAGGAACTTGCGCGGGTCCTCGTCTTGCGCTATCTGCAACCGAACATTGTTTCGCCATACCATCACGAATCCTGCACCATTGCCAGTAACAATGTATGGACTACGAGAGCCTTTCAAGCAGAGATGTACATCGCCGTCGCCCTTCCATGCGATTTCAATCCGTGAGTGGAAGGTTAAACGGATTTTGTCCCAAAAGCCTACCCTCTCCGAAGGATCCATTGGCGGCTTGGTAAAATTCTCGATGACCTGCATCATGTCCTGTATTGCAGGTTGGTAAGATGTACCCCAGGTTATTCTAGTCGGTGCACTTGAGTTCACTTCGATTTTCATGTCTGAGTATGTCTTGACGGCTGAAATTGTTCGCCGGACGTCGATCGCAAAGCGCTTTGCAACATCATTTTTGCCGAGCTTGTCTTCAGGACAAATCACGACATTTATGTGACGTTGTGAATCAAGATCCTGGAACTCCTCAGCAATCACAAAGTCGGTGGTGAGAGAGAGACTCGACAATCGAGGTGATTGTCCTGGCGTGATTGCTGGTATGTGAACAAAAGGTAGTGGGTAATCGCGGAGAGATATCCTGGCCTCACCCATGGTCACTTTGAGGCCCATTGGCACAAGAAGACCGTATTTCATGTCCATGGGCATGCCCTTTCCAACGTCGTGCAAGAATTTCGGATACTCGTCGAGTGCGAATGATGGTTTATCCACGATAATACCAACATCGCTGATTATTGCACACAGGAGAGCTGGCCGCTGAGGAATGCCCACAATAGCTTCGTGTTGCTCAATTTCCTCCGGAAGCTCGTCGATACCCATAAGCAGCTGCCGCAGATCTTTTATGAGGTGGCCTTGTTCATACAAGGCTCGATCGATCCGCTTTTTCCAGCTCTCAGCGTTGAATTTCTGCAGCTTTTCGAAAGCTTTGTCAATACTGACATGGCCAGTTCCACTCAATTCACATCTGCCGTCGGCATCGTAGCGCATCCTGCGTCCACGTCCTCTTGTGCCGTGTTTTGGAGAGTCTTCGCGGATCGATTTATGGTAGCTCTTGCTTCGTTTTCTGCCAATGGTCTCTGCTTGCGATTCGCTTCGGCTGCGAGTTGAGGCTTGAGCAGATGTTGCTCTCATTCGCGAGCTGCCTCTCCGCTGACTAGGAGTCTCCATCTTTTTGACCTTTAGCCGGAACGCCTCCGCACGAGCAAGCCGCTGCTGTTGTTCTATGAGGCCGACCCGGTAGATGGTACCAAGCTTCCACTCAAAGGGACTGTCTTCGATTTCGAAGACCAAGACTTGACTGCGCACAGAAATTCTAGGAACCTTTTTTGGACCCTCGGGATGTTTCGCCAAAATGTATTCATCACTGCCGGTCTTGAAGTGATGATGTAGTTGTTCGCTCGCTTTGAGGACATTAATGATGTTGTCCAAGACTGCATGCAGTACGAGGCCGTGAGGAACACCCAGGCGGATAGCTTCAGTAGAGATGTCAATTGACTTTTCTTCTTGGACTTGGTTCCCGTGCTTGAGCCTCATTTCGCGAAGATCTAAGCGTAGAGCCTTGATACTAATGATTCGACTCCATACAGAATGCATACCCGGTGTACCGGCATAAAGACGAACAAGCTTGGCACGAGCAAAGGGAGTAGCCCATCTGTGGCGTCCTGCATCAATGCCGAATATCTGCAACATCAATGGTGGATCCGAAGGCATCTCAGCCTTGACTTGAATAAGATTGGCTTTGAAATCAAGTGTGGTGATCTCGTCGAGAGTAGGTCGATTCGGACTCGGGGTTCGCGAGGGGCGATCTGCCATACCAGAATGCTGCCTTTTCTGCTCTGGGTCTAGTGAATCTGAGCCTGGAACGACAAACATTCTGCGGAATGTCAGAATGGCGACGCCTATTGCGAAATAGTTGTAGATGGAATATTGGATTTGTAAACTTTTCGCATGCGAGTTCACATGGAAGAGCGGACCATGTGCATCGGTTGATGTTGAGAAGGCCACTTCGAATTTTGGAAGTGCGACGAAGGGGTCCGTTGTCGAGTCAGGCACGGAGTCGATGATGAAGCCCTCAAGGTCTTGAATGTGCAATGCCAGACGTCTGCCATCAGTTGGATTTTTTGGTCTCCGGCGTGGGTGATGGGTGGGTGTCATAGCACGTTCTTCTCTTCCTCTAGAGATTGACCTGGTTATTGACCTTGACCTACGCTTCGGCACGTAATCAAAGACATCATCCCGATGAGCCTTGTACTCTGCAGACCATGACTCCAGGTGCAAAGCGAAGCCTCTCGAGTACTTCGAAACGTGGGTATCGATTCCAGCAAGTTCAACATTGAAGTCTGAGCCTTTCAGGTTGACATGGTGTACCCAGGCAGGTATAAGCCTGAGGAAGCTAGGTTTTCTGATCTCGGGGGCTTTGTTTGTTATCGTGGTTTCTTTCGTCAATGCTTGAACAATTTGTCGGAGACCCTCGGAAATCTCTGGGCGCACGAGAAAGACGGAGAAACTCTGGAAATTGGCAGAGGTATGAACAGTCATTTCTGGTAAGGCGCTTACGTCAAGCTTGACCTCCACAGTATCCGTCTGTAGTAGATCATGCTTGTCGCCAGCATTGGATTGATAATACAGGGAGTGAGAAGTCTGCCTATAAGAGACAGCGACGTTGTAGTGAGACTCGGTCTCTGCGGAATGTGCAGCCTCGATGTCCATGGCCATGGTCGAGGTGGAGGAGATGAGCAAGTCGTAGTCGGCTTCGGAGCCGAATGACGGGTTGAGAGGTGGGAGTGAGACGCGAATGACGGGCTCTTGCACAGCCATCTTTATATTTGCTTTGGGTAGAAGGCGAGAAATCAAGCCCGTCGGGGAGACGGAGGGCTTCTGCGGACCAGAGTCGGAGCTCTCCCGAGCCTTCGCAATGGCGAGTAGCAAGGGCAAATGCTTTGGATCAAGATCTAGCGATGGAGAGGTGCAAACAAAATTGGCGAACAGGATGTTGTTGTTTCTTTCGCGGGCGTCGAACTCATCGGCATATTGCACCGTCTTGGATGGGAGAGTGGTCTTGATAGTTGCAGTAATCATGGGCACGTACAACATTCGCTCGGGATACTCATGGCCATCATCAACACCTGCAGAAATGGAGATGGCGGTCAAAAGGGCTTGATGAGCGACATCCTTGTGCGAAAAATACATTCGATGGGCCGGACTTCTTGAATCAAGGCGCAGAAGATCAAGACCGATTTCCTTCACAGCCAAATTCAAGTATGCCTGGTTTGTAGAGGTGGTCAGGGATTCGATGCGCTTAGACATGCCGATGAAACCGATGGCAAGCTGGACCTCCTGGATGCCCCTCAATATAGAGCCAATGAATTCTTGAGAGCCTGAAATGCTATCGACAATCTTGTCGTCAAGAGTGCTCGTAGGCTCTACCGGCACGTCATTGATGGAGATGGCGGGTGCGTGTCTAAGTGGCGGATTCATCTTGTTGGCTTTGTCGGCGGCCAGAATCAGATCATCGTAGGGCAAGGTCAATCGGCCGAGTTTGAGGGCAATGCTGGCGTCTCTCAGACCCTCCAAATGGTTGTGTAGAAAACCGTGAACACTGAAGGCGCAATAGTCCAAGACCTCCATAGACTCCTTTCCTTCTGGGGTGAAGAGGAAGGTGCGAATGATGCTCTTCCATTCGGCCGGCGTCTGGGCATCAGGTCTTGCCGTGTGATGCTGAAACAGACGACTTCTGTCGACAGTCTTTGCTCTCGTATCGACGGCCAGAGTGGCCCTCTCAACTCCAAGTGTACCCACACCTTGTATCGTGACCTTTGCTCCTATGATGACAGTATCGACCAGCTTCATCCATTTAACATGGCGATGTAATTTCTTGAGCTTCTCTTTCGCCTGAGTCAATTTCCGCCACTTTTCTGGCTGTGTGCCCGGGCTTGTAGGCTCCTCGCCGTACGAGTAAGCCTTGTCTGGCGTGTCCCCATCTTTCTTGCCGGATTGACCAAGAGCACACAAATCGATAGTGACATGGGGCTCACTGATCTTCAGGCTTATCCATGTTGGCTGTGCAAAGGTGGGCTTGTGAATAGACAGGCCAATACCGCGAATGTGTATCCGGATGCCATGACGAGGGGATAAGGAGATTCTTCGAATGCCAGTGTATCCTACGCGCTGGATGCTGATGCCGGTGAGAATGCGCAGGACAGCGAAGATGACAAAGGTGCCGAGGTAAGCAGTCACGACAAGTCCAATGACGAACGATACAGAGGGAAGAGGCATGTTTAGGGGCGTGCCATGAATTGTCAGGCAGCCAAGACTTGTGAATG
Source organism: Delphinella strobiligena (assembly GCA_009982845.1). Lineage (NCBI taxonomy): Eukaryota > Fungi > Ascomycota > Dothideomycetes > Dothideales > Dothioraceae > Delphinella > Delphinella strobiligena. The sequence goes on from JAADKB010000010.1 coordinate 68,234, forward strand.
TCGGGGGCTTGGCCTATTGTCGAGAGGTGCAATGGAAGTGGTGAGTGGCGGGGTTTATCGAGTGTATCAATCGTATCGTTGCAGCACGCGACTGGTGGCCTGGGGGCCTGGAAGGACGAATGAGAAAGTGCCTGGACAGCTGGAATGGATCATTGTCACTCGAGCTGGCTCGGCGAGTCGGTCAAGCAGGGGCCTCCAGCATTATTATTGTACACTTGTCAGACTTCACCAAAAGTTCACGCGCAGAAAGATGATCCAGGCCGAGCGTGTTTGAACAACTCTAAAGGTATCCAAAGTGACGTCCGACTTGAGCGACTGAATAATGCGCCGCGCCCGCGACCATCCACTCCCAAGCCGCAAGGGTCCGGGGGCTGGTTGTGCCAAGCGACTGACGAGCATGACTTACGGACGCTAAATTATGCAGCATTAGACCCTGATGGCGGACTTAGCCGACCTTTACTCCGACCAAATCTGAAACCAGACACTAGGGTAGTACTGGCAATGCTGCAGGGATGCAGTACTTCGGACGCATCGTGGATCATTGCATCGAACACTTCTCCATGATATGAAGGCGTGAAGAGCTCCTGCTATTGCAATGTAAGGTAGCTAATATCCCTGTCCCGCACGCCAGACGCCATCATATGCATTGCCTTGAGCAGCACATGTCTATGCAGATCGTATCGTCATTTCCAGAATCAAGACGCACTGCCTCTAGCCTTCCTTGACTTCCTGCATCTGCATTGTAACATCTTCAATCTCCGATCCTAACCTTGTGGTGTTGGTGGTGGGAATGAAGAGTCTCTCCTTGACCTGTGCTGCAAGCAGACCCGTCTTCTCCTCGCTTGCAATCTTTTCCGCCGCCTTGACAATCTTTTCCATGGCATTATCATTCTTTCCGCCCGGCCGCATGGACATGGCAGTCCTGGCGCGTGTCGTCTGCCTGACCTGGTCGAGCTTGCCAGCCAGATCCTTCATCTGCGAAGTGACGTAGGCGCGGTTGGTGAAGAGTGGCGACGAGGACAAGGTCTGCACCCAGTATTTGTTCCAAAGAGCCTCGAGAATGGTGTTGTCCAGTGACGACTTGAAATGTGAGACTTCCAACGGGTAGTATCTGTTGGCGTGAGCGCCAAAGTCGGCCGCCTTTGCAAGAGGCACAGCTGCCATTCCTTCTCCTGTACTTTCGACTCCCTCGGCCTTGTAACCATCTGGATATGTTCTAAAGGCGCCAATTTCGACTTTGCCAGCACTAATGGTTCTGTCGGGATCAATGACGACTGCCACAAATGGATCTTGGAACGACTGGTGCGTGTGCTGCGTGGTGACATCGATACCACTGAGCCAGCAGCCATAGCCAGGATGACTGTGATACCATCCTACCGCGTTCTCCATCTGACCGGCCTGTCTGGAATCTTCCATGTACTTGACAATGTATTCGTCTGCCTCGGTGTGTGCGTTGACCCTGGTCTCTGTTCCCTCGACTGGGAGGCGAATGGCATCGGTGACAATGAACGTCTCTTGCTGAACGTAGCCAATCATCAAGCCCATGATCTCAATGCTGCCTCCGGAGCGTGCATGCATGACCATCTTCAACAATGCCACAGCGGATATGCGCACATGTTTGAAGTGCTGTGGATCACTACGCCAAGGGTGCTTGTTTCTGATCTCTTTTTGGTCCTTGTCAGAGTATGAGTAGAGAGCGTCTCTCTGTGCATCTACCAAGTGAATGGCATTCTCCATCTCTGCTCGTGTTAGCCTGAATATGCAGAAGAGATGGATTGATTCATGGTCATTTACCCCACGTCTTCCTAGCGGAGTCCATGATGGTCGTGTTGGAGAAAAGTTCTGAGGTATGATGGAGTTGCTCTTTCTACCTCATACTCAAGTGAAACAGTCAAGTCGATGATCTCAAAATCAGGGAATGAAGAAGATGTGAAGGTCAGGTTGTATCGGGTGTTTGACTCAGTGAACGACCTCAACTGTGCGGAGACGGAAGCTCGACGCTGTGACGAAATGTCTTGGCATTCCCATGTTGCCCGCAATCTAACCTCTTCTCCATGGTTTTCATGCAGATTATATAAGGTACTACTCGTGGTTCGTCACCTCACCTATCTCCTTGCAAACCATCTCTTTTCTTCTTCTGCTACATCGGTCTTTGCTTGTTGTGATGTAGCAGTGGCAATTAATTTAAGATTGGGAACAACGACCACAGCCTCAAAACACAGCTATAGAAGCAGTAAGGTGTATATTTCGTTTCACAGGTACGTAAATCCAATCATATCTTGTTTTTCAAACTCCATCCTCCATGCAATCCACGAGCAACAATCAGCAGAAGTGCTCCAGTAATTGCTGCCGAGCCCGAGAAAGCCCACATGGCACTGAACCCATGATTCTTGAGAATGTTTCCTGCCAGGGGAGTTCCTGCGAGCATACCCAACCCTATCGTCGCACATGCCATGCCAATTCGAGTACCAGCCGCCTCGCGGTCCGGCGTAATCATGAATCCAAGGGCAGGGATCATCGATACACAAGAGCCTGAGAAGAAGCCATACAGTACGCAAAGTGTCACTATGGCCGCCACCGACTTTGCTGCCATGAAGCAAATAGCGAGTACACCCGTGGTAAGGACGGACGGGATGACCACGTTGAACATGCCGACTCTGGCAGCGACGAGATTCGGCACAATCCTGCCAAAGATGGACCCAGTTGTAATGATAGAGAGAAGGTAGAACGCCAGGTGCTCCGACGTGATCCGGTACTCGTAGGCGTATATCTCCACATAGTAAAAGGGTGTCCACGTTCCGAGGAAGGTGATCATGGATCCAATCACGTATACAGTAAATGCTGGCTCCTTCCAAGCCGCCAGGTCAAAAAGCTTTCGGCGAGTGTTGGGGAGTACGCGCACACGCATCACGACGTTCGAGATGGCAAGTGTTCCGGCAACAATGAAAGCAATGACCCTTGTCGTTTGGGCGAACCCTAATCTGGCTTGCAGCTGGTGGAAAGTTATCGGGTACAATGTGCCCCCTGTCGTGCTGTTAGATAGAAATTTTCCGAACTGTGCGGCTTGAAAACTTACCAAGACCACTACCAGCAGCAGCTAAGCCCATGGCAATAAAGATTTTCTTGTCGCTGAAATATGCATTCAGGACGGCCAGTGAAGGAACAAAAAGGCAACCCATACCCAAACCGATACAGATTGCCTGAGATAACATAATCTGCCAGAAGGAATGGGATATGCTGGTCAGCATCATGCCGACAAAGATCAGGGACGATCCGACTGTGATCAGTGTACGGAAATGTCCCGCATCGAAGAGCGGTCCAGTCAGGGCACCGACAAGCAGCATGAGATACGACTGGGCAGATCCGATCCATGCGATAGTCGATGGAGAGTAGTCGCGGAGAGGAGCAATCTCGTAGTATGTTTGAAAGGCGCCAAACGCGTTGATGAGACCCCTGAAGATAATGTCGGATGCAGCTTGTGAAATAGTCATAGGACTTGACGAACCAGGTATTGAACCAAAGAAAGAAAGACCCTAGGACTTGCAGCCAGGCAAGCGTGCCTCCATTGGGGACAGCGGGGTCCTCGTCACGCTTTTCAAGCGTGCTACTTTGCGAAGAGGAGGCAAGATCGGATGGAACTTTAGTGACTTCAAAGTTGACATCCTTCTTCTCTTCGAGAGGTAACATGGTTGAAGACTTGGTCGGTGAACTTTGCAGAGGCTCAAGCGTTGCTTGCATCTTTGCTCAGACGAGTGATTATGTTGTGTTCTGGTGGTCATGTCGGCGAAGCAACACTCCTTTACCAAGGATTCTCCTACTCCTAATGACTTGAGTGGTTAAGGGAATTATCACATGTCAGACTATGGGCCTGAGTCGCGGAATCTCCGCCGCTCAGCTGAATGGTAGGATGGTTGGTGGGCTGAAACGTCTCCCGACGTCTAAACCCTCGAAGGTGGCAGTGGCTGCATCCTTCTGTTAAGTAATACCCAGCCAGACACAAGCTCCTTCTCCTCTACACTCAGACCTCAGCTTTCAATTGTCTATAAGTCGTGGATAAGTCACTATTCTATCATCCCTAAAAATCATTGCCGAGAATTTCCGTACACACAAACACAAAATGTTCGGATTCACCACACCTTCTAAGGGCTCGGGAGTCAGCACTCCATCCTCAATGCAAGATGTTCCATCTCCCGCTCTTTCTCTCGAGTCATGGATTCTGGACGTTGAGGATCGCCAAGATAAGCTCGATGCAGTATCTGTCTCACCGTCCGTTGCCTCCTCGACATCTGAGAAAGTCTTTGGACCTTTGATGAATGGTTCGTTTGTTTGTTCTTCTTGAGGTATGATACCATCTAATCGGTCCAGGCTTTTTCAGCATCGAGAGTTCGCTGGCATTCGACTTTGTTTTCCCTAGTCTTGAGGATGTGTTTCCGCAATGAGATATACTGATAGCAAAGAAATCACTGGCGTTATGGGTTCTATTCATGGGAAGGGAGATATACTCTGGGCTTGAGGGCGGGAACAGAATGCTTGGGAGCAACAATTGTCAATGGCGTTCCGGACTGATGATATCTAGAGGCTGTAGTACGCCTTTGCTTGCACATGTAGTTCAAAAGAATGCGCGGAGGGGATGCAAAAACAACACGATTATTTCTTATGTCTTGTTCGAATATCACACCAGCTCTATTTAGCATGATTCCAGTGTGTTCACACTCTGTTTTGCGTTGATATTGCTACATCTTAAGCCATATGCCTCGATAAGGACTTTCGTGATATAGCTGGAACAATCTCGACTAATGGCTTCTGGCTCCTATACCATTTGAGCCGCCTCACTGTCCGCGACGCCAACCATCATAGCCCGTCCACCTGTTCCTTCCTGAGTGTCGAATGACCTTCATAGACACATAACCATTTCATGGTCAGCACGTTGCCTGAGCTACTGGCCGTGGTTCAAAGACTTGATATGAAGGTCGCTGGAAGCCTTAGCCTTCACACCTAGGGAACCTTCGTCCAGGCGCTGGAAATTGCTTGGTTCGTGACATGAGGATTGACATCTTTACGGAAAGAGATCATTCCTAGTCTATAGGGGTGTCTGGTCTTCGGGAAACGGGTTGAGGCAGTGCATGAATATCTGCAGAGAGGTAGAGCATCCCACAAGTCCTAGGGCCTGGAATTTGAGCTACATTAGTGTCATCTGGAAAGCCAAAACATCAGAATGCTATGCTTCTACAATAGATTGCCCCTTAATCCCTGTTCTCGTTCAATTGCCTCGAACAACGACTTGAAATTCCCTGCTCCAAATCCGGAGAAGTTGTTTCGCTGAATGATTTCGATAAACACAGTTGGTCTGTCCATGAGATGCTAAACTCAATGCATTAGCAGGAATTGAGAGAAAAACATAATCTCATTTAGAAGAACTCACCTTGGTGAAGAGCTGAAGAAGGTAGCCACCTTCATCGAAATCAATCAAGATATCCAAACTCTTCAAAGTCTCAAAGTCCTCGTTCAGAGTCATACCGGCAGCTTCTAGCCTCTTGTGCATATTCTCGTAATAAATTCCAGGTATGTTGATAAACTCCACACCTCTCTCCTTGAGGTTGGTGATGGACTGAATGATGTCGTTCGTCCGGAGAGCAATATGTTGTACACCTGCTCCGCCGTAGAAATCTACATACTCCTCAATCTGGGAATGCTTTATGCCCTTGGCTGGTTCATTGATCGGCATCTTGACAATTTCGTTTGGAGATGCCATGACTATCGACTTGAGTGCAGAAAACTCGGTACAGATGTCCTTGTCATCAACGCTCCAGAAACGGTGGAAGCCAAGCGCTTTCTCGTAATAATCGCAAATTTTTTCCATTTCGTCCCAGTCTTGGTTTCCAACACAATGGTCGATGGCTTCAAGGTGTACACACGGCAGATACTTGTTGAGCGAATCTTGGGCAGATTCGGTACGATATCCGGGTAGGAAAGGACCGCCATACGCTCTTCTTTCGACCAACGTATGAGTTGTATCTCCGTAAGTCTGGATGGTAGCTTGCTTGATGTATCCCTGATTGTCTGAGGTGGTCTTCGGATACGAAATGGCTTTGGCACCACTACATACGGCGGCATCGAACAGAGCATCCAGCGAGTCAACCTCGAAGGCGACGTCTAAGTCAGGTTAGAGACCACGAAACCCAAGCTGACTATGGAACAAGGTACCTTTCACAGCATCGCCATGTCGCTCTAGATGGCCATGTATCTCTTGAAGAAGCTGTTGCTCCTCTGTGTCAAGTTTATCCATATCATTCAGGCCTCGGAGGGGGGAGGACAGAACGAAGGTTACAGCTCCATTTCGTACCACATGAGAAGCTAGGACTCTCGAGCCAGTCTCAAGCCCCCGATAGGCTATTCTCTCGAAACCCATTCGAGATACATAAAATGCCGCTGCCTGTTTAGCGTTGCCCACGTACCAGTGGACATGGTCATAGGCACGGTAGGATGCTACATCTTCAATCGATACGTGCTCGAACTCTTGTGATGTACGTGGAGAAAGTGCGATCGGTGCCATGATGACGGAGAAGATCCAACATTTACTGTAGTCGCTTTGTTTGGACCTTGTGGACTATGTATAGAGGCTACAGATGGCAACTTAGACGCCGGTGACAACCGGCGCATCACCGTGAGTATTGTCATGATACTAGCAGCCGCGTCTACTGAGCCGCTGGTGGCCGATGGAAGGGAATATATCCTGTCGTTGATAAGTAAGGTAATCAAAGGATAGAGGTGCCAGTAGTGGAAAAGAGCGGCTTCTCTGCCGTGTCGTGGTCTGCGCAAAAGCCGCACTTTCCCTGGCCACTACAATAATATCTTTATAGCAGGGTAGCTTCGCCATGGCTCCCCACGTTCCGCCGTGGAAATTTGCCGAGCTTCTTGATACCAACATTCAGCAGATACTACTCTAATCGTCAATGCTGCTTACAATAAATTTTGACGAAGTGCATAGCATGCTGATTACCCACGCCGCGCGGGTGCCTTCACGATGCCAATTGGCCATGAATACAAGTGATGTGATGTCCTTTGTTACAGATTAAACTGCCAATCACCAGCATCGAATTTGCCTCATGCGCAATAAGTAGAGAGGCCCAGCACCAATCTACACTCCCAAAACATCACGCACGTACACTATCGGTGTGGAATGAAGTATGTTACTCGGTATCAGGTCATGTTGTATGATTTGGTCTATATACGCCAGCTTCTCGCATATCCATTTGCATTGCTTCCTTTACAATAGCTCCGCACATCTTTGCATATGGGTTTGTCCTGACAGACATCTCTTGTGCTAGTTTGTTACCATAACGCCCGCCAGCAGCAAAGTCCACGCTTGCCAGTTCCTCGATTTGAACGGCTGTGGCATTCTGAAGTCGCCTTCCGGCGCCGTGGAGGATGTCGCCCTTTCTCGTCATCTCCGCAACCTTGAGAAGGAGGAAGCCTCGGTGGGTATGTCCGGCAGCCAATACGCCGGCTTGATGATCGGAGACAGGTTGGTGAGGGGACGTCGGACTTGCAGTATCAATTCCATGAGTCAGATCCTGGATTACTTGACTGCTCGTATCGGAGTGTTCGCGGGTGAACATATCGTTGACTGAGAGTGGTAGACGCGCTGCTTGGGCACGATTGATATACGCCGATGGAAACTCTGGGTATCTCTCTATAAGTCTTGATAGGGCACATATCACATCCGTAGCAGTGTCAACTCCAGCCGACTCTTGGCCTAGCGGTCTCATGATAGTGATTTCTTCAGCTCTGATTGCAGCAAATTGCGACGCGCTATATTGTGGGAGTGATGGCAGCGCCCCATCTACTCTTACGTGCTTGGAAGAAGAAGACTCAGGATCAAAGAGAGCATCCAGTATTGACTTGTCATGACCTGTGAGAGCGGCCATCGTCGGCGTCATGCTATGTGCGAGCTTGACAAGAGACGGAGATGGAACAGTTGAGATTTGGGCTGAATGTAGACGAAGGATCCAAGTATTTGAGATGGATGAGAGGGGCTCCTTGCCTCCAACTATATTCCTCTCATGCGCTCGAAACCTAATCGCATCGTATTCATTCTAGTGCGCTTATATTCGGCTCATTCACGATGCCTCGGGAATGCTTCCCCACCGCGGCTTTCCGCCCTGACCCGCGCGCCGGTCCGACGCGGCTGGGGGATGAGGAATGGCGTTTCGCCTTTCCCGCAGCTTTCCACCTCTGACCTCCATCACCCTTGTGGAGCAAATTGTGATTTAGCTTCCCACCCAGGGCTATGTCTGAAAGCAGCCCACAGCCCGCAACGCGTGCTTCTGAGCACCAGCGAGCATACAAAGCTTGTATACCATGCCGGAAACGCAAAGCGAAATGTGATCTTGGAGGAAGAGAAGGACCGCCGTGTCTAAGATGTCGAAGAGAACTTCGAGAATGTGTCTTTAGTGCTGAAAGATCCTGGAACAAGAAGAGAAAACTGAATGAGAGCAGTGACGGTACTCAACACATCGTGTCAATGTTAGCTCGGATGGTTAATAATAAATGTATTGCAGATAATAATTTGAACAACGCCGCCGAGACCAACGATAGGGTATCTTCTCAGCGGAAACATCCATGGCACGACTCCGGCGCTGGCTATGATGCTCATGAGACAGACAGCCGCCGGCAAACTATCGAGTGCTATACTGGACGTGATAGCATCTCTCTCGACGAAGAGGCATCGGCCTCTGCAGGCCCTCCAATTCATGGGCCGGTGCCTGATCTGACTCGCTCTGTGATGAGTACAGTAGTTTCGAATGGAAACGATGCTTTGGACCTCCTTTTCCAGGCGGCATCTCAAGATCCGGGTAACAGTGACCCGATTAGAGTTGTCAACTTTGATACTCGTCGTAGTACAATTACAGCAACTCCTACTAATCCTGTGCATACTGATATAAAGTCTACACTTGACATTCATAAACTTTGGAGATCAAGCCGGTTTGTGAAAATGGGCTGGCTGTCAGCGGAAGAAATCGTCATATACCTAGACCTGTAAGCCAAGTCTTAATCCTCGAGACTCTCCATTGATTCTGATGTTCGAATAGATTCTTTAAGAACATGACTCCTCTCTCACCCGTAGTCTCCGACTTCTACGCTGATCATGCGAACCACCACCAGCTCGTAACGGAGGATCCGCTGCTGTGCTGCACCATTTTGATGATATCTTCGCGCTATCATCCTGTACCTGGCGCTGGCGGGGCTTCTCGGAGCTACTTCATCCACGACAGGTTCTGGAAGTATTGCCAACACCTCATCACGAGGCTTATATTTGGCCAGGACAAGGGGTCCAATGCAAAGACTCGCACCATTGGTTCTATTGAAGCATTATTGCTACTCTCTGAATGGCATCCACGGTCCTTACATTTCCCACCAGAGGCAGATGGTTGGGATTCAGATCTGATCCCTAGTACGTTTGATAACTCGGATTCAGTTGACCCTGCGAATCGGTGGCTAGAAGATGTCATTGAACCGGCAAAAAGATCAGACCGGATGTCCTGGATGCTACTTGGCTGTGCATCGTCACTCGCTCAAGAATTAGATCTTTTTGGCGAGGGTCTAGACAAGCTAGCAACGACTTCGAGCGATGAACACCTCATCGTCCGGAAGCACCGCGCCAGAAAACTTATATATGTGTTTGTGAACCAATTGGCGTCAAGGCTGGGGACCATGTCAAATCTACCGCAAAATGTCAATCACCTTGTCAACAATCCTTCTCAAGGCATGCAGGGACACAGCGATCATTGGGAGTTTTCAATGTGTGCCTGGATAGAGCTCACCAGGCTTCTCAAGTCTCTATCCGAGATGGTCTTCCCTTCGGAGAGTTTTACCCAGCAGCTGTTGCAAAGTGGTCGATATATCGGCCTTCTCGAGCATTTCCAACCGCTGCTTGAACAGTGGCGAGCCAAGTATTTGGGGGACCAAGGTCTGCTTATCAATGTAAATTGTTGTAAATCTCGCTAACGAAATGTAACAGCAACCCCCGAATCTATCCGAGACGTCCTTTTTGTCGAGTATCAATGTTTCCGCGTTTTTTGCAATTCAATTGGCATGCAAGCTGTTTGTCAAAGAGCCTGTGCAGAATCTGGCATTGGCACAAGCTCTGTTCCACGACTGCAGATGTCATTTGAGCCTAGCGACCAGACATACATCGAAGAAGTAATCACGGGTAGCTGTGAATTACTCGAAAGGGTCATTGCTCTTGCTGAGAAAGACACACTACGCTTCGCTCCTGTGCGCGTCTTTACACGTATAGTAGCATCTTCGGTGTTTCTTTTGAAGGGTATGAGTCTTGGCATCAAGAATGGACAGCTACGCTCAGCTCTCAGCACACTCAATCGCATCGTGCATGTTCTGAGATCAAGCATTCTGGATGACATGCATCTGGCCGGCAGTTACGCCTCTCTTCTGGAAATGCATATCAAGCGGCTCCAGAAGGGGTTTATTGCATCTTCCAAGAGACTTGGTCCGAGTAGACATTCAGTCGGCCCTGTGGATGGTCGTGGCACTCAACAAGTTAGAACTATGGAAGCCTCCAGGACTGACAGCAATTTACCCGAAGACATCGCGCAATCCGGGGAACTGGATAACTTCTTGCTTAATATGAACGAAACCTTGACGGACAATGATTGGCTATCCTTACCTTTTGATCCTACCATGGCACCTTTTGGGCCCGGCGGCGCGTCTACATTTCCCGTGGGGCTCGACGATGACGGGCTAAATTTTATCTGGAATTTGCCTGCCTGATTATGTCTTCATTGTCTGACTTTCGATGCAGTGTCTCAAGACTATAAAACGCTCATCCTACAAATGGCGAGCCAGACCTTGGAACAAGTCATTGTGTTTTGAGAGGAACCTGTTCACTTGTCCTCGTGGAACTCGCCCGCCTCTCCATGAGCATCTTTCTGAATCTTCGCAATCTCATCCGGAGACGGAGCCACCCACTGTGCGCTCTTCCATGGCTTGACTCTGGTCACGTACATTGTGTCACTAGAATAACGATTAGTGGGTGCACATGAGTAAAGTATCAGGCAATGAACAAACATTTCTTCCAGTGTCCGACCTCGGCCCTCCATGACGAAGAAGTAGACCAAAAAGCCGCCCATGACATTACATCCAGCAAAGACGTAGCCATAGCGGAAGTCAATGTCACCTGTGATGAAGGGTGTGAAGAATGCGAGCAAGAAGTTCCAGAACCAGTTGCTTGCCGTACTGAAACTCAATCAGTAAAGAGCAGGCCAAGGACCGGAAGAAGCATTTTCAAAACATACCTGAGAGCCATTGCCTTTGCACGGTAACGAGAGGGATACAATTCACCACAGATAGTCCAGATCATCGGTCCCCATGTTGTGGCAAAGCCGAAAATGAAAAAGCACGCGAAACAGATCATGGCAACGCCAGATTTCGGAGTGTTTTCTGGCGTTTGACGATCCAGCGAAAAGTGGCCGACGGAAGCAAAGATGAGGAAGCAAATGAACATCCATGCGCTTCCAATCATGAGGGACTTGCGACGGCCATAGTGTTCGACAACATACAGTCCGTAGAATGTCGTGCCAAAGTTGATGCCATTGAGAATCATCTGCGTCACGTAAGAATTGTTGATGCCCGTAGCTTTGAACGCGACGGTGCCGTAGTAGAAGAAGTAATTGGCACCGGTAAGTTGTTGCATGGCCTGTATGGTCATTCCCAGAGCGATGCGGTGAGCCATTCGAGGCGCGAAAAACATGTTGTACCATTCCGAGAACACACCACCTTTGGCCGTCTCTGTTTCCAGTTGGGCTTGGATCTCTCCGAGTTCCTCATAAATGGCGTAATGGTTGGGCGGCGCACCATAAACCTTGCACATGGTCGCTTTGGCTTCTTCTATGCGTCCGTGTCGATAGTCGAATCGAGGGGTTTCATGGAACAGTAGGATGCCTGCGCCTAAGATTGCGATCCAGACGAAGCCGATTCCAATTGGCAGACGCCATGAGGATGCATTGTGCCTCTGGTGCTCATAAGTTCCAAAGTTGATACAAGAGGCTAAGAAAATGCCCAGAGTGATCAGAAGCTGATATGTACTGATCAAGGCGCCACGAATGTACCGAGGGGCCGTTTCAGCTTTTTCTCTGTCAGCAGATCGTTGCGCATTATGACAACCGGCAGCTTACCTTGGTACATCGGAACCAGCAAACTCAGAGCGCCAACTCCAAGACCCGCAACCCATCGGCCCATCATGATCTGGTACCAATGATGCTCGGCGCTGATTTGGACGATGAAGCCTACCGCCAAGACTAAACACCAGCAGGATACCGATATTCTGCGGCCAATTCGGTCTGAAATTGGTGCAGCAATGAGAGCGCCAATAAGCGTGCCGATGGAGAGCTGTCTCTAGTATTAGCAAATCTCGAGGGGACCATTCATCTCAATCTCGTACCAAGCCGACAATCAACCCTGATCGAACATTGCTGAAGTAGTAAGTGTTGTCACTATGGCGCTGCCCAAAACGTGCCAGAAAGTCAGGCATGGCTAAGAAACCCGAGATTTGACCAGTATCATATCCAAAACTTAGAGACATCAGTTTTAGTAAATATGCCGGGAGATAAATAGTGCTCACACAAAACCTCCCATTGATATAAGGATACCCATGAGAAAAGACTCCATGGTAACTCTGCGTAGTGGAGAATAGTCAAGCTCATTGGGAAGGTCTTTCTTTCCGTCTGATTCGCGGAGACTCTCTGTGGTCGGTTTATATATGCTGTAGTCCACCCAGGCACTGAATTTCGGCTTTGCGATCTTCATGTCCGCCTTTGGGAGTTTTATCTTGGAGAACGAAAAGGAAACCATTTTGAAATGCGACTGGGATTATGCATACTGAATCGTAGCGGCAACGTCCACTATTTATACCTTTGGAGAAGGATCAGCGCAGGATGAACAGCGCACATCAACATGGTCACATCACCATACAGACCGGGCCTGAGCGATGATTCACAGATTGTTTAGGCGATGTCCACATGGAAATTTTAGGCGCTATCGTAAAGGAACGAAATGAAAGCTACAGAAAAGGATGTGTCGGTCAGCGGCTACAGATGACGGCATTCTGGGTATCTTGTGATCTCGTCAAATCTAGTAAAGCGCTCCTTCATACAGTAAGAATCTGGAAGATCTTGCAAGAAATCAGTAATATATGCGAAATTTCTGATAAAACAACGAATGTAACGGGCCAAGAACAATGGTACGAGGGGTACAATTTTAGAGTTCTTACTTATGGGGTCCGAGGCCTCCGACGTCTCGTCTAGGTGGGCTGACTGTAAATCAACCTAGCTTACCAGTCATTGGACATTAGAAGATTATTCAGTTCAATTGGTTTGTTCCAGAAGAAGTCTGGAGGATGGTCTTAACAGCAATCACGCGATGGCTTGGTACTTTTGCGATGCGTTCGGAAGCTGTTATGCCGGGGCCGACAGCCTGTTCCTGTTGTTGACCACAGTACTAATGCTGTGCTTTCCGTTCAGCAGTAGTAGTATCAAATATTGACCTCGGTGGGGGCGTGCTCCGCAAAGATGGCAAGGTTATGTGGCGATGGCCTACCTCGTATGTTGTGATGTTGCCTGGCACAAGGCTTGTGATAGCATCCGAGGTACCATCTTGCTCCTATTCAAAGACATTCTTCCTTATTGGAGGTCGGAATACTGCTTGTGCTTCAGCTTCTTCCACTCACTTCGTGATTTTCACGATGCGAAAAGGCATGGCCTGAATTTGCTAGGAGAGGTCGAACTGAGTGATGTTCAAGCTCGGAACTCGGATGAGGCGTTTTTGGTGGCTTTTGTGGCTTACAGCGGTGACACATGGTAGTCACGAAGGAGATGCAGGTCGAGGCGAGCTAGGAGGATGTAGTATAATTTTGCTTACTAGATGTGAGCGGAAGCTTCGGACCATGCAATTGACAGAGTTGTAGGTCTGTGTAACATCACAGGTCCACTTGTAGACTGTTGCTGTGAGCCTAGGAATGGTACGTCTTTCGGATTTAATACGAGTATTGTCCTGGGCGCCGATGTTTGTTCCGATAAAACATGGAGACCGGGGTCCAATGTTGGAGAGGCGTGGAGAGGCTGGCCCAAGCTCCGTTTTCAAATAAAGTCCCGAGTGAGCGGTATCGGGCGGTAATCACTCAGCCAAAAGACCGTACAGTCCTCCGATGAGTGACCATGACCATATTTCAGCCCCACAGCGGTCGATACCTTAATTACCTGACCATCCTGCTGACTTCCTTGTCCGGACGCCACGTGAGTTCATCTGTGATCTCGCGTCCATGAGACATGTAACAGAGACACTACCTGTTGCCGAGCAAAACCATTGGAAACCGCCTCTTGGCTCTCATCTTCAAGTAGCTCGATACGACATAACATGAACCGGGAACTGTCACGCCATTCCCGAACGTACAGCGTGTAACGCTGTCTAGAAATACAACATATCCTTGATCTGAAATACTATCTCGATCTGAAATACTATCTCGATCTATCTCAAACACAATCCAGAGAGTGGGCACGAGACAATTTCTACCAACCCTGCTTTTCATGTAACTCCAATCATTCTCTTCTTGAACATGGCCCCGTGAACAAGGACTTCGATGCAAAGTTTCGTTAGGGCAGATATGGCTCTCAGTATGAATGACGGCAAGCTTGCAGCACGTGGTTGTGGTCAAGACTTGAATGCGGTAATGCAAAGGAGCAGACTGCCTATCGCTCTTTTCGTATGGAAATGGTATCTTCATGCTCGACTATGCGAAACAGATGAATACGATAAGCCACCTTTAGCACTTGTGTGTGCCCATGTGCCATCTTATTATTCCCGGTAACGACGACGCGGCAATCAACCTCAAATGGAAATCACCGATCAACTTATCGGTATCATCGTTTGCATATTGTTTCGGGCATGAAGTTGTATTGCTCATGTTACCGCACAGGACATCGAATCAACGAGACTGATAGTACACACAATGACCTGGTTCCAGGAAATGCCCTGTCCAGACAAGAGCGTCAGCGAATCAGAGGATACTAGGCTACATCTGACGTATGATCAATCGTGTCCAAGTCTCCAATTGACTGGCCTTATCATCGAGACAAAACAGGATATCAGCTATCCCAGATCACTCTCACTATATCTGCCAGAGTCCCGTTCTATGGAATCAGCATAAGTCATAGATCGAAGAAAGATCTGAATCTGCCAATGGTGAACGTAACAACGCCTTTGATGATCCTTCGGAGTATGGCATTATCGAGGAATGGTCAGTTCTAGGCGCGCCGTCTTTCGTTGCAGCAGCTACGGTAAACGCACTCTTTGAAAGCTATCTTGCTTTCCAAATCATTTTGTTCGTGGCTTCTGTCCACCGAAGATTGGGCCGCCACTTCCGACGGAATCAAGCTTGCTCTACAGATGGTCAGGCCACGACCAAGTTTTGTGGTAATGCTGCGGGGAATAGTCTTTTTGCTGCCAGGAATTTCGACAATGAGTCTCATTCGGCGTTGGTCAGAGGAGAACCTCACGGCTTACGATATATGAATACTTGTTATCCTCACCCTCAAGGACGTGATCTTTTGGTATGAGAATAGCCGAAATCCGAATTATGGAAGCGCAACGAGGAGCGTGCCACTGGGGGGATCTAGATAAGTTTCGCGGCGCTGGGACGTCAGGTATAGGTTGTGACTACGCAGTATGTACTTATCACTACGGCAGCAAAACTGTCTATCGCTCCAAAAGAAACAGGCATTATTTCAATAGGACAATTCACTTCAACATTAGCTCCGCCTTCGTAAAATTCAGAGCCATCCCACAGATTCCATGAAGCACATTTTGGTAGAGTAGATAAGCCTTGATCTTTCCCTGCCCTGGCTTCATGACAGAAATCACGAGATACTCGGAGCCAAACATGTATTGTTCCTCAACCTCCCAGCAGTGAGGATCTTGCGGGAACTCAGGAAAGCATGTTCTCATCCTCGTCAAGTCACGAATATAGTCTCTGAGCTTCTCCCTGGTGACTCCAATAGACTTGACAGGCTTCCATGTCGTTCGACACGGAATTGTCTTTATAGTTAGCCTCACTAGCATTAAGATATCCTCTAGGTTAGGAAGTCGCAAGGGCAAGCACTACGACCACTTAGCCAGGCCAAACTGCAATGCCCTCGTGGTAAAGAAGCCTACCAGATCGAAGAAGAGCTTTGTAAATTGCTCTTTCCAGAACGTTCTGTTGATCGTCCGAATATCATATCCCATGTCATGATACCTGCCCTGAACAGGGTCGCCCTCCAGCTCAGCAGAGCCGGAGTGACAAGGATTAAGTATGACCAGGTAAGGTTGATGAGAAGTCATTGCCATTCACTTCCCTCGCCATGTCCAGTTCTGGTCGTGATTTTCAAACGAGTGAGAGAAATCGATTCGCTGGTGGTTACAAAGCAATTCAGCGGGCGCCAAGCCGCAAAACTTCGATTAATCGAGTCCCTTCGGTCCTCATCCTTTACGGACGGGAGTTCCCACTCGGCGCCAGATCGAGTGTTGTCACCCCACCATTATTATCATTGAGTTTGGTCCGGTGATTCGTAGTAGCTTCTACCGAGCCTGCCATCGAAACAGCTGCACGTCTCCTGCATCGCAGTTTCAGGTTTGCACCTTATCATAAAGCGAGCGAAAATGAGCTCCGAGTCTGCTGTATTCATACGGGAACTCACAATCGAACATCAACATCCTGGAAACGTCGTATGTGTTACCACTCCTCTGCCAAGGCTATCTTGGAAGCTTGGTACGAGATCAGAGGTCAGAAATGTTGAACAGACAGGATATGAGATTGAGATTGCACCCAGTCTGATACAGCATCCCGAGGACAAAGCGGAATCGTTCAAAATCGACAGCGCGGATTCTGTGCTTGTTCCGTGGCCGAGCGAGCCACTTTCGTCCCGCAAGCAATGTGTGGTCAGAGTTCAAGTACACTGTACAGTCGAGGGCAAGCCGGTGACTACACCATGGACTGAATGGCACACGCTTGAGTGTGCCTTGTTCGAGCTTAGCGAGTTCGCTGGCAGCTTCATCACGACGACTGTAGACACTGAACCTGGGAGGCCAATCCGTTTCCGGAAGACGTTCGTGTTACCAGGCGAAAAGGGTAAGGTCAAGAAGGCGGCCCTTTACATCACTTCTCAAGGCGTCTATGAAGCTTTCATCAACGGCTCGCGCGTGGGCGACCACGAGATGGCACCAGGATGGACTAGCTACAAACACCGGCTGAACTATCAGATCTTTGATGTCACATCCTTGATCGAGCAGAAAGGTACTAACGTGATCGGCATTGAAGTTGCAGATGGCTGGTTCGCAGGTCGACTTGGCTCGAAGAAGGAACGCCAATTTTACGGCAAAGATCTTGCTGTCTTCGCGCAGCTTGAGATTGAGCTTGAACATGACGCCATGATATATCCGATCATTTCGGACGACACATGGCAATGTGGAGTCAGTGCTATCATCCATAGCGGGATCTACGAAGGAGAGACGTACGACTCACAGCAGGAAACGGAAGGTTGGAATAGCAACAATTTCGATGCCTCTTCATGGGCGCCTGTCAGACTGGTCGACTTTCCTGGAAGTAAATTGGTCGCTTCCTACGCCCCTCCGGTGCGACTCATTCGTGGAGTCAGACCCGTCAGACTCTTTGAGAGCAAATCTGGCAAGAAAATTCTCGATTTTGGGCAGAACTTGGTAGGCAAGCTCTCAATATCGGTCATTGAAAAGCCTAAAGGTCATGAGATCTCCTTCGTTCATGCAGAAGTTATGGAAAATGGTGAAAGTGGAACCCAGCCTCTTCGTGGGGCAAGATGTACCGATACTATAATCTGCTCCGGTGAAACGATCGAGGATTGGACGCCGAAATTCACCTTTCATCGCTTTCGCTATGTTCAGATCAACGGCTGGGATGACATTACGGAACCGAATGTCAAGGCACTTGTGATGCACACGGATATGCGAAGAACTGGCTGGTTCAATTGCTCGGAGCGTATGGTCAAGAAGTTGCACGACAATACGGTCTGGAGTATGATGGGCAACTTCTTGTCCATTCCCACTGATTGTACCCAGCGTGATGAACGTCTAGGATGGACCGGCGACATTCAGGCGTTTGGACCTTCTGCAAATTTCTTGTATGATACCAGTGGGATGCTCTGTCATTGGCTGGACGATTTGGCTGCAGAACAAGAAGAAGATGATGGCGTACCGCCATTTGTTGTACCCAACGCTGTTCAAAACAGCGGGGACAATTTCCCACAAGCCGTCTGGGATGATGTGACTATATTGTTACCATGGGCTCTGTATCGAGCCTTTGGAGATATCGGTGTGTTGAGAAAGCAATACTCGAGCATGCAAGCATGGATCGACAAAGGAATACCAAGGGGTTCTGACGGTCTATGGGACAGGGATACTTGGCAGCTAGGCGACTGGCTGGACCCCATTGCACCAGCCGATAGACCTGACTCTGGCCGCACTGATGGTATCTATGTCGCGGATGCCTATCTGGTCCACATCACGGAGGTCATGAGCAAGATCAGCGAGATAATTAGCGAGACAAGTGATGCCGCAAGATACAGGTCCGAATTTGCTAAACACAAAGCCTTGTTCAACCAGAAATACATTACGCCAGCCGGGCTGGTTGCAGCGGATTCTCAAACCGGTCTTGCTCTTGCGGTGGCTTTTGGGCTACACGAGGCTCCAGCACAGGTACAGACGGCGGCAGATCAGTTGTCTCGCGCTGTACGGTTGGCAGGATTCAAGGTTGCAACTGGGTTCGCTGGAACACCAATAATCACACATGCTTTGACGGCGGTGGGATTGAGTCAGCTGGCATACCGGATGTTGCTCGAGAGAGATTGCCCATCCTGGCTATATCCAGTCACAATGGGTGCCACGACGATATGGGAGAGATGGGATAGCATGATGCCGGATGGAAGTGTTAATGTTGGCGAGACGACGAGTTTCAATCACTATGCACTTGGGTCAGTTGTGAATTGGCTACACGAGGTAGTTGGTGGCATCAGCGTTTTGGCGGCAGGGTGGAAAGAGATCAAGGTGCGTCCGGTACCTGGAGGTAGCATCACATGGGCCGAAGTGACGCATGAGTCGCCATATGGGACAATCAAGTGCCACTGGGAGGTGAACCAGACGGAGTTCATGCTTGAGCTGGAAGTGCCAGCAAACTCAAAGGCTGTGGTAATCTTACCCGACAGGCAGGCGCATACGGCGCTTGGGGAGAAAGAAGAAGGCATAGTTGTAGGATCGGGGAAACATTCTTTCTCGTGCGAGTACAAGGGCAAAGAATGGCCACCAAAGGGACTGTATCCGGGGATGGAGGACAGACTGTGAACAGTCTTCTAGCGGGACAGAGGAAATGAGGCGATGAGAGAGGTGATACCCGGAAAAATATTGAGATGTTTTGGAGCACGGAAGCAACAATTAGATATATACAAATGCTATTCGAAACTATGACTACGAGTAGAGCAGGTACGGTACTGAAGGTACCTAATGTAGGGTTGATGATGGGATCTAATTAATAAAGCCGGTCTAAAGTCCGCGCCAAGACGCATACCTCGGTCCAGGACGTCACCTTCGTGCAGGCGGCTGCAGCTTATCACGGTGTGCACGTTCACTGTTTGATAGACAGCCCAGGCCGATAGACATTCCGATAACTTCCAAGTAGATTGTTCACCGTCATATTCCCTGGGACACTCCGACTGTCAAGGGTCAAGGGTCAAGTGTCAAGTGTCATAGGGTCCGACGTTCGATGCAGTCATCACCAGCTCAGTCAGGAGCCCACCAAGGATCAGAATCATCACGCTCAGAATCACCAATCGATCGAAAGCGTAAACGCGCATCCAGGCAGCCACCAAGTAATACGACTACGACTTCTGTCTCACCAAAACAACAAAGTATCCAAGGCCTATTCTCCACCCAGCACAAACCAAGTCTGGGACACATCCCGAGTCACATCTCACCGAACAACAAACGAGCGAAGCAGGAACAGATCGAGACGCCACACGGACCTTCAGACCGAACCTTACGACTACCACCGGAAGACATGTATAGCTTTCCCAGCAAGTATGACAAGGCGAAGAATAACAATGGCACCATCGACCTCACAAAGTCTCCACGAGCTCGACGGCCCAGCAGTGTCGTGACTCCAAAGACAAACTTCAACCCTCACGCCGGAGCCAAGAAGCTGCTGGTCAAGAACTTGAAGCCGCAATCTTCATGGGATGCAGATAAATATTTTGCCGACACATGGCAGCAGTTGGATACTGCTCTGACGACAATCTTCTCCGACACGCTGGTCAACTTTTCCATGGAAGACATGTATCGTGGTGTGGAGAATCTGTGTCGGCAGGGAAGAGCACGGGAAGTCTATGACAAGTTGGCCCAGAGGTGCAAGTCACATATCAACAATACCGTCAAGGAGTCATTACACGTCAAGAGCGATGGAAGCAACCTTCAAGTGCTGCAAGATGTCCTGGACGCATGGGCAGCATGGAATTCCCACATCATCACCATTCGCTGCATCTTCTACTACTTGGACCGCTCATACCTTCTCCAATCATCCAAGTCTTCTCTGCAGGACGTTGCTGTCAACCTGTTCAGGGACGCCATCTTCAACACCGAGGCATTGAAGCCGAAGATTGTTGACGGCGCCTGCGATCTCATCGCCTCGGATCGCATGGAACAAGATCTGGACAGGACTATTCTCCGAAAGGCAATCTCCATGTTTCATGATTTGGCCACCTACACCAACACCTTCGAGCCACGCATGTTGGCCCACTCTCAGGCATATGTTGTCGACTGGGCAGAACAGAAGAGTGCAGGTTCCGTGCCCGACTACGTCAAGGCCGCTAGCGATTTCATGTCGGCTGAGGTAGCGAGGTGTGAGTTATATGGTCTGGACATGAGCACGAGACGAGACTTGCTTGCTCTTTTGGAAGACCATCTGGTTGAGCGAAAGGTGGACTACCTGACTGAAAATGATGCAGTGGCTGATCTGCTAGACCAATACGCCAAGGATGAGCTCGAGCAATTGTACAATCTGCTGCAACGGAAACGCATGGGCTCGCGCGTCCGCCCTGCATTTGAGGCCTGGATCGATCTGACCGGCACTGACATCATCTTTGACGAAAAGGCACAGGAAGACATGGTTGTCCGCCTTCTTGCGCTAAAGAGCCGCCTCGATACCATCTGGCGCATTTCCTTCCACCGAGACGAGCAGCTCGGTCATGCCATGCGCGAGTCGTTCGAAAAGTTCATCAACAAGACGAAAAAGGGCACATCCACCTGGGGTACGGACAACTCGAAGCCGGGTGAGATGATTGCCAAGTATGTCGACCAGCTTCTCCGCGGCGGAGCCAAGGCCATACCTGCTCAACTCACGGCAAGATCTGGTGCCACGAATGATGACGATGACAACGAAGACCATATGGACGAAGATGACGAGGTCAACTCTCAGCTCGACCAAGTACTCGACCTCTTCCGTTTCGTCCATGGCAAGGCCGTCTTCGAAGCATTCTACAAAAAAGATCTCGCTCGCCGTCTGCTCATGGGTCGATCAGCCAGCGCAGATGCCGAACGTAGTATGCTTGCCCGCTTAAAGACGGAGTGTGGTGCCGGTTTCACACAGAACCTGGAACAGATGTTCAAGGACGTCGAACTGGCGCGCGAGGAGATGCTGAGCTACAAGTCGCGCATGGAAGAGCGACAGGAAAAGTGCAAGCTCGATCTCAGTGTCAATGTTCTTTCCGCCGCTGCTTGGCCCACATACCCTGATGTTGCTGTCAGGGTGCCCCCGCATATTCAATCTGCCATTACATCATTCGAGGTGCATTATAAGAGCAAGCACAGCGGTAGGAGGTTAGAATGGAAGCATGCGCTCGCCCACTGCCAGATCAAGGCCAGTTTTGCCAAGCAGTCCAAGGAGCTGGTCGTGTCCTCCTTCCAGGCTATTATTCTGCTCTTGTTCAATGGTCTCGAAAAGGAGGAGCAACTCAGCTACGACTTCATCAAGACCGAGTCTGGTCTGCGTGAGTTTTGCCCAGAACATGTGGTCAAAAAGGTCCGCTAATCCATCTCTCACAGCCGAAGCAGAAGTCAAGCGCACGCTCCAGTCCCTCGCTTGCGCCAAACTACGACCGATATCCAAGCATCCCAAGGGCCGCGAAATCAACGAGACTGACACGTTCAGCGTCAATCTAGCCTTCACACACGACAAGTACCGTGTCAAGATCAACCAAGTGCAGCTCAAGGAGACCAAGGAAGAGAACAAGGAAACGCACGAACGAGTGGCGGCAGATCGAAACTTCGAGTGCCAAGCGGCGGTGGTGCGAATCATGAAGAGCAGAAAGACGATTGGACATAGTGAGTTGATTGCCGAAGTCATCAAGGCGACTCGGAGTAGAGGAGTGTTGGACGTGAAGGATATCAAGAAGAATATCGATAGGTGAGTTTCGACATGATAACGATTAATCACAAAGGAGGATCGGATGCTAATGTCATGTCGCAGGCTGATTGAAAAGGATTACATGGAACGTGCCGAGGGCAATACATATAGCTACATTGCATGAGCTTGATTGAGTCGTTTGTGCATTTTCAGCATTGGCATGCAAGCATATTGGAGTTTTATATATTATGAAAGACGAGACTCATGATGCATTGATTGATTTGCTTTTCCCCTGGGGTATATCAACCCTTTGTCTTTTCCTGTCTCACTCGCCAGACGGTTCCCCATCAAGGGGGGGATGAGTGACGGCGTGTCCATGGTGGTGCTGCAACAATGTCCTCGTCGGCGCAGGACTATTTCCCCAAGAAATTCACCGCTTCCCCTTCTTCTTCTTCTTTCCACCGCCTCCTCCACCAGATTGATTCGCCTTTTGCTGCACAGCAGCAGCCTCACCAACAGGCGCACCAGGTTCAGCCCGCGGGATAGCCGTGTCGTCTACCTCTTTCATCTCGACATCTGTGAGCACATTCGAGTCAGCGTGTTTCTTTCGTCCAAGCTCTCGTTCTGCTTCCCAGAATAAGTGTATAGGAAAATCACGCCCTCTGTTTCTAGGACAAGTGTGTAGAAAGATGCACATACCCTCACCCCCCACCTCCTCAGACAAAGCAGCCATCCCCCTCCCCAACAATCCCAGACTCCCTATCAACCTCCCCACCTCGGCTGCCTTATCAGTTTTATATTTCAGACAAACGCCGCTCTCCGGATCGTAGGTCCTGAGTTCGAGATAGCCGATCTGTTGTTTAGGTGCTGCTGCTGCTGCCGCTGGTGTTGGTGTTGGTGCGCCATCCGCTTCCGGGGTGGTGGTTTTGGACACTTGCTTTTCGGCGCGCTTGGCGAGTTTCTTTTGGTGTCGCAGGGATGAGGGGGAGGGAATGTGGTATTTGGTTACTATGCGCGTCTGGGGTGGATGTGAGTTAGTTTGATGTGGGAGCTTGCTGTGCTGTGCTGTGCTGTGCTGTGCTGTGCTGGACTGGAGTGCTGGGTATGTGGTGTGGTGGGGTGGAGTGGACTTACGGTTGTTGGTCTGGCTTTTAGGAGGAGGAAGGATTGGCGTTGCCATTCTGTGCTTGAGTCGAAGTAGGGCATTTTGTGGTGTGGTGTTGATGATGGGTTATTAAAGTAGTGTTAGGTATTCTCAGCCTCCATTGTTGCCAGCCAAGCGCTTCATTAACGAGATGGAGAGAAGTTGCGGAGCGGAGGTGAGGAAGCGGAAGGTTTAGCCGAATTGGGTAAGGTACAGTATGGCGGGGCATTCTTGCTGCATATCTTTTATGCCTGGACGAGTCGCCTGACTTTCTGGGCCCCTTCGAAAAAAACACAATAACTTATTTGATTAGTCAACGATTGTCGAGTCTGAAGAGGGTAAACATACGACAATCCAATTCATGCTAGACACTTCAACTCTCGAGTACAATCGCAAGTTCATGCTCGGCACTTCATCTCTCGAGCACAATGTCGTGTCCGAGACAAACGGCCACAATGAAACCTCTCCAACTCGCAATTATCCAACCGTCGATCAACTTCTCCAGAGATGCAACCTTTTGATAGCCGAACTCGAGTCCTTCAAGGAACACCTCAAGGCCAACAGACAGGAAAACACTGTCGAGATTGCACATTTCCGCAACACCGTCAAGTCCGAACTGCGCACTCTGGAACGACTGGCCGACGATGGGAAATCAGAAGAAGCCACTCAGCACACGGTCAACAGTTCCAATCTACCATTCCTCGAGACCGTCTGGGCTGTTGTCAAGAACACATCCGGCCTACAGGCACTGCAAAAGAGATTCTACTGGCACGGTGGACTGGCTCAGGAGAGATCTGCGAGACAGGCCATCTCGGGAAGAAACAATGATAACGTGAGGATACCGGATAAGAAGAAACACAGTGCGCTGGTGGATATCGTTGGCAAGAATGGTCTGGAGTGGACAAAAGTCTCATTGATCACCAATACCCGCCTGCTCTTCGACAAGGCGAAACAAGGCTGGGAACAAGTCTCCACCTCGGAAGATGAAGACGAGGAATACCCCGCCAAGGGAAAACAGGAAGAAGACGACAACGACGTCCCGCTCGTGAGAATGGCAAAAGACCTCTTCAAAGCCGCAAACGTCGTACGCATACGGACAAACCACCCACGAATACGACTGGTCCTGCCCAAAATCGAAGAAGGTCAGATCGACGAAATCGACGAAACCCTAACCACTCTTCGCACCATGGGCTGCATAGTCGACACAGCCGACCGCCACCTTTCCTCGCCCACACTCGAACAAGTCGTCCACAAACTCCTCACCGACCCCTTTGCCAATCTCACCCAAACCCTCAACATCGACTGCACCATCCTGCTAGCCCTGGTATCCGACTTCTCCCACTGCAGCGTAGAAGCCGAACCCTGGTTCCACCGCGCCCTGAAACGGCAGGTCGAAATCGAAGACAAGGAAAATCTACTCCCGAATCTGCTGTATCCAGCCATAGCAAACCACACTTTGGTCTGCACGAAAGAGGCCGCGAAACGCATGATCGAGATTGTCGAAACCATCGGCACGCCAGGCGAGAAAGCACGGACGAATCTCATCATGGCATCCACCGAATCCACCGACCTCACCGACCAATCTGTCCCGGAAGCAGCACAGAACCTCAGAGACGAGTTGCAGGAATGGTCCAAGTTCAAAGTCCCCAGCACTCTCAACCTGCCAATCAGAATAGTAGATTCGGGAGTCCGTCTCACGGAAGAAGAAACAAGTGCAGACCCCATACTGTCCCAGCTCCCTCCCTCAGCTGTCCAGATCAAGAAACATCTGACCTGGATAAATCAATCTGTTTTCTTGCATGGTTGGGCGAGCGGCAGCTCGACTATGACTTCCAATCGCACCGTGGTCAAACTGATAGATAGTCTGCTCGAGGAGCATGCGCGGAGTGAGAGCGAGTGGCCTAGTATTTGGCTTTGTCCTACTGCTAGGAGTTTGGTTGGGAAGGAGAAGGGACGGAGGGATTGAATCAGTGTGGATTCATGACATGGTCTGTGTTGATGATGGATATGTCTATGAATGAAGATGCTTGCGTGCGCGGAAAGTGGTACCTTTTGAGACGACCTCTCGATGCCATCAACCCTTTTCTGCCTCTACGCCGCGCTAAATATACAATGATGCTGCTTTGCTTGAAGACGGACCCATTGTCCAACTAAACAAATGCTCTGCACCCTCTTCCACCATACCAGAATACTTCAATCGTGGTGCAGGCTCAAGGATGCATGCCCTCATGCGGTTCCATGAAATACCAAGGCTCTCTGTCCCCATAAACCCTGCCAGGATACTGAAAAGGCACCTCGACAACACCCTTGAAAACATCCAACGAAACCACCTTGCTCCCCGCCGTGGCGAGTCCATCTTCATGCTTCGCCGTCTTGAGTTTCTCATCAGGTACTCGAATCAGTACTCCACACTCCCAATTACGACAGTTCATCTTCCACGCCTTTTGCTTTGCGTCCCAGACCACTTTACCCCAGGCGCTTTCAGACAAGTTCGCGCTGCCCATGTACGCCCACGCCACATCTTCTCCGTTCTTGTGTCCTCGAGCGTAGAGGATTTTGTTGTGGCTTAGGAGGCCCTTGCGGATGGATTGATAGTCGCGGAAACAGTCGCGGGGGAACGCGTTGACTCCCTCCCACCACTTTCGCTGCATGCAGATGGTACCGCCATTGTTTACGCCTCCTGTGCTGGCCGCTACTGTTTCTAGTGTTGGAAAATAGATACGGAAGTGGTCGCGCACGCTTGGCATTGTCGATGCCGGCTGTGCTTTCTTCGTCTTGGGGGCTGGGTTCGTGTCTGTTTCACCTCGAGCTGCAGTGTGGATATAACGTAGTTGATCATCGTTGAGAGAACCGATTGATGATGCCGTAAAGTCAATCTGAAGATCAGTGTCGGAGGTCAGGCCAAGATTTCTTACTGCTCTATTAAGGCCCATGTAGCCTGTACGTTGCATTTCTTCGCTATAGTTGGCGCCGCCAGTCGAGTGGACGAAGGCAAGGTGTACAGTGGCACTGAAATCGAACTTGTAGAGACTTTGCCGAACAGTATCATCAAGACCTTGCTTTTCCAGGAAATAGACCAGCTCCTCACCGAAAGGGGTAAGCTCTTGCTGCGTAGCTTGGTCCTCTGGCAATCGTGGAAGGTCGACGAGAAAAACCGAGTTTTCCATAACCCCAGTCTCTCCCCAATCATATTTCACCAGGTTCGCTGAAGGGATAGCGACCCTTAGTTTGTGCGGATGAAACAATAACATCAGCTTCGAGTGCATGCAATTGATCTGGCCTTCCATGGACGGAAAGCATATACGAAGACTCTTTCGCAAATACTCTGTTTCTGATAAGATTTGGTCACGTAGAGACTGCTCCTTCGCCTGCATGACGAAGATGAGTTTACTTTGGGCCATGTTGATTTTGGACATGATCCATTCGGTGTCCCACTGGAAGGCCGAAAGGACCCCAGTCCTTAAGGTGTTCTTTTCGAGAACTTCTTCAATTTTGATGTCGTTTTCTGTGCGAGTGTGGCCAAAGACCCAGGTCTTTTGGATGACGCCATTCGGATACTTCACCTGGTTTGAAGATGTTGCTGGTGGTGGTATGGTCGTTTGAGAAGATGGCTGTGATGATGATTGTGATGGTGGCTGCGATAATGGCTGACTTTGATTAGACAGCGCGTTTGGAAGACCTTTCTTAATTTCTTTTGGAACTTCTGAGCCTGGTGCAGCGTCTCTTATATCCTTCTTGCTGACATCATCCAATTTAGTTGCTTTACTTGGTCGGGACAGAGCTGGAGGTGTGATCGACCTGGCTCGCTTTGTGCCAGAGTTTCTTGCTTCAAGTCTGGCCAGTCTTTCCTTCTCCATGGCAGCACGATCGCCAAGTCCCGGAATGCCTCCCATCTTGCTTGAAGGTGTGGGAGCGAGAAACTGATGTCTGTATTGCTGGTAAACAGAGAAAATGGACAATGTGAACTACACAGTCCTGCGATCGATATCTCGCCGGAGTGTCTTGATGTTGTTACAAGCACTTGAGAAAACCCAACTCATGCAAAACGCGAGTGACTTTGTCTTGATGATAATGATCAAGACTGAAGGCAGCCAAGATGGTTCGAGTGGCGTGCATCAACAGAACGCTTAAAGGCAAGGTTGGGAAAGGGAAGTTCGTGCCGAAGCTAATCCGAAAGAAGCAATTCGGTTACCAAACATTCAAGCAACTTCGGATGGCTGCCTACCAGCTAAGCTTGTCACTAGCCATCGATGAATCATAAAGTAGGTGAGGTAGTACAAGTAAGGTAGGTGTACCAAAATTAGACAAATATGTACAATGACCTGGCCTGCTTCTTTCTAACACATACCATCTTACCTTACATTTCCCTACAAACATGGCGACATTCGACCTGGACTTTTGCCCAACCTCTAGACGACAACGAGGACAGAAATATCAAGTCCATCGTCGAGTTCGCCGTCACATCTACGTCTCCGTCAGCGGTGAGGGATGCCGCGCTATCGCTCGACTTTTTGGCATCGTCACAACTCTGTCCTATGCCAAATGGAATTCTCTACACTGTTTAAGACATCTTCATTTTTGCCGGGTCCATATTTCCCTATAACAGCAGATATCAGGAAGCTTTGGTGCAGTTGTTGTCAGCCTTGCATGATCTGCCTCGACGCCCAAACACAAGACAGCCGGCTTGGAACACACTCATAAGCGGAGATCTACCTGGGATGCTCCACGAAGCGTACGAGGGTGCGACTCGTAATCACACGGCCCAGCATACATTTCACTAATTTGAGCCTCCAGGTGGTCAAGGTATTGGGATAGGTATTAGAGAGGGTGAGGCACTCGCTATGAAGCGATGGCGCAATTACAACTCCTTTGAAGCAAGGCTGTTGGCAAAGGATATTTGTAACTGCTCATTACACGGTCTATGGGCCTTTCGAATGGCATTAGAAGATCCCACCTACTACTGGGGTCCTGCAGAGCTACTGTTAGACGTTGCAATTGATTGGCTTGAGATTGCAGGCGACAAGCTGTTGACGAGTAATGAGGAGTGGGACCCATCCAGCCCAGGAGACGACTCATGGAGCGGCTATCCTGGATTTTGTGCTGAGAGATGGAATCTTTGGGCACGTCGTTTAGATGAAGCTAGCGGAAACGTGGCATTGAATGCGGAGGTCAGAACGCGGGCGGATTGGGCAGCGAGGACGATCGATGCAGCGTATCCGAGATGATTCAACATGCTGTCCATGATCTTCCTGGTCAGGGCCATTGCAACCATTCTGACAGAATGAATCCGAGTTGGGCTCATGGATTAGTCTACGCTGCACATGTCAGGATTGAGGGTCAAGAAGTGTCGGTATCTCTAACAAACATGTTATGGACTCAGTTCTTCAATGATGCCAAAGAACTATATGTACTGCTCAAGCATGAGGCAAATACACGAACTTCTTTGAAAAGCCCTGTCCCTATCCGCAGTCGCCAACTCCTGTCACACATCCCAACTCATTCGAGAAAGAGGTAGTCAGAATCCTCATCAGCCTGGTCTGCTGAGGTCGTGTCTGCAAGATTGGCCTGTTCCGTCTGCCTCGCCTCTTCCTTTTGCTTTGCTTCTTCCTTCTGCTTCGCTTCTTTGGCCTCCCTGGCGTTCTTCATGCCTTCATCATCTTTTAGGAAAAAATTGATCTCCCAAGAGATCTTGCAGAGCAGGTGTCGCAAAGCTTCAACTTCCAGGTGACTTCTCACACCCTCCATGAAGACTTTGGTAAGGTCGCAGCGAATTAATTTGGCGAAGTACTCCTTCGCGTCGGGATCATAACACGTGGCGACTTCGAGCTCGTCCTCCTGATACATGAGTCTTGCATTGGATTGAACATGTTAGTATACATCGTTGCGGCCGGCACTGGACAGGAAAGATACCTTTGATTTGTTCGCGTAAACCGGAGATATCCCAGACATGATGACCGTAAGGCTTGCGCGAAGACACACTTTGATTGTAATCTTTCCAACGTTTGTGCTGAGATGGAAGAGAGAAGACAAAGTGTTGGTCGGCTTGGAGATTTAAATCCAACATGAAGTGAGCGTGAATGGGTAGCGGGATTACGCGCCAGTGTTTGCTACCAAACGGACTGCGAACACCCGAGCAAACAGATATCTTCACTCAAATAACCCAAGATTATGCATACTCAACATGCGATGACAATGCCCCCGGATCTTGAAGTGTGCTATACCTGCGATACAAAAGCAGCATGGCATGGATATTCTCGGTACTGGAGAAGGTAATCTTGGCAAGCTCTTGTGAGAGGGAGATCTCAAGACAAATTTAAAGTAGGCATATATCACAAAGCTGTCGGCCTGGTACTGCTACGCCATGGGACAGGTCAAGGTGGAGCAACTATCATGTCGCCGATGTTTCAACTTTCTAATGCAGGTACAAAAGCGGGGCAGGCTGCTCATAACATACGAGCGACCACCTAGATTATCTATTTCATGTTGAATAGGAATCGCTCAGATGCATCTGTGAACATTCTGTCTTTCAATCCTTAGTCTTGTGAGTTGAAGCTTTCCGAAGCAATCATACATACTTACGATTTCTGAACATGAAGAAAACATCTGAGAGCACTTCACTCTGGCGATCGACATCCTCCAAAAACGGCTGATCAAACAGAGACTTGAAAACCAATTGAGACACAAGTCCTGAAAACAGCATTACTGCATGCAGCTTTGGTCGAGCCAACGGTAACGCTGAGATTGTGAAGAAGGTTGTTATTATCCAGGCAAACAAAATGTTGGACGGTCTCAAGCAAGCGGGCACGAATTTCAGTATTGCTCAGTGCTCCCTCAAAGATATCCGAGTTGACCCACTCTTCGCACCATATCTTCAGCTTCTTCTGGATCTGTGATAAGTCCCTGGTGGTGTCTTTTGTTGCCTGCGGCATCCAGTAAGGAGATTCGAGTTGCTGGAATGACAACTTCTGAGCGGCACGCACTTGCTCTTTCAGTAGCTGATACTCACTGCGTTGCTCAGCTAGATCATGTTCCAGAACGACCGTTTGCTGCTGAGAAGACTTGACGACGGACCGGTTCTGAGACTTCAGATTTTCCACTGTAGTGGAATATCCTGCCAATTCTGCCAATAAGCGCTTCAGGGTCTCGCTGTCTTTCTCACTTTCGCTTGCTCGAGATTGCTCGTCGTTGTCAGCTTCTTTGTATCGATTCAAGCTTACGTGAACAGAATTGGCTTCTTGATGGAGTGCAGTGACCATTTGTTTGCTTTTAAGGTAGGCTTCTTCCAAGTCGACCATGTCAAGCTTTGCTTCTGTCAGTTGGTCCTTGGCACTCGAAAGCCTTTTCTTGAGCTCATCAACCTTATCCTTGTATGCCATTTCCTCGCTGGTGGCATTTGAAAGAGGCTTAGAGTTTTCGATGAGCTTTTCAAGATTCTTCGGGCCTGAGGCGGCTCTCCTTTGAAGGCTGAACAGTAATTTCCCCAGTCCGGAAAACCAGCTCTCAGATGCTTTGTCAGAAGAAGCCATGACGTAAGGATAACTCAAGTCCAGACAATGAAGCTTGTATACAGTTAGGAGAGGAAATTGTGGCGAGATCTTGTAAAGATGCTTTGTTGTCCGTTTTGAGGCCGGAGACGTACCAAACAAGAGGCGTTGTATTATTGAAATCACACAGAGGGGACGGCTCTTATATGACCGCTGTTGTACCAACTGAAGACTCGCCTTAACATGAGACTTGGACGCGACTTTCACATAATCCGATCAGACTTTCAGCTTCGTGGCAATCCGTTGGAACATGCCGGACGAATAGTGATCTTTTTCATGATCATTTCTTGCTTTCATCAGTGTCTGAGATCAACGAGCGACATGGGTATACCTGAGAAGACTGTCCATGTGAAGCACGATATTTCAAATGACTCACAACATACTGTATCTCATGTCCCACCATCTGACAGCAAAAAATAACCAATGATCATAGCGAGCGATGAGAAACAGGTCTCAGATGCGGAGAGCAGGAACCGGCAAGTGACCGACCTTGAAAGCATTTTTCGCTAATCATGTAGCAGCGACGTCTCATGTCTTCCGAAATGAAAGCTGTGGCCGTGATCTGTAGATATATGAGATGGCCATTTTATCTTTCGAATACAGATCCCAAATACTTCAAAGCAGAGCACCGCGTTTCTTGGCTGACTGTTCACAATGGTGTCAACGAATCATGATGACAAGCTCATTATTGGTGTCGATTTCAGGACGACCTTTACGGGTATGAGGGCCTCCCAGAATGACTTCCTTTCCGCTTTAACGAGTCTACAGGCGTGGCTTGGGTAATCTCGGACCGCAAGAATCTTTCGGATGTCGCCGTCATCACTGGTTGGCCAGGCAGGGGAAGGCTAGGTACCTACACATGGAAAGCACCTTCTCGAATCGCTTATGCCCAACCCAATTCTTCTGCTACCGATCAATGGGGCTTCAAAGTTCTGCCAGGTATGAAATCACACACATGGATGAAACTACTTCTTGACAAGAGCGACATAACTCTTTCCGACGATCCTGCTCTGGCTCGAAACAGATTAGAGGGAATTCTCTGGCTGCCCGAAGGCAAGACTTCCGTTGAGCTGTGCGCGGACTATCTCTATCATGTCGCAGCCTTCACAATGGAAACGCTGGAAAGACGCTTGTCTCAGCGAACGCTCGCTTTGACCCCTCTGGAATTCTGGTTTACCGTGCCAGCAGTATGGAGCGATAGCGCAAAGGTGGATACCCTGGAGGCGGTGCGAATCGCGGCTCGTCGCGCTGGTATCAGAGCCGGTTCTGAAGTCTTCGTCATTTCAGAGCCCGAGGCCGCTGCCCTTGCTGTGTTTCAAGAGCTAACACAAGATGGATCCACATTCCATGTAAAGGTATACTTATGTGCATGTTGAATATTGATAGTTTACTGATATGTTCACTAGCCTGGTGATGGAATCGTTGTCTGTGACTGTGGTGGAGGCACAGTGGTATGTAAGCATGACATACACGTTGGTTTTGGTTGACAATGTGCAGGACATCACAACGTACCTGATTGAGAGTCTCGCTCCCGAACTCAGGATGATCGAGCTTCTTGTCGGTAACGGTAGGTTTCCATATCCCAATTTGGAAGGATATGCTGAGCATGTGCAGGTGGTAAATGTGGTTCGACATATATCGATCGTCGCTTCATCGAATGGATGACGATCCAGTTCAAGGATGCTTTCAAGTCCTTGCCTTGGGAAAAAGTAGGGCCTTCCAGTAAATTCATGAACAGCTTCGAAGAACACAAGAGTTCATTCAGCTCGTTAACTAATGCTCATGAGCAATTCGACATACCTCTTGTGATGGAAGGCGTGCCCAACTCCATCCATTACGACTCAGCAGATTGCATTGTCAAGCTACTGTCGTAGGTTTTATGATCCGTTGACCAGACTCGAATTAACAGGATTACAGTAATGATCTCCACGGACTGTTCAAGCCAGTGGTGGATAAAGTAATTGGCCTGCTGCGTTGCCAGATGGAGTCTGCTGTTTCTAACCGTGTGAGAGATAAGATAAACGTGCGATACTTCAAATGAATTGACTTGAAGTTGAGGCAAACTGACTGACTTTTACAGACCGTCGTCCTTGTCGGCGGCTTCGGGAATTCAGCATTTCTCCAAGACGAACTCAATATATGGTGCAAGTCAGAAGGACTCCGCTTGATGTGCCCAGAGCATCCGCAAGCAGCTATTGCCAAAGGCGCTGCTTTCACTGGACTCAGCAACATCCGGCCACGTGTCCGCCGCTCTCGGCGCCATTATGGCTTTTCACTGGGTATACCATTCAATTACCGAGTTCATCGGGAGTGCGACTCGTATATCGACGAACGGTCTGGAACGAAATACGCGAGTGGCAATATGTTTTGGGAACTCGCGAAGGTCTGATCAGTCCTCGGCTGCCCGGATGACTAGCTGACCACTCCGTTCGTAGGGTTCTGCTGTTGAAGAAAGCACCTTCATCGAGCTGGAGGTTCTCAAAACGCTGACTCCAGGGTCCGATGAGATCTTTCAGGTGCGCGTCTATTGCTCTGACAGCGATGAAGCACCACAAATGCAGCACCATGAAGGTAAGCAGGCAGCCCTGAAGCACACCTGGGATGGCGTACAACTAAATCCAAGTAGGACTGCATGTTTTGGGAGATGTCGATGTAGATCTGAGCGATGTTGACTATGAGCGATTTCCAACAAAACGAGTATATGGTGTGCAGATGTATCTGATGAGATACAAGCTTTGCATCCACTTCGGGCAAAAGCGCGGTCTTTTGAGTTTCTCAGCAAGGACTGATGACATGGAGATAGGCTCCGCTACGATGGACTTTGCCGAAGCAGGTGGTGAGATGAGGCGAGGAAATTCGATCGATCAGAACAAGTTGGACAATACTTGCGCAATTCTGTAAGCCCAAGCGGATGTTAGGAAGGCATGGGATTAGGTTGGGAGGTTGGGACATCTGGTTGGAAGGCAACTGTCAAGTCCTTGATGGGCTTTGGGTTCTCATGGTAATGGCCATGGGCGCGTGGACTTGCAATGCATGAAGACGGAGATAGTAGGTGGTCATGCAAGAAGTGCCGTCACGTTTTGACATCTGAATGCGTCTGCGAGAGGTATCTTTCAGGGGACGGGAAAAGCAAAAGAAAGCTGTGAAGGTTAGGGGTCACACCGTTGAACATGCCGATGGTCCGCATCCCGATATCCCCGGTCGTGCGTCACCGCAGCATCCGCAAGCTCCCCCAATGATACCGTAGTCTTTCAACAATAAAACACAGGATGCCCACAATATGAGCTCTTGAATGCTCCATGAACTAATAAAGACAAAGCATGTTGGAAATGGAGCGCCCGATTGACCCCTCCTTAACGCAGGCGTCAATGGTGTCATTGGCATCCTTACCTATCATCACTCCTTCAGAACCATCAACCATCAACCATCAACATTAGTCCTTTCCTGCGTCTCCCTGCCGAACTGCGCAATGAGATATATACCTTACTCCTAACAAATCCCCATATTCAGCTCTGCGCCAGATACGCACACGAGGGCACGTATCCGATTACATCTTGCCCTTTTTACATTTGACCCCTTCACTCCTACGTACCTGTCGTCATATCTACAACGAAACACACACCATGCTCTATGCTGCGAACACATTCGCCGCACATTCTTCATTGCTATCTTCAATGCCGTATCTGATTCATCCCTCGCGCCCGGTGGTTTCCGGACCTGGCCTGCGGAAGATCAGGAAATGGTACATCAGCGTTCGATTGGACGTGGATCCCAAATTCGATGCCCAAAAAGTGAAAGAGGCATTTTCGGGTGCTGAGGAGCTCGAGATTGATGTTTATCAACCTAGTTACGGAAGTTGTGATTTTTTCGTGTTAAGACTCTGAGGGCGTCAGGGGCGTGAAGAGGGCGAGGATAGATTGTAGCACTGGTTGTGAGATCTACGCTAGATGGTTAGAGGGCATCATAATGGAGGACGAGGGAAAGGGGGTTGTGCCTTATGAGGAGCACATTTGGGACCCTTGGACGCAAGGCAGTCGGTGAAAGTCTCGGTGCATGCTTGGCTGCCTGGTTGGTGGCCAATTCGCAAGGATTCGCTATTTATAGGTCCTTCGAGTTTGCTGTTTTCTCCATTTACTCTACACTTCGGCAAACTTGCGCGGTGAACAAGGCTCTTCGATGTTCTTGACTAAGGTACATCGACACACTTGAGAATGGACTAGAAGCACCATCTGTGTCTCACAAGTTTGCTTTATCTATAATATTATTTATTATGTGTTATCTATGTCTTTTTATCCATACCATGCAAATCCTCTTTCTATACCTCGCAGTTCTCACGTATGCAAAAATGGAAACTGGCTCAACTTAGTGTCAGACAGCAGAAAACAGCTTGTAATGAGCTTCTACTTGGTGTATAGCACGCAGTTTCAGTCTGATCATGATATTCGGTCCGTGAAAAGCTCAACGCAGTCATCTCGATGCGTATTAGTATGGCCATCTCACCATCACCTACGAATTCACTTCCAATTTCAAATGACAGGTTTCGCCCTTCGCTCACCTTAACTCAACCCTTCTGAAGTTTATCTCTTATCCTCCTTAATCTCTCTCTCTCTGGTCATTTCTCATAAATCTGCTTTCTCTAACACTTCACTTTTCCATCCCTCTTACATACAAACATGGCGGACATTACTCCAATCTCCTTGATAGACGGTGGTTCTGCTTGGGATCAGTTTTGTGGATACTTACTGATACAATACAGATGATGAAGACAATCCTCTTACACAGAGGCGTACCGTCATCGAGATAGAGGACTCGGATCAGGCAGAAGAGCCTGACGATGCAGACGACTCGGAAGGTGCATCAAGCCAGACAACAACACAAAGGCTTCACTGATATCAAACAGGTAGCATCTACCAGCGATTCGATGGCGTCAGTCGAACTTTGTTCAGAAGCACACCAGACCCATTCCCAGATCCAGACACTCCCGAGTCCAGCGGGCTGGATGACATACGCAACATTGCGAGCTTCGCCAGGAATCCATACGTCAATGCTCTGTGGGACGATGACTGGCCCCGACTGGACGAACTGGTAGCTAAGATTCATGAGTCCAACACTCTGGGAACCCGTCTCTTTTCCGGTATGACCGAATACACGATCTCCGATACCGAGGTGGTCGTCAAGGATGCGATGAGAGGCCTTGGAGAAATCGCGAGGAGACTATCCAAGTACAACCTTGGCAAGGGAGACAGAGAGGGTAAGATGCCAACGCTGCGCCTTAGGCATGAAAATATGCTGATGTGATCGCACAGCCATTATGTCCAGCGAAAACGAAGAAAATCCAGCGATAAAACTGGCCCTTCGGCACGCCAATCTGTTGACAGCAAATCCAGATCAATACACCGACAAGCTCGGGCGTAGCAATTGCCATGCCAGATCACTAGACATTAACTCTTGTCATTGGCCGTATCAGAGCCGCTATCATGGAACTTGATATGCTCAAGGAAATCATCGCCTATCTCCAGACGCAAGCAGTCGAAGCAGAAAACCGCGAACCTCGTGATGATGATTCCGACCATCGTGGAGAGCGTCGCGCCTCACGAAAGAAGAAGAAGAAGCGCCACTTGAGAAGGGCCGCCAGATCAAGGTTTGACTCGAAAAGATATTTCTGTGATGAACTGAGCTGACGCGCCTCAAGAGACGATGGTACTCCAACTAGATCTGGACGGGACTTCAGGACAGTTCCACCAGAAATTGACGGGCTATGCGCACGTACAAGAAGCCTTTTGAGGCATCGGTCCGACCGAGCACCCTTGAGAGCTCAAACATACAGCTAATCGAGACATTTACCTGATTCAGATGGACGCTGGGGTAACAGCCTTGCCCCAATGATACTACAATCACAGGCGTTGAGGCCTGCGAGTATTCAACTTGAAACAAGTTTCAATTCAGTCTGTTGCCTTCACACTCTGATACCACATCACGATGATGACTCGATCGGAGACATGCAGAGCTCAGAAGGGAGGCAGGAAGAATGAGAAGCAGAGACAGACCTTTTGTACAGTAAAGAAATCAACGACGTGGGCCTCCCCGACTTTCTGTCGATGCGAAACACAGGCGTCGTGCGGTTTCGGTGCGCTGAGCATCGAAAGATCATCTAAACGAAAGGGGTAGTCCAGTGAGTTGAGGAAATGGGGTGACGACTGGCTTGGAATGATCTCTAGCATTGGCCCCATCTCTGCAAGAAATTCTTGACAATATGATGAACCGCTGCTCCTAGAGTGCACAAAGCGACTTCGAATTCTATGATAACGGAAAATAAATTTACAATAGTGTTTACCGCCAGTAAGAGATGTGTGATGAACAAGACCTAGTGCCAAAATCGGTGATTGGAGTATACACCGATGCGTTATGTAAAGGGCCGAGTTGGTCTGACAGACACTGGTGTAGATGGAGAAGGAAGAAATCTCGAATGCTGGTCGAAATTCATGTCGTTTGCCCGAGGTTATTGCTTCCCAGTGCGGCGGATCGGGATGTGGTCAGCCAATAGAAGCAAGCCTTGGCATTCAAATCGAGCAAGCAGGCAGATGCATCGCGTGGTATCGGTAGTTTAGGTAGGCGGGTTGCACGGTATTTGAGCAGACACCTCTACCGCAGGATGGCTCTTCTTCTTTCTTTGTTCAAATTCGACGAAAAAATCACAATTTCTTTGCATTACGGAAACGTGTACCCAAGCCCAGATGGCGCATTGCCCTAGACAACGCCGTTTGCACCCTCCTATCTATATCTTGTTTGCTTGGTATAATACACTCATGCCATTGCGGTATGACGGGCAAGTCTTGTCTCATTCGGCTCCCAGTCTCAAGAACTGATCTCAAGGACTGATCCATCCCCTGGCTTACTCGCGGGAGACATCACGGCCGAAGGTCTTGGCCTTGACCCAGTCCATCAGGACGAGGATACGGTTGCGGGCTATATTGTGTCAGCTGAAAGAATTTCATCAGATTGAGAGTCAACTTACTGCTGAAGCACATGCTGAGGTAGGCACTGCGCCAGAAGAAGTAGGTAAGTGTACCACCAGTGGCAAAGTTGCCGGTCAACCAAGAGACATCAGCGACAGCCTTCTCGCTTCCAATGTAGGCAAGAGAACCCTGGTGAGAGTATTCGAAAGGACCCATTTGCTTGACTCTACGGAGACGCTTCTGAAGATCCTTGATCTCAGCGAAGGCCTCATCACGCTTCTCCTTGTTGGCGGCAGTGGACTGGGTGTCGGACAGCTGGAGAAGAGCAGTCTCAATCTCCTCGGTCTTGGCCATTTGGTTGAACAGACGGGCAAGGAAGTTACCTTCCTGTGCAGCGACTTGAGCGGTAGGAGCGTAGTTTGCAATGGCGCAGTCACCAACAGCCCAGACGTTCTCGGTACCCTTGACAACAAGGTACTCGTTGACGGCGAGACCACGACGGGAGTCCTTTTGAGCGGGAATCTGAGACATGAGGTCCTTAACAACAGGACGAAGAGCGTTACCGGTGGCCCAAACAAGGAGACCGTATGGGATCTTCTCAAGAATCTTCTTGCCATCGGGACCGGTAGACTCGGCTTCGATGAACTTGTCAGTAACTCTCTTGACCATGGTCTTGGTGCGGATCTCGATAGTCTCCTCCTTGAAGGTTTGCTCAGTGTAGTCGATCAATTGCTTGGAGAACATGGGAAGAACCTAGACAAGATCAGCAAGTGGCATGCATAATGGAGCGAGTTGAGAGACATACGTTAGGAAGAGCCTCGACAAGAGTGACGTGGAAGTTGTCAGTGACCTCAGGCATCCACTTCTTGAGATCGTGTTCGAAAAAGTCCTGGAGCTCGCCTGCGAACTCAACACCAGTAGGACCACCACCAACAACAACCATGGAAAGAAGACGTTTGACCTCATCAGGATCTTGATCCTTGAAGGTGGCGGTTTCACAGCAGTCCATGATGCGTCTGCGGATAGCCTGAGCATCATTGACTTCCTTCAAGAATAGACCGTGTTCGCGGACACCGGGGATACCTAGGTTGTGTTGTCAGTCCATGCCGGCTCCTGCTCCTCTGCCAACCCAATATCTGCTCACCGAAAGTAGCGTTCTCGGCACCGACACCGACAACGAGCATATCGAATGGAACCTCAGTAGAAGAGACAGAGCCCTTGATCTCAGAGTCATCATTGATGTAGACAATACGCTTCTCATAATCGATCTTGGTGGCTTCGGCTTCGTAGTATTTGACAGAGGCCTTCTTGTGACGGAGGAAGCTGCGGATAGGCTCCATGATGGAGCGGTGTTCGATTTGACCAGTGGTGCATGACGGAAGAAGAGGAGTAAAAAGGAAGTAGTTGCGAGGCGAAATGACAATGACATTGTAGTTCTCGGTATCGAGGTTCTTGAGGAGAGAAACAGATCCCCAGCCAGTACCTAACGAGTAGTGAGCTACTGTCTAATTATTGTTCAATTGTCATTGGTCATTGGGTGCGCACCAAGGACAACCAGAGTCTTCTTGCTTGGATCAGGAGGTGGCTGGTCCGCAGGGTTCCTGTTCTCGACAATACCGTAGGCAATGTAGCCAAGACCAGCAAGAGTAGAGACGTAGGTAGCCCTCCAAAGCCATCTCAGA
Organism: Delphinella strobiligena; assembly: GCA_009982845.1. Classification (NCBI taxonomy): domain Eukaryota; kingdom Fungi; phylum Ascomycota; class Dothideomycetes; order Dothideales; family Dothioraceae; genus Delphinella; species Delphinella strobiligena. The sequence goes on from JAADKB010000010.1 coordinate 108,031, forward strand.
GTCCTGAAACCACCCTTCTTGGGCTTAGGAGCGGCGGCATCAGCATATGACCTTCTGAAAGACAAACGCAGTTGCTGCTTGTTGCATTGGCTGCGGACAATCTGGGCTCGTGACACAAATGATTGCCTCTGAGAGGTCGCAAAGGAGCGCTTTCCGAACTGCCTCGCGCTGATTGCAGCACTGAAAGAGGCGGTGACGGGCCTCATGGCAGATGCTTGAGGCATTTGCAGCCTCAATGGTCGAATATACGACGAGAAAAGGGAAGAGGGGAGAATGGATAGGACCAGTTGAGCAAGACCGCTGGGACATATTATTCAGAGAATTGTTCCTTGGTCGCAAACTTTCAATGGAGCTCGGACCAGCCTTATCATCGAAACCATTAAAACGGGTCAGCGCAACTCAGCATGCTGCACTCTGACGCCAGCCCGCCGCACAAAACCGCCCTTTTTACCTCGCGACTTTCCTACCACGCCTATTTGGGGCCCTTTGAGGCTCTGCATTGCATGAATCATCGCATCGCACATCTTGCTGTACGCTAATCGGACACGCGACCAAGTGGCCAGAATAAGTCGTATCTTACACTTGGTCGACTTCGGACTTAATTACCCGGAAAGCTTTTCCCTTCGGCGCAGCGGTCAATCCATCAGTCTTCGGATAACACCAGATACGAGCAATCATCCTTCATGCGTATGTTTATACAGTAAGACGGAGTACCGCTCCGATATCGCGTACTTCTCTACTTAAATCTGCCATATCTTTATTATTGCGCCAAGCACTTTACCATAACCATTCTATAATTGGCTGTTGGGCTTACAAGTACGAAACTACGGGATAACGTCCCCAAGCATGGCACCTCCGTCCTGTGTGTTGACAATTTGCCGATTCTAATCGGCCCGAAACGCTATCTCATATCAATATCGAGCCACGCGCCAAGAGCTTGCTTTCGTTAAGGGTAAGATCTCGTCTCCATCCCGTCAACCACTTCGATATGAATTCTGTTTTATGTTCTCATGGAAAATGGACGCAAGAACAATTACTCTGTTTCAAGCTGGTTATCGCACTTTGGAAGTCCGAAGAACCCCAAATTGTCAGCCTGTCACTGGAAATTGTCACTCCATCATCGGACAGCTATCTTTCCTTGTCTAGACAGTTCCAAGCTCGAGTAACACTGCCTGATTGAAGCGAATATGGTTCTTCAATAGTATGGCTCCAAGGCTCGCTGGTTGCCCTTTCTAGGACCCAAAAGCTGTTGCTCATTCCGAGACGCTTGAAAGGCATGCAGACTGAATCTTGGTCGGAAAAGAAACAGGCACGTGAGCAACAGAGATGATACACAATACCGCAACTCATTACCTGCGTAAAGATCGAACAGCAATGGGACACTGGAGATTGTACTGGATATATAAGCTCACCAATTTGCACTTGAGCCTCTCGACGACGAAATCCGTGGTGCAAGCTATTATGGCCTCTTCGTTCGCCGGGTGGTCAAAGTTGGCAACTATCATTCATGACACAAGCAACATTGCTAAATACAGACTGCCTTCGTAATTCTTTCCAAACATTACTATATCGAGCATTCGTTGTCTGATATAGGCAACACATCAACAAGATGGATATCGCGGTTTCTCCCGATGGCCGTGCAGTACTCCTCACCGGACCAAGGGACATAAGGGACACAAGGAACACTTTCAGCTCCTCACTCTTCAAACCGGGCTCGCAAGGTGGAACGATACAATTGACAGGGTAACAATGGAAGGTGACTGACTCTTTTACTGCCAATGATGCAAGATCGGCACGATGCGGGCGGCAGTGCATCGATCTGACAAGATCGGCGTCTTCTTTCGCCTGCATTCAGCCTGCAACTAAATCCTGGTTAACAAGACGACCAGAGCTCCTGCATCATTCTTGTATTATGATTATTTTGATGGATTCCGTACGATGATCCAACCTCAAGCAGCATTGCTAGCTGTCAGCATGACAATCCTGACGGAGTCCGTGGTCGGCGACATTTTTGCCAGCCATGTGCGAACAATTCGCGAAGACTCGCGAGGCCCTCGTAGCTCGGAAGATATACGACTATCAGTGGTGCCAATGATGGCGTACCCGTAATCATGTCGTAGTTGGATCGCGGTCAGAACAGCGCTCATCGGTAACATGTGTCGTATCTGCTTCACAACACTGGGCTTATCTGGTCACCACGCACACAGGTGTGACAAGTCCAGCCTGCTATCGACCCATGACCGGAAAATTTGATACATCCTGTCAATCGAACAGCATTATAGACAAGAAAACTCGACCATGAACGAGTGAGGTCAAGAACGAGTATATTGGAGTCGTGACGTAAGTATAGCGCAGGTATGGTCATGCTATCACTGGCTTCGATGCGTTTCGCATCTTGATGAGCTCCTGCATGACCTCGTCCCTGGACAGACCCTCAGTAAGGCCCCTGCGGAGGAGGTCCTGCTCACTCTCCGGAGCCATTCCTCCCGGCCCTGGCGGCCTGTTGTCAAGATTGGTAGGGAACGAATAACCTTCAGCGACGGCACCTATGAAAGCATCGACCTCAGTGCTCAGCCCCTCGACGCGATATCGTTCCTGCAGAAGATCCCAGGTTTGATTGACCAGGGGCAACGCATCTATGACCTCCATTGGCTTTCCGAATGCCGAGGATACCTGGATCAGATTTGCTGAGCGATGGACATCTTGTGTCGTGTTTTCTCCCGCGCTGTGGAAGAGTGCGGGATTGAAGAAGACGGCATCGCCTTTCTTGAGCGGCAGGCTGACCCAGTTGTCGAGGAAGTACTTATCAAATTCCTCGTGCCGATATGCCATGAATCCAGGCTCGAACAATTGTGAGTATGGCAACATGCGGGTCGGTCCACTCTCAAGTGGCATATCAGAGTGTGCTACAGCACCTTGCAATGTCAGTAGTGCGCTCATTTGATGAACAGCTTTCGGCCACTTCGCGCAATCGGCTGCAGTCTGGAAGCCGAGATGGTAGTCGCGATGTGATACCTGCGGCTTACCACCCGGCCTAACAATGTTCACTTGGGTCGTGAGACGATAGGCAGGTCCCAAGTAAGACTCGCATACCACCTTGAGAAGCGGATTCGAGTAGTATTTGAAGAAGCTCTCGGGATTTTCAAAGCAATGTTTCGAGAATGAATTCCAGATTCGACTGTTTGAACCTCCGGTAGCAAAGTGATCGCCTTTTGCGCCGTTTGTAGCCAGTTCTCGGGCGATGATGGCGTCGTAAGCACTGTTGGCGCTGTCTATGGAGTTCTTGTCTCGGTAAAAGTTCTGAATCACATAGACACCTGGGCCTTTGACAAGCAGATGATGAAGCTCGTCTTGTAGTCGATTGACAAAGATCTCATCGGAGAGGTTGAAAGATGAAGCATCATAGATTGGGATATCCCTTTGTATAGAGGTGGCGAGCGTGTATGTATATGACATAGTGATTTGCGAGGTAAGAATCTTGAATGCATCTAATGATTGCTTATCTGCTACTGAGTAGCATCGTGGCTCAACCACTTCGTTACTTAGGCTTAGGACACCTATGTTTGAAGCGTGAGCAGATAGAGACGTGATTGACGTTGGTTGTGTGGTGAACGTCATGATATCTTGACAGCGATTGTGTCAACTGCTAAAGGAAGACTTGAATTGATTCTGAAAACAGACAGACAATCAAACTTCTTTGATTCCTTGATATGCCGTAGATGGTACCGGCTTGTTTTGGCAACTCCGTTCTGAGTTTGACGTAAACTCGGCAATATGGATTTACCCCGCCATGTCACTCGTGGGATTGCGAGTCAGAGGTCAGCTACAGAGGCCACCACGACGATCCCTTGCCTTTACAGGAGCCTGCACTGAGCGGGAAGCTTTTTGCGGTAATCCCGTTTTGCTACCCTTGTACAGTACAGCGGCCTTCACCGACCCCGATGAACTGGTTCATCCGGACTCGATACACATTCGCCGGACATGCGTACAGTACGAGGCCAGATAATTCCAAAATAGTGGCGACTTACATCCCGGTAATATCGGGTTCATCCAACTTAGCGATGTGGAGCGCATGGGTCCATTGATTTCTTTCGCGAAGCCGAGAGAGGTTGGCAAGGACCAGGCGTGGCACTGGTGCAGCTGAGGTCGACTCTTCCCGCTAGAGATTGTGTACGGTGCTTATGTACCCATGTCAGACATCGGCCGTGTATGGCTTATAGCGTTGGGTCAGATGGGTAAGCATGAAATCGATCATCGGCGTATGGCAGAGGGAAAAAGGCGGCCTGAACATTGGACCCGGAGAGGCATCGAGTGTTGGACCAGACTCAAATCGGTGGTCGATAAAGACATTGCGGAGACCAAAGGACCTTGCTCGAAGCTGTAAATGGATTGTAGTACATTTCAATCATGAACTTGTAGCCAACGTCTGTCTTAGCCTCATATCAAATAGAGACGGGGCTCTACTATGTTGTCTCTAGCTCTTTATGTCTTGGAAACTGCCAAAATCAATGCTTCTCGGCACCCCCAACCAATCTTGAACACGCCACAGTTAAAAGCAGAAAAGACCCGCATATCCACCACCATTCAAGTCTCAGCCACTTCGCCCTCCCCAAACCGCAAGCGCAGCCCTGACAGCCCTACTTCTTACGCACAAGAGCCTCCACTTTCCCTTTCATAACTTCAAGCTCCGCCGCTCTCGACTGCAAAATCCTCCCTCTCAGCGCTCGCAGATTTGCCTCCTTGACTTCTAAAGCCACGACACTATCCCTAATAACCTCATCCAACCGAACATATTCCCCAATCGACGATTGAGCCGACCGAAGACATCCCGTTTTTTTCTCTAGCATAGCGCGCTGATACTGATACGGTGTTGGGTTAGGAATGAATAAGGTTATGGGAACCTGTTCTGTTTCGTGGATGCCGGTGGCGAGGTAATGGTCGATGCTGGTCGCTGTCTTGAGGGCGCTTTGTATGTCGTCGCTGTGGGCGTCTTGTTGGGCTATGTGCTGGATGAATTGTGTCCAGTCTGCGTCGATGGCTGCTTGGAGTTGGTTGAAGCGGCTCACTAGATTTGGAGTTTGATGCTCGGGGGCAGGTGGTGGCATGAGGATGGATTGTTGGGCCCGATTGTGGCTGGGATTGTGAATTGAATCGAAGAGGGAGGACATGGTTTCTTTTGTGATGGAGTGGTTGGTAAGGAAGATTTCTTGATAATTGCCTCGAGTAGGTGCTTGGCTGGCTGGTCTTTTGGTGTGTCGAGTACCTGTGCTCTGTGTTGTATTCAAGGATGGATACGGGTTGTCTAGTGGGACGCCATTTTATTCATATCAGGCTCAATCATCCTATTATGGTTGGTGTTCACATCCCAACACCTTATTGCTACAATAAGCAACATGACATTTGGTCCAGTCTCAAAATGGATCCTTTGCTCAAAGCCGAAGACAACTGACAGGTCTTGGATAGGTTTCCCCCCGAGACACATATTAAACAACTTATTGACTTGATATGAAGGTGCTATCAGAGTTGAGTTTGACTCGGTGACGGCGATATAACAGCATTCAAGTATAAGCTCAGAGGCACGACCCCCAAAATCAGTCTCCAAGCGCCGCATCGGCCATAATTCTAACACTAAACAGAGAGGCGCTCTACCGTGAGCACAACATTCATGTAAAACAGCCCGGAACTGGAGAATCTATACACTGGCAAGTGGAAAAAGGAAAGAATGATGACGAAGAAATTCGGCCGACAACAGTAATTGGAAAACGCAGCTATATGATCTACCTTACAAGTCTTGAGTTAGATATCAGTCTTGCGCTTGAATCAAGACACGTCTATTATTTTGTCTCGCAAAGTTCTCTAGATATTGTTCAAGGCATAGCCACTATTCTTAGTGTTCAACGACGACTAACCCCGAGACCTAGAGAAACGCCTTATCGCATGTCAAAGCCGAATCAAATTCGAGACACTACCCTCAGAAATCGAGTTGTTTCAGTGACATTGCGTATTTTTGAATATGCATTATACGTCAACATCTCATTCAAAGCCAGATCCCAACACAACCTAAACAAGACCTGTCGATCAATTGCACAAAAACATCTTGAACAAACCCTCTCATCGTTCCAACCCACCACAAAGAGAATGTCCTCTCTCCAAAACTCAATACATAGTCCCTATATCTGCTTCTCAATACCAGGACTCTGGCAGTCTAGGCATTGAGATCAAGGCAGAACACTCAGAAACCGACTTGCTCGCCAAAAAGCAAAACGTCTTATACATCAAATATGAAAGCTCGAGCCTCGAGCTGCGTAGAATAATACAACACCTGTCCGAACGTGGCCACAACACGAGTTCCGAAATCAGCCTCAATCTCGTGGCCATTTCCCCCGATGTTTGGGAGGTTGTCAAGGTCAAGTGGCAGTGGATATCCGTGACCAATGACGGCAAGGATCTTATACACGATGCTGATGAGGTGGGAAGGGAGATTGACGAATTGGTAGACGGTCTGGCAAAGAAATGGGATTGTAAAGTATGCGAGGAACGGAATTTTGAGTGATACGAGGTCATTTTGGAATGAATTTTGGGGAGATATTTGGAATGTCGAAGAAAGTGTGGAAGTCGGGTTCTCATATTGAGATGATATGAAGATGCCTTTGACCAGTTGTAGATCGTGGAATGGGAGATCTTGTGTAGTTGCCGATTTCTTGTCTTTGGTCGTGGGAAGACGTCATCTGTCGTGGTCTGTGGATGGTGGGCGGGTCGAGCAGTAGCTATGTGGACATGCATGCTGCAGACTATTCTGCAATTTTTTCTTGACGCATAAACCCACCAGAGACTGAATGCTGAAAATATGAATTACGAAACTAGATCCTGATTCCGGAATCCCAATTTGCGTTACTCGCTAGCTATCTATAACGTACTATAAATCTGAACTGCTTGCCGGTTGCAGATTAGTAGGCAAATGGACGCTACATACGTGTGCAGCGGACCACAGATTTATTCGCAACATATGGGAAACTCGAATCGGATGTATATAAGGCCGATCCGGGAAAGCTTGGGGCCGACCACACCTTGAAAGCGATTTATCCTTTCGGCTTGATGTGGTTTCAAATATTGTACGACGACTTAAATACCATGACTTCTATATTCCGATCTTGGAGGCACATCTTGAGGCGAGGACCCTCTCTTCCAAGGAACTTCACCACCAAACTGGGTCCATTACTGCCAGCTGAGACGCTCGTAGAGGAGGAAACTCTACCATTCTATAACCCGTCGCATTACTATCCTGTTAAGATCGGCGATGTGTACCAGTCCCAATATCAAATCGTTGGCAAGCTCGGCTATGGTGCATACTCCACAATCTGGTTATGTCGCGATCTACGGTCATTGCTTCACAAGTAAAATTCTACTGTCCAAGAAAGACTGATTTATCTATTATAGCAAGCATAGGTTTGCAGCACTCAAGGTATCCACTTGTTTGCGAAAATTCCCAGAGGCGTCACACCGGGAATTCAAAATCTATGAGCACCTTTCGAAACTCAGCTCGTCAAGTCCTGGCCAGGCGATGATCCGTGAGCTTTACGATACATTTGTACTGGAAGGTCTCGACGGTCCATATCAATGTCTTTTGCAGCCACCGATGCACATGGATATCCTAGCAATGATGAAGATGAGCGGCAAGCCTCTTAGCATACCGAGGCTCAAGACGGTCCTTATACGGCTGTTGACTGCACTTGATTTCCTCCACAACGATGCCAACGTTATTCATACAGGTACTGATCCCACATCCTTAGCAATTCTGACATCTGATGAATAAACTACAGATATCAAATGCGATAACATTATGCTGACCATCGAGGATCAATCCATGTTAGAGCGATTCGAGATGGCGGAGCTCGAGACACCTAGCCCTCGTAAGATCGTCGACGAGTCGAGAATTACCTATCAAACGCGACATTTTGGTCCGCCAAATGACAGTGAGTATGGACTCCCGATATTGTGTGATTTTGGTGAAGCAAGGCTAGGGAGAGTTTAATCGAGTATGCCTTTTGTTCAGCCATACATCTACAGAGCCCCCGAGATCATATTCGAGATGCTATGGGGACCACCGATCGATATCTGGAATGTCGCATGTTTGGTAAGGAGGCCATCTCTTTAGTGAGTTCATTTTTACTGATCTTGAACAGATCTGGGATTTCTTCGAAGGCAAGCATTTGTTTGATAGCAAGGGTCGCCATGATCCGTTCCTTCATCTCGCGAGGATAGTTAGCTTGATTGGCCCTCCCCCACCTGAGTTTGTCAAACGGAGCGAGACTACTGAGCAGTGTTTCGACGAGAATGGTTCGTACTAGTACTTTTTCATTCGTGCTTATTCCCCTAACCTATCTGATCGTTCGCTAGGCAAATGGATTGCTCAAGAGGATGCTGAAGTAATACCGACCACACTTGATGAGATTGAAATGCGTCTTGCAGAGCAGGAGAAAGCGTCATTCATCAAATTCCTTCGGTCAATGCTTCGATGGCTGCCTGAGGAGCGGAAGACTGCAAAAGAGTTGCTTCAGGATCCTTGGCTGCATATCTGAGGTGGTTTCCTTTCCACAGGCCTTGAGCTTCCTGTTTGCACTTGGATTGGAAGAACGGGCATCGACTCTTCCACCTCGCTCCTCGCTGCATCATCCAAAAAAAAACAGCATGTTTCAAACAGCAAAGCGCACAGTGATCACGCAAACACCCAAACGAGCCAGGGGGCCACCAAGCATTCATAACGCTTCACATATTTCCGAGGCTTGGAATCATCTCTCTTCTAGCTCTTGATACATCGCGATGAGTGATTGTGTCTAAGTTGTCTCGACATTCCTTTTCGGGGCTTTACTGCTTCAAGTGATCGTTGTGTAATCGTGTGTCGTTGAAATTGAGTCGAGAAGTCTGCACACAATCACGTGTGAACGAATGTACCTTTCAGCCAGGAATGTAACAGAGAGGAAGGAACCATGATCATCAGGCAGAGAAAGGCCAAGATCACGTCTGATACACTCTCGCTGAATGAAAGCAACGCTTTCAACATCCCGATTTGAAAACCCACTGCAACTACCACACAATCTGCCATGGTGTATTGCTGAACCCTACAATCTGCGAAAAAGCCTGGTTCCGCTCGTCCATATTGACCAGCACCCATTCGTGTCCCGCCTTGCTCACAATGCGCAAGTCCATGCCCGTATCTTTGCTTGGTGTGGGGATCTGTTTGGTCGCGACGCGATCGATCTTCTCGATATTGCTGATCTGATCATAATCGAGCGTCCAGATGAGTCGGTGTCCGATGTTAGTCTCGAAGCGTATGGCCTTGGCGCTGATGATGAGGCGGCCTTTGTCTTTGTTGTGGTGGGTGGCGTAGTGGCCATAATCGACGTCTGCGGGATCTGCAGTGCTGGGTTGCGTGGCATGTTGATAACGCGAGCCTTCGGCTTGGAGTGACTGGAACGCCCATTCGCCTATATTTAGTATGTCAGCTTAGTCTGCCAATGTTTGCTCTACAGACTCACCGTGTGTCGGGATATTCCAGAAGATACGTCTGGGCACCGAAACGAGCAGACGGTAATCTGGGAACTTGCTTGCTAATGGGAAGAGACCGAAGAATGTGAAGCCCATGCAGAAAGTCATAGATTTGATCAAAAGCCAGGCAGGCGCAAAGATGGTGAAGAGGATGACGATGAAGAATATCGTCAATGTAGCCCAAGTCCGGCTAGGTACCCTCCATTCGTAGAAGCTTCGAAGCACTTAGTAATCATGATCGAGCAATATCGGACGGAAGAGAGAAATGGGGTAACTAACTTGCGCATGACTTCACATATATTAGCCATATCACACAGCTGAAGCATCAGCCAAGGACCCAGCTGCTCAAGAATTTTGTCCGCCCATACTTCGTCCCCTTCTTTTTCGACGAACTCGGTGAGGGAAAAGGCGGTCTGGTGTATGTCCTCTGTACGCTTGATGTCATTACGGATATCTTCAATGGTATCTCCACTGAAGTGGCGATGTATCACCATATAGATCACGGCTGAAAGCTTTGGATCGTTAGCCAACGATGCACGCTGATAAAGTATCAAGAGCAAACACACGATCCGCAGACTTACCATTCCTGGCAGCAGAAGGTCAAAGTACCACAGAATCGAGTAGATGATAAGGTATTTGGACGTTTCCGCCGGATACTCCCATCGATAGACTTTTCGAGAGGTCATGATAAGTTCCTGGAAGGGAGCTGAGGCGATGATAACACGCTCCAAGTTGGGCATGATTGACTCTTTCGTCGGCTCGGGTGGGTCTGAACCATAACCAATGTACTGACCGCCATACTGTAGTGCGTAGTATTGCATTTCCTGCACACAGAGTCAGCGCGATTCGGATATCAGAATAAAGCACTCACATGAATTCCGTAGGCTTTCCAATCAACTACCGTCTCTCCTCGGATGTTCTTGCTTTCGAATGCAGATCGACTTTTCCTGACAAAGGTTTCTCGAGGGCTAATGCGACACTTGGTGACGTGCCTGTCGACAGTCCACCTTACGTACATGGTTTGACGTTCTTTAATCAGCCTTTCGAGGTCTTTTACTGCAAGTAATCTTTCGGCGTCTGTGTGCGCACATTCGACCCGATCGTGAGCGTTGACTAGATCAACTTCTTGGCCATGAGAGATCTCCTTGGCGGCTATGTTCGCAGCCGCTTCGTGATTGCCCTGTCCTGAGATCTTGCTCTTGACAGTAGCAACAGGGTCTCGAAACATATCTTGGATAGTAGGTTTATGGGGTTCTGGCAGATCACGGACAAGGCGAGAATCAGATGTGAGAACATCGGGGCCGGCAAGGATGGGGGTTGTTGAGATTTGCTTCCCGTCAGAGTCTTTGCTGATGTGAAGGAGTTTCCTGACTTTGACAGCGGTGTCGTGTCTGCGCTCGTTGAGTGAGTCCCGAACGGTGTGGCTCGGTGTTGGTGGCGGAGGTAGTACCTCTGACTGTATGAGGTCGATTTGACCATGTTCATTGATAGCTGAGCGACCAAGACCAATTTCACTCTCGGGAACAGAGACAGACTCCGCTATGGATTGCATAATTCAGACCGATGATTTAGAGGTGATTGGATCGCGTAAAGACTTGATCAGGTGCAGCTGACAGTCCAGTGTCATATAAGCTTGACAGCGTCGATGCTAAATATTCTTGCGCAATTGTTGCTGTTCATAGTTTCTATGGAGTTGTGAGAGTTTGGAGACATTGGAATCGCCAACTACCTGTTGAGTAAACTTGCGCAACTTGAGGTACGATTAGGAGGGCTCGTGATGACATGACGTACGTGGGTGTCACAAGAACCTTGCATGACAATCATGACCGAGCGATTTTTGAGATTGCGGGAGAGAATAATCGTGCTATCAGTCTGGCTTTCGATTTCATGGGATCATCTTGGAGGTAAAATGTAACATGAGAGACGTCCAGAGCTTACCGTCTATGCAGGGAGTGGTGATAGTATCTGCTTTCGTGCTCTACGACCGTGGTCTTTAAATGACGACTTGACTACAGCTGAGATACTGCTCTAGGTTTTGGTGTATTTTCTCACGCTGGCCCAATAGTCTGAAGTGATGTATGCATGAGATTGTACTATACCAAGCTTCACAGTGCTAGCCTGGCTACAGCTTAGCCACGGTCATCCTGGTAACAAAGGAGAAAGACAGCACGCTGTGCTATTTGCCGCATCACGCAGTATTCTCTTGCTTTGCAGAGCTGAGCCGACATCTGTGAGGCTTGACGACTGGTTGCAGCTCCTTGTGGCACGTCCTAGTCATACAACTTGCCTATTGCTTTAGCCCAGTCGGCAACGAATGCCATCCCAACCCACCTGCATGTAATATGCAGTCTGTGACAACCTGGCCAACAAGCCAACCTGCTGCCGCGCCTTGATGGACTACCTGCTTGATAATGCCGAACGCTTGTCAGCGAATGCATTTCGGACGTGCTATAAGCTCGCCACACAGAGCTAAGCCTAATTAGACCCTAATTGTGGCAATTCCCAAGTTTAGTAGAAAAGGGCGACCGTGTCCAAGTAATCATCACAAAACTCATCTCACAAATATTACTATGCCACTAATCTATGGTTATAAGCTTGGGTCAGCTGATGCAGCCAACATTACTTGATTGTGAACATCAACTATCGTAACGACAACTGCTCCTTTGTCGATATTGTCACTCAAAATTTGGAATCAAAAGAATTTGTGCCTCATGAAAGGGTAAACAGGATTATTCTAACTCTATTCTATTCATCGTCACATCTATTGTCAAAACTCCCCGCTTCCTCAGTGCCGCATGTGGTATATCTGCTCACCTCTAATACTAACAACAAACATTACATATCGAAGTCCCCAACTCTTCAAATACGCATCAATTCGCTCTCGCTCAATCCACTCGCTAGCTCGGTAATCCTTAATGCCACCGCATGACCCCTACCCATCTCAACCCTCCGTCTTAGCCGGATGCACAAAAAGCGTAAAGAAAGCAACCAAAAACTTAATGCCACCAGCAAGCCAAAGCACACTCATCAAACCCCCCTCACTCCTCATCAACCACCCACTACTAACAGCGCCAGCAAGCAGCAACACGACAGCCAAACCCCTCCGATTCCTCTTGATATTATGCAGAGCAAAGAGCCTAGCATCCCCCATCAAATCGCAATAAGTGCTCGTCAAGACATTGACAGGCAATTCATTGAAACCGAGCAATCTGCTCGTCGCGATTTGCATTCCGCTCTGGAAACCGAGGGGAGGGAAGAGTGCGACGATTTTGATGTTGTCGACTACGCCGTGCGTGTGGGCGGAGTCTGCTGGGCCGGGACGGTTGTGGGGGACTAGGTTGTCGGTTACGATGCCCGCGGCGATGAGGATGAGTGCTGATTGGATGAAGTAGATGGAGGTTAGCCAGAGGCGGTTTGAGGAGGCACCTTTTGGGGTTACTAGGGTGGTGGCGCGGAAGGTTAGGAAGGCGCCGAGGAGGAAGGAGGCGAGGGAGACGAGGGTCGTTGTCCAGGCGTGGGGATTGTTGGGTAGGGTTGCTGTCGAGAGACCTAGGATTACTGTGTTGCCTGTTTTTGCATGTCAGCTTCGATGATTTCGTCTCAATGGCTAGTTGCTTTTTTGCTGCTTGAAGGGCCTTCCAAGTTGATAGCACCGCTTGTGTCCGAGCATCTGACCAGCACCACTGCACGTAAGATGCTGCAACCGCTCGAAGAAATATCACGCTCTTACAACGCAAGTGATACCAACACACCGCGATCTCCCTCCATCCTCCCGCACTCAAACTTCTCGCCTGACCCAACCAGACTCGTCTCCCTTGCAGAACCCAAGAAGTAGTCTCATAAAAGCCTCGAAATGTAAACACACCTCCCCCCACAAAACGACAAGAACAACAAAAAGAGCAAAAGAAAAATGAAAAGCAAAAAAGTGAGGAGCACACATACCAGTCTGCATACCAACAAAAACACTCCAATTGGCAAAAGTGGCCGCGTCAACCATACCCGTGACATACGAATGCGCCAACAACGCCGCATCGCCTTTTTCCTTATCCACAGGCCCCAGCAATCTCCTGCGTGAAAAAAGCCCCAGTTTCGACGTCGTCATGGGTTCGTCTTCTGGTTTTTCGTATGCCGCATCGTTTGCGGTTGCGTGCGCTACTTGTTGCATGATGAATTTTTGGTTTTGTATATCTTTGTGACTTTCTTGTTCCTTTTATCTTGTTGTGGTTTATGACTTGCGCCCCCGCAGAGGATTCGTTGAGAAGAGAAGCGCGTCTCGCGCGAAAAGGGAAAAGCGGTAGAGGAAAAGAGAAGAAACCAGGTTGTGAAATGCCTATGACTCTTTTATCTTTTGGACAGACAGACGCATACAAGGAACAAGAAAAGAAAACTAAAATTGATTTTTTTCTTCGCCTTATTGTTAGCCCTGTTCTCTTTTTGCTTACGTTCTCACGGACGAGGGCATTGACTCGTCCTCTTTTCTCTTATCGAAGACAGCCCCCGCGCGGTTGACTGTATATCTTAGTCTCGCCCGTTGTTTTTCTCTTGCCCTTTGGAGATAATGGAGAATGCAGCAATTCGCGATGCCGGAGTTCCGACGAAGCCCTACTCGTACAATATCTGGAAGATCTGTTGGCGGCTTGTGCTTGTCCGGAGAAGATCTGGTGCTTGCTGGAAATGGCTAAAAGCGGTCCTGCTTGTTCTGTGATTGGTTAGCTTGAGTCGCGAATCGGACATTGCGCGATTCAGCCTTGAAATTGTGTTATCTCAGGTTGAAAGTGAAGCAAAGCTCTCTGTTATGCATTAGCTCCTTCCTCTTTGACTATACTGTTAGGGGCTCAGGAATCTCCAGTTTTGACGCTAAAATCTACAAGTCAATAGGAGACGCGGGACGTATTGCTAAGCGTGCTTTTCAATTGCAAGAGACTCTCATAGGATAATTATTGAGAATCTCAGAGGATAATTACTTGCATCTGGACTCTGCGGATGTCGTACGAGTAGTAAAGTGTAGCTCTGCTCAGCTATAGCACTGTTCAAGATTACAGTATCCATACACGTATTTTGGACAAACCTCTGTGCTTTCTCGAGTAACGTACGCCTGTATACATAGACATCAAGAAATCGCTTCTCCCATACTCAAACCAAAGTGCCTTAGCTTACTGTCCTTCAAACACTCTCCCAATCTTCATCGACTCCCGCATCCACGACCACCCAATCCGACTCTGCAGGCGTTCTCTCGTTCTCATTCTCAGGAATGGTAATCTCAGTCCAAATAGACGCCGATTTTGCCTCTCTCCTCTCCATGGTCTCTGCCGATTCAGCCACAGCCGAGTCAGCATCCGACACCTCAGTGTCCGCCACACTCATTTCCTCCCTCCTCATCTCCTCCGCATCTTTCTGCCTCCTTATCGCGTTCCTCAAGCTCATCTCCTCCCTCCTCATCTCAGCTACTGATATCGCATCCCTCTTCCCCTCCGCCTCTTTCGCCTCCATATACAGGTCCAACATTTTCTTCCTCTCTGCCCATTTCTCCTCCTCTGTAGACTTGGTCTTCCTCTTCTCCTTTGCTTCTTTCGCCGCTATAATCTCCTTGACTAATCTTCTCCTCCTGTCTGCCCACTTCTTCTCTTCTGCCAGCTGAGCCTCCCTCTTCTCCTCTGTCGACTCAACCTCCCTTGACCTCATGGCCGGGTCTGTCGCATGAGCCATTTCTAGCATCGAGTGGAGGCGAGATGTACTGTCCATTTCCCTGAAAGCAGGAATGACATATCTCGCGACAGTGGGAAGTTCGGCGACTGCTTGTGCATTAGCAGGCACCATCGGTCGAGGGCCAAGCGGTACGCGTCTTGTTTGAGATGGGAGATTTGATCGAGAGGAGATATTTGATGTTGAGGCTTGGGAGGGGAGGCCTGATCGGGAGGAGAAAATTGATGTCCAGAGCAAGGGGGAACGTGGTGAGGCGGCTGTATTTGGCGCTGGCAGAGGCGCAGACACTGGGGCGGGAGGAGAGACAGGCGCTGAAGGAGAGACAGAGGGACAAGTGGCAGCGGGACGTGCAGCGAGATCCCGTGCAGGAGCACAAGCAGAGGCGGGGATAGGTCCAATAACACAACCAGAGGTGGGATTGAACACGGCGGCTACGGCGGCAGCAGCAGTAGCTTTGTTGCGTCTTGAGGCGGAGAGATAGGCGGAGGCAGAGGGAGAGGGAGAGGCAGAACCAAAATCAAAACTAAAATCAAAATCAAACCCAGGGGTAGAAGAAGAAGCAGCACCAGAACCAGAACCAGAACCAGAACCAGAACCAGAACCAGAACCAGAACCAGAACCAGAACCAGAACCAGAACCAGAGGCGGGATCAAGCTCAAGCCCAGAAGCAGAAGCAGGCTCAGAAGTAGCGCAAGCAGGAACAAGTCCAGGTGCAGGTCCATGCACACAATCATCAGCACTTCCTCCCCATCCACATGGCCTATACCTAGCCCTCATCTCCTTCATCTGCTCCACAAAATCGAGAAAGCAGTCCATGGTTGTTTCAGCGTAATGCTCGTGGGTTTCGGCTGCGGTTTCGATTTCGGGCATCTCGGCTGCGGGTTTGGACATCTCGTGGAGATTTTGCTGTGGTGGTGGTGAGTATCAGGTGAGTATGATATAGAATAGAAATTTCTGTTTATGATATGCCGACTTCCTGAGATGTGTGACTTGATGAAAGAAAGAAAGGGAAGATAAAGGGTCATGGCAGAGCATTTATATTCAATTTTCGATTGGAGATTGGTAAGGTGGGTGGGTGCTATTGACTTTTTCCAATCGGATTCTTATCACATAAGGTGCGAAAGTTTGGTGGTGGTTTGAAATGCAGACGCCGTCATTGGTCACGCCCTTTCTTTTCCACCAAGAGGCAACGTATCTTGTTGGGTTTGTCGATTATATTAGGTTTTCTCCGAGAGCACAGCTCGAGGATACAAAAGGGAAGAAAAAAAGTCAATAGGAGATACAAGAAGAGGAGATCCGATTCCACCAATACTCACCGAAATTTGCCATTAAGCCTTCTTTTGATGAATTCATGACAAAAGAAAGGAATTGCTCAGCTGTTCTTTCTTCATGCAAAGATGCACTCGTCATGCATCAGATCACCACCCCCTCTTCTTCATCTTCTGCTTCTTCATCTCGATTCTCTTCTTCTTCTTCTTCTTCTTCTTCTTCTTCTTCATCTTGTCCTCGTACATACTCTCATCGCACATCATGGTATCATTATCCCTTCCTCCTGCTCCTGAGCTGTTGTGGGGGCGCATGCTCTTCAACAGGAGTGGTAGCGACGGGTTCGCCATTCAAATGCACAGCCGGGGCAATTTGCGTCAGCAGCTTCGCGCGGCCAGGCTTGTCCTGCTCCTTCTCCTTGATGGCGTCGGCACGATCCTCCTCCTCCTCTTCCTCCTCATCGTCACTCCGCTCATCCTTGAGGGCGGTCTGTGCGACAAAGCGGTAAAGAATGCGACAAATCAAGACGAACCAGAAGATGTTGACAGCCTGTAAACCGGAAAGCAGGCAGAAGGTGATGGTTTGCGAGATCCAGCATTTGTATTGCTGCGTGTCCCAGTTGAGTTCAAAGGGACCGACGGTGCGGAACTCGGTGAGGATGGCCCAGAGAATTCGAATGTTGAGGTAATGGCGGAAATAGAACCAAACGCCGATGAAAGTCACAAAGTAGGGGGCTGTGATGGGCGAGTCGATATAGTTGAGGACTTTGGACGTCTGGATTGACATGTCAGTTTGAGCGGTGAGAGAAGTTTTGTGAGAACTGAACTCACGGCGAGGAAAAAGTCGGAAATATCCATGGTAATGTAAACGGCGATACCCATGTAGGTGAAATGGAAGCGATAACTCAGCCAGATCAAGGCCAAAGTGATGATATGATGCAACACCAACTCCTTGAAATCCTTTCGTGGCTTCTCCAGCATGAGCAACAAGACCAGACCCTGCTGAGCCCAGTAACTGGCCTGAAGCAGGTAATACGTCTTGAACAGGCCTTCATGCGTCTTGTGCGGGAAGTTCTCAAACATGGCAGTCGTGTTGAAATACCACACGGGGGTGCGGCTCATGACATACAGACCGAAAGGTCCGTAGATGCCAAAGTAGAGAGCCGTGTAAAACTGCTCCATGAACCTCGACTGCTTTGCCCGACTCTTGACGCCCAAGCGGATGGCCAGCGGTCGAATCACACGCTGCATGAGGAACTCGCGGGTGAAGCTGAGTACAATGGTGTAAAAGGCCACAAAGGCAAAATCGGCCTTGCCCTTGGCATATTGGATGGGTTCGCCAGCCAGCTCAGCTTCGAGGGATTGCGGGAGCGGATATGATAGGAAGATGCAAGAGTGGAAGGGGTTGGACGTGGATGGGTTGACGGCATAGAGAGCCAAGATGAGGAGAGCCAGGATAAGAGGGTTCAGCCAGGTGTGACGGAGGGAGATGCGCACATATCGTCGTAGTAGTGATCGCGCCTTTCTTCGCTTCGAACGGCGGGGCAGTGCTTCTTCTGATGCTGATGGTGATGCTGATTGCTTTACAGAGAAAAGCTCACGTGTCAGCCAATGCAAATATGAGCACAAGCCGAAAGACTCAGACTCGGATTCAGACTCACATTCAGCAACGAATCAGGTGCACTGCTGAGTTTCAATGTTGCAAGTGCTGTCACTCCCGTGTCTCCTCGAGGTTCCCCTCCAAGATTGCTGCTCTTACGCCGCGGTCTGGGTGCATTGACTCGAGTTGAGCTTCCCTCAGGAATTGGAATCACGGGTGGAAAGGGTTCGAGTGTCTGGTCTGGCATTGTCGTTACGCTAAAATGCCGTCAAGTTCAAAACGACGCAGGAAACAAGAATCACGCTTTCGATGCACAAAATGTTATTATTATTACCTAGGTACCTGTACCCCAAGCTTCCATTCATTTCCGCTTCCGCAGCTAAACTCTCCGCCTTGCCTTATTGGACCGGACCGCCCTCGTCCGACTGAGGAAAGCATGTCATAGACCCTGTCTTGGCAACGATTACGAGTCATGTCAAGGGCGATGGAATGCTTTATTGATCTTCCACCATGCCGCTAATTTTCACTATCGTGTATCTGGCATGAGGAAACAGCCAAGAAGAAAAAGGCCGCGGTGCCCAGCCTGGCCGTGTTCCCCCGCTATGTATCATCTGAAAGATAGGAAATCGGCAATGCTTGCGTGCTGATCCCTATCACCTATGTCCCCAGTCTCCACAAGTAAATATGTCGGGAGAGAGATGTGTCACTCATCGAGGATACCGGACCCATGCTCCTATGCCGTGTCCATGGATTCGCCGCCTCTCTTCTCCTTTTGCACGTAGTCGACGTACTCGTCGATCACTCCTGGCCATGCCGAATCCTCGCTCCACCAGCTCAAGCTCTCATCCGCTAACGTCTTTTCGGCAAAGCTGAGCGTCTGATCCCACATGTCCTTGTTGACACTCTTCTTCCACCGCTGCTCGAGGAACTCAACCCACCAATCAAGCCATGGCGTGCTGCTGGTTGACCATTCTAGCGATGGAGGGCTGAACAACAGCCGCCAGAAGACAGTTGCCGTGTCCAGAGGGACTGCCTTCTGACCTTCGGGTCTAGCCAGGATGAACGAGTGCTTGTAGATCTGTTTGAGTTGTGCCTTGGCCGCAGGCGATGCATCGGCGAGCTGCCTAGACCGTGACTGGACGACATTTCGTATGCCAGCGAGATCACTGACGCTACGACAGTTGTCAGCAAACATTCAGCTCATCGAAATGGCAGCACATACCCAGCAGTCGTCAGCCCGTCGACAAATGTTTCTCTTTCCAGCTTGCCGAATGCCGGCGCTCCCACGAGCTCACTGAAGATGAGCGGACCCAGACCCTCGAGATCAATCTCCATATCTTGGAGCAACTGCATTGTGCCGTCTGTGCCTATTTCGTCGGGGGAGTCCTTGGGATCCTCACGAAACTTGTCGAAGAGTTTGGTTGCTTGTACTTTGTGTGGATTATTTGCCGTGTTTGCGCCTCCACTGAAGAAGCTGTTTCGCGCATGTTAGCATCATGGGACATGTAATTTGACTATGCCCGCTCGACGTCGGCTTTTTCCTCCTCTATCTTTTATCCCTCCCTTCATTGTCGAGGAGCCACCATGTGCCGCCCTGTATGCAACCAAAATACCGCCTCTTCACCGCATTTCGAAGGCCCAGACAAGTCGCTATGAGACGTGAGATGAGTATATGAAGGGATAACATACGCATTGGCAGCAGCATTCTCATTCCAGGCATTCTGCTTCAGCAGTTTTGCCGCACCACTCTTGTCTATGCCGGTGAGATTGGTCAAGTTGGAAATCGAGGCCTTCTGAGCTGTGGTGTATGCTGGAGGCATGGTGATTAGCAATGAACCTCCACTCTGATGTGCGGTCCGATAGATGTGCTCGGCGCGGATGCGGCTAGCTGCGCTGTCTCGGGGATTTAATAATAATGTAGGCGGGGGGAGTCAGGAAGCGAGGGGTACTCCGTGACTCGGAAATACGTCGGGCAGCTCTTCTATCTGCGCCTGAGTGCTCGAAAGACGACAGGAACAGAAATGCGTAAAAGGATTGCGTAGCGACGGAGAAGATATTCACAAGCGGCAGCGAGATGTAATGGTATACAATAACGCCGAGTGATGCACTTCGAAGCACCCGACGCAAAGTGACGGAGCCGACCGCATTGTCATGCCAAGGAAGCCGTCGGAGCTGCTTATCGATAGCCCCAGCTTTGGCCACCACCGCCGCGGTGACGATCAAGTGAATATATTGCGGGCAAAGAAAAGCTGCTGCTCACCTGTCTTTGATTTCTTCATCGACTTGGCTGGTGGTGGCGGTGAGTCGACATCTTCAAAGCTTGCCGTTCCCGACTTGCGCTTCTTGCTTGGTGTCGGCATTGTGGCCGGCGTGGTTCTCGGACGTAGGAAAGATGGATTGAGCCAGGAGAAGTTGAGCATGGGCGCGCGCGTGCAATGCGGCTGGTGAGATGGTCGATAAAGTTCAACAAAGCACTCGGTCTGCCAACGGAAGAAGCTCCTCGAGTGTTGTCCGTAACATGGAAACACGTGTGAAAAGGAAAAAGAATCACTACTTGTAGGGATCACGCTATTCTTGAAACTCTAGGCAGTCGCGCCTTCTCTCTCGGCTGAAGTGAAAGATACTGGTGCCAAGGCATACAACTTGTGGTGATGAAAGAAATGGATATATCATTTTGAAAACACCCTCCCCACCTGCCCTCTCCGATCGATGTTCATTCTCTTCACTACGGGTATTGTTCACTCCAATGGCCTGACCTAATCGCCCAATGGCATGGCCTCGAGCTCCTCACTCAGCGATCTCCAATTCTCTGCAGATAGCTCGGCGTATTTGACGCGTTCCTGACTCCATTCTTGGTGTGTGCGACTGATATGGTACTGTGAATTTTGGAAATGCAAAATTTCGTCTCTGATGCATTCCTTAATGAAGACGCTGCGGGCATGTTGGTTTACGATGGATTGTTTGTCCTGTAGAGTAATGTGTCAGTCGCTGTCCACAAGTCTACCACTCAATTCCTCAATGAAGACTCACCTTGACAATTGCATCCTCCACCTTTTCAGCTTCACCTGGCTTCTGTTCTGACTTTGCTCTTATTCCAGAAAGCTTGCTCTCATTGTTGGCAATCCTCCTTTCCAGCTGAGGAATATTGTCCTTTGAGTATTTATCCCTTCGATCAAACATGTCGCGCATGCTGACCAGAGCATCTCGCTGTCGCTTGAGATCTTCCAGAATGCCCAGATCCCATGCGCGTGCTTCATCCTCTAGGAGAGACTGGTTCGTTGAGAGATGCTTCGCAGTCGCACCAATCCCATTGTTGAGCAGAGGCACTTCGTTGTTGTCAATTGCGTATGTATCGGACGAGCTCTCCACGAGACCCTGGAGAGAAATTGACAGACGATTATATTCGGCAGAAAGTCCCCAGTTGTGCTTTGTAAGTCTCTCGGTCATATTGCAGAGGTTGATATAGATCTCAGTCGAGCGGCGTACGCCAGATCGGACCTGATCGAACAGATCTGACAATGTCGATGGTAACGAGTCCTCGAGGCCAGGCGGGAGCGATTTGCCCGTGAACTCTTCTTGCACGGAAATGGTGGCTTGCTTTCTCCACACAGCGAGCTCCTAAATCAGGTCAGTGAGTGAATTAGATTTGAAGGCCAGGACGCAGACATCTACCGTAGGTACCGTCAAGAACATGACGACCAATTGCTCTTCTCTCAAAATTTGATGGCGCACAAGAGCATTCGCGAAGCGCGCCAGACCCCTTCGGCGTTTCTCAATGAAGAGATTGTCCGCTGCAATATGCTTTCCATTAACTGTACGCCTGTCAGCGAAATGTCACGTACTGCTTTTTGCCATGTATCAACTTACTCGCAACGCGTTTCGGCGGCAGCAGGGGCAGCTGTCTGAACGGATAGCGCTTGTGCAGGCAATCCAATAGCCATACAAAGTCACTGTACCGCCTGATGACTTTACTGCCCCTTCGTATACTCGTCACCTCGTAGTTCCGGTGCTGAAACATGAACATGCCCTCTTTCTCCTCAAGCACGTTGACGGTGACGACCTCTTCCACACCACCAAGAGCTTTATTGCTTCGCAGCTGTTTAGCAAAATGATTGGGCGCATCGCCTCCTGGAGCGCCAAAACCATCCTCGCCGCTCGGCGCAGTGTTGAAGCCATCACCGGCTACACCGGAGTATCCAGCCCAACCGCTCTCGCTTGTGCTGCTTGTGGGCGGTCTGTTGGAAGGCTCAAAAGTAGCTGGCGTAGGCGTCTCGGAGCGTTCCGGGTGTGTGGTGAAGGAGCTGGTAGTGCGTTGCGCAGCGCCGAGCACGTTGGAACCATTGGTATAGACAGGGCCATGAGTGTCGGGAGTGGCGTGATTGTGATTCTTATGCATATCAGGACTACCCCAAGGATCCGAGTCCCAACCAGCACCGCGCATGGTGCCTGTGCCTGTCTGAATGGCGCCAGAGGCAGCTTGAGGTGCAGCGGTAGGCGTGGCTGCCGGAATCGGGTGTTGTTCGGTTCGGGAAGGCTGTGGTCGTGGTGGCTTGAAAGATGGCAGCGACGGGATTGGGAGTTCTGCGCCAGGCGGCAAAGGTCAGTGTCTAGCTTGCAGTTGAATCATGGATGATGAAGGAGGGCCGACATACTTCTCCTCCTCTCGTCGACGGCATCCAAGCTCAGCTCCTCGCCCTCTTGCGCAAGTCCAATCAATGCAAGTAGCACATTGAACTCGGACCGTCCTAGTGGTTCACCACTATTGCCGATCATCTCAATGATCTTCGCCTGGTCGGCAGCGCCCACACTGCCATTGGCAAGCAATCCGCTGATCTGTGCTGGGTCAACTCCTCCCGAACCTGCGCTCAATGCATCGAAAGCGTCGACGTAGGCATCGGGAACATCGCTCGCGGGAAGCAGTGTCTTGATCACATTCCTTCGTGCCTTGTTCTTCTTCGGGTTAGGAAAGTCCCATGGGGATCCACCTGCGTTGTCCTCAGCATCGCTTTCAGCGAATAGACCAGAGCCGGCCGATTTAGTCCCGGGTTCGTCGTCGAACAGTGATGACTTGGCCTGCCTGGCTGCTGGCGGTGATGTACCGAATAGAGACATGTCGTTGGCTGCCTTCGATACTGGCCGCAATGCTGGAAATGTCAGGGGATTTGGGCTCTACTGAATGCCACTACGGCTACCGAGAAAGGAGTAAATTAAAGGGATACGGTTGCCGCAAAGAAAGATGGCAGTGCGCCTGAGGTAAGGTAGACCGTAGACTGCATGTCCTCGATTGCCAACCACCTCAGCTACCTTAGCCGTGCTCCAGATGCCGCAAGTGCGTCACCTGGTCGGTGCTTCAAGAACCGCGCCGATCAGCATCGTAAAACCGTTAGAACGGTGATATATATCTATATGAAAACTATACACTAAAATGTTAATATTGCCCCGACTCCAATCATTCATGGGTATCTAATTGTCAATGCATCGCTGCCCCACCTGTCGCCTGTTACCCTGTTGAAAAATCCCAAAATCACATGCTCGTTATCATACTCCTGTGAAACGTCC
The DNA here is from genome assembly GCA_009982845.1 of Delphinella strobiligena. Classification (NCBI taxonomy): domain Eukaryota; kingdom Fungi; phylum Ascomycota; class Dothideomycetes; order Dothideales; family Dothioraceae; genus Delphinella; species Delphinella strobiligena. The sequence goes on from JAADKB010000010.1 coordinate 131,704, forward strand.
ATGTCCGTCGTGCTTCTCTACTCCATAATCTTCTCCATGCTCCGTCACTCCTCACGAGGACGATGATTGAACGAAACATCTGGTCTTGTCGAAGGATCAGCCTCGGATGAGACAGTTGCAGAAGTCGATCCGCTGTCTCTAGGTCGGCTAGGCCCAGCAACCACCTGATTACTCGTCCTGTGGGCCGGCCGTGAATTGGGCTGTCCATCTGTTCGGTATTGATCTGAAGCTGCCATCGTACCACTCCATGCCAGCTGCCTGCTCTCATTCGAGTTCCTATCTTGTCCAGACCCGGACGCGCCAAAATCCCGAGCGGCAGTGGTAGCATCCGAGCGTCTTTGAGGGGAAGGCTGGCTGCTGACTTTGCTCTTGTTTTTATCTTTGTCAAGCATGCTGGGACTCCAAGTCGACGCGCCTCGTGGTTGCGCAGGAATGATTGTCCAGGGTAGGTCATCATCGTCACCTGGCGTTTTCATTGCCCTGCGCTCGCGGAACTTCTCCCCTTGTTCAGCGGCAAATGCTCCAAGGCGGGCCGATACATCCCACTTGGAATACGAATGCGCTGCTGATGTGACTGCACGTCTTTGCGCGGCCTCTGTGGCAGCACGAACCTCTGCTGGCGGCGTCATGCGCTTACGCTTGAAGGGGTTGGGAACAGACTGCCAGAGTGCTTGACTTGACCAAAGAGGTTTCGCGATATCATCGCTCGCCTCCATGGGCTCTTCTGGGTGTGCGTTTGACGCGTGCGAGGCCGACTGCATATGTACTTCAGCTCTACGCCGAACTGGCTGCGGATGGCCTGGATCACCACTGCCATGATAATTCACGACGTACACGGTAGACGCAGCACTTGTCGTGTCGGTCCGACTTGGTGGCGTGACTCGAGGCGGAGGCGGTGTGGGTGTAGGTTGTGTGCCGTCGGTTGTTGATGTCGGTGAAGTCGTTGCCGGCGCCGGACGTGGTAGATGGCCAAAGGTGATGGATCTCGACTCCAATATGTTTGTGTTGGCTGCTAATATACTCGTCTCGACGTCCATGGTGTGCGAATGCGACCTTCCAAGAGGGAAGTGGGTTTTGGATATATGGGGGGATGGTCTGCGGCGAAACAAATGCCGTATCTGTGGTCGAGGTCTCTTTTGTTCGTCCCCACCAGCACCGCTGGCAGGACGATATTCGTCACGAGGTTTGCGAGTGTAGGTCATCTGTTGAGAGTGTGTGTAATCCAGCATTTCATCACCATCGAATATCTCTCTTCCCAAGATTCCATCCTTTTTCTCGTCCCTCTCCAGTGCTTCTATTCTTTCCACCCATTCCCAAACGACGACACTGGCGGCTGCTGCACCGACCCAGCGGAAATAATCGCCCCAGGCAGCGACATCTGGTTCCGACACATCGGTGACAAAGAAAACGACAGGGGTCAGGATGGCGATATGCGACAAGAGGGCGACAACGCACATGTTCTTCATGCGACGGTGGTAATAAGCATAGCGCCGCTTGGTGACGCCGTAGAATATGACCCAGGCGGCGTACAAGAGACCAACAGCAAGTTCGAATAGATAGCACAGGGCGGGAATGGCATCGACGTAGTGGCGTGGTCTTGACACATTATCAACCAGGAAGCTGTTCAAGCAGGAGAAAGTCGTGTCCAGCACTATGAGGCCAAAGCCAATCCATTTGATAACCACCTTCTCCTTGTGACGTGGGAACAAGCGTATGAGGGTCTGCACTTGGGCCAGCCAAAGGAATATGTCGGAAATGACGCGCACAATACGGATCTCAAGGCTGCCCTCGACCTGATCGCGCATTGCAGTGGCATCCATGTAGCCATTGTCGTATTGTCTTTCGGCGACTTTGAAAGTGTCTGCAGTGGCGATGGTCATGGATACAGCGACGGCCAGCGCGGCCACTTTTTGTAGCCATGGACGTGAGCCCACACCGGGTCCAGAGTTGGCACCAGTCGCGCCGCCAATCAGACCACGACCGCTGGCAAAGTTTGTGCCTATACCGCCCATGTAGAAAGTGCGCGGATTGATCGTCAGCATCGTCACCAACACCCATGCGATGACGGTGGTGCATGCGACGACATATGTTTGAGGAATGGTGGACGAGTAAAACGGCTCCGAGACATTGGTGACGCTGGAGAGGTCGGTGCAGCCAGGATAAACATAGCCGTCAGTACATTGGGGTTGGAAGACAAGGTCCGCCGTGAGTGTGACAATCGAATCATCTGGATACATGAGCACACCACCAGAGGGCAGTGTGAAGGGCGTACAGCTCTGCGACATGTATCAGCAAGATGAGGAGAGCAGAGGGGGGCAAAGAAGAAAGCGCGTGGGCAGCTTCCGAGTCGCATACAGGAGTCGGACTCGACGTCGTCGTCGACGTCGGATAAATGTCCCATAGCTGTCGAGGTTGCACAGCGCCAGCTGACATGCCCAGACCTCTGCTTGGTTAAACGTGTACCAAGTGCCAAGTTATTCCGCGCGTGTCCGTCGAGGCGTGTCGAGTCTTCAAGTCGTTGGAAGTCTATGAGGCCCGGCTGTATCTCTTCTTCACCCTGACGTACATTGCGGATCGTGAAGATCGGATGAGACCAAACGTGGCGACGGGACGGGAGTACTGTATGCTACAGTGATCCTTAGGCATGAGGTTCGGGGGAGAGGATGGCGAGGAAGTGGAGTTTGACATGTCGGCTGAAGACGCCAAATGGGGGGCTTCCGGGGGGACTCGTGTGGGTTCCAGTTTGGTGCCACAGCGCTATTTAGCTCGCTTATCCGTGCTCCGAGAAAGCTTACACAAAAGCTTGGCTTTGCCGTCGGACCGAGGGGCCATTTGGAGATCCCGTCGCGCGAAGTTGCTGTGCGTGAGGTGGTGATGGCATCGGATGATACCGTGTGACTGCAGGTGATGTCCCTCACCAGGGCATCTGACTAGGTACCTTAACGAACCTCGAATAGCTCTTGATGTTATTTATGACCGTGTACTGTCGTACCGCAGCTTGATATTCAATCTCGCAATTACACACCTCTTCTGTGCGAATCACAATCATGACTACTGTATTCGGTGACACCGTTAATCTGAGCACTCTCAACTCCACTGCTTTCCTCAAACGTCATGAAACACAAACCTCGTCTGGGTCAAAGGTTGTGAGTTATAGCCATGATCTCGGTCAGGGTCCTGTCCTATGGCTGGTGCACGGCTATCCACAGTCTTCGTATATGTATGCCGTGTGGTCATTTTGTACCTATCTTCTATAATCTTAAGCTGACCACATGTAGCTTTCGGCTTGTATGTTGACGGCAATGGTGTCTACATGCCACTAGCACTCACTTCTTGTAGCTTGCACCTATGTTGAAGGATAAAGTTTCTCTATTCATCCCAGAGGTAGGCTTGATCTCCCTTATACAGTAGTGAAACACTTCAATTGCTTTTCTACAGTTATGATTTTTACTTCTACCATTCATCCAGGAGATTCCCTAAACCTGCATTTTCTTCTCCACATTCGTCCACTCAGTCCCGTTCTTTTCCTCGATTCTTGTTCCCTCTGTCTCGTTATTGAAGATCCGAAGTCGTTCTCTTGTCCGCATCATTTGCTAAAAGTGCATGTGAAAAGCTCCCCGGTTACGGCGTAAGCAGCCCATCGAAAGACTCCAGTCCTCTTGCAATCGGCACTGCGCTCCTCGAAACCAGCCACACCATCTTCCCAAAACGTCCCATCATTCTCGGTGGCCACGACCGCGGAGCACGCATCTGCCACCGCCTCGCCGTCGCTCATGCAAACCCACCTCACGAGGCAGAGTGGGATCACAACTACACTCTGTTGGGGGTTGTTCTTCTGGATATTGTACCCACTCTAGTGCAATGGCAATCGTTCGCGAATCCTGCAGCCAGCACAGCATATGCTCACTGGGCCTTCCTCCCCACTTTCTTCGCACCCGGCATGATCGAGGCTTACGGAGGAGACAAATGGTGTCACGATCAGCTGTCCCGCATTGCAGGACCCAATCCCTCCGCTGTCGAGGCAGCCCAGTCAGATGATGCCTGGAAAGTTTATGAATCACTCAACGCAAAGCCCGAAACCATCGGGGGATCTTGCGCCGACTATGCAGCTGCTGCCGACCCGGAGCCTCAGCAACAAGCGGCAGACCAAAAGGCAGGACTGAAGATCGAGGTTCCTACTGTCGTCATGTGGAGTCTGGGTAGGCTGGGAAAGATGCACGGAGATGTCGAGAGAATTTGGAAACAGTGGGTCGACGATGGCGTGGACTTGACGGCCCAGGGGATTGGTAATGACATTGGTCACTATCTACCCGAGGAAGCCAGTGAAACCGTTGGACATGCGATTATCAGGCTCATCGATCGCGTATCGGACTAAAGTATATATACTGTTGAAGCAAAAGAGAGAAGTCCTCTGTTGATAAGCATTCGTGTACCGAAGTCTGCTACGGACTTCTTGATTGTATAAGCATGCTATGGCTAAATGATTAGTCAGGTTGTCTGTGTAAATTGATAACGCTTGATGGCTTTTCCACCAAGTCATCAAAACTGCATCTGTGGTGTTTCTTCAATTTTGCTAGAGTTGAGTACCAAGCAGCACATGTCTCTTGGATACCAGTGACCCGACATACAGTCAATGCTTGGGCAACACAGCAACGGCCGTACGACCAGTAGTACTTGGCATCGTCACGACTCTCAAAGTCGACGAGCTCGAACTCTTTGTGCGTCTAGATCCGAAATGTAGACCCTTGAGGCTAGCTCTAATGGGATTCCAGCGAGAAGGATGTGATGGAGGAAGGGATGAAGGTGGAGGAGCTTCAGTGATACGTTCGGGGTGCCAAGACTTTGAGCGATGAGGTAGGCCGATGGCTTCGTGATAGGTGGGAGGATGCCTGCTTGTTCGATCTTCGACGGTCCTGCTCCTGTCTTCAATTTGATGCTGGTGGGCTACTCGATATGCTCGATACTCTGCATCACGTCTCGGAGCAGTCATACGGGATGACGATGTGCGGCCGCGGTTGGTATCCGCAAGCATTGGAGGGGCAGGCGTGGGAGTGCTTCGAGCGCTGGGCGTATCCAAGATTCCAATGACACTACTCACTAAGCTGAGATTGGTAAGAAGGTGGCTTGACTCGGGATCATCGCCTTCTGGATGGCGGGCTTTGGATTCCTCAGCTTGAAATAGTTGAAGCGACATGCGTGGGCGCGATGAAAACCCTGGAAGCTCTCCGCTTTCCAAAGTGCTATCAAAGAACTCGATGATGTCGTACATGAGATGGTCAATCATTTGCCCCTGTAACCGCTATCAGCTAGATAAGACTCTGGTGGTTTACTGCAGACTTGCCATGGTGTAGAATGGATGTAGCATGGCGATGGTATCCATTCGGACTTGGTGGTTTGGATCGAGAAGGAACAGGATGGCTCTGGAAGATGCCATATGAAAGACAGTCCTTTAGGTTGCAAGGTTGGAATGTGTTGAGGATCACGAATTACTCACGTCAGGATGGTTGAAGAGAAAGGAAAGTGACAGAGAGAAGTGAGGACGTTACGAATCACTCACGTCAAGATGGTAGGAGAAGAAGGAAAGTGACAGAGAAAAGTGAGGACGTCGATGTAAAACACGATGGAAACCCATTTTGGCTAGCCAGTAATGCTCGCAACTTTACGGAAACCAGGTAAATTGTCTCGATACCAATACGCGATGCTTCGTTCTCGGCCATACTTGTACCACAGAGACCTTGAACACGATCTCAGCCAAGATGAACCCGTCCTATCACCTGACTCGATTCATGTCAGCAGTACGCAGAAATGCCTGTGCCAAGTGAGACGAAGAAAAGCTTGGTCGAGTAGTGTAGACTTAGGTTGGAGGTGAAGTCAATAATAATGGATGTCCGGAAACCAGACAGTTCCGAATGTCAGGGTAACAGCATCGGCGTTGTCGGCATGTGAGACAATCCGGGGTAATCATAGCCACACGGCTAAGCCATTTTAGGACCATTCCCGACACCTGTTCCTCATCATCAGTACCACTCTGCCTTGTTCAACACTTGCATGTCTAGCGACTTACAGACGAGACACCTTCGGAATTAACAGTGCGCATTCCGTCCCGCCACTACTCGGAAACATGTCCACAACCGGACAATTCTCCACCAAAAACCCCACCATCAAACGCATCCGTACGAACATCTCCACTTACCTCCAATTTCCATGCACCAGTCAAACAAAACAGCTAACATGACCTCGGCCGTAAAACAGTAAAAGAAGCAGCCGAGCTATCCCAAAACCCCTCCCCAGACTACCATGCTGCACCACTAGAAACCGACCTCTTCAGCTGGCACTTCACCATACGAGGACCGCCGGCGCCCTCACCCTTCAGCAACGGCATCTACCACGGCCAAATAACCCTGCCACCCTCATACCCTCTGAAACCGCCCAACTTCCGCTTCCTGACTCCCTCGGGCCGCTTCGAAGTCAATCGCGAAATCTGTCTCAGCATATCGGGCCATCATGAGGAGTCATGGCAGCCGGCATGGGGCATCCGCACCGCGCTGGTCGCGATAAGAAGTTTTATGGATTCCGAGGCTGGGGGCCAGTTGGGAGGGATGAGTGCTGCTGAGAACGTGAGGAGGAGGTTGGCGGGGGAGAGTCGGGGGTGGAGGTGTAATGGGTGTGGAGGGAGGACGAATGAGGAAGTGCTGAAGGAGCAAGAGGAACTCTGTGCGCAGCAGGAGGAGGGGGTCGAGGAGGAGCGTAAGAAGAGAGAGGCGGAAATGGCGAAGGAGATTTCGTTTGCGCCGAAGAGTGGGGAGGAAGGGGAGACAGCCAAGGAGGCTACGGTTGCTGCTGGCACCGCCCTTGACGTATCAGGTGCTAGGTCCAATCAGGCTACGCCTCGGCCACAGCAGCAGCAACAGCAACAGACTCCTGTGGCGACTCCGACTTCAACGACTGCTGCCGCGCAAATACGGCAAGCTCCACAACGACAGCGACAGCAGCCTCTGCCGGAAGCCTCACGAGATGTGTGGCTAGACAGGGCAATCATTGGCATCGTTTGCGCACTGGTATTCATGGTACTTCGTCGGTTCTCATGACAGGCCAGCCAAGTAATCGACCTTTCAGGCGCTGGAAAGGATTGCTCTTAACCAGGCAATTTACGAGTAATGATGTAATTCCTTCACGTTCACCCCCATATAGAGATTGACAAGGACGGAGCGGATGAAGAGTGAAATAATGGAGCGAAGAAGAACCAGGTATCATATTTCAGAAACCACAGAAACCGAATCTTCAAATCCTCACAATATCCACTCTAGCTCGGTTATACAGCTCATGAGGTAAGCTCTTGCTTGCCTCTCTTTCTTCATCCCCTACATTCTGTGCCTTTACTACCACTTGGGCAAAAGTGCCAGGACTCCTTTTCTTGCTGATGAAGCCTGGATTCACCACCATGACACCATCGACAACTTTGGCGAATGCTGTGAGAGCAGATGGCAAAACCATCAAGTCAGGTACCACATTTAGCAATTCTCCAAGCTTCAGATATGCGATATCCAGGGAGGCGCCAATACTTAATCCATTCTCAGCGCGGGGGAGTGGCGGGAAAACGGGGAAGAAATGGCGTTGATCAATAACATTTGCGCTGAGAGCAGCCATCGTGTCACCTCCAAACCTCGAACTCGAGGCAACACGCTGTCGCTGCATCTCGTAAAGTATGTCTTCGGTGCTGATGCCAACAAGAATCTCATTGATAGAGAGCATGATGGGGTTGGTAACAGCAGTCACCTGTCGAGGCAACCCGAGCTCCTTCCTGTTAAAGCGGTCTTGGGGCCAGGAAACATGTTTCGAGATTGCATCGCGGACAGAGGGGACGAGAATGATGGTTATGGAAGGAACTTGTTGAACCAGGTGATTTAGTGGGGAGGAGATGAAGGCTCGAAAGACGTCTGTCATCGTCGCCGTTTCCAAGTCTACTTTCGAGTCTTCCGGGAGTTGGAAGTCGCCGGATGCAATCATGGGATGCTCTAGGTCCAAGAAAGGACCAGTAAGGATGAGCACATCCGCAACGGCCTCTACGGCTTTGTTGCATATCTCGTGGAGAGCGTCATAAGCTAGATCGCTGTCTGTAGTGAACGGACCAGACCCAATGAGAATATTCAGAGGCCGGGCTTCCGACTCAGAACCAGAGACTCTTTCATTGTGTATCTCCAATTCGGTAGGTGAAGTGGCTGGAAGAGGAAGGCGGGGTAGCGAGATGACTTCACTGACAGTAAAGTACTCTCCAGACGGATTAATGCCTTTTACGGCGACGACCTTGCCAGGAAAGAAATCAAATGACTGCTTTTCCATGCGCAAGGGAATTCGCAGGCCAGCACCCATTCGTCTGCTAGTCTCTAGAACCATTGAAGCGGCGTTGAGTTTACCTTCTAAGGTGTCCGAGGCCACCCTACCAACAGCAATAATCTCAGCCGTGCTCTCAGCAGCTGGATTACCAAAAGCTGATTCAGGGTAGCCATGATGTTGCTTAATGAGGTCGGCAAATTCGTCAATCCTGTCGTCCAATATCTCCGAAGCCTCGGACAGCTTCATGGCCATGGGCTTATATGCAAACTTTGGAATTTCAGTATTTGCTTTTAGCTTGACTCGTGCATCTGCCGAACGCTCTGCAGGAGCTTCAGGGAGGGGGATGTGGCCATTAAGTTGCTCGATAATTTGACCAGCATTTGGGCGGTCGGAGAACGAGGAGACTCTGGTTGGCTTGTCAGCTTGGTCTTGGTTGGGCGGATTGTACATGCTTACGGCGCGAGTAGTATATCTGCAGACTTGACATTGGGCGTTCTTTGTTCTCCCGGAGAGCTTCGTCCATTCGCTTTGCTGGCCTTCGCTGTTGGAGTGTCGAAGTTGTTTCGTCGTTTCAGTGCAGCGCTTCTCGGGCCTGGCGTGCCTACCATGCCATCCAGACTTGATACCGGTCAGCATCAACCATGTCCTCTAGAGCATCAGTCTACTCACACTCCAAAGACGTCTCCAGTGTTTGCGTTTCTGGGCGTTGCATTGATATTCCTTTTATTGGCGCTCTGCACGTGGGCTTTGCCTCTTGACTCCCTCTCTAATGCATCGGAAAGATCTCTTTTGAAGTCTCTTGCCGTCTTGTAATCTACTCGCGTATTGTCAAAGCCCATCTTCAAGCTGTAGGCCTCCCATTTGAAGAAGAGCTCCTGCGGGGAGAGTGAATGTATGCGCAGGATCGACTGCAATTCTCCCAGCACGTCTTGCTGTAGTGTGGTATTGGGAGTGGCGAATAAATCATTGAGTTCATTTGTAAGATCTGCCATGGTTTCTTGTTGATTGTCAAGATGTCAGATGTTCACCTAAAAGATGGATGGTACGGGAAGCAAGACCAGGAATTGCAATTGTTGGAGGACGCGTCGTGACGCGCCAAGAAGACTATATTTGCACAACTCGACGCGGTCCTAGCTAATATAAGGTAAGCATAAATCGATATTGGTGGTAAATCGGGATTGCATTGGTCCGTACGACCGATCACGGACCCTGCGGCTGAACCATCGTTCCCGGATTGGCAACACCTAATGGCGTGGATAGCGGCACCGGATGCTATGCAACATCTCATCCGCCCTGCCATCCTTGACAAAATACGTCAATCCCATCTTCCAAGGCGTCCACACCCCTACTAAGCTTCTTCGCTCGTCAATAATTCCCTTATCCTGCCCGATTCTGTTTTTCTTGGTCTACTTTCTCATTCTCACCTTGTGCTACGAATAGCCTAGTATAAGAATTCTACTTATCTTGCATCAATAAGCCACACGCGTAAGGAAGTTTTTGTTCTCCCTTATCGTATCCACGACTTCAGGAACAATGGATCCTGAACACGTACAGAAACCCAGTATCGGCACCATGCTCGACGAAAAGCAACTGCCAATCGACAGCGTTCAGGAGTCGCAGGCTTCGAGCGAGGCCCCTTCAGTCAAATCCACAACCGACGCTCCCAGTCCCGAAACCTACGCTCCTTCAGGCCCATTCAGGACCATCATCACCAACCCTCTGCCGACGTGCAAACCTAGCCCACCGGTCGAACTGTCTGCAGATCAACAAGCAAAGTACTCCCAAGTCTTTGCGACTGTGTCCAATTGGACCACCGTCCCAACCACCACGGACAAGACGGCCAAGAATGAGCCCATAACCGACGATGAGCGCATGTTTTTGACCAGAGAATGTCTCCTACGATACCTTCGCGCTACCAAATGGAAGGTTCCCGATGCGCTCAAGAGATTGCAGAGTACCCTGTCCTGGCGACGTGAATACGGCGCCGACACCTTCACCGCCGATTACATCTCACCAGAGAATGAGACGGGCAAACAACTCGTTCAAGGCTACGACATCAATGGCCGATCCTGCTTATATCTCAGCCCTGCAAAGCAAAACACCAAGATGTCAGATCGTCAAATACACCATCTCTCTTTCATGCTTGATCGTGTCATCGATATGATGCCTCCAGGACAAGAAACCACTGCCCTGATCATCAATTTCAAGGGTGCTGCCAGTGGCAGTGTGCCGAGTGTGGCTCAGGCAAAAGCAGTATTGAATATCCTACAAAATCACAATCCTGAGAGGCTAGGAAGGGCCCTGATCTCTGACCGTGAGTCCCGTGACCTGTGCTGAAGTGGAGTGAACTATGAAAGCTAATTAATCACTCATGGACAGTCCCGTGGTATGTCAGCACCTTCTTCAAGCTCATTTCGCCCTTCATCGATCCCGTTACCAAAGAAAAGATGAAGTTCAACGAAGACTTCAAGAAATACATCCCGACTCAGCAGCTGTTGAAAGCCAATGGCGGTGACCTCGACTTTGAGTACGAGCATGACAAGTATTGGCCTGCCTTGAACAACGAGTGCGACAGAAGAAGAGCGGCGTACAAGCAGCGCTGGATAGATGGTGGAAAGCTGATCGGCGAGTCTGAGGAATACCTGAGGGGCGGCAAGGCCAAGTCTAGCAAGCAAGTCATTCAAGAGGCGGAGCAAGCCACAGCTGGAAGCGAGATTCCAGACGTCGAAAGTTTGAAGATTTAGACGGTGACAGGACGAGCCATCGTTACGAGCCCTGGGGGGTGGCTTTGCTGGCGGAGCTTTGGACATGATTTAAGCGGATAGCGGTGAACTGTCAGGCGTTGGTGGTTTGCAAGGGCCTCTTTTGACAAGAAGGCGTACATTTCGTCCTCGCGAGGGAAAATTGGTCACAAATTATTCACCATACTGTTGTGCCTTTGGCTGTCCATGTTGGAGAAGCTCCCCGGCTTTTGATATCTTGCAAGACCAAGGAATAAAAGGAAAAGTATCGAGACGTTGAAGTTTCCGTGAGATCAACTTGCCGTATCAAACACAAGTGCAAATCCTCCCGGCAAGGTTGGTAAAGCACCATCCTTGGTGACTGGATTCAAGAGGTCTATGTTCTCAATGTTATTCTCGACAACAATAGGAACTTTAGCCCTTGCAAAAACATCCCCGCCAGAGCCCCACATAAAGCGATAAGATGGATAAGGTAAATGTTATCGCATCGGCGAATCTTCCTGAATCCTTTTAACGCTAGCGCAATCCTGCATATGCAGCTACACCAACCCAGGCCCAAGACCCTTGATGATGGGTTGATGACTGACGCTGGTGCGACCATCAGACCCCACATCTGACTGTGACAGCAGCACGACAGCAAAGTTGGGATGGCTTGTGTACGCGGCGGGTGCTCCACAAATGCTTCGGAAACACTTTCTTTACTCTCGTCTATACACATTTTTCTGATTCACAGGCCTAGGAATGATGGCGTGGCGTGTCTGTGCAAAAGAGGCTTCTGGCATGGCACATGGCCAAGGCCCCACGCTGGCGCCAAGATAAATGTTACGGACGGTGAGATCGGGTCATAACATCATCACGATCTAACATTTTCCGTGCCCTCGGCCTGCCTCCTTTGTGGTTTAGGTTCACAGTCGTTGAGTTGATGTGTTTTTGGAGTTTTCAGAGCATTCATACAGGGACTCTCGTTGCCAGGTTGAATCGGATTTGAGACGGTGAGTAACGCAGACCTCTGCACCGCCTCTCCTCCTCTCCAGGTTCGGTTGAGACGGAGAAGCCGCATATACATCTTGGCGGCAATCCACGTTTACAATTGATACTTGGCACATTGCAGGTTCCTTGCTGACGCCGACTTGGCAGATAATCATTCTTCATAGGTACCTGACTCTAGGCAGTGCAGGCTTGTCAACTTTGTTTTTGTCCTCAATCACCTGGCAATAATAATCGCTCTACAATCCATGCCAACTTCGGCCAACAGGAGCGGCGACTGGGCGCACCCCACGACTGAATGATCCCGAAAGAGAAGACGAACGACAATTACAGTATCGAGAAGTACCACTACCACCACCTGGGACAATAGACAATAGACCTTACGCACTCGCTACCACACACCGCCAGAGTCGACACTCATTACTACCTTAAACAAGCCTTCCTGGCCACACGACAATCATGGCATGGGATCATCTCTCTATTAACAAGCCACATCTGGTCTATATTATTCTTGGAGGCTTCACCAGCTTGTTCATGCTGTGTTCCTCGATTATCAAAGAGAAATTGTATATTGGCGAAGCCACTGTGGCCACACTATGCGGTATCATCTTTGGTCCGCATGCTGCCAATTTGATAGATCCGAGCACTTGGGGCAATGAAGACCAGATCACGCTGGAGTTTGCCCGTATTGTCCTTGTCGTACAATGCTTTGCCGTTGGCGTCGAGTTGCCCAAGGCTTACATGGAACGCCATTGGCGCTCAGTCACTCTTTTGCTGATTCCCGTCATGACCTTTGGCTGGCTCATCACAAGTCTCTTCATGTGGGCTCTGGTTCCCTCTCTCAATTGGTTGGACAGTCTCTGTGTCGCTGCATGTGTCACCGCCACTGATCCTGTCCTTGCTTCATCTGTCGTTGGTAAGGGCAAGTTTGCTAAAAGAGTTCCTAAACATCTGCGAGACTTGCTTTCTGCCGAATCGGGATGCAATGATGGAATGGCCTTTCCCTTCATCTACCTCGCCCTCTATATTATTAAATATCGCCACGAACCCAACGAAGTCGCCCTCAATTGGATCGTCATTACCGTTCTATACGAGTGCGTGTTCGGGGCCTTTTATGGCTTCATGGTTGGCTATATCGCGCGTCGACTGATCAGAGCTGCCCACGAAAGAGACCTCATTGATCGTGAGTCGTTTCTGGTCTTCTACTTTGTCCTTGCTCTTTTCTGTGCAGGCTCTGGCAGTATCTTGGGCGTCGACGACCTCCTCGTGGGCTTTGCCTGCGGCGTCGGCTTTAGTAACGATGGTTGGTTCACCGAGAAGACCGAAGAATCACACGTCTCCAACGTCATCGATCTGCTCATCAATTTGGCCTTCTTCGTCTACTTCGGAACCATCATTCCCTGGAATCAATACAACTCAAGCATCATCGGGCTCGACGCTTGGAGACTGGTCGTCATCGGCTTGCTCGTTCTGTTCTTCCGTCGCATACCCATCATGCTCGTACTTAAACCCATTATCCCGGACATCAAGACTTGGAGAGAAGCACTGTTTGCTGGTCACTTCGGACCGATAGGTGTGGGAGGTCTTTTCGTCGCCATCCTGGCTAGAGCTGAGCTTGAAACTGGCGGTACTACACCGTTAGCAGAACTGCCTCCCGCAGATTTCGAACACGACAACATCATCGAATTGATCTGGCCAATTACCACTTTCCTTGTCATCTGCTCAATCGTAGTCCATGGCTCGTCAATTGCTGTTTTCACACTTGGCAAGCGCATAAATACTCTCACCTTGACCATGTCCTATACGCAGGCGAGTGAGGATAGTCCTAACTGGATGGACAGACTGCCTCGCATTCAGTCCAGATCAAGGAGTTCCATGGCCCGCGGAGATGATACCGAGTCATCCTTCGACGAGAAGACTGGAAGTTTCCTCCCGAGCAACTTCCTCCGCAGACAACGCGAAGATGACGAGCCGCATCGGGCAGCGAATAGACGAAGGTCCCGTAAATCTTATGGTGGACCAATCAGTCAATCTGCAATCGCTCCTCAGCGTCATGACAATGATGGAGAGAGGCCAGCAAGCCGTCCACGGGCAGACTCGGAGGCAGAGACTGACAAGCCCAAGCGCCGGCCCATGGCTGCTGGGAACGAGGAGCAGGATGATCCTGATGAGCCCGGCGAGGAGGAAGGCGAGATCTACGAGGAAGGTGACAAGACGGTCTATGAAGATGAAGAGGGTAACGTGCTAGCTGTGGAAGACTCCCGAAGAGGCGAGTCCGACGAGCAGAGGCAACTCCGCGAAAGGGATGAAGGCCATAGGTTGATGAAAGAGCATGACGTCCATCATGGTGTTGCCTGGGACAAAGACGACCCGCATGTGGATGAAGGAGATAAGCTCAAAGATCATCTTGAAGATCTCGGTGATGGTCTCGCACATCCTCAAAAGGAGTGGCGAAAGATGATGAAGGGACACTTTGGTGGCCTCCACAAGAAGGAGGACCATAGTGAGAAACCCACGAAACACAAGCCCACAGCCAAACCTGAGGCCAAGCGTGGTCCTGCACGAGCGTATCAATTTGGAAACACCATCATTGTCGAGGACGAAGATGGCGAGGTGCTGAAGAAGTACGATATTCCTGCACCTCCTAGAAAGACAAAGGTCGGCGCAGACGGCGAGACCGTCGAGGCAACTCCAGGCAAGACCAGACAAACGCTCCAGCGCATGGGCACCTTTGGTCGTCCTGGTCACAAGGCACAACAAGCACAAGCAGAAGCCGGGCCCTCCAATGCAGGCAAGCCAACCGTGGAGGCCGAGACAAAGAGGAAGAAACGCCAGGCCGAGGAAGATGCGGATGACGCCCGCTTGCGCTTTACTGTCGGTGCTGGGGGTCGTCGCATGAGCAAAGCAGAGTTCATCCAGCAAATTTCGGCGCTCGATCCCAAGGCTCGCGCTAAGTTTGTGGAGCAAAGCGACGTGCCGGAGGGATTGAAGGCTCAAGCTCGCGAAGACGCATCCATGGGCCGCCGTCCTAGCGCTCAGCAGCTGGCAAGCCACGTTCGCCGGAACATGCCTGAGCTCAACGGTGTCGAAAGAGTGGACGAAGGTCCTGAAGATCGCGAAGCAGCTGCTGTCAAGAAGGTCAACAGCAACGACAGTGTTGCAGCTGGGCCTGAAGGGTTGACGCTTATCGACTCCAACGAGGATGGTATCCCTTTCCATGATGCGAACGCGAGTTCAGAGACCATTCCCTCCCATAACGTTGTGGGCGATCTCCGCAACCGCGAGACAGCAGCCGAGCGCCGCCGCAGGGAGGCTAGGACACGCGCTCAGCAATGCAGGCGCTCGCCATCTCCGCCCGCAGCCCAGGAGCCAGAAGTAGAAGACAGTGAAGATGACGGCACCGAGCGCATTCCTCCACCGCAGCGATCCACTGGCTCGACAATCACGCCGAATCGTAGAGCAGGCCAGTCAGACAATGAAGGCGAGACAGCTGCCGAGAGGAGGCGCAGAGAGGGAGCTCTGGGCGTGAGTAAAGAGGAAAGTGATAGTGACGAGGATGAGAGTGCCCCTAGGCAGGTACCTCAGTCCATCCGTTTCGCTGAACCTCAGAGAACAGAGACTGCTGAACGACCGCACACGGGCAGACTCCGATGGGGCACGAACAGGAGAGGGTAGATGATGCACGGGTCGACGCTTACATGGTGTACTTTATTGATGGATTTGCCACCTTTCTTTCTTCCTTCCCGAAGGCTGCGAGGTTTCATGTGGATACTAATAGATGATATCATGGTAGAGCGTGGCGTTCAGGATGGATTGTGTTTTTGGTTGATGGTCATTGTGCATAAGGGACGACCTGGTTCGGCAGTGTGCAATTGTGGATGAGAGAAAAGCTGTTACGATTCTTTGTTAGATATGTTAATTATTCGTCTAATTATTTTAAAAGTCCATCTTTGTCTTGTTCGCCTCGCTCTTGTGTATGGTTCGGTAAGATAAACACATGTCGATGCAGGAAGGTTCGTGAAGCACGTCAGAGTAAGGCTTAGATACTCCTGTTCCGGGCGGACTTTATTCTTGAACGCTAGGTGCTGGCCTGTTCTCCTGTTTGACCAAGTCCCGTTCACGCTGGATGTGGTCGTCTTAGCTTGAAGGAGCTAGAGAAGGTGGTATTGGGATATCAACTTTTACTGCACTGCTGCCAATCCCAAAATCTCCTACTGATCGTTTGTTACTCAAGGCCTTGTCGCTGTCTAGGCGCTAACCAAGACCGAGGATCCTGCGGTAGCCACCTCGACTCGTAACCTCTACGGTCCATAGTTGCCATTTTTAGATTGCAATCTCCATCTCCACAGCTATATGACATACCGCGTGAGCACAGACACGGGCCCCTATCCCGCGTCCAGCCTGCTCCAAGAAGTCCAGAAGGGAAGTTGCTCGATTAGCGCTGCAGGAAGTGAGAAGTACGAACTTCAGATCTTGAATGCCACAATTCAGGGGTACCATATCGTTTCCAACACTGTTAGCCTTAATGCGTGTGACTGCCAGGCACTTCCCTGTTGCTGATACTGTGGTACGAGGAGATATAAGAAAGAACCAGAGGAAGGAAGCAGAGGAATAAGGGCATCGACTGACTTCCTCTTCAATGATCGAGTCGAGAGAACAGAAGACGGCGTGGTCTGCAGGAAAGTGCTCAGACGTGGTTTTATTGTTGAAGAGGATTGCTACCTCAAAGGTTCCCGCTCTGTCGACTGCGGAATTCCGGGGACGTTCAGTGTGCGCTGTGCTCGATATTCGCTGCTTGCTAGCAATGCAATAGTAGCTAAGGTACACAGCTGTACGTGACGAACATGTTCCGTGAATTCGACGCAAAACTGTTCCGCAGACGATCAATCAATAAAGAACTCACGATCCCTGTCCTGCGCATCCATGCATTCACCCACTGTGACGCTGGCCATCACGCCCTTCACTTGATGAATTCCGCCTTTGATTGATTGTTACTCACCTATACCCGAAGACTTCATCTGTCATAACGAAATCCTGTTTCGGACTTTATCCTAGCAGGTTTGGATGGACCCATCATATCTATGATAACAGAATAATACTTCCATTCTACAACAAAGTGATCCCGCTTAGTACATTACAATAATGGGCACAGATTGTGAATATCACCTCACGAGCAGAGTGCAGAACCAGCCTTTTCTTGAATAAGATAGATGAAAGTTGCATCTTAATCTAGAAATGGAATGGCGGAAATCCCGGATGATTTACTCATAAACGTCACAAGATTTGCAAAAAAGGAAAAGGAGAAAGTCTATTATTCCATGGTTGTGAGCTTTCCACCCTTACAGATACCAGAATATCGCCTCAGTGCGTGCCCAGCTGTTTCTCCCCTACCGCCACCTTATCTCCATTCGACTGCCGGCAACAGCAACCCATTGCGCGGCTGCCGCTGTTGTAAATTTCAGGCATCATAGCCAAGCTGGAACATCAAAGACATCTTCTCTACCCTCGCAAAAGAGCCTGACTTGCTCGATATCAGCCAAAGTCATGCCAGCAGCACCAGCTTCGTCAACAGGACATCTACTCCTCATGGCACCTTCGAGAATACCTTCAATCTTGTAGGCCATGTTGGTGCCAGTCTTCCAACAAGGATCGTCACGGCGAGGACAGCGCTCAAGGTGGGGAAAAACAGCAGAACATTCGACATGGCCACGTATGATCGAGGCGTTAAAATGAACCACTGTCGGTATCGAATCGATGCCCTTCTCGATAGGGGCAAGCATGGTGATGGCGAGGGAAATCCGGTCCATTTCATAATCTCCTGTCGCCTTTCGCAACCAATGCATGTTGTCGGGATGTACCGCAGATGTTCCTGCGGACGCTTTGTTCAAGGCGACCCGAATCGGTCCCTTTGGTTGGACAAGTTCGAAGAAGATTGGCAGGCATTCTGATCGAGTATGGCAATTGATGTGGGTGATGGGTGGTTGCTGGATGGGGTCATGCAGCCAGAAATCTTCAGGTGTTTTCCAGGTCGCGACATAATCCTCGAGTGCGAGAATGTAGATCTTGTTGCGGACTTCGGGGGGTAGAGAGAAGAAACCGGTCGTTCCTTGTTCCTTGATGGTGAGTTGGCTTAGGGACTGGCTCAGGGCTAAATATCATGAGTCATTTTGGTAAGCTTTGGAGGATGTGCGCGTTTGACCTTGAGAAACATGTTCAAAGCCCGCAGTGTCAGCATGGGAAGCGCGAGGCGGAGAGATGGCGTCCGCTCTTTCGAGGTCAGCATGGACGTGTGTCTCATTCCGATCAGAGCGACTAGAGTCTGACATATTGATGCTCAATTCAAGATCTGTAGAGACGATGATGAAGCATTACGAATGGGTAGGAAGCGCTGTTTCTAATACGTTCTGGTACGCAAGCAGAGATGTTCAAACAGAACATTTAGCAATATTTATAGATGGTCTCATCAGTGAATGCATCTCGTGCTTGGCACAGCAAGGCGAGTCACAAGGTGGCGTGGGTATTTGGCAACAGGATGAGTCAAAGCAGCTTACCTTACCCAATGAGATCAGCCCGGAACAGTGGGTTATTCAGGATGTAGTAAGGTGCATGCGGGGGATTTGGTTGTGGATACATGATATACTATTACAAAAACACCATGTCTGTCCAGACTTGACCGTAACTCCAGCGATGCAATGTAAATATGTTACAGCTCCAGAATAATATCCCAGATAATGGGTGACGACTAGTTCTTCTTTTCACGCTCTTCCGACTTGGAGTCATTACCGGCATACTTTCCACCCCAAGTCCAGACGTCCCAGATCTGCTCCATGATGATGTCGCCGTAGCCCTTGCCTTGAGCCAACTTCTCTTGATCCTCTCTGGCTCTTCTCTCCCTCCATCCTTCAGGCTCCTCGGCTCCGTAATAGACCTTGTCAAGAATGCTGCCTTTGGCGATTTCAATGTCCTTGTCCGGGATTGGCTTGCCCTCTGCTCTTGCCTTCTCCGCTCTTAGTTCTTTCAGATGTTTTTGGAACTCTCTGGCGCGCTCCGTGGGTAAGGTGGCGTCTCCGTCGCCGATGGTGTCTTTCCTTAAACCCTCGGCCTTGGAGCCACCAATGACATGCCAGATGCTGTGGCCTCGCGACTCCTTGTAGAGGTAGTTTCCAGAGAAGCCAGTAAGGCCGATCAGACCGACGGTGTAGACATCAAACTTCCTCGGCGGTAGGGCGGCAAGTGCGGGACAGACGACAAGAGTGAAGATTGCAGCGCGATGAAGAGTGATTTTGTACTGGTTGGTCTCGTCCGGAGTGGGCTCTCGAATAGGCGGTTGAGGGTGTGACATGATTTTGTTTTTATTATTGATTTGATTGATACCTTGTCGTTATCGTGTAATCATCAACAGCTGGGGTTGTTGTCGTGACCGAGACTGTGCTTGAAATTGTGCTTGCAATTGTGCTCAGGCAGTTCGAAAACGACTTGTCCAAATGTGGCCCATGTTCCTGAATGATTGACGTCACTCCATCACGGTACAACTTCAGCCTCTCCCGCTGTCAAGTGAGGTGTCCACCTGAAACCTTGTCGTAAACAACGACATTGTCTGATATCTTTCGAAGCTGCCATGTCGCAGACTCGGTAATTCATTCAAAGCAAGACACCAATCTATATGCCGCGAAGAAGCAGTCGTCAAGATGAAAAACACGCTGCTCCTAGTCTTTATTCATGGCTTCAAGGTAGGTCACAGCGGATCGTGCTTTCCTTATCTGCCCATTCCGCTGTCGCATTGCTCTCGTATCCTGATGTCTTTCTCAGGGCAGCGATAACACGTTCGAGGACTTTCCCAATCACCTCCGCGCCCTTGCCTCTCATGCTCTCCCAAAGATCAATGTCGTATCTCTTGTTTACCCCAAATTCGAGACGCGCGGCGACCTCACTGCGACTGTGTCTAGGTTTAAAGAATGGTAAGTTGGCGGCCTGTTTCACTTTTTATTTAGACCAACACTCTCATGCCTGGTGTATCTCAGGCTTGAAAATACAGTCATCGATATCGAAGTCACCAACCACACCCCATCTCCGACCGTCGATCCCTCGGTTAGGGTGATTCTGGTCGGTCACTCCATGGGCGGCATAGTCGCTGCAGAGACTCTCCTCTCCATAGCAAGAGACACACCGATTCCTTTTCAGAAGTCGTCTACCCCACCGCCAGGTGTAGGAAATAACACCACCACAACCGCCCCATCCTCTCCACACCGAAAACCCACCAATCTCAACCCTCCAGAGGCTGATGATGAGGAACGAGCTTCCTCCGCGCCTCCGCAGTCTCGTCCTGCTCCAGTCAGTAACCCCGACGAGGGTACCTCGGATCCAATCATAAGCGACGGTCTCCTTTTCCCTTACATTCAGGCCATACTAGCCTTCGATACCCCCTACCTCGGAATCCATCCCGGCGTCGTCGCACACGGTGCAGAAACCCACTATAATACTGCTAGCGCCGCCTATAATGCCTATCAGACTGCCACCAAGCTCTTCGGTACTGGGGGCGGATCTGGTACCGCTACTCCTAGCCCCTCGGCTGGCGCCCTTCCTTCAGCAGAAGGTGCTGGTGGATGGGGAAAATGGGGAAAATATGCCATGTTTGCAGGTGGTGCTGCAGCCGTCGCCGCAGCGGGAGCAGGTATATGGTCAAATAAAGACCAGATAAGCCAGGGTTGGTCGTGGGCCTTTTCCCATCTTGAATTCGTTGGCTGTCTGGCAAGGAATGCTGAGTTGACTCAACGCGTCGCTGCGGTAGTCAGGATGGAAGAGACACATGGCATTGGCTTCGCTGACTTTTACACTGCCCTTGGCAATGACAAGATTGGTAAGACCAAATACTCTGCCCAATTCTTGGGCGAGCAGAGGACCTTCTGTGTTGTCCCCGACAAAGCGAAGAGTATCATCACCAAGAGGAGCGATAGTCCAAGTCCGAATAAGAAGCGGAAAACCCAAGAGTCTTCGGAAGCCGACATGAAAAAGGCTGGCAAGAACAAGGGCACCTGGATCAAATGCACAAATGCCAAGGCCACGAGCGAGGTGAGTGCTCACACGGGCATTTTCACTCCTGCAGAGAACCCGGATTACTTTGTCATGAGCGAAAAGGCGAGGAATTCCATCACCAAGTGGATTGACCGGCCCTGGTACGAGAATTCGAACGAGGAAGAGACTGTTGAGCTTCCCAAGGACGTCATGGCTGGTACTGAAGAAGTCAGCGCCGACAGTAAGATGGAAGAAGGGGATAGCAGGTCTGGTGCAGAGAAAGGGTCTGGGAAAGAT
Source organism: Delphinella strobiligena (assembly GCA_009982845.1). Taxonomy (NCBI): domain Eukaryota; kingdom Fungi; phylum Ascomycota; class Dothideomycetes; order Dothideales; family Dothioraceae; genus Delphinella; species Delphinella strobiligena. The sequence continues at coordinate 153,075 of JAADKB010000010.1, forward strand.
GAGCTCTGAGAGCTGAGCATGAGGATGCTGGCATTCTCGTATAGATGGACGTTGTATTTGATGATACCCTATTGCAAATATTCTGATATTTTTATATATGTGCATCTTTTTGGTCAAACCCAATAGTTCTCTTTGCTATTAACAACATGGTAAGAAAGAATCAACATGGCGACAGAGCTTACATGCTACCGTCCTGGCCGGCCCTCACTCGACAAACCACAGTAGAAGAAAAGACACTCACAGCCAGACGGGACCCTCCAGTCCACGCTCTACAGCTCATTCAAGAATCAGGATAAGTCGATACGAGATATCTGACTAACAGATCAACATCCTATCCTAAACATCTCCCCTGGTTCTACTCCAAACTAGTCTCCTTTCCTCAACTTCCTTTCCTCAACCACTTTGCTAGACGTGAGGTGCTTGACCAGTATATAAGCATTTTAAACGAACCGGCTGTCTTTCATGTCCCGATATCGCACTTCTTGAAGCCCAATATTGAAGATTGCCCAAGATTTGTGTAGACACCCTACCCTGTCCATATCCATGTCCATTGTCGACTGTCAAATCAGAAATCTGAATTGCCATTGTATCCTGCACCGGACGAGGAAATTTCAAGCACAAAGCCACCAACGCATGATTGAGTATGTACGGATACGGGGATCAACCTTTGTCCCTGATGGCCATGTATATGCATCAGGGCTCTTGAACGATGTTCGACGGCTGTCCCGTACTTTTTTTTTATCGATGTCTTTCAGGAAATGGTGAAGAGTGTCATCGTTGTCTCTTGCGAACATGGTCATGATATCAGACTTGACGGACGACGGAGATATTTCGTAAGCGGATTACTTGACGACATCCACAGTAACTAGCACGACCTAAATTAGTAGAGTAGTGGAAGACAAATCAGACGAAAATCCTTATGTGTGTTATACAAGGTTGTCGTGTCGTTATACTCGTTATGTTCGGATCGAACCAAATGAGGAATCAAGCTGTTGTCGAGTCTGGGGCTCCGTGCATGGAAATACCTCAATGGTGCATTACGCGCATGATGAAATCTGGGTGTCGAGAAGAACCAGGAAGTGATATCTCTCCTAATCTCTCCTAACGCTTGTAAAGTGGTAATAGTATGTACAGTTATGCAAATGCGCGCTACAGCTATGTTTACAGTCGTCATAGTAATTGTTACACGTCTCGAATGGCAGTCGTGACCTTCCTGAAAAGATTAGGCGCAGGTACGTGCTCCCATGGGTGAGCACCACTGGTAGCCACATTGCTGTTGTTTTGGTGTCTCTTCTTCGCACCATCATAGTCCCGAAGATATCTACTTGCACGACCTTGCCAGGGTACATCTACCTCCATCAAATCAGGTTGCTGCATGTGTTGACCATACCCCTCGGCTTTCTTTCTACCTCTTCGTTTTGGGCCATCGTCGGCAGCGGCAGTACCGGCTTTCTTAGAAGAAGCAATGGGGACGGGCTTCAGTTCCTTGATGATTCGTCTAAGCTCTGCATCATCGCTTGTGACTTGAGCCTTGAGGTAAGGCAGTTCATTGTCCTTGATCAGATCTGCCATGACTGGTACTCTTTTTGTGTATTCGAATCGCTCTGGTCTTGGAGGGTCGATTGGCACAATCTTGGGATCGAGATAGGCTTCATCACCCATGCTGAGCACTTGCAAGATGTCAAGCGTCTCGCCTGGTGTGATAGCTGTAGGGTGAGAGGGAGTGATGCAGTCCATGTCTACCTCCTTACGTAGGACGTGATCGACATCTACAGCAGAGAAATAAGCGCAAGACTGCGGAAGGTCATCAATACCCATCTGCTGGCTGAACATAGCTCTGGTCCAAACATTTGCAACTTGCAAAGCCATGACAGCGCGGTATTTGTCCTCGTCTTTGACAAGATATCGGATCTCATCGTGAACAGTAATGGCAAGGCGGGCATTGATGTTGTATCGGCGGGCAAGATACTCCATGGAGACGATAAGGAGATGCAGATAATCAACTCCACTCGACTGGATGGCCCAATTGATACGAGAGGTCATGAATCCACCCTTGCCAATAAATCTGCGCATCAATGCTTCCGTGATACCAGCACCGAGCACAGGGGTACGAGGCCGCTCCTGCTCGGCGAAATCTTCAAGCTTGTTGAATACAAAAGATTCAGTGCCTCCGCGCCAAAAAGGACGTTCATGCAGCATTTTCCGGGTGGTCTTTTGACCTTTGGTATTCTTGTACAGCTTGTCTGCAATATCTCCGGCCTCAGCGTCATTGACGTTGTGATTGAACTGCCGGAGCAAGGTGGATGCAAACTTTAAGCCTGCTCCGTAGATTCGACCATAATTGAATACCTTCGCATCATTACGGGAAATGCCCAGAATTTTCGCTGTGCGTGAGTGCATATCGGTGCCCTCGGCTTTGCTACCTTCAAGAGTCATAAAACCAATGGCGTTGCCACCATGCAGCTTGAACGAAGCATCTCCCACAAGCGATGCAATCCAGAGTTCTTGCGAGTCAACATCCGCGCCCACAAAACAGTACCCCGATGGTGCTGTGACCATGGACTTGAGTTCGGAACCAACGCGATTCTTTTTTGCATTACTCGCGGTCAGCCAAGTGTTTTCCACCGCTCTCCTGGTGATGGTGCCCATCGGGATGATTTGCGGAAGTATATACCCCATCTGATCGTCAGATGTGGTGGTCAGTCCCATACCGGACTGTTCTCCTTCATAGACAACCATTTGAGACGTGATCCGATCTCTAGCGCTGATCCAATAAGAGCACGATGCATTCATCTGGAGAGCCTCTTTGGCATATGCATACTCTGACGAGAGAGTGCCGCTCTCGAAATACTGTAGATAGCCTTTGGCCAATGGACTTGCGCACCTAGCCGTCGGACCATCCTTGTGAGGAAGCTTGAAGTAGACGTGTTGTGAGTCATCACGCAAGGCCTCAATCTCTTCTTCAGACATGTCGCAATCATTTACGCCCTTATTGAGGTACTTCTGGCATTCATTCATGGGCACTCGGAAAGTCCAACCATATTTGTCTGACCAGACAAGAGGATAACCATCCCAAGCCATGCGTAGCAGGAGTGGCGCAATCCTTGTACGTACAGTAAGGGCAATTGGGGCGTCGTTCTTGGGAAAAAGATCTTTGTACCATTGAGGCATACCCGGCATTTTTTGTCGAGCGGCTGGCCGAGGAGGATCGTTCTTCTTCTTGCCTTTGACCATTCGGACTGCCTGGCCAGACCAATTCAGCTGGGCCAGCCAGGGATCGTCCTCGTATTTCTCTGGCTCTTGCTTGATTTCGAGAGCTTTGTGGGCGAGATCGACCAGGCGCTGTTCAACGGCATCCGAAAGCTTCTTATATGTCGCTTCAGCGGTGGCAATGTATGACTCCCAAGATTTGTTGACTGGCAATATCTCGGTGGAAAGATGTCGCAAGGCAGCGAAACTGACAGGATGCGGACACGTCTCCAAGAAGAGGGGAAAGACCTTCTTGTAGACTTTGTGTGTAATCTCAACATCAGCAGCACAGTAATCGAGTAGTTCGTCCAGCTTCTCTCGTATTCCCGGAAGATCCGAATCGCTAAAGTATTCGCGCTTTGCCTTGTCGATTGTGATACCGCAATGGAATTTTGCCACATCTCTGAGAGAGTTGACAGAGCTTCGACCAACCCACAGTTCCTCCTCCTCGTCCAAGTCAGCAGCTTTGGCCTGTAACAGCATGGCCAAGTCGGCAGAAGCATCGGAATTTGCAATCTTCTCCCTGTCCTCGCGTGCTTTTCTATGCATATTCCAGGTGGGTCTCTGGCGCGAGCACATGCCGTTCACAGCGACATGTAACGACATGGTATCGATGAAGTTGTTGCTTGATTGTGCCAGGTCGTACTCTTCGGCGATTCGCGCTCGATCATATCCAATGTTGTGGCCGACTACTATTCTTGGTTTCTTCGGGTCTCCTAGTGGTATCAAATGGCGATCCAAGTCTGATTCTCCCAACAACCAGGGCGATAACCAAGCATACCAGGTCGAATCGCTGACTGCGCATGCCATGACTGGGAAAGCGGATTCATGCCACAGAACTTCGGTATCAAAAGTGAGGACGCTTTCATCAGGCGCATCGATGGGCTCGGATGAACCGTCTGAGTTGTATTTGGTCCATCCGCTCCGTCGCACCCATTTCCTCGGTTTTGAAGGCGGACTTGCGAAAGCGTATCTCTTGGCCATGGTCAGATAAGGTTCTGCAGAATCCATTCCGATTCTGTAAAAGTGCTCATCTAGCGAGGCACCTTGCAGGTTTGGTAGGTCGAAGCCGACAGGTGGCGTCTTGTCCGTGTTCTTCCCCAGCAGGTCATGGCGGCGAAGATGGTCCTTTGACAGGTCTACTAGATGTTGTGGGGCTTTGGTTCCGGCGGTTGGAAACAGCTGAGGATGAACATGACTACTAATCTGCTGGACTCCTATTTCGTTATATCTTGCCTCGGCCGGGATTGATAAGCTAGAAGACGGTCGCGGAAGTGTTGACGTGGCCGTCTGCTTCTCCACGGATAAATGGGTTGCATATGGCCGCACAGCGTAGTATTTTTGAGGTGGCGCACAGCATAGACGAAGGAGAGAGGTCTGCTGAGTGCGCGCAAACGGCGCGCATAGGACCGCTCTGTATTTCGACGACATGGCGACGTCTGTTACGCTTGTCTGTTATGGCGCCATTTCTCAAAATATAGTCAATGATATTTGTAGAAATTGTGCTTGATCAACACGGTGCAAAGTCAGTAAGTGTCATACTCTGTCCAAAGCTTCAGCTCTTTACCTTGGTTTCTAGAAAAGGCCAAGAGGCCGTGCGCAGCCTCGGTGGATTCGTATCTCGTACATGCCGTGCAGCATGCATCACGCATGAGCTTGTGTCACTGCGACCATGTGTCTGGATCAATAAGAGGAGGGCTTTGACTCGACGACATGTCGGACAAGAACGGCCTCCTGTTCGATGAGAAGCAAGATTTATATGTGTATAAGGTAGCTAAGCGATAGTCTCCAGCCAAGAGGCTTTCACAAAACATGTCTAATCATGGTGGCCATTACGATGGCCATTATGACCCCAATGATCTCGATGCAACATTGGGTCACACATCGAATGACCTCTGGAACAGTAATGTAGATTGGTACTGACTGTTTGATACCCTCATCATCTCAAGCGCGTCGCTGACAAAGCTCAAGGAACTGGCCTAGTGATCTCCCAGAACAGCAGGAGCCTTCACCTGCTCGTGTGCCACCACCACCATCCTCCATACCACACTACCACCGTCAACTGCCTCCACTCAGTCATACGAATCCCATAGCTTCTCTCACTGCTGCACTACGAGGAGAGCGAGTAGAGGATCAATCGAACATCTATCACAACCCTCACCCAACTTCCAACCTCACTGCGGCATCGGCAGCAGCATCATCCCGCCCTAGCAGAGGCACTTTCACTCGTGTTGGAGCAGGATCTTCCAATCACCACACAACTCCGGACAATCAGCCCTCTCGCGTTACTGGTCAATCAGCAAGCTCTGCCACTTCTGACCCAGCCAGCTCAACTGACGCTGCGCCAGCCACCATGCCGCGCCAGTCTGGATCCTCTTCTCACAAACGATCACATGCCACAATCAATCTTGATGACGCGCCAAAGGCTAAGAAGGCACGTAAACGCAGCGTTATCGAAAGAGTCGAACTTGTACTAGATGACGATGAACAAGAAGCCGCCGACAAGGAAGTGCTGGAACGAGAGCGGCAAGAGCTGGTCAAGAAGCAGAGGGAAGAGAGCGACAAGCCAGTGAGACTGAACGACGTCAACTGCATGATTTGTTTGGAGCCCTTTACAAACATGAGCGTCACGCACTGCGGTACGACCCCACATTGCAGTGTACAATCCGGTGGGCTCTTGCTAACTCATTCCTCTAGGTCATATCTTCTGTCACGAGTGCCTGGCACAAGCTCTCAATGCGAGTGAGCGGGCAAGCGAAAGGAACATTGGGACCTGCCCGGCGTGCAGGAAACCGATCAAGAGGGGACCAACGGTCAAGAACCAAATCTTCCCATTGGCACTAATGAAAAGGCCAAAGTCAGCAGCAGGGAAAGCGAAGAGGAACCTCAGCGACGCAGCTGTGTAGGTGGATTGTGCACATTGTATTTGATACCCATTGGTTTACAGGCGTTTTGGATACGGAATATTCGAAGAGCGATTTATCATGATACCCGGGAACCTTTTATTTTGGCATCGATTCGATGAGATCTTGAAATGATAAGATCAATGAGGATTCAAGTTGAAAAATGCTAGATTAAAGTACTCTAACTCGTATATCGTTGCTAGACATCAAAGTATCGAACCCGGCCTGGCACGGCTTGTAGTGGATGCAATGGCGGAGCCGCCTGTTTAATGATTCTCGATTGGTCAGATCTGCACCTGAAGATCAGGATTGCGAGCTCTGTGACGCCCATATGGTCGTGCCTGGAATAAACGAGGCGCAACCCCGCATTCTACGTCATACTTCGCATCATGGTGCATCCAGAAGCTAAAGTAAGGTATAACAAAAACCACCTCGTTCCCTCGCAGCAGAAGCTCTTTGACTTGAAACTCCCACCAGAACCTTTCTACCACAACTTGATCACTTCCCTTAAACTACTGAATAGGACCTTGCTTTGACACATTCATACGTCATGGAGTCGATCAGAAACGCTGCGAATGCTGCAGCTGTTGCGCTTGGCTACGATCAGACCGACAAGGAGGTTGCGGGTGATCAATTGGGCGATCTCGTCCATGAGAGAGAGGGAGGCGCTACCACCTATGGCGGTGAAGCTCCTCAAAACACCTACTCTGGTGTCGGCAACTCGCAGTCAGGTATTGAGCCTATTTCAGGCAAACTTGGTTCTGGTACTGCTGGCCAACCTTATGATGCTGGTAACGATGGTGCGTATTTCCGACATGAAACGCACACGATGCTTATAATGGACTAATTCCATCTCTAGTCGCCGACAGCAATGTAGGCCAAGCTGCATCTTCAGGTTATGGCAGCAACACATCTGGCATCAACTCAGGCAGTACCACCTCTGGTATCGGTTCAGGCAGCACCACCTCTGGCATTAACTCGCGCAACGCTCCTGCAGGTTACGGCAGTACCACTTCTGGCATCAACTCTAGCAGTGTTCCCGCTGGCTATGAGAGCACATCTGGATACGGAAACAACACTGGTTATGACAACAGCACCAGCCGTGGCCTCGGCGCTGATGCCACTCAACAAGGAAACCACTACACTTCCACCGTTGTTGCCAGCAAGCTCGGTTCTGCACTCGGCCTCGATGCAACACGCCGTGTAGACGGTGGTTCTACTGGAGCATCTACTTCCCAGACCACCGGATATGGTCAGGATGACAGTTATGGAAGAGAGGGCAGCAGCCACGGCTTGGGGGGTTCCCACAAGTCTACTCACAATCCCCTCCACGGACTGGGTTCAGACCGCGCAGCCGGAAGCGACAGATATCTGTTCCACCCTGGCAACGCACCTGGCTTGGGCGGCCGTAATGCCATCGTCGATGACTTCACCGACAGCAACATCCACCACGAGGGATCTGGAGACATCACTGGCAAGTTGAGCTCTGATGCCAGCAGCGGTAGAGCCGGTGCTGCTACTGGTGTCCCTGGTGCCGCCATTGCAGGTATCGCTGGTGAACACAAGGGTAAGGGTACCGAAAGAAGCAGAAAGCCTGGCTACGGACGCTCTGCTTCAGGTCTTGGTTCAAACACTTGGGGCCTGAACTCTGGTGCCTCACAGCCAAGAGAGAGCACTACCCACAAGATTGAGAGAAAGGCTGAGGAGTATACCGGCGTCGGCGCTGCTGGAGGCGCTACAGGCTACGCCGCCACCCAATCTGGCAGAGAGCCCCTGTCCGGTGCCAGAGGATCTGGTGTCGCTGGTGAGCCATACGACCAAGGCAACACCTATGATGGTGCTGCTCCTCAAAACACCGGTACCGGTGCATACGGTGCCGGCTATGGTCAGGACCGCGGTCTCTCTGAAGCCACCTCTGGTGTCAATGATTTGAACGTCAATGACAGACAGACCGGCGCTGCTGGTCTGACTGGTGCTGGGTACGATGGTACCAGCTCCAACCCCGACTACGGTGCTACCGCACCCCGCCATGGCTCAGGATCTACGTTTGGAGCAGGTGGCTTGAGCGAAAGAATCGCTGGTGCCCCCAATCCAGACAGCACTCTTGATGAATGCGAAGTGGGCCACCACAACGCCCATCCCACAGGTGCGGCAGCTCATGTTGATGGTACTCACAAGCCAACCTTCCTCAACTACCGCAACGATGAGTTCGGTGTTCCCGTGGCTAAGGGTCCCTGAACAACTCACGAGTCACGACATCCATGATTGGTGTGAATAATGATAAGTGCCCACGAATCATACCATTGACATTATGTAAAAGCTCTGTATCATCAAGAATACAAACCTTGTGACTTCATATTAAGCCTTTTCACTGTTACCCCGTTTCGTTAGTCTGCTTTAATTAAAGTAGGTCATCTAATGGCAGAACATGCGTCTTCTCGGAGATCAATGCCATGATACGACAAAGCGTGAGACAGTAGTATGGGAAGATTTGAATCTGAGCTACAAGTTAATGTTCCAATCGATTGTCATCCCACACCAGTGAGTACCTAGAATACCTGTGGTTAAGCACGTAAGGCGGGCACAGATTGGCTTTCCGGATAACGTGAATGTTCTCCCCGTCGTGCTTATCGATAAGCTCAACAACGGTGCGAATGGAAAGTACCTGGTCTTGGCCTGCACTAACCATTCACCTCGACCTTTCGCCTGTACGTCCTTTCTCCACGACGAGGCATTGAACGGCACAAATATTCTTTGTTCGGGCTATCCGAATCTATCAAGTCAATGCCGTAGCTTCAAAGCTACCTACATCTCTTTGTTCACACAAGTTTCGTGATTTTGAAGAAATCCTGCTATCCCTCGTAGCATCTGCTCGTTGCTGGCCTCCATTTTCTCGAAAAGCTTCGACAACATGTATATATTCTGCACGCCCATTGAGCTGATTTGCTCGCGTGTCAAACACCACTTGGTAAGATGATTTCTTATACAACTTCTTATTCAATCCTTAAAGACTTTGTCACCATAAGTGGCGGTGAAGAGACAAAGATCAATGAATTCTCTTTGTAACGTATCGCATATGGCGACTTTTCAAGTCTCCTCCCCTGCACCTAGTTTCTCCCCGCATACATTCACCATATCAATCATCACATACACTTAACGACCCCGTTACTCATAATGACCGCAGTGAGGAAGACGGCCAAAGGCCGCAAATCAAGCCGTCTTGCTGGACAAGACACACGAGAGCTTTCACAACGCGGAATATTGAAGAAAAGCTCTAGAGCACGGTCTGCTGCTGAAGAAAGCGCTGCAGCTACTGCTGCTATGAGCGCTGCATTAGAGAAGCGAGCGGCACACAAGCAAAAACTTATGGCAGATAAGCTCGTGGCATCCATGTTCCGCGGCGAGGATATATCTCCTTCCGAGAGGAGAGCTGCCAAAAGAAGACTTTCTGCAGGTATTCCTGAGGACGACAAATACGTGGAAAGCAAGGCCAGAAAGCTCAGCCCTCATAAATCCAAGGTTACTGGTAAATCAGATAGCCAGCAAAGTCCCTCGAAGAATGCTACCAGATCCAGCCCGCCGCAGGAACCGAGCTCAAGGCCGCATAGATTACAACCAGGGCGGAAGGCGAAGAAGATGGTGAGGTTTGATGATAGCCCTGTAACCAGGATTGAATATCCGCCCATAACACCAAGTTTCAACGACATGGCAGTGGTCGTTCCCGGAGTCCCCACCGCAACCAAACTCATTGGTCAGCAGCTCTTCGACCTCACCTGTCAATCCATCGCGCTGCTTCTGAAATGGGAACAGCAGTTTGAAGCGCTGAAAGAACAGAATCCTGACCTTGGGTTCAAGGCTGCACCTTTCAAAAAACCGAAAGACCTCGATTCCATGTATGATCTACTGTACATCATTCTCGGCGTCATGAAGGAACCACAGCAAATACACGCCACTCGCAAGCTAGGAAAGTGGCCGCCCCGCACCGAGCGTCAGCAGATCGCCGTGCTCAAAAAGCTGGTCGATGAAAGCATTGACAGAGAGCTTACCAACGCCAGCAATCAGATGAAATCTGTCCTGGGCGGACCAAACCTGTTGCGATGCAGAGCTGCCATCAAGATCCAAGCGACGCTCGGGAAAATCTGGGGCCTGCAGAATCACATGGAAGTTTTGATGCAGGACATGCTGGATGAGGACTCCTGGAGACTCGAATTCAACGCATTTGTCAGCGAGGCCGGGGTCATGCCTGAGGAAACCCGTGACCTGCTAAGAAAATTGGTGCCGGTGCCTCCTGCTGCAATATCCCCGGTTTCGCCTTTGTCGCCCCGTCATTGGCACTTTCGAGAGCCAGGAACACGGCAATACCAGCCTAGAAGTGGAAGGATACCTAGGGCCCCGAGATTCGATTGATGGTCTGACTGAATCGTTGTGGTACTAATTAAGACATTGATAGCCAGACAATATCGTTACGTTTCGCATGGCATGATACAAAGCAGACTGCCGAGCACCTCGAATAGATAAGAAAATCAACAAAGAATACGTTCAATCACCATACATGATTTCCAAACTGTGATCAAAAGACTTAGGTCCGCTCATATGACAATATTGGTATCAATAATCCGGAAGACATGGAGCCAGTGATCAAAGGGGTATCTGCATCAACGACAGCCCTCGGATCACGTTCTAAGCTCAACAGGTAATAAACCACATATCCTCTCGCAATACAAACAGTGTACCAACCAACCCATGGAAGCCACATACAAATGCAACCAACCACACTACCAAGCATACCAAAGCAGCAAACGACAAACGACAAACGAAAAGAAGAAGAGAGCAACAACAATAACACAAAGCAATACCATCAACCCAGCGATCGAATCACGAACAAGACACGACACGACACGACACGACACGACCCCCTAATCGTGCGTAGAAAACGAATAAGCAGGTTACCGAGGAAAGAGAACTCGAAAAGGCAAGACACAGATACAGACATCCAAAGGCAGGGAGAGCATCTATCTCCCATTCATTACCTCAAGATACATTTACATTTGCAATACATTGCCTTTTAGCTACCTTACTTGACCTTACCTGACCTTACTCAGCTACTCTAAATGTCAGCTACTCCAAATATCAGCGTACATGTGGTGTGAAGGTGTGGGACAGACATGACAAACGTCCGCATGCATGCATGCATGCATTACATGCAGGCAGCCCGTTTGAGGTCAGGTTGGGCTGCCAGTGGTGTGTTTTTCCAGCCATTCCATTTCATTTCATTTTCACTAGGCACCTTAAGGTACAGACTCATTTTAACAAGGTGCAGACAGACGCAACGCTCGACCATGCATGACGAACATATCGGCGATGTAAAAGTAGGACCGGGAACATTTTTGTGCTGAATATCTTATGGATATGATGTTCGTGGTTCAGATTCGGACTCGTACGACCATCGCGCGCTCCGACGAGCTGCCGTGGCTACGCGCATTTCTTGCATAGTATACCAATTGAGCAGCATGTAGGCATCGCTTTGCCTGTCAGGATCGAGACGTTTGTCATGCAAGGGAATAGAAGCACGTCGTGCGATGAAGATTGGACCAATGATAGAGGTCGGAGGATGTGCCGGAGACTTGGCAGACGGAGTGTGGTCCTGCTCCGCCGTGGGTAGACTACAAGGAGCCTATCTTCTCACTCCACTTATACACCTTCACCTACGGACACAAACTACCGTCTTCATCGGCAAAGACGCCCGTACCCCCAGAGCTTTTACAAAAAGACATAAGAATTCGTTTCATAATGGAACCACAATATCGTCGGTGGTGTTGAAGAGGCAGGCCTTTCTCCTTGATCTACGCCCTCTGCGCGTCGCCTGTCGCGAACACGCGGACAAGATCGTACACCAAATCCATCGTCTCGCATCAAACACTATCTGGTCCTTGTTGTGAACAGAAAGCTCTCAGACAACTACCTTAACCTGATCAAGGAAAAGCTGTGCCAGGAGACAGCAGTACCTAGAGTCCGAATGCTGCTTGCGTCGCTGGCGGAATAAGAGAGGACAAGTTGATCGGGGAAAGCTTGAACCAACGACGACACACAACATTGCCTCGTGTTGCCCGTGGTCCCACGTTCGAATGCGACCCTGTACCTTGCCCTTGCGGTCACGCTGGGCCATGACAGTTGCGCCTCCTTTTGCGAGACAGTCCAGTGGAATCAGCAACGATGAATGGGAATTTCTGACAGATGAGCCCATCATCGTGTCAAGCCAATCATTCCGTAACTTGGTCTGGGCCTCGAGTCCAGGTTCTGATTGACCAGCCTTTGCCAGAATCCATCACGACTGGGCCGAGAGACATTGCTTGGTATCATGCCACTGTGATCAATTTCACAAGTACCATCCGGGATCCTAGAGTAGCAATCAAGGCCGTGTCGGGTTGCTTCACACGCGTGTCCTGGCTGACTGGCTGCTTGCGTAGCTTGACCTTCACCATACCACTTGAACCATAATCACACTGTGGGCAGCCCAGCCCCGATGAGACAGACGCTTTCTTCTCGGACATGGCATCACCGCGGGTGCAACCAACCGCTACTGACGATCTGTGGTCCGATACCATGCTGGATGGGACCGTCAACCGAACATCCCAATACTGAGGATGTCGATGCGGAGCCTGGTCTACCATGCGAGAAGACAATGTCCTCGTTCAATTGACGCTGGAAAAAGGATAGACCGCGGTAATTGTCTGTAAGCTTTCTCTTCTGAATTGGCAACACTGTCAGACGTCTTCCAATAATATGTTGCCAGTATTTTTGATCAAATTCGAAAGTCTGGCACCTTCAAGATCCGTCCGGGACAGGTCGAGGTCCACGGGGTAAGAGCTTTCAACATCGTTGGCTCGTGCCTTGTTGATCGAACCGTTGAAAAATTCAAAAACAGACAAAGCTTCCGGCGGCAGCGTGACTGCTGTCCGTGCAGATGATTGGTATATGCCCTGCAAGATGAATCTGGCGACGGGGAAATGATCGACCATCTCTCCCAGAAACTTGATAGAGACGCCGAAGAAGAATCTCCATTCTGTGTCATCAAGACGGCGTATTGCAGCATACGTAACGCATAGCAGACTACCCAGCATGCTGAAGGATACCGGTGGTCCGTCGTACCTTGACACGTATTGATATACGAGCCGCCGTAGATGCTCCATCGATGCAAAGGCCTGCTCGTCAGGAAACACGCTGGGTGTTGATGGTAACGGGGCCCGGGGCATTTCACCTACGAATGGCCTGAAAAGCTCTGCGACAACACAGTGATATTGCATGCTGCCACACGATTAGCATAATTGCCATAATGGAAGTGTCTGCGAGCCTTACTGCAGATTCAGTATATGAGGCAGAGCGTCTGGACTGCTCTTCAATTCTGGTGCCAGAGAATCCTGCCACGACACTAGGCGTTGCCATATATCCGTCACTTGTCCCAGCAAAGACTTGGTATCCAAATCCTCCGGTTCATCTCCGTTGTAGTACGAGGGCAGGAAGTCACCAACGATGACCCAAAGTTGGCAAGAAGCTTCGAATGCCTTGCCGACATGCCATGAATCCGCTAGGGACTGATGCTGGATGGAGGCTAGTCGCGACGGCAGTTGGATCTGGGGAATAGGCACCGGTGGTGGCGTGGAAAGGAGTGCTTCGCGGTGCATATACATGGAATGTGATCTGGTCTGGTTAGCGCTGATATTCACCAGGTGTTTGAATAACACACATGACGTAAGCATAAAGTCCCCAGGCTACAGCAACGCGGCCTCTTCGCATCTGCGGCTGACTTATGTCGTATACCTGGGCGGCAGTCTTCTTGCGGAAGAGCCCCATGTCCCTTGCCATACGGACACCCTGCACCAGATAGGTGAGTCCGATCTTGTCTTTTCCTCGACAGTGATACAGGCCATGTAGCAGGCCCGATGCGGCGATGCATGCCAACGACTCTTTGCCTTCCTCAAGATGCCATAATTGTTTCGCTTCGACGAAGAAGAACGACCCTAAAGCCTCTCTGGCTGGTTCAATGGCCGAATAGTTTTGCTTTGATATTCGTTAACTTGAAGGCAGCTGAAGCAGGTATGTTACATATACTTACGCAGCCATAAGCGAGTATCGCATTGACAAGCAGTCTTGAGCAGTATGTTGGGCGTCCGTTGACTAGGTCATCGACAAACAAGTCTTCATCGAAAAGTCTCCATGGCGGGTGGTCCCAAGTCAAATAGGTGGAAATGATTTTGGCAAACAAGCCATTCTCAATCACAACTGAAGTCCAGCTAGAAGCTCGCACGTCTCGTAGGCGCAAATCGTAAAGACTTTGTTCACTGGAAACGTGTCGGCGGCGCGGTGCCCATGAATGACAGCGAACATTCTGGTCGAGGGGAGCGGATGGTCTTGGGAGGGGCGCGCTATGGTCGCTGACAATATTTGGTAGGTTTGTGGCATGCTCGCTGAGTACCGTCAGCTATCAGACTTTCCCTTGGTGGCTTGGTGAAGGTACAACTTGGGGTCGAACACACTCCTGCCGTCTCTTTGGCTTGCGGAGCTTTCGAAAGGGTCGCACACAAACTTCTCCATGGGCGGCAGGAATGAGTCCGCCGTCCACTGTCTTGTAGAGCCACCCATGACTAGAGATCTCAGAGGTGGTAGAGAATTGGGCACCGTCTCCTGTGCGATTTGCCGTCTGGGTATCAGAAGATCACCATCTCTGATCATAGCAAGAGCGGTTGCCAGATCCTCGGTCCTTATGAGGCGAAGGATTGCGATGGCTTCCTGCTCAGGTCGCGACCGCAACATGTCCAGTACGTCCTCTGCATCTTGTTTTTGCTGTTGCAGCTGGTCGTACTTTCGTTTCAACGCGACAATTGGAGTTGCATCTGGATCTGCTTCATAGAAGCATGACAGATCTCTTGCGTGACATGGCGAACATGATGGCCTTAACCCATCGCACTGCTCACGTTAGGCGACAAGGTAGGCGGGATTGGGGAGTGAGTACTTTCTTACCTTGACTTTCCTCTTACGGCACTCATTGCAAGCAACCGTAACTTGGCGACGTTTCTTCTGCTCATGTCGTGGTAGTGGACCCTGCGAGGAAGAAGATGCAGAAGGGTCGCTGGAAGACTCTGCGGCAGCGCTTGCAAGTCCCGTTGACATATCAGCGGTATGGTAGCAGTTATGCCTGGTCTACACCTCACGCAAGCAGTAGGGCTCTGACGTCAAGCAACTTGCTCCCTGTTCGATCGAATATTCCTCGCAGCGAAGCCGGCAGCCTGCAACTTTTCAGAGCTGCGCGCACGCCAGCGTTGCTACCGTTTTCGAGAAAGACTCTGATGTCAAGATGGCGGGAATGTGGCATACACTGAAGCAGAAGTAGTTCCTCAATTCGCTTTGCAGGGGTACGCAGGAACTGTCGATGGATCCTGGAAAAGATCGGAAAGTCAAACGAGGATCTGGGACTTCGATAGTAGCCGGTAGGTAAACGTGGGTAGGTAAACGTGGAGGCCTCCGCCTAAACACTTCCTTCGTGTACGGAGCTTGCACAAGACTGCTCGCGGATGCGGAAGACAGCGCCGTCCATAGCAGGATATGGATACGAAAGCCTCATCATAATTCGGGCACGAGGGGCATCGGCAACAAATCGGAGCACACTGAGGTACGGTCCGTAAGCGGATTTGCCTGACGTTTTCATCGTCGATGTGCGGCTCAAGAGGGAAAGTTCTTCGAATCATTACAGTATCTCGATCTTGCATGAGATGTAAGGCAATCACAATGAGCTCATTCGCCGCTCAGGCTATTTCCCGACCAACCGTCTAGCCGTTTATCACCCTACTTTTCCCTACCCAGCATAAGGTAGTTTGGTTGTGCGTCGCGATCGAGGCCCGAAGGGTCGAGCCCTGCTGCGTGATTTCGTCAGCCAATCGCCGGAATTACCCATCGCAACAGGCGTCATTTCGGACTCTTCCCCGATGCGATAGAAAGTACCGAAACTGACATTGCTATAAGCCCACTGTGCATTCTGCTGGCTGTCACTGATCGATATAGGTGCTAAGTGGCCCCTCGCCAACTCTGCAAAACGCATACGCGCATATTCAGACATGCATATACAGAAACAAATCCACTGACCGCGTATGCGCATACTTCAAACGTGTGTGGTTATACAGATATAGATGAATGTGTTTGCTCATGTCAGGATGCTTCTTGTTGTCAAACTGCATCTGCAGGTCAACGTATCGCATACGCCATGTTTCATATATCATCTAGTTCGCCTCCACAGTTGGCGAAAGCCGATTCCGCTGGCTACAGCCCCGAAAAGGCCTAACCATGGCTCACTCAGGCACCCTTGCTCCCAGCTGTAGTGGGCGGTCACTGGCGCCCATGCCGCATTGACAGCGACATCTCTCTTCCTAGCTGCGTCCGCCTGCATCTTGTGTGCCTTCGATTCCGCGCTGTCGTCCGGTGTATCTTCCGATGCGACCAACTGCCATTCGCGCCCCAGACGCACCACCTCCAGTGCGACATGTGCCATCCAAAAGCGTGAGCTCCACTCCCACCATCTCGCCTGTTGTCGCTCATTGAAGCGCTCTCCGCGTAGCACGCCCTTCATGGCAAGATATGCCACGTTCTCATACCACTGGAACCCGAACCCGGCAACGACCTCTGCCCAGACAGCCGCTCTGATTATGACATCTTGGGGCGGATTGTGCCATGTGCTCTTTGCCCAGTCATAACATCCCAGCAGTCCCCAGAGGCGTGTGAAGATCCTGAAATCGCTGATCAAGCTTGACAGTGCCTTGCTGCTTGCTATTATGTTGTCGAGCCGAGGTGTCGGTGATGGCACGGTCGCAACTATCTTTTCGCCAGGCAGAAGAGTCGTCGAGGCCTTGCGGGCTATAGCAAAGACGAGCGTTCGGATGCGCCAGTCCCGAAGTCGCGATACTTGTGAGTGCAGTACAAGCAGAGTGTACTGTAGTGTCTGTAGGAGCTTTTCTGTTCCAGCTGGGGTTGCGAGGATGCGACTCAAGTGCGCAAGCAGTCGGTCGCTTCGTAGGAGAATGCTATGCACGGCGTGCTGGACATCTCTGCCTGGAGCCTTTGAGGACATGTTCTGCTAGTTCTGATTGGCAAGTCTAAGATCACACAAGAGAGAAACCAACGCCTTGTACGGCAGTGATCAAGATCTTGCTTGAAACTGTAAAAAGGCTAACAGTAAAGACAAGAAATGCAATGGGCGCCCCTACAGCAGCTGCTTGTATCTTGTCAGTATGCGACATGTATCTCCTTGCATGTGGGAGAAAGTGCAGCGTTGCTTATCGATATCGGTCATCATCTCCTCACATAATAAGGCATGAGCTTCGTAGACCGAGGAGCCGAGGTAACGGAAAGACACCACAGCAGCCGATAGGCTCGACACATTGATAAGCTTGGCAGGCTTGCTGGCAGTGGACAGCAGTCTGCCCAGGATTGCACAGACTAAAGTAACATTCCTGTTACTACACTGTTTTCATACTGCTGTGTAATAGAGTAACAGTCATGACCAATTTGGGTAGTCGTCACGAGCATCCGAAGATGGACGAAACTGAACCGTTAAGGTTGCCAATTGGATCATTTCGAACGTCCGAGCTCCCTATACCTTCAATAAGGTCACGTGCTCACCATATTCGTCTCATCTCGATCAGGGCTAACGTGATGCCACTCTGATATCATAACCTAACAATTGACAACATACAGTAGCAACAAGGTAATAGCTGTGCAGGCCTCATCTTCTTATATAATACTGGCAGCGCGTGGCCCTACCATGCCACCATCAGATGTGTCACAGTATGAGTGAGGATAACGAGATGCGCCGAGCATCCATCACGTCTTGATGATTCTGTTCACACCTGATGTCAACAATGAGTTCTCTATCAAGACAGCGATTTTATGATAACATGATAACACCATAGCATGATACCACTGCTTTTCGTCCCAGCCGAGAATGCATGTGCCACGATACTCGTAGAACAGTGTAATTGCCTTATGAATATGCGGGTGCCAGAAGTCCAGAACCCTACTGCGTGATGCTCCCACGAAAGCACTTCAGGTGAACGCTGACATCGAAACTTGCTCATACCAATTCCTCGAGTCGGATACATAGGTATGCAGTTAGTAATAAAATCATCTATAGCTTCGTCCGGTGACGAGAGTGGCATGCGAGGATCCGCATGCTCTCCACAGCTCTCTCATTGGTCATGGTCGATGAAGCGATAACGGATCTCGATTCTGTTGTGCGCATCTTCCATAGAGATACAGATCGACGATTCACAATTGCTGAGCAGTGGTTCTTGGTGCGAGTGTATATTGTACTTGTGGCAAAGGCGTTGTCTAATCGGAGTGGCTTCCGTTGCAGGGGACAAGTGCCACGATGTAAATCGGCGATCCAATCATGGCATGCCGAGCTGCACTTCACCTCTTCTTTTCAGCCTTTTTGCGCATCACATGTAATAAGAAGAAGCCATTGCTAAGAAAGAAACGATCTGTCTTTCGGGAAGAGCCGAGATTTGATGAGCCGTACAAAGGACGATTTACTTCACGTGGCGTCATTGCTTATGATTTTTGCTCAAATCCCTGGCGTAGTTCGTGATCACAATTATTTTATGTTATACAATGATTAGAGCAGGAAAATTGCTTCATGCATCTTGTAAGACGTCCTTGTAACCATTGAGCGCTTCTCGCCTCACAATCACAACTCAGCACTGGTGGCCTGGTGGTAATGTATCAAAAAGACAATTTATCCATGTATGACCGCATGAAGATCCTGATTCGCAGGGGTTGCCTGTAGGCATATACCGAGGCTGACAATGCAAGAGTATGCCTGTAACGCGCCGTCACCACATGTAATCCAATGCTCGCTGCACAAAGGTATCGCGTACAACCAGACCTGGGCAAAGCGAAATGTGAATTAGTTAACTTGAAGGATGCACTCGATTCAAGAACAGTGTTGTTGAGTTACTTTGTACAGATGTGGAAAGTATAGTCGTGTCCAATCATTATTGTAGCCTGTCCGAATCATAGGAGTTCAGCTCCTAACTTTGCTGTACCAAAGCAAGCTTGTCCTCAACACAAGCAGGCACCCGTGGAGCTTCTGATCTCAGGCTCGTGGAACCACCCCTAATGCCCCCTGCTTTCCCGACAGCTTTTTTGCCCCTCACCGCTCCTGTCAGAACGGCTCTAGAAGGTAAATGCCTGCTTTTCGATACTGCATTATGACCATCTGTCCAATCAAGATCGACGGATCGGACACACAGAACCACCTAAGCTGCAATTGGATGAAAGGCTGAACCAATACATGAGGAGAAAAGAACGTGTTGCATTGACTAAGCTCCTAGAGCATTCTCTGTACATGGTCTGCTCAATATGGATCGACTATCCCTAGGCAATCTATTATGGCAAAACCTTCTCCATCCAAAACAACTCCCTCAGTATGGTCCTGAACTCTCGTCGTCATCTACATCGGTAAAGTCCACCAGTTCGCCATCAGAGTCCTCTGTGTCGGCCATCGAGATTTCTTCGTATCGGCGGATGTTCACGCCGCCTTGTGCAGGCTTCCACCGGCTGTTTAGTTCATCGGCATATTCAATGTCTGCACGGGACGGCGTCAGGTGGTCTTCATCGTCTGAGTGCTCGCTGTCGATGATTTCAGGCTCGCTTTCGTTTGCAGTTGTAGACTCATCGCTGATATAGGTTTCTTGGTCGTCATCTTCTTCATGGTTCGTGGTTCGTGCTCTGCTGGTCGTCGGTTTTTGATCTGCCATTTCCATCGCTGAGTCGTTTTCTGATGGACCACTTGTGCCAGGCTGTTGTGTCGTTGAGCCTTCAGCATCTGGCTGTGACTGATGATGCGATCGGCACTCGGTGCTTATTATTTTCAGCTTATGCTTGTTCTGTAGATTGAGCTCGTCACGCAGGGAGCGGCATTGCAATTTGAGCGACCTGGCACCCTTATGGATCGTGTCCAAGTCACGGTCTATTTCGTTCTCCATCTCGGCATCACTGTCGGCATCGCCATCTTCACCTTCGTTTTCTCCGACTTGGTCCCATTCCTTGATGCCCATCAACTCATCGTTCTCATCCACCAGTGCTTGCATGTCTAGACGCATGCTCTCGACCTTGCAAGCATCCGAAGCTTCTCTTTTCGCATCAACCTTCGTTTTGGTGTCGTGTTTCGCTCGTTCTGAGGCTAGTTCTTCTCTGAGATGAACAATAATCCGAGCGAGGCCTTCTTCGTTCGCTCTGGTCGATTCTTGAAGTTCGTGATTCCTTGCCTTTGCCCGCTCCAGTGACTGCCTTACTCTGCTACTTCGGTCTCGCCATTTATTGAGGTTCTGGTCTGCTAGGCCCTGGGTGACTTCCAGCTGCCCAAGATACTTTGACATGTGGTGGTTGGTTTCTAAGAGACGGTCCCGGCGTCTGGTAAGCGTGACATTATCTGCATGGGCGGCGCGCATGTCATTCTTCAGTCCTCCGATAGTAGCGTTTTTTGCTCTGAGATCTGTTCCGAGATTGGCGTTGTTACGGTGCTCGGTGGCGAGGTCCTCTGCTTGTGAAGTGATGGTCTTTTTGAGCGTCGTGAGGTGGTCGACTATTCCGCGATTGACGTGGTGGGCATCGTCGAGTTCGGCTTGCCTGTCGATATTGGTTTCTTCTGTTTTGAGGATGAACTCCTCGCGCATGGTGATGATTGCCTCCTTTTTCTTAATCTCTGCTTGAAATTCACCTCGCACTTCGATATCGATTGCTTTTATCTTCCGGATGTACTCTTGGAGCTTTACGATGCTCTTCGCCTTTTCGTCATTCTCTGTCCTTGCTTTGATGAATTCAGCTTGCACGCCGACATCGATTGCTGCCTTTGCGTCGATGTGCCCTTTAAGCATCACGATGAATTTCTCCTTCTCCTTGATCTGTGCCTTTGCTTGATTGAGTTCAGCTTGGCAGTCGACATCGACTGCTTCGTTGTTGACGATGTACTGTCCGAGCGTAACAATGCTATTCACCTTGTCGTCAACCTCTTTCTTTGCTTCGTCCCATACTCTCGCAAGCTTGTCATCACAATCAGCCGAAAGTGTCTTGTGTAACTCAATCACATCCTTTTGGTGGTTCGTGATGAGTCGAGATTGCTCTTCAACATGGGAGTATTGCTTCCGTTGCACGCACGCTTGAAGCTTGGTGAAAGCCTCCTCCTTCCGGTGGAGTTTTTCGTTTGTCGAGTCAACGACCGCATTGACACGATCAATCAGGCCATTCATAGTGCGAAGCTCTTCTCGCAGCGACTTGTTCTGTTCGTTATGCACATTGCTTATCGCAATGTATCTTGCCTCTTTCTCCTCCAATACACGGTTGCGGGAAAGAACAGTGCCGCACTCGATTTCTAAGCCTTTGTTTCTTGTTTGCAGGTCGTCGATCCGCTTCTTGGAAGCATCGTTTTGCTTTGTGAGGTATTTGTGCCAGTCTATGAGGGCATTGCGGAAGTTGTCGGCCTCGTTGTTGGCTACGCATAACTGATCTCCCAGCACCCCTGTGGTTCTGACGTACCACTCTATGGCATCGATATGCTGGACGCGCTCAATCTGAAGCTGCTGTGCCAGTTTTAGATGTCGCTGCTCCAGCGCTGCGAACTTCTCATGCTCGACTTGGAGCTGTCGTTCCCGCGTGGCGAGAAGACTCGCCGCCAAGGCAGCATTGAGGCTACGGGAGGCGATTTCTGGCTTGGTCTTCTCATCGGACAGCTGGCCGAGCCGGATAGTATTTCTTTGGAATACCGACGCCCGACGTGTGTCAGACCAAGCAAACAGCGCCACTGAATAGCCGAGAGCGATGAAGAGATCAAACCCGAATATCGCAGCGAAGATAGGACATATCAGAGGGTAAATCCACCACCACGGTCCGATTCCATCGTCGATGTGCTGACGGAGGGCGGCTCGTATCACCAGATCTGAAGAGCTTGTCGCCTGGTTCCTAAGGGCTTCGGTGTGATATGTTCTGAGTTCAATGGACACAAAGAAGAGGTCAATAACATAAAGCCGGCATACTTCCATGCATGTTTGGATGATGCGGCAATCTTGTCGTGAAATCAGCTCGATGACCAGGCCGAGCAGCAATGTACTGCTACATAAGACGCCTGAGAGGCCGCACTCTCCCAAGTCTAGCATACGCGATGCAACTTCCGGGTCGACGCCTTCAGTTCCAAGATGTGGCTTGAGCAGATTTTCACGGATGCCTTGGCGGATGGTGGGAATCCAGGAAGGGGTCAATTTACTGACACCAGACATCACAAAGCTGGAAGCACGGACTGAACCTGTTGCCAGCATTTGTTGAAGTGCGGATGTTTGATCGAGAGCAGCGTCAAGAAACGTGGCTACATACGCATTAAGGTATCTAGATCTCATGGCATCTCGAGACGATTCCTGGTGTTCCATGGAGTTGCCTTCGACTGCATGATCACTGATCCGCGTGGAAGTCGTGCTTTTTACACTGCTGGCAGTCGTGTTGATAGAATCAGTGTCGAGCTGGGGAGACATCATGGCTTGGTTGCTGTTTAGTCTAATGCTTGATATTTTCTTGGGTTGGTTGATAATTTCCTAGAGCCTAGGACGGTGGATCCTATATGCTCTCGTGATGGTGTCTGACCGTGCAGGTAGACTCGTTCTTGTTTGTATTGCGAAGATAGAAGCTCAGTCTTGAGTATGAATACTCGAACTTCTGATATTTGAAAGGTTGACTTTGATATGATTGTATGTGCGTTTCGTGTGCGTGTGGTATGAAAGAAGCGACAAGGAGAACTACCATCTATATTCTAATTTTCTGCACAGCCTACTTTCAGATGGTGCACTTGACTTTATTGAAGTTTCGTTGTCAACAATGGCCTTGGCATGTATAATGAGGTGTTGATGATTGGTATGGGGGTCGCTCACGTGGATGACCCTCATTTGCTGACCCTAACCCATTGGCCGCCTGCACGCAGAGCAGATGGCGACTTACCGAAGATGGCTCAAACTTTGTATCCACCCGGGCCTTCGAGGTGCTCCACATTGGTTACACATCACAAGCTCAGTGGTCGAGTCCAAAGCTGACTTTGTCTTCGGTCAAGCCGGGGGTCCATACAACCAGGTAGGGTTGGGTATCAGGAAACCACTGTACTTGTTCATAGGTTGTAATATAGTAGACCATATCATGTTATCGCAAGGTCCATATCAGGAAGATAGTTGTATTCGTCGAGTCATCTCGGCTAATAATCTACTCAAATTTAGACAATCTTGGTGACAAGCTTACCTGTGTTGGCGCCAGAAAAGAGCTTCAACCAAGTCTTAGGAATATCCTCGAAACCGCCAGCGATGATAGTCTCGTTCTCAGCACCAATCTGGATCTTGCCGTCTTTGTAAGCTTGAGTAAGGTCTGTATAACGTCAGTACATGTTCAGAAGCTGTGTCCGTGATCAGGTATCGTCTTACCCTCGATGATCTTAGGCATCTGAGCGCCAGCATCAAGGCAGATGAAACCCTTGATCTCGATTCTCTGAGTGATGATCTCGGACCTACATATTGTTAGTTTGTGTTCGACAGCACGATACCTACTGAGGTCTCGATTACCAGCTTTTGATGCCGTAGGGCTCGCTGTGGTTGTTGTAGCCTGATATAGCCCCACAAGCTGCGATGCGACCAAATCTTGCCATGCGACCAAGCATGAGATCCAAGATCTCGCCACCAACATTGTCAAAGTAGACCTCGACGAAACCCTCAGTGGCTGCCTTGAGGTCCTTTTTGAAGGAAGGAGATTTGTAATTGAGACAGACGTCAGCACCGAGAGTCTCAACCCACTTGCACTTGTCGTCAGAGCCAGAAATACCCACAACCCTCTTGACGCCGAGAATGTGCTTAGCTATCTGAACTACCATAGAGCCAGTGGCACCAGCCGCACCACTGACAACAACGGTCTTGTCATCAGCATTGGTTCTTACTACATGCAGACCCCACCATGCGGTTACGCCTATAAGGCCGAGGGCGCCCAGGAAATGAGTCTCGCTCAAATCGTCGACCTTCCGGATGGGATTGCACTCGGCTTCATTAAAGACCTTATGCTCGGACCAGTTGACTTTGCCGGTGATGAGGCTACCCTTTGGGAACTTCGAAGATGTTGACTCGATGACTTCAGCAATACCGTAAGCGCCCATAGGAGCATCCTGCTCGACAGGTGGGACATATAGACGGGCTCTGTAGAACAATGAGAATGTGAGCCACAAGGCCTAAGTATTGGTCACGAGTCATGCTGGGGGGAGGGACTCTTCACAACACCTGTCATGTTGTCTCGTGCATTGCGTTGAAGTGGTATTTACTCACGGGTTGACGCCCTTCTGAATCCATCCACGCTGAGCCGGACCGTTGGAAAGGTACAATGTCTTAGCAAGCACCTGGTTCTCCTTTTCCAGCGCTGGGCGAGCTTTCTCAAGTGGTCTGAGACATGTTTTGCTAGTATTGTAAATTGAGTTTTGTTTGAATGGTTGGACTAACTCGATCAAAGTTGGGGGAGACTCTGTTATTTACGAAGCATGAATACAATCGCAATACTCCCAAGACCAACGTACACGCTTAGAAATACATTATTAGAAGAATATAGGATGAGTGGAGACACCCCACAGCCCCCGCTCAGCTTTAACAGATGTCCCAGGCAATTCGTATTTCACACCCAGAAGGTAATTTAGGTCCTTGGCAACGGCGTGGAGTGGCATAGGTCGCTTACAGTTTAGTGCCATCCGGAGTGATAAACCACATCCCGGACATTCCAGGCCAGATCACATATACCAGCTGGCTTTGAATATGAGCTTAACTTTTTGCGGACATGTCCTGTGTTTGCCATGAGGCTTTGTCTACTGAAAGTAAATGAAGGATGGATTCAAGCGATTCCAGAGCTCCAGTTGGTTTCGAAACGGCATAAACAGCAGTATCGGCGACCTCTCCAGTAGTTACGTTCTGTCCCACAAAAGCGGCCTTCAAGCTGTCCTCGCTCAATGTCAAAGCGTCGACGATGGTCTCTCCAGTCGTGGCTTGCATTGGGATCAACATGGCAACAAGACTGGCCAGGGTTGTGGGTGTAGTAGGAGGTCTCCAGCCGAGTTCATACAGAGGCTTTCTTCTTGCTCGATCAAGCTTCGGACATACTTTATGGGGGCCTGTCCTGTAATTTGGTCGCCCATAGCAGATAGATAAAGCGCTGTCTCCGCCACCTGGCAAAGCATCTGTGTTGGACTGAAGCTGCCCGAATTTCTGAATCTCGTGCTTTCTCGACCAAGACACGGTTATATCTCTCCTTCGCCGCCGCGGCAATGGTCGCCATGTTCGATTCGTTGTAGTAGGCAAGTACTGTCCCAGATGATTTGGTTGAAGCTGTGGCCGTCACTGGTAGATGCATCTGCGCGAGAAAGAGATGCGTCGTGTTCGATGGAAACATCATGGCGTTTACATATCGAGATCGTTACTCAGAAGCAGAGGGTCAGGATTTGATCCCATGGCTGTGGCACCGATGACTGAGGAGAAATCTGGACCGATGTTCATGCCTTTTGTCATTCCATCAAGATTCCGTTGCTCAAATCTCTATACACAGAATACAGAGGCACGGATCAAAGTATTCAGCAATGCACCCTTTCGCTCGACTCAGTCTTCCACTGATAACTACCTACCTAGCTGAACGTTCTATAACCACGCCTCCCCCACCTCCACCTCCATCTTCTTCTCGTAAGGTACGTTACACATCGCATACCATCTCGATCAGAAGGCCCCGTCTCTATTCAGAAACTACATGATGGCCCAACGTTGCAAGAACACCAGCCAGTGCCTACAGAAACGCAAAGCAAAACGTGCCATCATCAAGGTAAGGTACATCAACAAACTACCTTAGTCTAGCGGAAGTTCGGAACACAGTACTGGCTGGTTTGCTAAAGGTCTATACCCCCTGCCTTCGTGTTCGGGGTTCTGATGGCGCTTGACTTTGACGTGATCGAGTGCCCTGATATGACCGAGTACCAACATGTACATCACATCTTTTGCCGTTGTGGGACCTTTTCGTTATACATAAAGTACCATAGTTGGGAAGACCGCTCACTTCTCCGGCGCACATCAAGGTAAGGGAACAGAACGAGAGCGGGACTTGAGCGGTTCGGCTCTCAGCAGCACTGAGTTTCAGCATCGAGCGCGGCAAGGTACTAGATGATCTTGTTCTTCGATCCCGTCACCGGCACACCACGCACTTTCAAGACAGACAGCCGAGCAAAGAAGTTGCTGAAATTTTGATACTGTCAAAAGAAAAGAAAAGAAAAGAGGAGAATAAAAGATGCGCGCAAATTTGGTTGAAAAATGTATTCGAGAAGTTGGTATCCGCATGCATGCATGCGTGAATTGTACTCGTGAGCGCCGGAAGCAAATATACACCACCTCACGCTTCTTGATATCAAGCCTTTCCCTTTTGACACCGTGACAAGTGAGAGGGAGAGAGAGAGAGAGAGAGACAAAGAGCGCCAGACCACCGGGTACGATTACAGAACTCCTTCACTTTTTTGGTCCAGCCCACTCAGAATACAGTAAGGAATGCCATGCCAGGCTTATGCTAACAACACATGCTGTATCAATAGTTTCCTCCCACCTTGCCAGCGGCGAATTTTCTCTGATATTCATCGGCACCGATCCCGGCCTCCCTCTTGGGCGCCATCATCTTGACCTTGGCATCCTTCGAAACACCACTCTTTTTCTCAATCTCCTCGACCCTACTTAGGTTGGAGTAGAAGGTCCTCACCTTCTCGTGCGCGACAACCTTTCTGGCATCAAACCTCAACACTTGCAAGCCTTGCATCGACGTCGCTCTTGACAATGCGACGTACGCTTGGCCCTTTTCGAACACTTTGCCCAGATCCACCTTGACACGTTCTAGTGTTTGGCCTTGAGCTTTGTGGATTGACAAGGCCCAGGCAAGAATCAGGGGGATTTGTGCACGAGAGGCTTGGACTTCGCCGTCGGGCAATTCGATTTTCCAAGTCTCGCGTTGGCATAGGAGATCGCGGGTTGTGCCGTCAGTGATGGTAAAGCGGACGACAGGCCAAGCCTGCGTGGTGCTGCCATACAGGTTCTCCATTAGCCGGTTGGCAGCGCGCTTCTTTGCATCCATGTTCTCGGCAGCACCGTCTTTAAAGGTACCGCCTTGTGTGGCCGCAAATTCGTGCTCGTTCTCTGTGTAGCTGTCGAATTGAGCTTCTGACATGAAGCCGATGACTTTGCCTAGCGAGCCGTTGACGAGCGTTTCGTCAATGTTCTTGATAAGCATAACCTGGGCGCCCTTTTTGAGTTGGATTAATTCTGGTGCCATACAGTTTTGCAAGAGTTTGTCGCGCATGGCTTTATCTGCTATGGTGCCACCATCGCGAGCTTCGAAATTCTTAATATCGCCCACTAATTGAGACATTTTCGTACTGTTTGCGCGCTCAACTTCTGTTCGGGTAGGGAAGAGCTCTGTGCAGTCGATCTCGTCTGAAAACTCCATTGGTCGGTGTAGTTGTTGAAATGCTTTGATGGACGCAGGTGTAAGTCGACCCTCTCTCATCTCGTTCAGCATACCGGCAAACGCAGGGTCCTTTTGACGGAAGACGTGATGGAGACCGATCGTGTGTTCGATACTGGTGGTCCACGTCGCGGCATCAAAGGCGAACCTGGCGATCTTGCCACTGTCCGGCACAGGTGGAAGTTGGAAGAAATCACCAGTGATGACAAGTTGTATGCCACCAAAGGGCCGGCCATTGTTCCTAATCTGTCTCGCAATAGCCTCGAGCTTGTCGAAGAGCTCACCATCAACCATGGATATCTCATCGACGACGAGGACTTTGGTGCGCATCCACCTATGCTTAGCCTTCTGATTGCGCTTGATCTTCTTGACCAGCTCTGGGACATCCTCCTTTCCCAGCCCGATACCTGAGAAAGAATGCAGAGTCACACCACCAATGTTGCAGGCAGCCAGGCCGGTAGAGGCAGTGACGGCAATTCTGTCAGGTTCACGAGCGTACTTCTTGCGTAAAGTCGAGATGATCTCGCGCAAAAGAACGGATTTACCGGTACCTGCAGAACCGGTGAAGAAGACACTTTTCTTGTTTTCACAAACCAGATCCAGAACGTGCTGCTGCTCTTCGCTAAGGAAGACACGGGCGACAGTGTTCTTTTTTTTCTGAATGTTTATCTTCTGGATGTTTTCCTCGCTGGCATCATTAAGCTTCATTTTCTTTTTGTTCACTTCGCGCACTTTGTCTTTCTGCTCCTTCATAGCGCTTGCGGTGGTGTTCCAGGGGTATGGATTCTTCCTCGCTGGAGTAGCATCAGCAACGCGACTCCGAGGGGCAGCGACCGGCGGAGGGCCATTCTGGTCAAATTGACTTTCGCCAGACATCCATGGGAGCTTAGTGCGCTTGGCGGCAGAAGGTAGGGACGCAGGCTTTTCTCGCGCTGGAGCTGGGCCATTTGTGTAGGTGAATTTTCTTAATGCAGAAGCTTGAGGCGTCTCGAGATGTTCTGGAGGGGAGGAAGACCATGGCAGAGGAGCACTACTTCCGACAGGCTCCTCACAGACAGTGTTGGCCCTCGATGCATAGCCAGAGTCGGATCTCTCGTCTCTTGCTTGCTGCCTCGGTAGGGTTGGGTAGAACATGCCGGGCATCGTCGCCGTCGTGACTGTTGTCTTGGGTGCGCTGACTGGCTTAGGTGGGTTGAAGGGCTTCTGTACACTAGCTGATTTAGGCAACGAGGGATATGTGACTGTCGCCTTGGTTGAGGGATCCTCGATATCCAAATCTATATCATCATCGAAATCGTCCTCGTTGAAGTACTCGCAGCTAGTGACTCGCGGAGCTGTCGACTTTATGGGCGAATTTTCCTCGAAAGATGCATTGTTTCCCAAAGCTTTTTCCAATCCGCTATACGTTCGCTTGATACCAGTATTACTGAGGTGGGACTTGTTGTTCGAAAGTCCGTTGAGCGTGGAGGATGCACTCGGCCTTAAGATGTTGTGACCCAGACGCGAGACGGGACGGGAGTCGTTGACATTTTGCGCCTGCGAGGGGGGGCTCGACGAGAAGATGTTATTCAGTGTGCGTTGCTGGCCGCCTGCTGGCTTGCTGTGCTCGTTGACCGCCCTCTGAAACATGCTGCCGGATGTCGAATAGGGCCGAGAGGAAGGAAGTACGTGGATGATGGTGTAGGTAGAATGTCCGGGTGATGCAGGTGCATTCACGGATAATCTGCTGCTACCAAAGCGAGGAATGGCGGCCGGAACGCCTTGTGAAACGCCACTCGACTGCGCTGATCCCTTCCCAGCGACTGCTTTCAGTCCCCGCAGCATACAGTAACAGAAGAGAAGGACAAGAAACGTCACTAGGACGAGGTCGATGACATTGGCTGAATCGCGCGCAATCGCCATCACATTACGAGTATGCCCGGCCCATCAAAACGGGTCGACGCGTTAGACGCGAGATTGCTCGGTCCACTGAGATCCCCCGACATTTACCCCTCTGTCCCGATTCGGAAATACCTCCTCGGTGCATGTACCTTATCTACTGCTATTAATATTGCAAAGTACTGTACTGTGTGATGAGATACAAGATCGCATGTTAGATAAAGCACGAAAATAAGCAAGGGTAAGACGTCACTGTAATAACACATGCAAAACTTGGCTGCGAAAACATGGACTCAATTCTTCATATGCCACAAAGGGATTGGCTTTCGTTGAATCCATCCCACCATCTTGTCTTGTCGCATGAGCAATCCCATCTACCTTCTGCCGCCTTCCCGTAAATAGAGACGTATGAAGCAGTGCTTTCGCCAAAATGAAACAAAGATAATGGCAACCCGTCTTGCCAAGTCAACAACAACGAGCAAGAGGCAAGGCAGCGACAGCATGAACGTCCGCAATATGTCTAGGAAATGGGGTATACAGCGAAGAAAGATAGTGACAATTGCCAGTCTCGTCAACATTGCAGCTTTGTTCACCGACCGGAAAGGAAACTCATTGGAGTAGAGATAAAAGTAAAGAGTAAAAGGACAAAAACTACACGGCCTGCAGAAAATCTTAAATCTTTTGCATTCCCCCCGCTATCATGTCAAATCGACCTTGTGAAAAGAATAAACCTTTGGGTAATCGCTCCGGCATGCAAAATGGGTAATGGTTTGGATGTTAGGAGATGCTCGGAAAAAGCAATGCAGAGACAAGCTGCCCCCTATCCAAGAGGAAGGTGACCATCAAGCTTCGAGTCGCTCCCTTCTTGATGTGAAATGTGGAGAAGCGACAGCCATCCAGGGCAACCAGTGCCTCGAAGAGAGAGGTTCGTTATGCTCTGTAAGACTCAAGGAAAATCGTCAAATCGCTCAGCCTTGGTAGCCGCCGTAGGCACTGGCGCCGTAAGCGCCATGCTGAGGAGCCATGTAGCCAGCTGGAGAAGGACCTCCGCGGCCGAAACCACCTGCACTCTGAGGCGGCATACCCTGAGGCATCTGGGTATAAGGGCTCATGCTAGCTTGTCCATATGGTGCGGGAGGCTGTCCAAAGTGAGCAGCGGGGGTGGCAGCTATATGCACTGTTAGCCCTCCATTCACGTGAATGATGAAGCTGTCAATGACTGACCTTGAGGAGACATGGGAGTTGGCGCTCCGTACTGTGGGAAGCCGTAACCTTGAGGGGTTGGTGGGAAGGCACTGGCGGGAGTAGCAGCAGTGGCAGGAGAGTAGCCGTCAAATTGACCGGTAGGAGGGCGGTCCTTACCCCACTGTTGCATGGTCAGCTCGGCTTGATTGCGTTCGGATCTAGTCAGCACTTACACTGCACTTCAGAGGTCGACCGTTAACCTGGTATCCGTTGAGC
This sequence comes from Delphinella strobiligena, assembly GCA_009982845.1. Classification (NCBI taxonomy): domain Eukaryota; kingdom Fungi; phylum Ascomycota; class Dothideomycetes; order Dothideales; family Dothioraceae; genus Delphinella; species Delphinella strobiligena. The sequence goes on from JAADKB010000010.1 coordinate 184,154, forward strand.
TGGCAAATAGCCATGGCCGCGTTCTCGTGAGTATCCATCTTGACAAAAGCGAAACCGCGGTCAGATTGGAAACGAGTCTCGGTGACGTAGCCAAAGTTTTGGAACAGAGGGACCAAGTCGTTCTGCGTCGTGTAAGGGGTGAGGTTGCCAACGTAGCAGGTCGTCTGCCATGCAGGCGTCTGGTTGATGACCGTCTCATAAGATTGAACACCCGCGGTCGGGAACTGGTGGTGTTGAGCGAAAGGAGTGGTAGGAGTCATGCCCATCTGGACCATGGCCTGTTGTTGAGCAAACGAAGGCTGTCCCTTCTGATTGGCCCAGTTGCAACGAATTGCACGAGAGCCCAGCCACTCGCCATCCATGGAACTGAGAGCCTTTTCGGCGTCGCCGCGATCCCTAAAAGCGACGAATCCGTAGCCGCGCGAGCGGCCGGTCTTCATGTCCCACATTACGCGGGCTTCGGAAACACTGCCAAAGGCGGAGAAAGCCTGGAGCAAGACCTCATCGTTGACCTCGTTGGAGAGATCACCGACGAAGATGTGGAAGTGGTTCGATGTGTCTTCCTTGCTGGTGTTGTTGGATTGATAGGCCCAGTTGACACGGATTTCCTGCTTCTTGTTAGCACATTTGGTGTGCGCCCGACGAGCCAGCCACATACGGATTGATGGACACGTCTGCCATTAAGTGTTGCCATAGCTCTTTCTGCCGCGAGGGGGTCGTCGTACTCCACGAAGCCGTAGTTGAGACCCTTGGCCTGGAACTGAGAAAGATACAAGGTTAGCTGGTCTCTGTATGCGATAAAAGGTAAAGCATCTATGTGTTTGAGTGAAAATGAAAGCAATCATCTGTCAAAGACTCTGCATGTAATGCGTCTAACAACAGGCGCTAAGGGGGTGCAAGTGATTGTGCAGCCCTCGTCTGGGTTCAACTTCCTAGAGAGGACTGCCGGCCCGCAGCTTGAATCGCCTTGTAATAATTGTGTTTGACTCACTGGCAGATCTGCACGCACATTCTTGTCGGGGATGATCTTGACGTTCTGAACATGTCCAGTAGTCTCAAAAATCTGCCTCAAGACCTCTTCCGTGACTCTTGGATCCAATCCTCCCACGTACAAGGCTCGCTTGTTAGGCTCAGGAGCCGCACGACGAGGACCGGCGCTTGAGGGAGAGGTGATTCCATTGTCACCTCTAGGCGAGGTGACTGAGGTCGGCACGGGGCCATTGTTCTGCGGAATGCTCAGCGGAGGTGGCATGTGGGAGCCGTTGTAAGGCTGCTGGCCAGGCGCAACACCAGTGGGGGAAGCAAAGGTCGAGGCTTGCTGAATGTCCTCCATTTCGTCGGATGGGACCGGTCGAAGTTTCGATGTATGTACGGGGATAGCAGGAAGATATTGCGTCGGAGCGTTTGATTAACTGCCGAGCGGGGAGGATGAACTTGTCCAAGTCCAAAATCTTTTGCAGGGGAAGAAATTAATTTGCGGGGTAGCAAACAAATGTTGTCTTAGCTCGGTGTACCGAAGGAAAAGCTGAGATAATGTGGTATCAAGTGACAGGTCGAAGCGCTTCAAGAACTTGCACACGCCGTGAATGGCAGATTGATGACTGGGAAAAGACGAAAAGCCGGGAAGGGCAAGGACTGGAAAGACAACAGGCTAAGGAGAAAGAACAAGTCAACTCCTATGGCTCAGCCAACCGTGAGAGGACCAGTGCAAGGCGCGAGAAAGGTGATGAGAGGGAAAGGTGTGTTGCAGCGAAGCACAGCTTGCAAAGAGGTGATCAATTAAGGCAGCGACGACGGGCTGCTCCTGCCCCAGTTAATTAACCCGAACCGGCGCTAGCGTAGCATCCAAGGGTCTTATGCAGAGCCGCAGGGTTCACGCAACGGTCTGAACCTTGTGCTCAGTCCCACGCGCAAAGCGACCACACATCGTCGGCAGCTCCTCTTGGAGCGACTAGGGTGGGCATATAATAATATCTATCCACCAGCACTGCCATCTGTGGCGCGTTACTCGTCTCTAAATGGACCAACAGCAACATCCTCCTGTGATGAAGTCCCCACTCGACCAGCTTGAAGCTCAGGTCAATCTTGTCGTATGCAGTGTCCCCGCCCAGCCCAAATTGCGACTATGTGCTCACCTGATCTTTTATAGCTGGAACATACCGGGCGACTCTTCGCGGGCAGCGCAAGAGATAAGAAAGACCATGTCATCGCGAACAATCCAGCCAAGTTGAAGCATCACCTTTCCGGTGCGATTGACAACTTCCACGATGCGCTTGACGTGTTGGAGGAGGAATTGGTGAGTCTACTTATATATACCTCGAAATCGCATACAGTCAATCAAAGGTAGGCTCACGATGAAAGTAGGCCATAGCCAGAGCTGTAATGCGACGGGATCTGGCAGTGTGCAGAACAGCCCTAGGAGCCCAAGCAACGGAAGCTCGCAGCAGCGAGCAAACCGCGAGCAATGGCGTGAAGGATGAGATCAAGCGCGAAGGCGAGATTTCAGAGAACTTACACGACGTAGACGTGGATATGACTGAAGAGTCACCAAAAGTCCCAAAGGAATCGCCGTCCCATGGAGACTCAAAATCCGCAGCCATAGCATCTGCAGACGCAGCTCAAGACCAGCATTTGGAGCAAAGGCCGGACCAATCTCAGAATGACCAGCAGCCTCAGGATCCCCTTCAGATCGACATCCCATCAGGCGAGCACCAAGGCGACAATTCTACAGATGCCCAAACGGGCACTTATAGCAACTTTGACTTTGAATCCCTCTTCAACGACCCCTCTGCCCATCCGAGTCCGGACATAGTCCAAGTCCCCGAGCAGGCCCTAGAGCCAGCTCAGCCAAAGCCAAACGCTCTCACTGCCGAACCAAACTTGGAGCTCAAGCCCGACGAACCAGCAAACAGCAACAATCTCGCTGCCGGCCAAAGCAGTGTCGCCACCCAAAACAAAGACACCAGCAAGCCAGCAGAAGTCGACGCCTTCGACTTCGGCGACCTGACCAAGTTCGGCGACAACAACGATACCAACACGCACACCACCGACAACGACAACATCTCCTCCCTCCTTCCCGGTCTGGAGTCCTACGCCAACGCCCCAACCTCAACCAACACGCCCCAACAGTCCACCAACCAACCCACCGACGACGCCTTCAACATCTTCGACGCAGCAGGCGCTCCCTCCTTCGGCACCAACGAACCTGACAACAATAACAATAACGCGCAGCAAGGCCAAGACGGCGACGAAGGGAATCCAGAGTCCGAGCATAAGGAGCAGCGAGACGACACCTTTGACGCGTTGATGAATTTCGACAACTTCGACATGGGCAGTTTCGGGGCTGGCGATGATGCGGACGATGGAAAGGCGGCTTTCGATGCTAGTTTCTTTGATATTTCTTAGCTTCTCATCATCTTATATTTTGGTTTTGTCATCTTTTATCTGTAGCTATGCTGTCTTGATTGGCGCGTGCGAGAATTGGATCGTGTACATGCATGCACGTAAGGTAGTAACACAGTCGAGCCATGGCGAGTAGAGTAGGTCATGCATATCATAATCACCTTAAAGACATGACACTGCACGACATCCCACGAACAGTCCTATCGCTCTACTTGTTCAAAAATCAGGGCATCTCAAGCAGCACCTAGAAAATCACAAAAGGGCTGTATTCCAACCTTCATTCCAACCTTGGTTCAACCCATTTTTTGGGGTCCGGGCAGGGGCGGGATTATCGTATGAATTTTATATAATAGCTCTAGCTAAGTATTTAATGAACGTAAGTGGCTCGCTCGTTACTTCTTCCAAAGGAAAAACGCCATTGTTGAAGAGAGTGAGAGTCAATGTAAGAGTCGAAGTAAGAGTAAGAGTCAAGTCGAGTAGATGTCGACCCTCGAAAACGAGAAAACCGGAAATGATGTGTCTCCTCCTGGAAGATGAAAATCTTCCTGGATGCTGGAATTCCTCCTGAAAAGTAGAGAGCGTCCTGGAAGTAAAAGCGCTCCTGAAAATAAAGGTCTCCTGGAAGTAAAAAGCCCTCCAAAATCAAAAGAGCGTGAGAGGAAAAATCGTAGAATGGCAGTGAAAAGGTAACTGCTGCTCAGCGTCTTCCTCTTGACATGTGAAATGGAAATAACAACTGCCATCTGACGGTCGACGAGCCTTTGTGCCACGTCCGTCCCATCTCTTAAAGACCTGATATCCCATTGTCCTCGCTTTTGTAGTTCTTTGGAGAATGTGGTTGCGACGATCTAAGGGCGAAACGCGACGATGAAGGACGTTTTGGTGGGGATGTGAATGGGGTGAGGCTTTAAGGGCGCGACGGCAGCTAGGTTTGGAGAGGTAAAGGCGAGAAGGAGTCCCGAATGAAGATTGGAAATGGTTGTTGAAATGCATGAGAGGGCACTTGAGAGACGACGGTGTCGAGAGGTGGCGTCTCAAATCCAACGTGGTGATTGGAAACTTGACTTGCAAGAAGTAGGTAGACGCTGGCAGCGGGAAGAATCTAAAACGGTGTCAGCGAAGCACTTGTTCTGTGGTTGTAGAAATGACTTACGTCCAATACGCTTAGCAGATCTCGATTGGGTTCTCCTTTGAGCCTTTGCGGTCAGTCGGATCGGTCAATTCGGCAACGCCACCGTCCGAGTACTCGGCATAGAGTACAAAGCCAGGGTAACCATGAGGGCTCATCATGGACTCCTTGAGGGGAAAAGTGAAACATTCTGGCAGGGACCCGCTGAAAGAGACTCTGGGGATACCGCGAAGCGTGGAGAGCGGATACAGCAGGTCGGCCAGACTCTGGTCGGGGTAGCAACAGTCTTCGTAAGCTGAAGAAGCCTCCATGTCGTCCTCGAAACGGAGGTGAAATTCGGCGAGATTGTTCTTCTCTTTGAGCGCCTTGGCGAGGTCTGAGATCAGACTTACGTATCTCCACTCTTGGAGATCGAGAGCGAGGTAGCGGACACGTTGGATGATATTGCGACCGAAGAATTTGAAGAAGGAGTCGGGATTCAGTTGGGCGGGGACTACACCACGGATGATGAGTGGCTTGTTGAGGATGACCTGCAGGGCCTCTTCGTGGATCTGTCGGTTGATGAGCAAGACGTTGGGTGTGGTGAGAGTGGGGTAGTCGAGCTTATCGGCCGTGTCAATCTTGTCCATGAAGTTCTCCAGTGCTTTGTTGCCATCGTCGAGATCTGCTGCGTAGCTGTAGATCTTCTCTCGAACCTTCAGGGGTAGGCTGAACAGTGCCTTGGGCTCGGATGTCATTTGCTTGATCACTGTCGCCTTGAACTCCTCTGTCATATCGGCCTCGATGATAACACACTTGATACCACGGATGGTAGCGATGGTGTTCTTGAAGCCATCGACAAAGTGTCTGATACCACACGGGACTGTGCTGCTTGTGCAATTCTTGAGATGCCAGTTGAAGTCTTCAGCTTTGACAAGGAACTTGAACTTCTTGAGAGAATGGCCATCTTGCAATATGTGCGACAGCTGTCTAAGGAGATGTTGAACACCGTGGAATGTTATGTTCAATTTGCTGTCCGTCAGGTCAACACCGGCGTCAGTGATCGTCATGTTGGTAATGTTTCGCAGAAGATTGGCGCTGATGACATCGTGGAGGTTTGCGTGGAGGATTCCATGGGTGAGGAAGATGGGCGTGTTGTAAAGAATGTCGCGTGATTCTTGATAGATCTCTCTGTTGACGAGGATGATGCCTGGACATGTCCTGCAGCATCCTGGTGGCGGGGTACTCTTGGGTAAACCGCTTAAGACGATCAGATTGGTGTAAAATTCGAAGTACTTATCGACAGCATCAAAATTGAAGATGAGTTTGTAGACCATGATTCTGAGCTCGGTAGGCAGCTCCAGAAAAGGGAATGTCTTTCTCTCTTGTCGTGGTAGTGTCCTGGCCGAGAGAGGGGCGTTCCTGCGACAGATACCTTCAGGAAGCATTGTGTAAGCTTGAGTAGGAAGCAATAGCTCTTGAGATGGTCGTCGGCAAGTTTCAAAGGCCGTATGGCGAGGAGGACTGAGAGGATCACGGTAGGTAAAGTTGGATATGTCCAACCGCCGCTGATCGAGGTAAGGTGTCGAATGAGTATGCTCTCTGGCCAGCAGAGATCTTTAAGGATGTCAAGTGGTAACTGTAGATGATATACTTGCCTGGCAGTCGTATGGATGAAATGCCGAGTACCCTGTCTGAGGAGCAGATTGACGTCTGGAGTGAAGTAACCGCCGTGTTGAAGTCAACGTCAACCAGGCGCCGCAAGGAGATTATCAGGTGTCCGGACCAGCAGACGATTGATACCTTGGAGGCAAAATTCGAGATATACTAAGGAGAATGTAGATGGAGATTGGTATTAGGAAAAGAGAAAAAGGAGAAGGTTGTACTGTGGTGAAGTGCAAGTGAGGTTTAAGGTATGAAACGCTCAATTGGAGCTAGTCAATTGACAAAAAGTGATGCTATTGTGCCAACTTTCTCGTCCGCCAAGGTACAGCTCTGATAATAAGAAAACGAGCATTGGGTTGATTTTCAAAATATTCTTTGCGTTCAACAATACAATTGTACTCTTTGTTGTTATGCAGCTCCTAGAACTCACAATAGCTAGAGCTGCCAAAGCCTCAAAAGAGACGTGTTTCTGGGACGATCGTCGAGGCATTACTTCACTTACAGCCCTTGGTGATGTACTCTATATGTTTCGGCGTCTTGACTCTCTCCCAAGCATGCATTGTTAGAAGAACAACATGGCAAAGGAGGAGGAGTGGTGAGACGCCATGTAAGCGAGGCAGAAGCACGGACCTTGAGCTTGTTCCAGGCTGTTCACCCATATCACAAAGCCAAGAAGGCAATGTCACGATCGTATTCTGGTCAAAAGCAGATACGATGTGAAGTATCGCGAAAACCAGTTATCGGTATCGAGTTCATGTGATTGAGAGTCATCTGTCTTGCATAAAAAAGGGCCTCGAGTAGAGTACCCCTGAGCACACCCTGTCGTCGCAAACTAAAAGATTCAGCATTGGCAAATGGCCACCCGGAGGCAATAGATCGCGGAAGCAAAAGATGACCAACCAATGCCTGGAAAATCTCACCAAGCCAATATTTGAAGGACAGCAAGAAATTCACCGTCCTACTGCCTCAAGAGCATGTTCAAATCCACCAGCTCCGTGCTGTCTCGCAACGCATTTCCAGTGATGATCGTAGTCACCCGTCCACTCCTCCTTAAGCCCATCTCCTCATCGTCGTAGCCATAATTTTTGTAGTCATCTGAGCCGCCAGTTTCATTGTCCTTTTTCACTGACTGAGTGACATGGATCAGCCCTCCCTTTCCTGAGTGGCCGAAAGGCGCTGGGCTCTTCCCTCCTTTACTCCCAAGCACCCCCCTTCCCTTCTCGAATAACCTTGCGTATAGCGGCCTGAGAGTTGCCAAACAAGCAGCTGTGATCCCTAGCCCAGGCTCCACAATAGCCCAGATGATTGTGTCCGTACTGCTGACATAGAAGCGAGGCGTAGGATTCAGTCCAGAGACGTAATAAGTGCGCACACAACTAGCCAGAGATCCTAGTCCCGCGAGCAATATGACCACAGCCACAGAAACCTTCTTACCCAGTGGTAAGGATGTCTGCCATATGATACTGATAGGTAGTATTGTGAAGACCCAATCAGTGACGCAATTCAAGACACCATGCGAAATGGCGAGCCTTTCGAAGACCTTGAAAGGAATGCATTTGCCTGTAAGGCTCTCCATCAATTGTTGTGATGAGGGTATGCCGCAATCGAAGGTTATCAGACCTATTATCGCGAGGGCAAAGGCGGCGTAGATTAGTGTTGAAATCAGAAGAAGGCGCTTTTGCCAATGGTTGTTGCTCAGGACTTTGTGGTAGAAGATGCAAAAGGAGGCTTTGAGTGAGATTGTACCTGCAACGTAGAGGGATTGCTCGGTCGGTACGAGCTTGGAGCTTCGTTAGAGTGGGTGCACAGGACGTATAGTAGGAAGAGGAGAGGAGTTTCAGGAGGACAAACTTACCAGAGCAATCTTTTTCGCGTTGGAAAACGATAAGCCTGATCTTTCGAGATGTGCTATGTTGAATAGAATGCCACATTCGGCTATGTAGAAAGCCTTTTCTTCAGTAAGTTTGTGCAGCTCTTCTATAAGCTCATGTCTCTTTTCCTTGGTTGTTGTTTTGTCCTTGTTTCTTTTTCACAGTAAGGCAACTCACCAAAGTAACAAGAATGGCCCAGTCATCCCAACCCCAAGTGTTCTTGGTCATCCTGGTTCGAACGTACATCCTCGCCGCTACAAAAAAGACGGCCAAAGAAAGTAAGATGGATGCTATACCAATCATAGCGAGCGGTCCGCTTTCTTTTGGCGGCACAATGACAGGAGCCGCAGGAGCCGTGCTCGGATCTGCCATGATGGATCGTTGTTGTTTTTTGGTCAGAGTCTTCACTCAAAGTTGCTCAACGAGGACCCGCTGATGGTGTGTGGCTAGCAGGAGGGATTCCTTGAATGGAAAAGATTGTTGGTATAGTGAAGTCCTTGTTGGTTATGGCCATCAAATGGGCGGCGGCTTGGTCACTCGTGTTTCTGTTGCGTTGCGCTGCGTTGCGCAACCTTGGACAGCGCACGAGGTCTGAAACGTGAATGCAGTAAAGTGCAGAGTCACCCCTTAAACGTGTAATATATATGAACTGAAAGTACTGTACTCACATGCTATTCACATCTTAGAAGCTGACCCAATCTTGCATGTGCAATGGCGGCAAGATTGCGCGAGTTGTCCATTGCCGAACGATAACGATTCCCTTTGGGTTCAGTATAGAGAAGAGAATTGCATTTGCAAAGATGTTGGGCCGTCATTGGAACATGAACGAAACTGAAGTATGATTTGCCAGAAACCTGCCCTCGTCCCGGGACCGTACCTTCCACATTTGCCATAGGACACCAGTCAAGACTGTTCATGTTCAGTCCGCTGCCCGTATTTAAGAAGACTCACAATGGGTATCCGCCGATCCATCCCTGTCATTGCACCACGTCACAACGCCCCTGGCGCCAAGAGAAATGCTTCTGCCGCTGCTTCTACATCTCTTGTTATCTTTCCTGCCACGCATGGTGATGCATATTTCCTCATTCTCCTGGCTCGAGAAGTGGTTGTGTATCGTCAATTCATTTCCTTATTATGCAGTATCCATTTAGTCTATGCTTAGCTTCATTTCTAGCTTATGCTTCATCGCCGTCTACGCCTTCGAGGAGAATGTACTCAAGGATATCGCTCAGTGTGAGTAATCCTTTGAGTCTTCTATCTTCGTCGATGACGACGAAGCGATGGACACGGGATTTGCGGATAGTGTCGAAAATAGAGTCGAGGCGATCATTCAGAGTACAAGTGAAAATACCTGGGAAGTCCTGGATTGGGATTAATGATGAGTTACTTGGTGCGGGGAACGAAGGATGAAGGAATAAGGAAAGATGGAGCTTACATCTGATCGTTTGAGGAGGGCCTCGCCTACTGTGAGAGAAAGGTCGTCGTAAACACCACCCTTAATTAGTGCAATAACGTCGACAGCCTCAAAGACGTTGACCAGCTTATCTGAACACGAATAGCGGTCAGCCAGAATTTCAGGCATAGGTATATAGGCGTCATCATGAGCGACAACTTACCCTCATCGTCAAGGATGGGCACACTGCTTATCGAGTACTTGACAAACAAATGAATGACATCCATGACGGGCGTGTCCATGCTAGCTGTTTGTAGTCCATCGACCGTGGCACATCTCATCTCAGCCAATCGCTTCCTCAACATCTGCGTCTCTTTCACATTGACAGCGACAAACTTTAAGATTCTGTACTGTGTCACCACGGATACGACCATGCTCCTGTTTGTCTCATCATCGACATCAACGAGCGGGATTCGACGGGCACGCGACTCGAGCATGCGACGACAGGCGGTATAAAGAGGTTGCATGGGGTGCGAGGAAATGGTCTCGAGCGGCTGGACACCAATGGCCTTTTCAATGTCGCGTAGCGAGCTGAGTCTAAACTGATCGATGGTGCCGAGAGAATCTGGGTTTTGAACGTAATATTGGATGACATTGATATAGTCGGAGACGGTCAGGAGACCGGCAAAGGTCGAGGTTTTACTGTCCCATAATGGTGCTGAGACAATGCCTGTATAGTGTGTAAGTTCCCAGAAGCTTGCCGAAGTTCGCTACATGTGTAGGATGGAAGTGGAGGAACGCACTGTTTTGTATGAGAATGTTCAGACTCTTCTTGACTAGTAATGCTGTATCGAAGACGATGAGCCGGAAACTGAGCGGAAGGACATCGTAACTCGTCCTGACCTTGAGAAAGGCTCGTATGGTTCTCTATGGTGACTATAGTATCAGCATTGGCTCTGTCCCACGTATAGTCATCACTTAAGCCAGGTCCATTACTGCTTCCTTTCGCCTATGGATCATGACCGATGATTGCTCATCGCATTCACTCACCAAGGCCTCGAGCTGTTCCTGGTCCAGTGGACTCATCGGTTTCGGCTTTGGGATTCTTAAATTGGATGTGTGCTGTTCGTGACTATGCTTGCGCTCTACAATCGCATTGTCTGTCGACCTCTTCCTAAGATAATGGCTCGGCGCAACGAAAGGCAATGGTCGTTGCGCAATCTCAAGATCAGGCGATGTTGGCGAGTTGGTGTGTGAAGTGCTGCCAGCCGTTGAAACCGATCCTCCTCGAGATGATGCTTTCAGATTCGTTTCCACTACAATGCCATGTGCATGCGTGGTGGCTTGCGGCTCGTGCTGCTGCCCCTCATGCTGAAGCTGAGTAGCCTGAGTCGTTGCCGTGTGCTCGACCGCATCAGAGTCTAGCGTCAAGCTTGGCTCCAAGGTTGTTGCTGGCGGGGATGTCATTTTGACTTCCGTTTCTTTTGCAAGCCTGTCTTCCGCCCAAGGTGCTTTGCTGCCGTGTACGTGCTGCCTTCATTGGAGAGTCCAACGGTCAAAGACTTTTTCTAGGACCTATGCAAATAGCGATCATGAGATGATGTCGACTTAGCCCTCTATTGATCGGTGCTATCATTGCGGGGCTCCACTGCCAAGACAAATATATGGCCAGTAGCGCGCCTGCTTGCGTTGATCACTGCTACAATACTTTATAATTAAGGTACCCTGTTATTAAATGACATGTGCTGTCTTGTGCTTATAATCATGCAGTTCCTAAGCTAGGTACACTGGTGATCTTCTCGTTTCTTTTCGTCTAAACCGAACCGCGCAAAAGACGCATATATGCCCGGCCTACTCTACCATTGCTGCCCAAGGCGAATTTTCCTCTTGACTGCCTGTCACAGCGATAAGCAATACACATTTAATCTCCTTGGTAGAATAAAATTCCGTGGCTGAGCATCCATGCACCCATGCCATGGCCGTAACTAGAGTGAGCCCCTGTAACACGCGTCCTAAGCTCCTGTTTCCCTAAACATCATGAATCCTTCATGCCCATTGTCGGGAATTTACAGTCCCACTACTGCTTGTGCTGTGCGGCTTCAATTTCTGCCTGCGGTGGTTCTGGCTTCTTATCCTTTCTTGCCGCCTCCAGTGCGGCAGGGTTGAGCTCCGGTCCAGGCTCAGCCTCTTCTTCTTCAAGGATGTCACTGGGAACACGGTCTAGGTACTCGCCACTCTCGTGAAGCACTTCCTTTTGTCTACTGATAATGGCCTCGGTCTCGCTAATGCCACCCTTTTGCGTTGGAGGATCACCTTCTACGCCAATCGGCTCAGCCTTGCGGTCGACAGCCTGCTGGACGGCCTGGTTGTCGAAGCGAACCACCATGCATGAGAGATTGTCGGTCGAGAAACGCGCCAGGGCGTGGTCAACGAGAGCACGTGATGCCGATTGTGGATCGTGAATGCCACGGATGAGGTCGACCGCTTCTTGGTCCGAGCAGACGTCCCAGAGCTATCCCGGTCGTCAGTCTATGCTTTGACAATATCTCAACACTCCCAATACTCACCCCATCACAAGCCAAGATGAGGAACTCATCAATGTCGGGCTGAATCACCGTCTCCGTTGTATAAGGGTGGCCAGTGACCAGGTCCTTCATGTAAGCATCACCCAGCGCACGAGTCACGGCAAGAACACCATTGACACGGTTGTTGAGGATCAGTCCTCCAGCACCTGCTATCCGCTTGCCCTCGTTCTCGTCACTACCCTTGTGGTCGTACGAGAGGCGCAATGCCTTGCCATTTCGGCACAGCACAATGCGGGCGTCGCCCACGTTGGCCGTGTACAGAACGCGTTGACGTGTGGCTGCTTGTCTGAGCTTTGCTTCAGGATCTGACATGGAAGGTGCACCAGCCTCCGCGGTACTTGAAGCTATCGATCCGTCTGAGGCTGCCTTGACTGCGGCTGCCGCGGCAGGGGCAATGGCGGTAGAGCCTGTAGCCGACTGCGAGTTCGGTATTCTGTCTTCCCAGCGAAGGACGGCAGTAACGGCAGTGCATCCGCTGTTCTTGAGTGGAAGCTTCTCCAGCTGGTTATCGACGCTGGTGAAGGTCATGTCGAGAAGTTCAGGGATGGGAGTATTGGGGTGCTTTCGTATGATTTCTTCAAGCAAGATATGAACTTTTTTACCACACCAATCTGCGGCAAAGGTACCTGCGTGACCGTCAAAGATGGCGAAGTAACCATTGTCGGTTTCCACGATATCATTCGAGTCAGACGAGGCAACAGATCCAGAGTGGTTGGCGTGGTGCTCGACCTTGGTGCCCAGAGCAGGAGCAGGGGTGCTGAGAAAGTTGTAGAGATAGGCATGTGTGTCCTCCATTGTTCTTCGGCATTTCTTGTTCTTATCTTCGGTAACGCCGACCCTGAATGTAGATCTTGCGCCCGGATGAGATTCGCCGGCAGAGTTGTTGAGCGAACCTTGAGGCACACTCAAGGCGGGGTCGGTTCTACCCAACTTCTGCATGGGTGTCTGTGGCTTTTCGTTTTTATCGTTGGGGGAACTGCTCAGGAGAGAGTTTCTCGCGCTTGAGAACATGTCACGGGCCCTAGAGACACCACTACTCCTCCTCTTCTTCTCGCCCGGGGGACTGGCGCCCTCTCCGGAACCCTTGCGTGTCTTTGCCTCATCATGCAAGTCAGCCATTGAGCCTTCAGTTGTAGTAACGTGTGGATTATCTGAGACTTGGGAGCTGTCAATTGCTGAGCTGTCGCCGTCCTTGGACGAGCCGAACATCCGGTTGAGCAAGCCTCCTTGACCGGAGAGGCGTCTGTTCTTGGTTCCTGCCAGCGTGATGGTAGTGTGAGAGAGTGACCGTAATCGGAATTTCGAGAGCTGTTGGAGAATTCGGAGACGAAGTTGGTCACGTCAGAAACGTGCACCAAGGCACAGGATGTGCTCGGATGAACGTTTTGTTTAAGATGTGGGGCGCTTCAATGAGATTGATTTTCAGGAGGCAGATAGCTGGGGATACAATGTCAGTAAGGCTTTCCGGCTTGACTCTTGTGATAGATGAATTTAGAGCATGTGCTGAGATGTGATGCTGCGAATGCAAGCATTCATAAGAGACATTGCGTCCACAATGCGGCATGCAGTATGAAACACCGAGTGTGGGGCATGGATCAAAGGACACACAGGTACCTACCAGCTTTATGACAAATCGATGTCGAACGATGTGGATTGAAGACGACTTGATGTGGTGTTGATGGAGCACGGTTCGAAAGAGGCACTTGTTGTACGAAGGCAGTGTCGTTGTATGCTTGCTTGTCCTGGAAGTGGAACGCTCGTGCCCGGGTCGTTGGAAACCTACTGTGCTAGCAGCGAGAGGGGTGACGTCTGACGTAGAGCAGGCGCTCGGACCGCTCTTTCCATCAAAAGAAGCTCAATTTGATCTCGGCTACGTGGATCTTGTCGTGCTTGGCTCATTTATCATAACGGAAGAACCGGCCTTTGTCTTTATCCGCCAGAAGCGGCACGCTGTTCTCCTAGCAGAAATGCTAAAGTAGTAAAGGCGTGCGCCAGAGGCAAGATTGCTTCATGCAGCCGACAGAGCCGTCCAAGGGGCCATTTAAGGGTCCACAGTATGCACTGTTAATTGTGTCGCGTGTTTGCGGCCACCCCGCAGCGTTCTTGTTTGACTGGTGCCAAAATCTCGACTGAAGTATACGAGCCGTGGCTCGCATGAATGATCTTGCTATACTATGGTATTCTCGTAAGTATCACTGGGTCGTGATGAGACCGACCGCTATTTGGCCTCCCGAATCCGAACTGTATGAACGCCCAACGCCCCGCCTGCTTAAAATTCACGCGTGAGCCGGAATCGTCTTTATCGCCGCAAACTGTCCAGTCTGGCTTGAAGATCATCATCACCAGGGTCGTCTCCTATTGCTTGAGCCACTCTTCCCTCGGCTACTGTCTGCTTCTGAATACCAGAAGGTGTCTCTCCGAGCTATCATAATGTTAGCAACGTCCTAGGCACGTGCTCGTCCTGTGCACTTACTGATTGACCGAGATCCACGCCTATTTCATCCAAGACCTGGTTGACAACCTCCTCGCCTTCCTCTTCATCCTCCAAGCCGGTCACATCGTCGATAGCGTCGTCCATCATCTCTTGTCGTTGGTCCATGATGTCGTTCTCCCGCTCGAATTCCATAGCTATCCGTTGAAGCGCCGGAAGGTTCATTTGCCTGTTCATGCTGCCTAGAAGCTGCGTGGCACCCTTCATGGACTGCATCATCTGTTCGTTGCTGCGGACGGTCTATAGTTATCAGTATGAATGCATATAGTCGGTGGAATGTGGCAGCCTTGGGCTCACCTGGATGCGAAGAGAGATGGCCTGCAGCTGAGTTCTCATTTGGTAGAACTTTTGGATATACCTTGAAGTTCCATGTCAGCTTGAGATGCATGGTCTTGCATGCGCCGCGCGCTCACCGTCTCGTCCTGACCAGATCTTTCGCCTGGATCTTAACAGCTCCCATCTGACCATTTTTGGCGTTCTTCTTGATGTCCTGAACGAGCTTCTTTTCCTGGTTTTCCAGCTTCGTGCGCTCGCGATCAAGCTCTCTTTGCGTCTTCTCCAATGCTCGTTGATGTTTCCTGAGTCGTTCTGCTGGCGTCATGCGCTTGCCAAAGGCCCATTCTATGACCTGATAAAGAAGAGATTAGAAGGCTGCAGGCTCGAATCCGCGCTATTGTTCCTCACATTCATGATGGGCCAAGTGCCAAATGCAGTGTCAAAAGCTGCTTGGTTGGTGGTTGTTGTCCCGTCGCGAACGTGGTCGGCTTAAGTTGTTCACGCAGTGACGCTGCCCACCATAGGGCTAGAAGTTGGAGACGCCGGTCCGTGCGTTGCCGACTGGCCGGGCCGAGACAGGTGCTGTCCCGGGGTTCAAGGTCAAACCTCAGGCAAGCGGAAAAAGCCGTGTCTTATCGCGATAAGCCGACTTTGGACTTTCAAGACTCCAAACGACAAAGACCAGCCAAAGTCGGCATTTGGTATAGATAAGAACTACACATTGCGCAATCATGCTGTACGAACTCATCGGAATCGTGAGCTTCCCCGCTCCCATGATACCTCACCACGAATACTAACATCGAGACAACAGGTCCGTCCGGGCAACCTGGCCGAAGTCAGAGAGTGAGTCTCTTTTCGAACCACGATCACGACCAACCCCTCCTCTGCAGACCCTCAATACTAACCACCGCACCCCTCCAGAATCGCCAAAACAACAGGCACCCAAATCCTGGCCGCAGGAGGCATAGTGCGCGGCCTAACAAACTGGGGCATTTTCCGCCTACCCAAACCAGCACGGAAACACAAGACCTTGCACCACAACGGGCACTACTTCATTGTGCGATTCGACAGTTCGGCGCGCACTCAGCACGCGGTGCGTCGAACCCTGGGTTTGGATCCTAGGATGATTAGATATAGTGTTGTGAAGATGGGGGGCACTTTGGATGAGATCAAGAAGGTTGGGGGGCAGGTGGAGTGGGAGGGGAAGAGGGAGGATCTTTGAATCAAGGGGACGGGATGAGGAGGTTGGTTTTTGAGGTCATGCAGGGGAGAGGATGGCATTGACAGGGTGGTGGAGTGTAGGATATCGAGTGGAGGCATTGTGAGGCGTTACGGCGCGATGGAAATATGCATCAACAGAATGCATCGTGGGCTGATTTTCTTTTCTCTCTATCAAAAACAAATCATGAAGCTGGAATCAGAAAAACATGCAAGCCTATCAGCATGTTTGGAATGTGCAGACTTCTTCACTACACAATATGGGCTTTTCGAGTGCACCAAAGTAGTTGTAATCTACTGTGCCATATTCAGCAAAGCTGCCCGCAATGTTTCAATACTGCGCTACATGTATCGTCGTCAACCCCAGCGTTCTATAGGACTATAAATCCGGCCTGACCCGAGACCCAGTTCACGCTCATGTAAACATATGGCCCAACGACCGCTGGCTAATCGGCTTCTCATCGACCTGCAAGAATATCGTTAGTTCCAAGAGTCAAATCATGTCGTAATCAGCTCATAACTCACCTCCAGGAACCCACTCGCACTGATCAGTACAGTGTATCCATCAACCAGCTCTTCCAATGCTTCCTTTCCCTTGACCGTCAATTTCTCCCCACGATTCGCAGCCTTGAACACGCCCTGCATACATTGCCGGTTCTCGTTCAAAAACTGCCGTGCTTGAGCAATCACTTGCTGGTTTCTCGCGCCCTTGGTGACAACAACACTAATAATGACACGCAACAACGAGCTGAGCAAGCGGTAAAAGTTCTCGAGAGCTTCGGCATTATCGACATCCAGACCGATGTCTGGATCCGTGGCGAAGAGTTGACTGTCGCGAATCGCCGAAAAGAGACCACTTTCGAGAATCATGCTTGCGCCTTCAAGTGAATGGGATGCGCGAAGGAGTACTGCTAGCCCTGTGTGCACATAAGAGAGAAGAGTGGATAGGTCCTGGCCTGGTCTTTGCTCTTGAAACTCGGCTGCGATGGATCGAATACCATCGACGACCACGGAAATAAAGTTGAGTCTGGTCAGTGATCGGATCATGTAGCTTGATTTTGTGGTGTGGAAGAGCTGAATGTTTGCCTCGATGGCCAGGAGAGCAGAGATCCTGCACGTGCCTTGGCTAGATAATGCATCTTCGCAGATGGTATCGATGAGGCGTTCACCACCGTGCTCGATTATCTTGGTGCTTTGTCGCTGCATCGGCGATAGAGCGCCAGCAAGCAAGACCACCGTCTTCAGGTAATGACGTATGATCTGGTAACACATCTCGCGGAGCTCATCTGTTCCAGTGGCACTGGCGATTCCTCTGATAGCCGTACGGAAGGCATGTGCGAGCCTGTCATTGGCTGCATTTCCATCTCGCGTACCTGCAGCTGCATCTGAATCTGCGCTCCGCACAAGGTTGTATGTAAGTCTTGCAAGAGGAAGTGTGACGGGCGAGTCCTCAATAAGAGTCTTGTCAAGCTTAGGCAGGACAATTTGCAAGGCTTGGAGAACAAGTGCAGTCTTCGGGGCTGGCTCAAAATCGCCCATTGCCAGCATGAGAGCGACGAGCTGCACCCATGCGTTCAGAGCAGAGCGTTGGGCAGTCAATACCGCGGCATATTGATTTTCGGACTGCAAGCATAGCATGATAGCATCCGATTCAGCTGCACATTGCTGCGATAATGCAGGATCTGCCGGTCTGGATCTTTTTCGTAACTCTGACTCTCTGAGCAGCAGTAGCTCTTTCACCAATTTCAAATCGTATATTGCGCCGCGGTTGGGATTTGAGGTCTTGCAAATTGTAAAGTCGATATCCCCAACGAACTTGCTTTCGGTCATCTGGAATGGTAAAGCAATCTCGAGGTCGATAAAGTCAAACATTTCGAAAATAGATGCGTTTTGGATTTGTTCTCCTGACGAGATTGTTGTGATTCCGAGTAAGGACGAAACGATCTTTTGCCGGAGTGTAGGTGAGTTGCGCTGCACTGTACATCTAATTTCGAGAGCGGCGTGCTCGAAGAATGCCGTACGTTGGATCAGGAAATCTCGAAATACTGAGGACGAATCCGATAGAAGGAATTCGGGGTCAGCGCAAGGTCGCCCGGCCCACAGCGTATCCGGACCGATTGATTGCTGCGTGATTGCGACGGCGTCGGCATATCCAGACTCGCGAAGGTCGCCCAGGATAATGCGCTCGGTAAGAGGAGACCTGACGAGCTTGTGCAAGATCTGGCAAGAAGTTCGCCGAATCGATGAAAGCCAAGGTACAGTGTTTGAGTGACCGAGACTGATGGTGTCGGCCGAAAGTTTGGCCACAGCATGGAACAGCGAGCCTCCCCTAGCAAACAATCCCTCTGAAGGGATACTCAGTGTCCTCTCCCCGCACCTGAAGCCTAGTAAACAATGGGCAAGTGCAGGCTTGTTGGGCGATATCTCGAGAGAGCTGTTGAGCAAGTCGAGGATGGCTTGCTTAATGGCAGTTCCTGGCCCGAGTTCTCCAATCTCAAGCTCCCTGGGATCTAATTGCAAGGGTGCAATGAACCCTGCTGCAACACGATCAACGTCAGAGTCTTGTTGCAGAGCTGCCAGCACGCGGCTACCGGCCTGGGTTGCGCTAGAAGAGATTGACAATTTTCTGGCAGTCGCGAGGCTCTGCAGTAATCGTAGAGAGAGCATTGTCAGATCCTGATGTCCAGTGCTGCAGTAAAGACCAAGGTCGACGATGATATTTACGTGGTTCAAGATTACATCCTCAAATGATGCAAGAGCTGGATTCGCGATTGTCCTTTCGCGTCCTTGAGACTGTAGCTTGATGACGGGTCTGACAATGTCAAAGTAGGTAGATTGCAATTTCAGCACCAAGTCAATCACTTGAATGCTGCGACACAAAGCAATAATGCGAGGAGATCCAGGAGCGGCATTCGCGACAACCTCGAGATCTTCGTGCGCGGCAGCGAAAAGCGCTGCAGCTACACCGTCATTGAACAGCCACTCCATGACCCGGGCGAATGGATGGAGTCGTACATATGCCGCGAGTGTCGAGGTTGAGATTGCGGAGTCAACGGGGAGGCTGGTGCTGTTGGCGAAGATGACCAGGTCCTCATTAAATGTTGACAAACATGTAACGATGAAGTCGAGACAAGTACATCTCAGTTCCCAGATTTGATTTGGCTCCACCAGCTCCAATGTCTTCTTTGCTAAGACACGATCAAGCGCAAAGTCAACGTATTCGTCAATTCCTGGCATGCGATATGCCATACCAAGTTGTTCTGGGAATGGCAGCATATCTCCTAGCTCAGTTTGCTCTGCAGGAGGAGACACCATGACTTGGAGCAGGCGAGTAAATGCGTTCGGTTCATCGAATCCAATCGCGAGTCGTTCTAGATGAGCCTTGCCGTGCAGGACTGGGTTGACAGGTGACTGGATCTTTTGAATGCCTGGCTTGTTCGTGAGTATGGGAATTTCATGCAGCCAACCATCCACAGATTCCCACAGAGCATTGCCGGCTTCCGTAAGCTTATCTGTGAGCATAGCAGCGAGCGCAGAGTAGACACAAGCCCGTAGCCGGGCTGAGACGATGCCCTTTGCTGCCAGCTCCAGGAGAACTTCGTGTAAGTGGACTTCAGTATGAGTGAGAATGTACATTCGAGCATTCTCGCTGGTTCTGCACATGTGCGAAATGAGACGGAGATAGCACTCCAGCATGAGCTCGCTCTCGGGTTCCACGACTGGTGCAGACAAGTCAGTCGCCTTGTCGCTCGGGCCGGGCGCATAGAAGCTAAGCTCGTTGTACACTTGGACCCAACTCAAAGGTGCTCCTCTTCGGAGCTTTGCTGAAGTGGTAGTCGCATCCTCGAGGAGGAACTTGTGGGCGGCGTCGGCACACTCTCGGTCCTCAGCAATCGATCGGAACATCTCACAAAATGCAGCAGCTCGAGGGGTGGACTGTCGCTTAGAGGCCCATTGCAAAAATCCGTAAAGATTGCCATCAGGATCAGACCAGAAAGATTGGGCAGCGTCGGGGAAGCCCTGGAAGGCATAAGCGATTATGAGGAGGAAACGCTCGAGATGGAGACCATATTCCGGTGCGGCTTGTGGTGCTCGGGTGGTCATGTTTCTCCGCTGTTCATCCTCCTCAAACTTGAGTTTTCTGATAGTATCAGGCATGTTGCTGATGAAAGCATCGACGAACATTTGCAGATTCTGAGATAGCAATTCTTGAAAGTAGTCGGAAGCTTTCAAATGATTTATGCGAGACTTATCAACGCTGTCAAGGAGGAGGAAGACGAGATCAGCTTTGGCTGGATCATGCCATTCCTCAGCGCAGACCTGAGAGCAGAGAAGCAAGATGAATTCCAAGGCTCCATCTTGTATAGCATGCATGAGCCTCTTTCCTCGACTATCAGCCTCGGCTTCTAGATCGACACCGCGCAACGAGTCGTCGACAGGATTGTCAATGTATCGACTGCTGTATTCGGCAAGCCAGAAAGCAGAGGCAGCGGCTCTGAAGTCGTGCAGCTTCCAACGAGAGTTGTTTGAAGTATCTGCAAATGTCTGATCGATACCTCTGGCTTCTGTGAGAGGAGTTGTACTATCCATAGGGCCAAAAGCGGAAGCCAGACTGATCAGGACAGGGACATAATGAAGGGCAACGTTATCGATCTTGTCCAAAGAGGCCGTCTTTTGCAAGAGAAACTGATAATCGTGATTCTGAGCACGACCGTCTTTGGCAAGGTGCGAGAGAATGGCACCGAGAGATTCGTGTTGCTTAATCAGACTGTCCCTCTCAAATTCAAGCGCCTCCAGGGCATAACCCAGTACAGACTGTCCAATGACCGAAGCGCTCTGCAAGCGATCTTGGAGTCTCTTGAGCCACTCTTCTATGTCGCCCATGGCTGTTATACACTTCCGGAAGAACTTCCAATCAGAATTTGGCTGCTCGCCTTGAGTGACGAAGCGGATCAATTCGACGAAGATGTCGTGGTGCTCGGGTTCGAGATCGAGGTCGACTGATTGCTGGATGGCGAGGCGCAGAGAATGTAGCAGGGTTTCCCTTTGTCCTTGGAAACGGAAGATGGAGGCCAGGGTGGCAGGCCTGTCTATCTCCACCGCCGTATCTTGCGACTGAAGGTATAGCTTTGCGGCCTCCAGTTCGTCCAGATCCAGCTCATCGGCCACTTGAATCACGTCTTGTCGAAACTCATCATTAATGCTGTACTGGACGTCATCGATCGTGATGGTATCTGTCGCGCGTCAGCATCTGATTGACTCTCCTGCAAAACCAACGGCAGCGCATTTCATGTCATTTCACGTCACGTACCGGCCTTGAGGGCTTGTCTGCTCTTGTCATTCTTTTGCTGCTTGTCCAAGAGGTTCCTAAAGTCGGCAATGCTTCCTTCAAGCTCACTCCATAGCCGCTCGAGGTTGGCAAGTCGGGACTCAGAGAAAGCGACCAAGTCGGCCTGTAGGCCCTGCAATCGGGTGAGGGTATCATCTTCCTCCATTGTGAGACGTTGACATGGGCCAATTTCCGGAAATTAATGTGTTGCGTAGAAGTATTATCCAAACGACCGATTCAACGAGAGGAAAGCCCAAAGAGTGCGCAACAACCGTGGCCAAAGTTGTGTGCAAATTGTTTGTTTGAGTGAAGCTTCACTTGACTTTACATGTTGGAAACGCGCAAAGCTCGAGCGCGTACTTACGCTTACCACATTCGGCAATACCTCGGCTTCCACCAGAGCCGCTTTTACGATCAGTAGGTAAGGTAGTTTCCAGCTGCAGAGCTACGATATGAGAGTACACTGCCGGGGCGCGACATCCTCCTCGACTAGTCGATCCTACCATAAGTGCTGTTTTCAATCTGTATGCTGGTCATCTCTGTGCAATAGACTGGCCACATTGATATACTGAGGAGGCTCTGCACCGACTTAGTCCAAGCTCGATTATAAAACACTACCTTACTTCGATCATCCTGCACCAGCGAGATACTTCGACTAGACACCACACAAGCTTAGCATGTCGGACTTTGCTTTACCCCACTAATGATGCACCTTTGTTAGCTAAATTCTTCGATTAGTTGACCATGCTACATATCTGTGCCTGCCATACCCTATACCATCATGAGTTCAAGTGGAGGGCAAATCTCCATCATGGAGGCTCTGGGTATGATGTCTTAAGATGACCAATCGAGTGCCCAAGAAACCCTCGTCTGACCACCTCTAGGTCGCATCGAGTCCCGCGCAATCAAAGAACGATCTGCAGGTCTCAATGACCTTCGACACATTTTGCAACACAATCGAGAGAATCCTGAACTTAGCAACTTTGACGACAAGTCTTTCCACAAAATCTTCGAAGTTCTCTTCGTAGTTGCTTCTGAAGAGCGCTCTACCTATCTCAAGTCCCTGTCTTTATCCGCCAAGGTTAGATCGAGTGCAATTACCCGATTTACCAATTGTTCCCAAACTCTGCGGCTAGCTGTCGAACGTGGTGCGCGGAACATTCGCCTCAGAACCCTCAAAGCACTTCTGGACCATCTGACAGAGACTCTGCTCGATTCCCATGGCACCTGCTGCGAGCCTATCGCATTAGATTACTCAAGATGCCTTGCTGCAGTGCTCGCTTATGAACCTCACGTCGAGCATCTGAAAGAAGCGCAATGGAAGAAGGTTGCCCTCTTCTGCCTTGACAGAATCGCAGCTGCAGTGCCATCAGATGTAGACGAAGATTCCCCATCGTCATTAAGTCGGCTGAGCGGGCGATCCTCTCGGACGCTTGCTAATGCTTCGCATGCGAGTTCTACCAGTGAACATTTGCCGAAGCAGGCTGTCGACGAATTTGTCATCTCCTTGCGACATCTCACCAGCTCACCCGTTGCACCAGTTGGTGGCAAAGGTAAAGCCATCCTTGCCACAATGCTGCATTACCTGCACGCATCTCAGTCGATGAGCCAAGCACAAGTAAATGCTCTCAGTACTGTAAACAACGTCCTACTGCAGATCCGTGGCGAGAGAACTCAAGTCACCATATCATTCACACGATGCTGTATCCAGATAGCTCGGAGTCTGTGGGGGTCCAAACTGGTCACCATCAAAAACGAAGTCTTGATCATGCTCGTTTTATTGCAGCCCTATATTCGATACGTCCTCCAGACCACGGATTCTGCATCTTTCCGTGCTGATTTGGACTCTATGGTTGAAACTTTGAGAAGCGAATATGCCAGAAGGGACCAGAAAGATCAGCTTCGACTAGATGACCTTCGGTTGTCTCACACTGAAGAGAGCTCATGCAAAGGACTGCGATGTCAGATTTTCAGCCTTCGAGATGGAATTGTCTCATCCGCTAACACATCGAATGGAGAGCAGAGCTGGACTTTACTCCGCTTGCTTGCCCGCTTCTCAACCTATACCGGCCCGGACGATACAGGCAGATGTCATAGCCGTGAGCCCTTGCAAGATGGTGCCAGGAAGCGTGTCAAAATCACGCACTGGTCTGACGAGCTACTGCGTATGCTTTACGACCTCCATATACCTACCAAAATCAGCTCGCTCCAGCTAATATGTTTCGCCGCTCAGTCGGAGCCCATCGACGAGCCTGTGCTCGAGCGTGTCATGGAAAGACTGACTGCATTGTGTACTGATGAGAATGGCTTAGTAGTTTCATGGGCTCTGCTCACTTTCGCCAGGTAAGTCCGTGTTGATAGCACATCTAGACCAAATGGCTAATTCCATAGTTGCGCCACGCAGCTGGCTGCTGCCGCGAAAAAGTTGTCAAATTACTGGACTTCCATCTGGCATCTCGCCGCTAGACTGATCAACTCAGCTTCTACATGCAGAGTTTCTTGCCACCTCTTACATGTACTGTTGCTGAGTGGACGTGTCGAGCGATCTGTTTTTCTGGACACGTGCGATACTATGGTTTCTTCTATCGAAATCAATGGGCCATCTTCACTCTCTGACGGTGTGGCTTTATTCCTCGCGTCTGTCATTGTTCGTCTGCAGCATGAGAATTTGCCTTCTTCCAAGAGTGGAGCAGAGAGGATTATTAATTGGCTTTTTAGAACATGGAATCCTAGTACGTCTTTCGGGGTGTCGGTAAACTGAAGCTGACTCTAGTGAAGGCAATTTTCGTGACCGGATATTCGCCACTCATAGTAGTTACATTGAACCGCTCGATGTATTAGATCTCATCAATGCATGTCTAGCTCAGCGCAGGACATTCCAAACCCGCCCAACCCTTCCAATATTGGGGCCAGTAGCTCAAGCCTGGATTTTGCATGAGGAGAATTCTGGGCTTATCGACTATCTCTTGCTGGGTAACACCAAAGTGCCGTTTCTGACCGAATGGCCACAAGAACTCACATCCTCCAACGCCAACACTATACCCTCGAGTGACACTAATGAATCGCTAGTGCTGAGTCTCGCCGCAGCCGAGGTGAATAGAGCCATTGAGCAACTAGAGTACGCGAAGGATCAGCGCGGCAGCAGTCTGAATCGTGACGTGGTCCGAATAGTCAGTTCTCTGGCCATTGTGGCAGCTTGCCTCTGTCACTGCCATTCTATTCATGACACTCGCAGGGTAACCCAGCTAGCATCTAAGACTGACAAACTTTTGGATGCACTTTTCCACGAACTCGCCTCGGAGTCCTGTGAACAGCAAAATGTGGATGCGCTACTTGACATGTTCGCTCACTGTATGATCCTTTCTGGCTCACAAGCGGAACCAGATCATGCTGTCCAGCATAGTTGCATATCTGGTCTTGCCAGTCGAGTGACTACACTCCTTCAGATAAAAGGAGGTAACACTCAAACGGTTGTCTTTGCTTCCGCCAATGAGTCTGACGATGGCATGGATATCGACGCAAATTTCGCATCTCAAAGGCCTCAAGGAAGGCCCACGAATGAGTCGGGGTATCCCTCAAAACTCACCCAAAGTGCATATCATCCAGTCACACAGAAGATGGGAATTGCGGTGTATGCGAAACTTATGCAATACGTTCGTCCGACCGCCGAAGGGATGGATGTTGATCAATCAGCTTTGGAACATCTCACGTATTTTCTTGTTGGTCTGAATGATTTGGAGCTGGTTGCAAGTCGCCCAATGGTCACGTCACTCTTTGACCATGTAGGCCATTTCAGCCCAGAAAGTACGGGCGAGCTCCTGAATCGCCTCCTTGATGGCCCATTTCGATCATACGAATACGAACGGTCTGAAACTACTCACGCCTTTGTCCTGGAACTAATGCTTCGCGAGATTGGAACCTGGTCTGATCCAACGAACAGCGATCTTTACCAGGACGGAGCTGACTTGTACCACTGGCTCACTGCTACCGCTCTTCCCGCTCGAATACTTTCAAGTCCAGTTCAGAAGAAAGTGTGCACAATGCTCCTGCAATTGTTGCAGATTGATCCCGACTATGGACAGAAGGAAAGCTTGCCATCTATCAGAACCACACTCTTTGGCATGCTCCAGGAATCCAAGCTCGAGGTCGGCCATTACCTTTCAGAGCATATGTCCTCAATCTTCAGCCTCTACACCTTATCGAAACATGATGAAGTCTTTGATGATCTCGATCATAGTCTTCCTACCGATGTTGAGTGGACCGAAGGTATTGCAATCCGTCTTCTTTCTCTGGCTCACACTGCATCTAGCTGGCCCTCCCTCCTGAGACGCTGTATATATGGTATTTTTGAGACTGCAGGACAGGTGACTTCTTCGACCGCGTACGCGACGTACTGTGTCGCATACATAACGCAAGCGCTTGGGCTGGACAGCTCGCAGGAACTCTTCAAGCTGTTCGCTCCGCAGTTGCTATTCACATGGCTTGATCTTTCGCGTCCGCTAGAGAATGTTCCATTTCAAAGCTTTGGCTACGAAGATCTGATAGAGCTTTTACAGCAAAACCTTGACGAAGTGTATTCTCAGCTTCTTATCCATAACAACTTCAAAGAGATTGAGTGGTTAGCAGAATCTCTACGGATGACAGAAGAGAAGATACTGCGCACTACCTTCCCCAAAGCTGTTGCGTATGCTATGTCATGGGATATTGTCTTCGACAAAGAGCGCCAAAACCCATGCGAGTCACGTCTGAAGGACCTGATGAAGACGAAGAACGAGTACCAGTCGTTGGTTCGAGAAATGTTTCCTTACATCATCGCTCAGGTGTACATATCTCTCGATCAGGATGACTTGGTTGAAAAAGCCCTTGAGAAACGACCCAAATACAAGTATGCCAGCGACGCCCTCCATGAAATGAAGTCATATGGTTTATCTGATCATTCTCTACCTTCAACTCAGCAACCACACTTTAAGGCCAAATATCTACCAGACCAGATGGAAAGAGCAGCTCGGCGTGCAGGCGCGTCATCTCAACAGGAAGCTGAAACCATTGCACAGGAGCTTGCAGCCTCAAATCTTACAATAATCTTGCGCACCGTTCTGGATACAATGCAACCTGCCCTGGGTCCTTTGCATGCCGGTCAAGTAGTCCGTAAGCTACGCCTCCTCATAGCTTTCGCCGGAGATAATGCTGTCCAAGGATATCCGCTGGAAGTGCTTCTTCGAACCCTTCGTCCCTTGGCCGTGGAGTCCCATTGTGCCGATGATGTGATTGGTGTTTTGCAGTATCTGTTCCATCGAGGTATGCCATATCTCGGTAAGAACGTATCCACCTTGACGAGCACAGGATTACTCCTACTCCTTTCTATGAAATCTTTCATGGTTTCACGGCAGGACAGGACTACTCAAGAGAGCCAATTCCGGATCACGGTGTCTAAGATGCACAACTTCCATGATTGGCTTGTCAAGTATCTGCTCGGTTGTCAAGACTTCTTGGGTGGCAAAGAAGATGCCGTGAGAAAGAAGATTTTCCTCACCCTTGTCCAGTCATGTAGTCATTCATCTCTACCAGCATCAGCCGACAAAGGAAACACGGCCAGTACAATGCTTCAAGCTTTGATGGACGATGAGCAGAGTCGAGTTCCCATACTGACCAGGCTTGAGCGCAAGAAAGTGGTTGCTCTACTATGCCATCGCTTTGAAAGCCCATCATCGCCGTCGCAAGATATTCTCGGCAGCGATTCGAAGTCCACAGATTATGCCAAGTGTGTGCTGGCAATGACTAGATCGCTGTCGCAGGCAGACGAGTATGAGGCTTGGGCTGCTCGAGTTCTTGGTCGAGCTTTTGCTTCGTCCGTGACTCAAGAACTTGTGAGACCCACTGGACGTCTCTTGCCCGACTTTATTGACTTTTCCACGGAGCAGCTATACTCGACGCGAGCTATAACGGCTAAGTTAGAGAGTCTGCTCCTAAGTGATGATAGAACTGCGGTCGGTGTATCTGAAAGAGTGCTGAGGAGCATAATGGGCCGATTCGACGATACTAAAAGTGCTGTCGATTTCGAAAACCTTTTGCCGCCACAGATAGTCGAAGCTATGGCCGAAGCTTACCGTAGTGATTCCCCAAACCTTGGACGGAGTAGCTTTCTCGCCAAGTCACAGAAAGATGAGCTTGTTCAAGCGGCAAAATTTGACCAAAACAAGCCACTGGAATCATGGATTCGTAAGGTAGCTACTGCCATCTGCAACTGGGTCAGCAGCGATCCTGTCGTAAGCTCACTAGGCGATATGCTGGGAGTGGTCGAAGATTCCGCCCAACAACTATTCCCGTTTCTGCTTCATCTCGCGCTCCAGGCCGAGCAGGAAAAAGAACAAGTTATCCGCGCAGTCATGACCGAATCCTTCACTAGCCACTTCCAACAAGTTGACATCTCGGCGAACGGAAAGGCTCGGTTGATGCTAGAGGCCTTGCTCTACTTGCTCACACAGCCCATTCCACAGGAAACAACACGAATGGACAGACTTCAATGGCTGGACATTGACTATCTGCTCGCCGCGGAAGCTGCCACCAAATGTAATATGCCGACAGCTGCATTGTATCTGATTGAGCTCGTGACGTCGCCTGCATCAAAGCAAGATATAGGGGCGCGTTCGCAGCGGACTTCGATTGGTCCCACGTCTATTCGAATGCCCTCAAATGAGCTTCTGCTTGATATCTACAAGAGCGTCGATGATCCCGATTCCTTCTACGGTGTGGAACAAGTACCATCCCTTCAATCTGTGATGGATCGTGTTGACCACGAAAGAGACGGTCTCAAGGGCATCATGCTGCACTCTGCGCGTATGGATGCGTCGCTACGCAGAACAGGTCAAGCTTCGGAGTCTGATTCTCAGGGTATCGTCAAAGCGATGGGTGCTATGAATCTGAACAGTCTCACCCACGTTTTGCTTAGCCAGAGTCAAAGCAAAGAGCATGATGCCGCCACGACGGAAGCAATGTTGGATTCTGCCCGAAAGCTGCAGCAGTGGGATCTAGCTCCTCCACAAGATTCGTCCTCGAATACAGCTATGCTCTATAAGGTTTGCAGAAGCATGTCGGCAGCGTCAAGTCTCGATAGCTTCAAGACCGACTTGAGTAGCGCAATGCGGAGTGCACATCGTAAATTGCAAGATCCTCAGCTCGACACTTTGTCAATTAGATCAACACTCTCAGCGTTGGCTGTCTTAGCAGAGGTAGATGAATTGACGGCTGTGAAAAGTGTGGCAGACCTGGATACTCTGTGGGAGCTCATGCAGACCAGACAACGAGGATGGGACATTGGACGGTAAGTCAAACACGCATATCTGAAATGACATCGTTCTGCATGATTGACACGAAAGCAGATTCAACGATGCCCAGCACATCATTTCCTACCGCGAAACCTTTTTCGGCATTTTGACTCGAAACTCTTACCTCCGTGAATCACTAAATGTCAGTATCAAGGATAGTCGTGCAATCGAGGTCAAGGCCGTTGTTAAACAGTCCGAGTTTGCGAGAAAGAATGATCTCATCCAGCAATCTCTGGCTGCCGCGACGTATCTCTCTGAGCTGGTACCAGTATGTGCTGAATCCGGAGTGAATATTGATGCTGTCGCGAAATTCGAAGCAGCAAGCATTTTGTGGAGGGAAGGTGAAATATCAAGCTCTGTACAGATGCTCCAAGAACTTCGAGGACGGACCGACCTCCATAAACAGTCTGTGAGAGTCGGTACTGCTGGGATCCTTGCACAATTGGTATGTCAATCATCCCTAGTCATGCTCAACCTTTCTGACCGCATCTAGGGGCATGAACTTGCTGTAGCTCGTCTGGAGAAACCAGAAGAGATCATCACTCAGTATCTCAAACCGGCTATCGCACAGCTTGGGAGGATCGATCATGGCGCGGAGGCTGGACGAGTCTTCCATGAGTTCGCATCATTCTGTGACCAGCAGCTGCAGAATGCAGGAAATGTTGAAGATTTCCAACGTTTAGAAAGGCTCTGTCAGCGCAGGCAAGGAGAGCTACAACAATTGAAAGTCATGATCGACAAGACACCTTCGTCTCAGAAAGACAATAAGAAAAATCTCAAGATTGCGGAACAGAAAGCGAAGCAATGGTTCAACCTGGACATACAAGAGTATCGGAAGGCTCGCGACACTAGAGACGAATTTGTGCGACAGAGCTTGGAAAACTATCTGCGTGCTCTTATCGCTTCTGACGACTTTGACTCGTCCGTCGTCCGCTTCTTCGCTCTTTGGCTTGAGCATTCCGACTCGACATCGGCGAACAACGCGGTTGATCGCGCTCTTTGCTCAGTGCCAAGCTGGAAGTTCGTCGGTCTCACGAACCAATTGACTTCTCGGTTGCTGAAGAACAATACTGAGTTCCAGAAAGCTCTGTCAGGACTGGTGACCCGAATGTGCTTGGATCATCCTTACCACATGATACAAAATATCTATGCTGGAGCCATGAGTCAAGTCAGTCAATCAGACGAGCCTGGAAAACTAAGAAAAGAGGCGGCAAACGGTATAAAAGACTATCTCCGAAATGACAGGAATGTTGGAGACCTTGCAACCCGGATATGGCGTTCCTGTCATGTTTACGTGCAGTTGGCACAAGCCAAGATCGGACCTCCTCCTCGAGGGCAGAAGCTCTTACTTTCAAATGTGAAGATTGCTTCTGACACTGACAAGGCTATTCGGATATACAAAGTGCCGCCTGCAACATTGAACGTGGAGTTGCGCCCAGCGGCCGATTACGACAATGTTCCAGTCGTGCATCGTTTTCGGTCTGAGATCAAAATTGCCGGCGGCCTGAGTGCACCGAAGATTTTGACTGCTCAGGGCACAGATGGAAATGATTACAGGCAATTGGTAAGTGAGAGCGATTACATGGTTCATACATATGCTGACTACGCGACAGTTCAAAGGCGGGAATGATGATCTTAGACAAGACGCTATCATGGAACAGGTCTTCGCTGAAGTCAGCAAAATGTTGCAGAACCACAAAGCAACCAGGCAACGCAGTATCCGAATTCGAACTTACAAGGTTATCCCTCTAACCTCCAATGCGGGAATTATCGAGTTTGTGCCAAATTCTCTACCGCTGGCTGAATTTCTCAACCCTGCGCATGCGAAGTACCATCCTACAGACATGAAGACAGAACACGCTCGCGCAAAGATACAGGAAGCAGCCAAAAATCCTGGCACCAAAGAGGGGCGCTACAAGGCTTACAGAGAAGTGACTACTCACTACCAGCCAGTTCTCCGACATTTCTTCTTCGAGCGTTTCGAAGATCCTAATGAGTGGTTTGAGCGGCGACTAGCCTACACTCGCAGCACCGCAGCGATTTCTATTCTTGGATATGTACTTGGTCTGGGCGATAGACATACACATAACATTCTGCTGGACGAGAAGAGCGGAGAAGTCATTCACATCGATCTTGGTGTGGCTTTCGAAGCTGGGCGTGTTTTGCCAATCCCTGAAGTCGTGCCATTCCGCATGACCAGAGATATTGTCGATGGGATGGGTGTGACGAAGACGGAAGGAGTCTTTAGACGTTCCTGCGAGTTCACCTTGGAAGCGCTACGCGAAGAGACGGACGGCATTATGACCTTGCTGAATGTCTTACGCTATGATCCACTATACACCTGGACGCTGTCGCCTCTTCGCGCCAAGCGCATACAGGATGCACAAGAGACTGAAGACGGTCTCAATGTGCCAAGTTCCAAGCGAGATGATGAAGCAGGAGAGGCAGATCGTGCCTTGTCTGTTGTTCAAAAGAAGTTGTCGAAGACGCTGAGTGTTGCGGCTACGGTCAACGAGCTCATCCAGACAGCGACGGATGAGCGTAATCTCGCTGTGCTATTTGCTGGTGAGTTTTGAGATGTTTTCTGATCACCTGTGACTCTTGCTGACGGCCCTTTTAGGATGGGCTGCGTACGCCTAGACAAATACATGACATGATCTGCAAAGGATTGCAGTCTGTTCTTGGCGGATGTTACTGGAAGTACTCGTATTGCGGATGGGCATCGGAATAAAAGTTGGACTTTTCTTTCTTCCGTTTATTTTGCACTTTGGCTTGAAGGTAAAGTTCAAGATACCCAACGGCTTGATGGCGTCTTTGTTGCGCAAATATGTACAGCTCTACATGATATATCGAACAAGGTGCGGTTATAGCTTACCATGTCATACCACTGATACCTTATCCTGAAACAACCTCACTTGCGTCAGGTCAGTAAACGTTGCCCCGCATATCATTCTCCACGCGAGAGGACCCTTTGGCGAATGCAACCATTCAAGCCATGGATGGAACGTAGGATTCGCATACGGTTGGTCAGTCCATCCGATCTCGTGCTCGTGCTCGCCCTCCCTCTTAAACCCATTTCTCATCTTCCCATTCCTTACCTTGACTTGTTCTTTTCCTAGCCACATTCAGCGCAAAATATACCATTTCAAAAGCCAAGTCCCATCATGCCCTCATCATCCGCTTCCTCATCCGTGAATCGGGATTCTTACTACGTGCCTCCACCGAGCATAGGTTCGTGATTGATCCGTCTTGTCGATTCGAGCTTTATTCGCTGGGCAAGAGTGGTGGTTAGTTGTGGTTAATGACTGAGTGCTTGCAGGTCATGAAATGGGAATCATGTTTGGGTTTTTGGGTATGTATGCCTTCTTGTTTGTCCCTCCCTCTTTCCCTCCCCCTTTCCCTCCCCCTTCCTCCTCCTCCTATTCTCCCTTTCCCTCCCCTCTTCCTCCTCCCTCTTCCCTCTTCCTCTTCCACCCTTCCTCCTCCCTTTATTCCTCCCACCTCCCACAACACGACAAGACACCAAACCAAACCCACGCTAAAACCAACCAAAAACACAGCAATAATGCTCCTAAGCATGCTCCTCTACGGCCTAGCCTGGCAAGTAGGAAACAAGCGATCAGCGCGCAAAGAAGTGGAGCGGATAGAGACGTTGCGGGCGTCCGGGTGGTTGAAAGAGAAGATTCCGGGGGATGGTGCGCTGGATGAGAAGACTGAGGTTGTGACTAAGGCACAGGCACAGGCACAGGCACAGGCGGGGGAGGCGGGGGAGATTACTGAGATTAAGTGAGGGGAGTTGTGCTGGAGATTGAGTTGGCGAGGAGGGGAGGGAGGGAAGGAGGAGGGAGTGAACGGAAGGAAAGGGAAGGGATCTGAGAGGATTAGGGAGGGAAGGGGTTTGAGATGATTATTAGGGAGGACAAGATCAGGGGCGGAAGGGGAGTTGATGTTGCTTTTGTGCATTTCATGTGTGTACATGACTAGCAGCTTGATTTTCTTTTTGTTCAAAAGTGTTGTTTGATATTCATTTCGGTGACGACCATCTGGTGATATCTTTGTGCTAAAAGTAGTAAAGAACGAAAGGGGTCAAAACGCCGCCCAATGCCGTATCCCTTACCTGTGCCTCCTCCTCACTCTCGTCTTCCTCGCTGCTTTGTCCTCTCACTTCCCATGACAGTATATCAACACAAGCGAATTTGAGTTGAGTCGTCATAATCGTTTCAGTCCCTCTTTCCACCAGTCAGACCCCGCCTCTCTTCCTCGTCTCCACTTTCATCGCTCCACTTATCATTCTCATCCTCTCCGCCGACTGCGAAGATTGTCTCGCCGTCAAGAGACTCTCTCGGTAGCGACGATGGCTTCTTTGGTATAGGGGCTGGCAGGGGGGAGGTATCGCGGTTCCCGTAGGATGAGGACTCATTGTTGTTGCTGTTCTTGTTGAAGCGAGGGGCGTCGTAAGCGGGTGGGTTACCAACACCTTCGAGTTCGTCGGCGTCAAAGTCGAGACTGTCGCGAACGGAGGAAAGGTCAAAGCCTTCATCGTCCTGGGCGATCTGTGTATTATTTGTGAGTGGCTTATTCTGCATCTTGATTGTGCGACGACTCACCTCATCACTCATGGCAAAGCGCCTGTTATTCGCTGTTGGTCTCCACAACCATGACACAAAGGCTACATCGGCAAAGTAGACCAAATTCAGCCAGCCATCCAGGATGAACCATCTTGTTGACCAGTGGTTGGGCACAAAATCATCGTCGCTAACACCGGCAAAGGTCCAGCTGTTGACGAAGAAGAAGACGAATATTATGACAATAGAGCTGAGAAGACACCACCACAGCTTGCGATACATGGCAGCCTTGATGGTCTGTTTCCTCTCCATCAAGTCCTTCATGGTCAGGTTGAGCGAATTGAGTGTCCAGATGTAGAAGGCTGTGAGGGTGGCTGCAAGGGGCAGAACCACGAGCAGGACCAATGGACCGGCTGATTCAGGTGTGACGGACAGACTGGCGACAGCATAGATGACGCCAAAGACGAAATGTGTTGCGGCCAGGGCTCTGACCCAGATCATTGTCCTTCCCAAGCTGGGCTTCACGACGCCATAACCCATGCACACAATCAAAAGCAAGAAGAAGCTGAAGCTATTTCTGCCCGCACTCAGTACACTGACAACAATCATCAGTGCCTTTGCTCCACCATTCAATCCGTGTCTGTTCTGGAAGTCGTAGAACAACCAGGTCATGAATATCTCGATGACCAAGAAGGCCAGAATTGCAGTAATGTAATTTTGCACAGGCAGAATATCGTGTCTGTTCTGAAAGTATAAAAAGGCCCATCCAAAAGTGCACAGGGCATAGACAAGAGTCAATGCGCCATAGAAGGGGAGTTTGGCGATTTGAGCAGCAGGGAGCTCGCCGTAGGCATTGCGGAACTCAATGACGCCGCTGTACTCTTGGGCCGTGTAACCGTAGGTACCAACACAGTAGTAGCCAGTGCGCGATACGGGGTAGTTGACTGCGGGAGGGTTGTTGAGGTTGATTGCTTGCGTGATGATTTGGCTGCGCGAAGAGTCGGATTGGTCGCTAAGGATGAATTGACCTTCTTCGGTTATGTTACAGAAGCCTGCATCGGCGGCCGGAATGTCGCAAATGTAAGCGCGCTGCAAATCAAGCTTGTGTCAGCATTGTCGAGAGTGATGTCGTGTCTAAGACAGGCTGAACTGACCTCGTAGCCATCTTCAGTGACAGGCTTGCCAATGAGATCGTGGTCTCGCCATTCAAATATGACTAGACTGACCATGGGATCCTCGCCCTCTGGTATGTTTGTGGGTTTCTGGAATTTGAGGAGGATGAAGGGGTCTACACTGCCTCCCCAGCTCTTGCGACTGTACATGCCCGAGCATTGTTGCCGATGCGTTTCCTTTTGGTCCTGGTGGATATGTTAGATTCTACATCTTTGTAAAGTAGCGACGCTGTAAGAATGCATACAATCTTGACTTCATTAGCCGCTACAAAGGTTAGTAACAATATCAGTACAGCGCAGAGCTGCGACCATCTCCACATGCTTGCTTCAGCCTGTTATAGGTATATGTGTGCCTTAGCAGCTCTTGACGGACGTGTTTGGTTCCAAAGGTCGGAGAAAGTTTAGTATGGCGGCTCTTCCCTGCAATCCGATCCCACTTTCATCACACCAAATCTCAAACAATCGTCGAGCTGATCAGAATAATCTATCCACTCCGCCTTGACCTTTCGAGACGTCCTCGGTGCTACAAAGCCCACGTCAGCTACTGCCGTGTAACCCCGTCATTTGTCAATCAAGCAAACTTGACCCCTGTCTTTAAACCACCGTGCACAGCCTGTACTCGGCTCGTCCTGCCCGGCGAACTTCGGAAGCTTGAGCTCTGACATGGTTGCATGAGACAAGATGTTTTTCTGTCCACAGACACATGGGAACTTGATTTTATCAAGGACGAGCAGTCATAATTCATGGAATAGACAACGCATTCCTATTTCCACTGTCGGCATTGACTGCCTCGAATCTGCTTCGCTTGATGTTTCGTCCTCGGTTTTATCGATAGACTAATGACGTAAGCATTGCCGGCTGTGAGCCCCATTTGCAAACACCCTTCTCTGACACATGTTTCTCAGCACTCAATCTTTTGAGTGAGTAGATGAACGTTGTCGTCATTTTACCTGGTAGTCTACATCACATCTCCAAATCAAAAGCTTCACTACAAGTACAGTAGAACATGAACGTCTGATTGCTACCGGCGACGTACTATCGAGCTGTCATTCTATTCAGCCTCCTACAAGGAGCACATTACCAGCCAGTCTTGTAAACCATCTGTCTGGGCAAGTGCCGATGCACAATGGCGGATACTTCAAATGGCCAAGCCCAAGCAGAGGCAATCACAGAGGAAGAGATGACTGGCACTACGATTCCCACCTCTTCGTCTGCCAATAAGCACAAGAATGCTTGTATGTCTTCCAAACTGTTGCCCATTCAAATCGGCTCTGATTGTTGACAGTCTCAGAGCTTATGTCTCGGAAAGTAAAGCATCAACCTCAATCGAACAAACACGCTCCCCAAAAGCAACTGTTTGCCTTGAGGGATGGCCTAGGCGCATATACAGCTGATCCAGAGGCATTCCCACCGAGCAGGGTCATCTATCACAATGAGCGAGTCGTGGTAATCAACGACCTGTATCCCAAATCTACGATACACACACTCGTCCTCCCGAAATCAGAAAGAAATCTTATGCACCCGTTCGACGCCTTCGAAGATCCACTTTTTCTAGCTGAGGTCAAGGAAGAAGTTGCAAAGGCCAAGATCATGGTTGCAAACGAACTTCGCCGACGCTACGGTAAGTACTCCACCCTGGACCGGCCTCGTTTGGATGCTATGGAATCGGATGACCCACCCGACGAACTCCCTCACGGTCGGGATTGGTCGAAAGAAGTCATTACTGGAATTCACGCTGGTCCTTCCATGAACCACCTGCACGTTCACGTCATGTCTAGAGACATGGTGAGCGAATGCTTGAAGAAGAGCGGTCACTACCAGAGCTTCACCACGCCTTTCCTAGTTCGTTTAGAAGAATTTCCGCTGCCTCAAGATGATACGCGGAGAAACCATGATCGTGGCGGCTACCTGCAGGACGACTTCCGTTGCTGGCGCTGTGGTCAAGCTTTTGGCAGAAAGTTTTCCAAGTTGAAGGAACACCTTGCAGAAGAGTTCGAAATGTGGAAGTGTCAGTGAATGAGATCACGCAGTCACGCCAGCTTGGGTATTTTGTATGCACTTGTAAGGCAATTCGCTTCATTGGGGGGCGTGGTGCGATGACTCGTTGCATGTGGCTGTTTGATCGACATGCTGCTATGCATGAGGACGCGGGATGTCATGCATAATGAACATCGGCGCTTGAATTTTTGAAAGTCTTGATACAGATCTAGTGGTCAGTACTCCGAGGACATCTCCTGCCATCGAATTTCCAATCCGGTCTCCAATCTGGGTCTGACTTGTGATGAAGCAGTATCTGAGTATGCCAACATGCTCGCGCAGCCTTATTTTAATTCATGCACTCAGCCATGAGTCAAGTATGTTGACCTGGGAATGCAAGTAGAGATGGCAAGCTGGTGTAACAGGAGCGTGACAGTAGACTTATGCTGTGCTCGATCCTGAGGTTAAAGGTTTGCAGTGAATTTCAGTGTTGTCGGTAAGTTGGAAGGCTCGCCCAACCATTAGCGCCGGAAAGAACATTACCGCCCTCTATCCTTATGTTTTGGATACCTAGGTAGCTGGTAGCCGCCGTGGGTGCTTGCCTCTTGAGATTTGAAGCAAGGGCAAAAGACACGTCGAGCCCAGTCAGCGCTTCGAGCATTCTCCATCTTCCCCCAGAGACCGTTACAACTCCACGTGCTCTTCTCTACATTAATTCATCAAGTTATTCACTTCTCCATCACTTTAAACTTCCTTCGCTCACGTGAGCGCACTCCACGCAAATACAAGTCCCCAAGACCACGATCGCTTCATCGCAACTTCACCATGCTTGATCATCAAGACATCAAAATGGCAGGTGCTGATCATCGAAGTGCCCCTGTTGACGACGGAACCCTTTCAAATCTCATGCAGCGCTATGACAACATAAAGATCTTCGACGCGCACAAGAATGCCCTCATCGAGGTGCGAGCTTTGGTGTCACTGTACAACAATCAGACTGACACGACAACAGGAGCTTCTCAAGCGTTACGAGTACCTCTCAGACAGCTTGTCACAAGAACGCGCCGAGTACGATCATCAGCGAAGGATTGCTGCGGACGACCTTCAGCAGTCGCAGCACAACACGCTGCAGTTGAAGAGCCTCTTTGAGCGCGACCCTTTTGTTCTGGTTGTTATCGATGGCGCGGACCTCGTCTTTCGCAATACCTTCCTGCGCGATGGTGACACCGGTGGCAGACGATGCGCTGCCCTCTTCCAGCAGGCCATCAACGAACACGTCTTTTCCAGCATCGATGACCTTCCACCAGAGACCAAGGTCATTGTGCGCATGTATGCTGACGTTGAGGTTCTCACGGAATTATGCTTGCAATCGAATGTTATCGATCAATCTGCGAAGGTCAGAAGCTTCATTCGTGGTTTCGTACAGGACAAGACGCTCTTCGACGTAGTTAATGTCTATTCACAAGGCAGGGAATCAATCATCGACAAGGTTGAAGGTTCGCACTCTAACAAACCCTTTTGATCGAAATCGTAGCTCACACGTCATGCAGCGCAACTTGTGCAACATTTGCACGACCTTCGCTGTCGCCACATAATGCTTGGTTGCTCGGATAGTGGCATATATGGTCGCATGCTCAGAGAGATCAGCGAAAAGGACGAATGTATGGCTCAGCGCATTACCCTCCTCTCAGGCGTGCCACCCGACAAGGAACTCGCAGTATTGCCTTTCGAAATGACCAGAATGACGCACATCTTCCGCAACACCAAACTCGAGGTGCACAAGGGACAGGATTACCTTCAGTGTTTGGAGGTAGAATCCTCTAATATGCTTCCATCCGTCATTAGTACTCAATTGGGCGTTATCACTCCACCGCTTTCGACCCCAACCTTGTCTGTTAGGTCTGACAGTCGCCTCGGAGATGTGCACCCACGCACCCCCTCACTTGCGTCTTCGACGACTTCTTTGGATCCCGCCTCATCAAAGCCAATAACTTGGGCCTCAATTTCGAAGAAGGCGTCAGCATTGCCAGTCACTGTTTCTGGCAAGCTTCTGGTAAAGCAACCTTCCCTGCCTGGTATCCGCCGCAACAAGCTCGGACAGCGTCTTGATCCACCTCCACCAGAATACAAGAAGGATGAAGTCAACCGAGTCAAGAAGTTGAAGCTTTGCAACGCACATTACCTGCGCGGTGACTGTCCTTACGCCACGACCAAGTGCGAGCACGAGCATTTCTACAAGTGTACAAAGTCGGAGATTGAGACGTTGAGACTGGTTGCACGCATGTCGGCTTGCATTTATGGAAGCGCTTGCGACGAGGATAAGTGCATATACGGACACTGTTGTCCATTCCCGAGTGCGAAAGAGGGAAGTATGCGTGGCAAGGGGTGTCTCAATGGCGAGAATTGCCGATTCCCCGACCATATGCATGGCATGGATATGATTCCAGTCAAGCTGTCCAAAGTTACCTAATGACTAAAGATAGAAAGGTGGCTAAAGGAGGAAGGTGGAGTCTCGGTGGCGCGTACAGGAATGTCTACACGAGCTCGAGGTGGTTGCATTCGTTTGCTCCGTGGTTGTCATACTGTACAGTCAAAACGTGAACATGTAATTAATGACGCGGTCCTTCATGCCTTGGCCCCGTGTTTGAACAAACGTCGTGTACTGATTCTGTCTGCCAAATGTGTAGTGTTGCATCATCCTCCATCATCGAATCATGTCTGGCGCAAGGTACATCTGTTCTCAATGTGGGCATCAAAACAAGGCGAAATAAATGTGGATAATGGTATCGAACAGGGTCGCCCAGTTGACGGGCTGGACTAGCCACAAACAACAGCGCCAAGGCTGTGACGACAGCTTGCATCTCCGGGAACACGTTTGACAATTAACGACCCCACAGCTTGACCTCGTCCTCCTCATTTCCTCAGGCATTGAGTAGTTGCAGCATCGTATATCAGTCAAAATGGTGTCTCTCAAGCTCAGTGCCCTCGGGCTTCTCGCATTCCAGGCTTTCAATGCCCTTGCTGCTGTTTCGGTAGGATAGCTCTGGCCGAGGACATGTCACACAGAACAGAAGCTAATCCGCGTAGAGCGAGTCCTTCGACCAGGTTGAGGAGGAGCTCGAGAACCCCAGTGTGTCTCCCAAGCTTGACGTAGATATCAAGTGTGCCTTCCCCGACAGTGAGATCTTCGGTGTCAAGTTGGTCAACGGTCATGCTACCCAGGCCATCATCTCGGTCGCAAACAACGAGGTCGAGCCGGTCAAGTTCCTGTTCGTTGGTGGTTCCCTCTTGACTCCAAGACACCTCCCAGGCGCTCCTGATCCACCAATCGCTCTCCGCAACTTGAGTGCCACCCGCTACGACCTCACCATTCCTGCCGGCGAGAGCGAGACGGTGACGTACAGCTTCGCAACCGAGATGCATCCCCAGGACCTTAACCTCAACCTCGCCGCTATGATCCAGAGCTCCGCTGGCAACATCTACACCACTCAGGTTTTCAACGAGACTGTCTCTATTGTTGAAGCTCCTACCTCCTTCTTTGACCCTCAGATGTGAGCACTCACCTTCGCACTTTCGCCTTCTAGTAGCCAATTACTGACATGACATTCCCAGCATCTTCCTCTACCTTGTCCTCACTGGTGTCTTCGCCGGAACCTGTTACTTCATCTACAACACCTGGATCACTACTCTCTTCCCCCAAAAGAAGGGCCGTGGCAAGGGTGGCGAGCGCGCAAAGCGCTCCTCTCAAGGCACCAAGAAGGTCGACCCCGCCGACCAGGTCAGTGTCATCGGTGCCGATGGTCCAGCCGTCACCTCTAGCGCTCAAGCCTACGATGAGAGCTGGATCCCTGCCGGTCACTTGCAGAGACCCGAGGCCAAGAGGGTGCAGAGCGGCGCCAAGCCCAAGAGCAAGACCAGACGTGCATAAGCGCAAACATGAAAGATATAGGATATCCGTTATGAATATCTTAAATCTTGACAAGGGATGCGCTGTTGCTACCGCATGCGCCAGCACGAAAGAAGAATGCACAAGGTCGAGAGAACCGCTGGTCATAAAGTCTGACGCAGCGGCCTTGTGCAATTTTTGGAAACGTCCATGATTGTACTATATCAATGATTGCTTGCATGCATGGAAAAGGACGGGTGTTTTATGAATTGAAGAAAGAAAAGTTGGATAAACGAGCTGTCCGATCCGATCCAGATATTTTGCAACTTCATTTGGCCTGAGTTGTCATGCAGCAGACAAGCCAGCTACTGAAACCAGATGATGCCCTATGCAGGTTGTGAAACATGCTCAATCCTGCAATTAGGAATCCCTCATTCATGTCTCATGCGTGTGAGAACGCCCTCTTGACATCTTCAAGCCCTCCATCCCAAGGTCCTTCTCTTCTCGTCCTCTGTATTCCTACATATTTCCACGACCACTCTGACCTCGGGCTTGCCAGCATCATGAGGGATGAATCTCAAGCGCTTTGTACTTGTGTCAAAACACTCTCCTTAACACTGTCCTCACTGTTTCTCCACGCACACCCTCGAGATAGGACGGCAACATCACAATCACTTCTGGCATATGCGTCGTTACTTCATATTAGCATGTGATCTTACGTAGTGCATCAGATCATACCCCAAGGACAGAGTTAAGTGGAGTGGAGTGGAGTTCCTGGAGTTGAGGAGTGTGAGAAAGATAGATATATGAAATGACGTAGGGGCGCTTGGGCGAAGAACATGTACAGAAGTAACCGAGGCTTGATTCCGAGCAATCCATGTCTATAAGCGCGCGAGTCATGGCATGAGACCTGTTCATCGTCCGACATCCGCCCAATCCGGACACATCGAAGACATTACCCATGAGTATCTAGCTGGCTAGCACTTTGCTTTTCTCTGTGTCTCGTAACAAAAGACCTTTGCGAATCTATCAGAGTCATTGTGCAATTCTTCAAGCATATTACCTCGCTTTGGAGCTTGCAATCAAAGAAAAGTTCAGGCACAAAAGCGGCTGGACAAGGTCTCGGGGAACATTGGCAAAGCTCACCGATTTCTGACTCGAGTGGAAGGCCTTATGATGCTCTTGGCATCAGGAAATCATGAGAGCCGACAGATCCTTAAGGTACATGAAAGCGACGATTTTCAGCACCAATCACTAGGCAACCGTCCAATATATATTTCGCCCCGCCTTGAGTAGATCAGCGCAGCGATTCTGCTTATATTAACCTCTGCCCCGCCACTCACGCAATATCACTTACTCCAAACTCAAAGGGATTGTCAAATACAGACTGCAAAATATGCCAGGCAGAGAAGTAATAAGCGATGGCGCCAAGACTTGCGCGCAATGCAAGGAAAATGAGGCCGTGGAGAATATTCGAGGCCGTCAGATGTGCAGGTGAGATATGAACAAAGACATCCTCCCCACTACTGAGATCTCGATGTTGACGGGCAATAAAGATCATGCTTTTGCAGCTACGTAGAAACAAAATGCGTGAAGCGCATGGAAGCATTTCGCACGCGACACTCCTCAGCAGGCCAACAACGACTCTTACTTTTACCATTATCCCTCGGACTTTCCTCAGTAGCAATGTTGCAACTTTTAGGAAGCCAACTGGAACGTCAATTATCCAAGTCTGGCAGGACTGGCTTCTCATTAACGGTTCTACATGTTGACACCTCTGCCGTGGATAAGGACAGCACAGACGCCACCACTCTCGAACGAGTCAAGGAGAGATGGCCGAGTTACATTTACCATTCCGTCCCTCTAAGCGATGCCATGGCCCTCCCGGACCTCGAGGCTTTGCTGAGACAAAATAACATAGAATCAGCGACCTCCTCGGGATCAGACTCAACACCAGAGCTATCAAACGAGGAAAAACTATCACATTTCCTGCCCTCCCTTCCCTCAGCCACCTCCCGCGCAGATGTGACACAAATCCTGAAGACCAAACTCATAATCTCCTTTGCCAAATCTCAGTCCTGCGAAGCCATCGTCTGGGGCGACACCACGACACGACTAGCGGAAAAAACGCTTTCCGAAACGGCCAAAGGGCGAGGATTCGGTCTGGCATGGGCGATCAGCGACGGTCCCTCACCGCACGGAATCGATTTCTACTACCCGATGAGAGATTTGCTCAAGAAGGAACTGATCAGTTATTCTTCTTTCACAACCGCGCCCTTGACCGATTACATAGTGCCGGAGAAAGCAGTATCCACCATTGTCAGCGCAAAGAACTCTTCCATCGACGAACTCATGCGTGGGTATTTCGAAGGCGTCGAGAAGAATTATCCTTCGATTGTCGCGAATGTGGTGAGGACGACGGGGAGATTGCAAGTACCGGGTAGTGCAGTGGGTAATGCTCTCAACACAACCGAAGGGAATATCAACGGAGAACTTAATTGTGGTCTCTGTGGGTTGCCGATCATCTCTGCGGCTGGCGAGGATGGTTTTGCCGTCAAGGGGGTCCAGAGGCATGGGATCCAGTTTTGTCATGGGTGTGCTCGATCTTTTCCTTTGAGTTCGGCTTGAGTGGGCATGAAGATGATAATGATTGCGAGGACATGGCTTTTCTTACCACTCGGAGGAGAGATTAATGGCAGAAAGCAGGGGGTGGATCTTCTTTTTTGAAGCTAATGCTTATAATTACTCTTCGACGAGCCGAACCACTCGATCAAATCGACTGCCTTCTGCTCAGCCTGGTCTGGACTGCTATGCTAGGCTTTGCACGACACTTTTTGCACGAGCAAGACACTAT
Source organism: Delphinella strobiligena (assembly GCA_009982845.1). Lineage (NCBI taxonomy): Eukaryota > Fungi > Ascomycota > Dothideomycetes > Dothideales > Dothioraceae > Delphinella > Delphinella strobiligena. The sequence continues at coordinate 227,271 of JAADKB010000010.1, forward strand.
TTCTCCTTGGCAGAATTGCGACACGGTCGAATATAACGTCAAAGCAAGCGTGAAATCCACGCTCGATACTTCTGCAAATTTCATATCTTGCCTTGCCGGACAACGACTCTACACCCACCGACACCAGTATTCCCAGGACTACAAGAACTCACGCTTCCAGAACACCAGGCGCAGCAAAATGAGATAGAGCAACAAGCCAGCACAGCACAGCACAGCACAGCACGCGTTTCATCTGTCTCCCTTTGCAAAAAGCGCACCATAGCAAGCAGAAAGAAAGCAAGAAAGCAAAAAGTCGCCAGCGACAACACTCAACCCTTTCGGCCGGCCCGTCAATTCTCCTTCCTCACTTTAGTATCTTATGCGAACTCCTTTCTAGCGCTATGCTATGCTATGCTATGCTATGCAGATAATGCTTTCATCAGCAGAAGATGCATCTAATGAACCCCCCTTCCCCTTCCCTCTTTTAAACAGCTTTTAAATAGTAACCGTCGGCTAGAACCTGTGGATTTTACTTACTAAGCAGCTTGTGCTAAAAATGCCGTGATATCGTTGTCAGCTTCTTCTCTTCTCTTTGTTCTCTTTGTTCTCTGTCTTCTCTACCTACCTGCCTGACTGATGCTTTGAGAGTCTTTTTCACTTTTGGTCCTGGGTAGGTAGGTAGGTGGGTAGGTAGATCTTTTTACTTTTGAAAGTCTTCTTCTGGAATCTCGGATGTCTAATGGATGGCTATATTATAGATACAACTCCAATCTACCCCTTTCTCCTTTCTTCTGTTTTTCCTCCTTTTTTCCTTTTTTCTTTTTCCTTTTGCCCTTTCATTTGGATCATCTTTCGCTTTTGCCCTTTCCCTTCCTTCTTCCTTTATATCCTTTCTTTTTGCTATTTACCTTCCTTCTTTTCTTATATTCTTTCTTTTTGCTATTTCCTTTTCATTTTCTCTTATATCTTTTCCTTTTGCTATTTCCTTTCCTTCTTCTCTTAGATGTTGTATTTTTTCCTTACTGATTAATCGATACTTGTATATATAGCTAATGCATATCGATACCTGTGACAAGGACATGGCCAATGCATATCCATACTTGCACATGGCCTATTCAATTCAAATCGATACTTGCACATAGCCAATCAACTCAAATTGATACTCGTAACATGGCCAGTCAAATCAAATCTATACCTGTCACATGCCCATGGCCATTTCAAATCAACCCTTGTGCATGACCATAGCCAAATTCTTTGTTACTTTATACGAATGAAGTCAAATCAAATCAAATCAGCTAGCTAGCTGTAAATTCTTCACAGGCACTGATGCTGCAATTTTTCTGTAACTGCAATTTTTCTGCAACTGATTGTCAATCCTCTTGACTGTAATCAATCTCCTGACTGCGAGTTCATGACTACAATCTCTTGACTGCGATTCCACTGCGAGTTCGTGACTACAATCTCATGACTACAATTATCATAACGCTATAATCTCACAAAGCTACAATCCCATGACTTAGTCTGTAACTCTCTTCTTCCAGTATCTCGGAAATCGAACAAGAACGCTCTCCACCTCAAGTCAAGTCTCGCGTACAAAAGTCTTGGATTACAAGTAAGTCACGCGAACAGTATACCAAAAGACAAGGAGGAATTAACTAAAAACTGCATTCTCATTAAAGGGGTATCAATCGTTAAACTATGCACTGCACTCGTTCGCCCGCTCGGACGCTAGCTACTCCATGTGTAACCCCAACGCCATCTTCCGTTCTTTACCCTAGTAGTGTGTGCAGCAAAGTCGTCTGTGCTACTCTTATGCTCGATTCAACAAGTACTGTGGCCTACTCATCTGCGTCCGGCGCGAACAGTGCCGGTTTCCTGATCATCGTTGCGGTAATTCATGCGGTCGTCTCTGCGGTAATCTCTAGCGTCGCCGCGACCATCGTGCTGAGCCATTTCCACATCATGTCTGTCCTGCGTCCTGTTGTTCTTGCTGCCGAGGCCAAAGAAGCCGCCAGTCTTTGACTGTTTCTGCACGATGGGTTCTTGGTGTCTGACGGCGCCGGCACCAGCACCATCTCTGGCAGCATCACGTCCATTGCCGACTTGTCTCATGGGCTCACCGATGCCAGCATGTCCGGCTGCACCACTCTTAGGCGCAAAGGCCTTCTTCAGGTAGTCCTCGAGCAGAATCAGATTCTTGACATTGGCTTTCCATATTGCGTCTGCGATATCACCGAGCACAGGGACGAAACCAATGGCGACGTCGATGGTGATGTTGGACATCATCTTGGCATAGACGGATTTGGGAAGGCCGCAGGAAATGGTGTTTGCGTATTTCTGGACAAGGAGGAAGGAGATGCCACCATCGGCAAAATCACCTGCACTATGAAAAGGCAATACATGTCAGCCAAAGCGCACTCGATGGTGAGGCAGAAGCGCGGGAAAGGAGTGGAAGACTTACATGGGCACCAGTCCTACGAAGAAGGAGGCTCCTACTTGCCCGAAGAGAGCAGTATCCATTAATTTTGCCCAACCACGGAAGGAGTTTAGGCGTTCGCGGTCTTCAAGGGGAATGTAGGCAGGGTAGTGTTTGGCGCTCTTCTTGGCTCGCTTCTTGGTTCGACCGTGCTTATCGGTCTCGAGGTACCAGTAAGGATCCTGTATCAGAAGAAGAGTTAGTCAATTCTATGTTGTTGTTGAGTGGTTGAGGAAGACATCAACATAACACTTACCCTTCCGTCTTCCAGCCTGTGTGCTTCATCATCCTTTGATTTCTTTGACATGAATTTACTGGCGGCATATTTGCCTATCGAGGCCGACATGTTGTGTGGTGTTTAATTCGTTGTTGTGTGATCGGTGTCAAGTAATGCTCAATCCGAAGAGTGATTCAAGAGGATCCACGAGAATATAAAGATAACTTTCAAGAAAGTGTAAAGTCACTGTCTCGGAATAGCAACGTCACTAATGCGTTGCGAAGTGAGCCCCGTCTGAGTTTATGATTGGTTGTCCGGCGCGTACTGCGGCAGCAGCGTTGTCCAAGGTTGCTGGTTTCAGCGATTAAGCGTTTGCTGCGAATGGCAAGAACGTTTGCGGTTGAAAAGGGAGCTTGTAGGACGGGCGCCAGGAATGCCAATAATGTAGTCCCAGGAAACTGACCTAAGCCCAACCAATTTTAAAGGGCAGATGTCGCTGGCAATGACGATGTTTCAAGGAAAGGGTAAGCTAAGGTAAGGTATTGTGCTGCACCGCCACGCCTGGAACGTCATGGGCCTTCACAACCCATGATCGACACTGCATGCGCCACAAGTTCTCACCGAGTCCGTGGCGGGCGTGGCTGGTGGCGTCTATAGCGAAATGAGATAGGGTGACATCGATTAGCAGGCACACCCTCTAGATTTCGTGCTAGAACGTTCGAGGGTCCAGAACAATTGTGATTCGAACAATACAACTTCTCCACAGGGCTGTGTGCATCTCAACCTTGGGTACACGATATGTACAATCGTCAGCACGTGGAAATGGCAAATACATTTTCTATCCAAATCTCAACATATGCCCCCAACACTCTCGATGCGTGATGCGATTCACGCCAAAACGCCTCGCCAACGATACAGTCGCTAAGAATATAATACATGAATTCAAGAAAGGGTTGGTCAAGCAGCTCATCAACATGAAAAATCAAGCTACGCAAAAAAACATTCACGTGCAGGACGTACTCTCAGGATCAAATCGTTTCCAAGTCAGGTCGAAAATCGGCCGAATTATTCAATCCCCTTTGGTCCTTCCTGAACTAGTCCTTCTCTTTCCAGCACCGCTCAACATTTCTTCGGGAATGTCATTCCAATCGCCCTGACCCCTTTGCTCCTTGGTTTTGCCTCCAGTATTTCTCGCAGCATCGGCTTCATCGCTCGAGGTATCGTATTCATCGACTTCTGGCGCGCTCTTGGCCGCTGCGGTTCCTTCTACACCCACGAGCTGTCTTATCCGCTCTCTAGACCTGGAAGATGAAATTGATCCATTACGCGAGGTAGAAGAGTGGAAGGAGGAGGGGTTGAAAACACCACTGGGTCGGCCGAGGAGAAGGTCTGCTTTGTTCGGACTCCTACGGCCGAAGCGGGGCACTGCAGCTACACCTGCCGTGGTGGTCAGGTAGCGTCCTCTGTCGTATTCTTCATCTCTGGCTGCCGCTTCTGCGTGGGTGGGGGAGGGAGGAAACTCGAGAGTCTCGGGGTCAGGCGAGTTTGGATCTTCGGCCCAGGTGGGTGTCCAGGGGGTATGATGGGCCTGATATTGGTTATTGTACTGTTGATTGGTGTAGTGTCTACCTGCTCCCGAGGGAGGGTTGTAATCGTTATTCCAATAGCCTTGATCAGGTCGGCCTTGTTCCCATGGCGCTGCATCTGGCTGGCCACCCCATCCGGCTGCTCTTGAGCGAGCAGCCTCTTCTTCATCTCTTCGTCTGCGTTCAGCGGCTATTTCATCCCGGCGACGGATCCATTCTTCGCTGACTTCCCATTGCCAACCATCACCAAGTGTATTACAGACAGGCAAAGGCCACAGGTACCAGACATCTCCAAAAAGCAGACGCAGATTCTGTCGCCAGCCAAGGTTGAAGGCATGGGGTAGTTTCTCAGAGTCCAGCTCGTCGAGGTAGGCGGAATAGCGGTCACGTTCGTGGTCTGCTTCAAGCTCGGCATAGTTTTTACGGAGCGCGGTCTGGGCCGGGGATATGTTCTGCGAGGTTGGTGGGGAGGCGTCATAGGGCGTGGAGGCGCCTTCTTCAGGCCTGGTAACACCGGGCAACATATTGGCATGAATCTCCCTCAGCTGCTCTCCCACCGTCTCTTGGCCATCGTGGTCGTTGTCAGTCATCAAGCCCTGCTCATCTGCGAGGTAATTCCTCTCTCCTTCTCCCGTCCTGTGCTTCTTGAATTGTCTCTCCATGCTCTTCTTCAATGGCGACAGATATCTCGTCTTTTCCAAACTCTCGATCGTAGTCTGTCCCTTGGAAGCCAAGTAGCAATGCCATGCCGTAAAGCCAGTCAGGACAAGTCCTATGATGCCCGAGAGTACTGAAAGCATTATCACGTTGACCAGCATAACGCCCTCGTCCACTTCGACACTCTGATCGATAATCTCTCTCCACACCCAGAGACTAGAGACAGGGAAGCAGACCCAGCAAAACAAGCTTATGTAAATGAGGAAAAGCAGAAAGGGTTTGTAGTTGCGCATGCCCACACAAGTCGCCAGCCAGGGGCAATGATGATCCATTTTCAAGACACAGCGATTGCATGTGCTGCAGTGGTGTGCACGGTCAGGCTTGGTAACGGCACATTTCTTGCAATACCGTGGCCGTCCACTACTCTTTGCCGTGAGCGAGACAAAGCCCAATTCTGCATGATCGCGCGGCTCATGAGTCGGTAGACTCGAGTATGCAGCTCCTCCTCTTCCTGATGTACGTGAAGCTCTTGGTGGGTCAAGAGGCGAGCCTGGATCCGTAAAGACAGCTGTGGTGTAGGAAACGAGGGCCAGACCATACATAAGCAATCCTAGAAACGCGGTGGAAAGGCCGAGCTTGGTGGACGAGGATGACGAATTCGAAGGTGAGGCGGACACGGGCGAAGAGGGAGGCAGGAGTGATGTCCTGACTTCAACCCATACAGCCCATGTTGACAGGCCATAGACGAAGAAGAGGGGGAAGTAGGAAAGGGTGCCGCAGCAGATGCGTTCGCACCGTCGAGCCCATGATTTGCGACGTCGGCTGAATGAGGGCGAAGACGGAGAGGAAGAGTATGTGGGCGCCAGAGTGGCCATCTTGTCTAGATCACTACTGCTGACACAGTCCAAGCATTATGATATTCGACAGACTCCTGTGAGGAGAGTTTGGTGCTGAGCCGGGCCGCACAAGGCACTTGCTGTGCTAGTAGACACGTGAAAGGCTCAAATGCGTGAATCGTGGGATTTACCAAAGCGTTGGACCGAGTCGTCAACCTTTTCCCCTCCAAGTCATGTCAAGTTGCAAACTAATCATGCTTGTTCATCACGTTTCGGAGGTGCAGCTTGCATGCCGCAAATTGTGGCGTTGTGGCTGTGCAGCTTGTTTCAGAATTACAAGGATAAGCTATCGTATGTTCAATTATCATTGAAACTACGCAAGACCTTCCTATCTCTGCCCCTGCTAGAGGGCAATACAGCCCCTCGATCCAGAGCTATATCAATCAAGTAGCTTCACAAATCCGTCCACCAAAATCTCGCTGCATTAACTACCAGAGTCCATGAAACAACATGCTTACAACTCTTGATTGAGTCCTGTTCAAACCTCTTGTTCACCAATATTCTTTCCGTCCCACGAGTGAGTGATGCATATATCTTCTCTCAAACTTCTCCGTGGCCTTTCTCATACTCGCTTATCATTCTCCCACGTTCTTGCCTCGAAGCCTGCTCCGTTTGGCGCCCCTCTTGCACTTCAATCTCCGACATGCTTCCTGCCACTAGTACTCATTTAGTGAAGCCAGCATGCTCGTTGTGACGTTTGTAGTAGTAGCTGCTTTCCTTGGGCTTGAGCTCTGGACTGAGATTGTCCATGACGGTCGAAAGAATTTTATCGATGCCCTCCTTGTGGTCGGCATCCCGATTCCAGATTTGGACGAGGATGCTGGTGAAACGTACGCTGAGTGAGACGCCGCAGATATCGTCGATGAATGTCTGACGTTTGCTTGCCACAGCTGCTTGTAACCGCTCGCCAATCGCTAACATGCAAATTTCCTTCCAAAAGTCTTGTGCTTTCTCCTTGGGCACACGGAACGTCCATGATCCACCGCGAGTGTTGCGCGGATCTTCCCAGATAGGTTTGACACCCTTGTGAAACAGATGCACCGAGTCGCGCAGCGGGAGCGTGGTGATGTCGAAATTGTTAAAGACATTCCAGAAAGCGCGAACGTCCGTCACCGCAGCAAGGTGTACGAGACGATCTTCATACTTGTGCCCTTCCGTTCCTTCGCTTGTAGGGGCGCTGATAGCCTCTCCATTCGCGGATGACTCCGGTTCTGAGTGTTGTGGAGAGTTTGCTTTGTCCTTGTTTCTGTTCTGCCGATCATGCCAGAAGTCCCAAGCATGGACCAGTGGTGGTGGTCGCAATTTTGACAAGAGGTTGGCACGCATTTCTTTGCCTCGGGCAGGTGACGATGTGGATGCTGCTTCCTCGACCGAAGCACCAGGCAGGCCGTTCACATTGAGGCGTGGTATGCTGGCCATGATTGCAGTACCTTCTGTAGATGATTGTGATGAAGATGATTATGATGAGATGTAGATATTACTCTCGAGTCAAACTATAGTGGTACTTTGCAGGTGTCAGTTTGGAACAGGAAAGTAAAGCTCAAGCTCAGTGGAAGTGAGGTATATGTGACAAAGTGAAGTAAGGCATATACGATGAAGTGAACAAAAGGAGAAGAGAAGCGAGATGAGGTATTTTGACAATGCTGCTTGTGCATATCATCTTGCCGCCTTTGATAGCCAAAAACGCGGCGCTTGCAAAGGGATCATGTTCTCTCCGAGGACAAAGAAAAAAGCATGATATGTGTATCGAAACTCACCTTGTGAGATTGTTGGTATAAAGCATTAAAGTTTAACAGGCAGAAGAGCCGGTACGCGGCTGAGCTACTTCACGTAGCTTGTATCATACAGCGTCAGTGCTGTTCTCAAGGAGTGTCGATGTGAGACGTCGACGATTCTTGGATGAGTAGGGCAAGGATGTAAGGAGCATCAGTCAAGAGCTTTAAACGACCAGCTTCCTTAGGACTGTTTCGGAAGTCCAGGGTCGAGGGGCTTCGTTTGGCGCTCGGGATAGCCGTTTGCGGCTCTGCTTAGCGCCGATGACTTGCTCCGTCGTGTTCAGAGTGATTATTCAGCAAGGCACATCCAACACAATGATACCCACAGATACGTGGCTGTGGTGTGAGGTCTCATGCAGTTCCAAAGAGGAAGGAAAACACACCTGTCATAAGTCATGTCTGTCTCGCGATCGAAGTTCACATCGACGCGTTGGCTGAAAGTCATGTACATTAGCATCGAATTGGCCCATGTGCCAACACTTGTCATCAATTGTGCTGCCACAAGGTCAAACTAGTCTGTCTACTGGTACAATCTCAGCGCCAATGACAGCGCGCCCAACTCCATATTGTGTCGCTAATTGGCATTGATAATGGAGTTGTATGACATCAAAAGAGATATGGAAGATAATTGGCTGGTGCATACATTCCTTGTGCAAGCTTTGCATGATCACGTCTTCCTTCCTCGTGCCATACCAGTGAAATTGGAATAGGTACTGGCTTGTGAGCATTACCTTCTCTGTGCTGCCATCAAAGGCAGGAATAGCATATTTCACATCATGAGGTGCATCTGCTGAAAACAAACATCTAAAAGAGAATTGCTCTACTTGTTTCCGGAGAAGCTCCAAGGCTCAAGGTACTCCGCTTTCCGCTGTCCACAATGTTGCGGCGTAGAGGTTGATGGAGCTACTCGTACAGTACTTTCCTTTAGCATTATCGGCTATGATAAGGTTGACGTCAGAAATTAAGCTTAAAATCCTAGTTAGAAAGTCTTGTACAAGGGTCCGAGATCTCTAATTTTGTCTTTACTGCATCCTTCACCTATTCTTTTTCCGCTTGAGAGTATCAATACAAGTAAATCAGAAGAATCTATCAATATCAGACATCTCTAATATGGCTGCCAACACGAGTCGTAACGCGTCTGCAACCAGCGATGTCAGCACGGTATCCTCCAAGCAATCCACATCCTCGACATCTACCTTAAGAGACACTCTACCAATACATGCGCAACCCGAATCAACGCCAGCAACTTCCGTATCTTCTGAAAGCGAGTCAGACTCTGACGAGTCCTCTGAATCCTCCGACGAAGAATCTGATTCAGACTCTAATGGCTCGGCCGAGGTCGACTACGAGACACTGCTCGCTGATGTGCTGAACGGTACCAGCAGACCACCCATGCCATCTGGCGCTGGAGGGGACCTGAAATCGCGACTCGCAGCTTTCTTACCTCAATTAGCCCAGTCAAATCAGGAGCTTGAGGAGTTAAAAGCAAGAGGTGAACTCAAGAGCTTCGAAGACGTCGAGGAAGGAAAGGAATACATCGAGATGGACCTTGGCCTCGGTGTGCTCGAGGAGAAGAAGCCAGGCGTGGAGGAGGACAAAGATGATGAGGACGAGGAAATGGATCAAGATGAGGAAGAGAAGCGTAAGAAGGAAGAAGATGTGTTGGGCAAGTTGATGGGTTTCAAGAAGGGTAGACAAAACACCGGCATCAGCGAGGTCGAAGGGCCATGATCACTTGAAGATTTTGAGCGCCTGTATGTGTAATTCTCTGGTTCCTTTTTATTCTGGTTAAGATACCCACACGAAAAGCGTACTGTTTATGTTTCAGAGTTGATTCTTCTGGCGCGCATGATGGTTGGTTACATGTCCCACTAAGCTTGTGCTGTCACGAGGGATGAGAGAGTGTTAAATCAGCAGGTTTCAGGAAGAACTTCTCTCTTCAACCCAGAGGCTGATATGATGTGAAAGTTCAAGCCGCACTTACTATCTGCTAAGTCGCCCTCATACGCGTGAAGAACTCTTCCGCCAACATCTTCTGCTTTTCCTTCCAGGCTGCGGCCTCCAGCTTGGCCTTTTCAATATCCTCTTTGGCTTTCTTCTCCAACAAGACAACCTTTGCTTCTTGCATTGCTGTTACCTCTTTGGCCCATTCAGCTTGCTTCCACGCAAGTGTCCTCTCCATCTCCAATTCGTCTTGCAGCGACAGAATAAATTTGTCTTTGTGCCGAGCTTTTCCAAGTTGCTCCTTCATCACCGCCTTGGCCTCTCCTTCCGCTTGTCTCGCATCAGAGAGCTCTTCTCTCAGCTCACGTATCTGCCGCAACAATGCCTCTTCTTCCCTCGCCGTCTTGGATATCTTCTTCAACTCTGCATTCTCAGTTCTGAGGCGTTCGATCTCCCATAGCAACATATTGCCAACGACCATCCATTTCCGCCTCGATGTAGCAAGCTCACGTCGAAGACTCTCCATCTCTTCGTCTTTGCACTCGGCTTCCATTTCCATCTGGGCCACCTCTTCCGCAATTCTCTGAAGCCTTTTTCCTAGATCCGTCTTGATCATACTTTGAGAAGAACCAAGCCTTTTGCTCCCACTATCTGAATTCTCAATCAGATGCAAAGTAAGCTCTCCGTGTGGTAGCTGGCGTGCTCGAAGTCGCTCTTCTGTAACAGCCTTGTATGGCTCAGACAGGCTCTCTCCCGAACAGTTCTGCTCTTCCACCGAAGGCATCGTCTCGCTTGATGGCGATGGAGAAGGACTTTCCGGACCCAGATCGGCTAGCCTCTCTGCTGCCGGTGTCGCCTCACGCGAAGGTGTTTCGCTACCTCGGCCGAACTCAGGGGGGCACTCCTTCTCAGTCTCAAGCTTCTCCGTCGAGTCTGTTCGAGATTCGGAATTCCACGACTTCGCTGTCCATACTTTGCTTCGTCATTGCTGGTATCCAGGAGGTCTGTATCCGAATCACTGGATGAGTACTTGTCGCTATCGCTGGCGATTGGAGCCACCGTTCGCGAGACGGGAGAGTTGCGCAACTCTGGCGCTCTTCGAAGGCGTTTCCTGGGTTTATTGCTCAGGAAAGAGCTTGATCTTTTGTTGCGGCTGTGTTTCTTGTGTGGCTCGGATGAGCTGTCAGAGGAGGAAAGATCCATTGCTTTGTCTTGCAGGTTGTCTGATGCACGTGTGCACGTTAGAAGTAGGTAGGAGATTGCACATAACCCCTGTAATGAAGCAGAAGATATGTGATTAGGAGAAGACAAGAAAGAGAAGGTAAGCAAGTAAATTATGACTGAGCACAGCATCATGTACTGAAACAGGAAAAGTGAGTAGATAGCAATAGCACTTATACAAAAAAGCAAAGAATGTCCAATCCCCTTAGGGACGTGCAAGTACATACTAACTGACCAGTACTTCTGCCCACCCCTATCAGTCCTACTAACTCAACCCTTACTCCCTCATAACTCAACCCCCACTCACCTCACACACCCCGAAGTCCCTTACAACTCACAGCTCACACCCCAGAAAAAGCATCCATGCCACCATACCCCCATCGATCTCCGCCCTCGCATCTACGTTACCACCGGGCAGAAATTCTTATCCTAGATGCCTTCTCACCACCTTCTCAATACCTTCTCAATACCCTCTAGAGTAGGCACAGTCCTGATTCGCGAGTGAAGAAGACTTCCGTGTCTCCAGAGATTCGCTTCTGGTTCTGGTTCTGGTTCTGCTATAAAGACTGTCAGCTTATACTTCGGAAAGAGGGGTGCAGTTTGATTCATGAAGGCGGATCGTGTGTGTTAGCTTCTTGCGGGAATTCGGTATACTACTTTGTATACTGTGCTGGAGTCAGATGGGTAGGGCTGGAAGTGCAGGGTAAGAGTGTAGGGCAAGACGCAGAGGTAAGAAGTGCTGACTCGACTGGACATTATATTCCTTAGACCAAACAGTATATCTGATACAGAAGGTTTCATGACAGGAATAGAAGATCAGAGTTGGCATCAGATAAGGAGGGGAGGGGAGGAAAAGAGAAGAGAAAAGAGGAGAGGAGAAAAGAGGAGAGAAGAAGAAAGGAAAGGAGAGAAGAAGAAAGAAAAAGAGAGAAAAGGAAAAAAGAGGAAAAGAGAGGAAAAGAGAGGAAAAGAGAGGAAAAGAGAGGAAAAGAGAGGAAAAGAGAGGAAAAGAGAGGAAAAGAGAGGAAAAGAGAGGAAATGTCCTACAAGGATAATAGGACGTAGTGAGGGAATGTCCAAGTTGGACGTATTTATTCTGCATAGGTTTGCAAGAGGGTGTGAGCATGAGACTGAGATGGAAAAAGCAAGTTTCTGCTATGCATTTTCCGGGCACATCCTCGCTATACGAGACTGACATTGTGAGAGTGAGCTGCAGGCTCAAGAGACATGAAAGAAGACCAAAAGTCCAGTCCAGTCCAATCCGGCATGATATGAAAAGCAAAAGACAGACACTAACAGAGAAAAAGGAAAAAGTAGTCGTAAAGTATTTCAAAAAGCATGATTTCTCAGAAGGTCCACGAAACAGGAACCAGGGTATCATCTGAAACATCGAATCAATCAACCAAATGTGCAATGCAAACCCATGCTATTCTACAAGATTTGATGCCTGCGGTGCTCGTTAGTGCTTGTGTGACAGTGATATCAAAAAAGAAGAGTAAATGACAAACATACCTCTGGAACAACTGCTCCAACGTCTCATCGCTCAAATCAGCATCGTCAGGAATCTCGTCCACGAGAGGCACAAGACCAGCAAACTTCTCGCCGCCCTTGTAAGCAAGCACGGCCGGCACACCGGCTGGTTCCATCTCAGCATCATCATAATGCAACTTGATGAACCTAGTAGTCTTGTGTTTCCTAGCCAACTGCCTCAAGCAATCCTCAACCAGACTACTGACCTCGCTCCGATCATCCCAGACAAAAACAACAATAGTGACCTGTCTCGGACTGCCATCGACGACTTCCAAGAAGCCCTCCCCATCGACGGCGGTGACACCCTCATATACGAGTTTTGCTCCCCTGCCCATTCCGAATTTCTCGGCCGCCCCATTCGAAGCTATGACGGATTTGCCTCGCAGCTCTTGCAGCCGACTCAGTCGCCATTGCTGCATGAATTCGTCCTCCTCCATACCCTCGAATTCCTCGCCGTCATCGCCTACTTCGCCGCCGAACTTGTCTTCGAGCTCTTTTAGCGCGTCGGCGTCTTCTTCGTGCGCGCTGTCGTTCAGAGACAAGTTCTCTATGTAGGGTGCCGCGTGGGGGTTTATGACCGAAGGACGGTTCGAGGAGAGGGAGGCACGGTGGGTGGCTTGGGCTTCGCGGTAGGCTTGGGCATCGGCAATGACACCTTTGGGACCCGTGTTGTTGTAGTGACGTTGGTTGGGCAGAAAGGTTCTGGAGCGCGAGTAGTTGTGGGTTGGGGCTGAGGGCGGGTAGGCGGTTTCTTGTCGTGAGGCTTCGTCTTCTTCTTCGCTGGTGATGGAGTCGTTGTCGTTGTCGTTGGCGTGGGCGTGGGCGTGGGCGTGGGCGTCTTCTGGGTGGACTGCCCCTGTGTTTTGCTCGCGAAAGAGCTGGTCGTATTCGTCTTGGGCGGCGGAGGAAGCCATGATTGATCGAGAAGGTCGGCTTGTACGTGTTGCGGTCAATTATTAAGGGTATTGAGAATGGAGATGCTTGGTCGATCGTGATGAATTGACCTCGGCAGACTGAATAAATTGATCACAAGATCGCTACAGCGTTCTTTTCCCGGTCCAGAAACTTCGTGATTGGCTTGACGTGTACGACGAGAAGAGGAGAAAAACGAACCCGTCACTTGTCAAATGCTCGTGTTGTACTCAGCAAACAAGTGGTCATGCAAGATGCAACAACGTGGTCAACTACAAGTATACAGTACTATACGAGTACGACCATTGTAAATCGATAAGCAACGACTAGGCCGAGCATGAACGCAGCCCGCCATTCCCCCCCTTCTGTAGTCGGTCAGAACTCCACCAACAGAAAGATCCACCAATCTAACTGCGACGACACTAAAAGCGAACTAAACCCTAATCCACTATCGAGCCCTAGCTATATTCAGGGGTCCATAAACCACAGACGCCAATAAACGCACATGCGATTCGTATGTAATAAAGAAGTTGACGACAGAAGGAAAAAAAAAGGAATCGCGCTATTCCACCAATCTCCATACAGGAAGATTCTCATTGGCGCGGAATCGACCGAGTCAGCCCCCATTGCACCACATACGCGGCCTCGGTCACTGACGCCAACAGACGGGGAAAGACACTTACTCTCAGTCTCGGCACTCGTTTCTGCACGACCCTTGCTTTCAGCATTCAATGCATCGTGCTTCTGCGGCCCGTCTCATGCTCGGTTGATAGAAAGACTAGTTCATGCACGCTCACGAACTCCAAGAGAACCCACTATGATGAACGACCGAAGGGCCCGAGGGGAAGAAATGCCGTGTAGATCAAGAGTCTAATATAAACCTTCCACAGGAGCGTTAGGTAGGAAAGCTTTCATTACCACAATAGGAGCGGCTCGAGCCGGCTCTCCTGTTAGGGCATGATCGTGATACACCTCGACCAGTCATATGCACATGTATGTCATGGAGAGATAGTCATGCGCCAGCCATCTATAAGATGATACCTCATAGACAAAGCATCACACGAGTCAACAAGTCAAGTGTAAGCTTCAAAAGTGTCAGATGTTGATAAAAGCAGATTTCATATTTGCCATACAGCCAATGCCTTTTGTTTTGGATGGTAAAGATTAAGAATAACGCCATGGTATCTGCTTGATAAAAGACAACTCGGAGAAGCTCCATATGCAGAAGCATGCATACAAGACGGCTCCGAAACACAAACGTGACAATAACGAAGTACGTCCAAGAAATGAAGACAGTGCGTGCTCGAGAGGGAAAGGGCATGATGGATGGGTGCAGTCAGATAGACATGGGAAGGATGATCCCAGGATTTGGTGGTAGTAGGATGTTTTAGAAGAGACCTGTAAAGCCATGATCGGGGGATGTCCACGCCTTGAAGCATCCAACAGAGTTAAGGTGAAGAAATTTGCCAGTGGAACGTGCCCGCAGCCTTGAGTAGACACGAGACCTCCCTCCATTATGCAGATGGGAACACAAGTGTAGAGCAAGAGGTGCTTTGGGCGAGAGAAACAGAAATGGAGGAAACAGGAATGCGGAGGCGAAGGTGTCAAGTGTCTGCGTGCCCTCACCATCCTTCCCCACTCGTTCCCCTTGTCTCCATGCCGCCCATGCCTCTCACCAGAAGTAAGACTCCGCTCCCGATTTCGAACTGGAATTAGATAAGGAAAGGTGGTATAAGTTAGGCGAGTGGTACCGCGTTGGTACATTTTGCGTTTCGTTGATGTCGCTGCTGCTGTTCTTGTTCTTTCATTCTTCGGTACCACACTCGCCATTTGCGGTACCTTGGAATCGTCTCCGGGCTTCCTGTAGTCATCCTTCGGAGGAATTCGAGTGCGACGTAGATGTGAAATAATTTTGATTATGCCCAGATGCGAAGCTACAGGCTCATGTCAGTCTCGAGAGCGACAATACCAGGAGTAAGTCAAGTCAAGCTTACCATTGAATCCCAGGATCCTGTGCACAATGACATGGCATCGTTGCTAACTCCGAGACAGCTGACGCGGTTGTCGTGTCCTTGAAGGGTTCCGACTCTCTCGCCGCGAAGGACATCCCAGACCTGTCGGGAATGTCAGTGGTGAAATGTGAGGATTGTCAGAAAATAGCATACCTTGCATTCAAAGTCATCGTAACCGGCGAAAAGAAGTCTACCGGAAACAGAGAAAGCGACTGAGGTGATGCCGCAAACTGGCTCAGGGATCTGACGAATAATTGTCAGCAAAGATAAGCAGGACGATGGACAAGGACCAGGTGCTCACCATGTAGCTCTGCAACTCGCGGTCTGCACGGATATCGAACAGACGACATGATGCATCATCAGATCCGGTTCCGAAGGCGTTGCCGTTGGGGAAGAATTGAATGGCGTTGATGTCCGAGTCGTGGGCGGCGAAAGTCTGGACGCATTTTTGCTGTCTGATATCCCAAAGTTTGGCAAAGGCGTCGCAAGCACCAGAGACGAATTGGTTGTTGTCTAGTGGGTTGATGGACAAGCTCATGACGTCGCCGAGATGATCGGCAAACTCCTGCAACTTCTGACCAGTCTCAATGTCCCAAAGCACGCAGGTCATGTCGCCAGAGGAGGTGAGGATTCGGCGGTCGTTGACGAAACGACAGCAAGAAAGGTAGCCGGAGTGGCCGGAAAGTTCACGAGCGACGCGTGTCGGGCCATCCCTGGCGGACAGGTTGTAAATGGAACAGATGTTGTCGAGACCACCGCATGCAACATAGTTTCCGCTAGGAGCATATGCACAAGTCATGACCCATGATGATCTGAGAGGGATGGCATGGACTTTGTTGGTCGTATATGCGTCCCAGATGATGAGCTTGCCATCCTGTGAGGCCGAGACGAGATGCCGCCTGTCCGTCGACCAGTGCATGGCGTAAATCTTAGCTAAATGACCCTTGAGAGTTCTCTTGGTCTTCATGGCGAGGCGCGGTAGGGGTTCTGTACGTTGTCGCGCGACATCGCGTACTGTGATTGTCAATGAAGGTCAGCTTATGGCAATAAATCATGGCAGGCAAATCATAGCAGGCAGGCGGCAGACCAGGCACGAGGCCGGCTGTCCTGTTGGTAGCGGTGTAAGACTAACATGTAGTGTCGGCGAGCTCATCCTTCTTCTTCTTTATACGGTCCTTCAAAGCTTCGGCATCTCTTCTTGCAATGGCAATCTTCTGCTGAACCGATTCTGCGCTTCCGTCCGCCATGGCTGGCAATTACTAGGTGCTCGCGCAAGCGAACAGGCGACAGGCGACAGGCGATGGCGATTGACAAGTGTCGGACGAGGTTAAGAGAGAGCGGCGCGGCGTGTGTGATGCGGGAAATGAACACAACCGACGAAAAGAGCGACTTGATTCGCAACAGAAGTAGAAGGCGTTGTAGATCGAGACGTTGGCTGCGTTGTGGATGCAGGAGCAGCAGCAGTAGCGACAACAGCAGCAGCAGCAGCGGCAGAAATCAGCCAGGTACTACTACTCTTCGCTAGCTAGCTTCTGGGCTTCTGTGCAGTGACGGCCGATCGATCGACAACGGGGCCAAGTGGAAAGTGACGGCGCGTATCAACCAAAGAAGCTGCCAAATGCAAGGAAATGTGCAATTGTGTTCAATTGGATGATTAACGTCTGCGAGAAGTCCAAAGTGTACTCGTACGCTGCATGGCCGGCAGGGTAGGTAGACAAGCACGACAAGGTGGGCACAAATGGGGGTTGGGTCACGCTAGTCGACCACGGCTCATATCCGGAATGAGCATAGAAGAACCTCGCACGCCCGCCATCTCGAAGTTGACCCACAGTATTAAAATACTTTAATGAGCGAACCTTATTTCAGGTTTCTGATTAATTTGCGCCCACTGTCGCTCCTCATAAAACTCGCCCATGTTCCCCCTGCTCATATCCTGCCACACACTGTGACCTGATGGAGCCGACTACACTTACAATTACGAGAGTCATGCCTGAACTTGTCGAACATGACCATCTACCTTGACATATCTGCTTTCATCTGGCGGTGAGTCAAGACAACCCCGGGAGCCGTTGCATTTATAAGGTACTCGTCTAAACGGCCGCATTGATTCTACGGGGCACCGGCGCCGACAAGCGTCGCCCCAGATAGCGGCTGGTGCTGAACCTATACACGCCTTCTAGCCGACTATTTGGGCTGTTTTGGCTAGGTCGCGACCCTCGCAGAGTACATGACCACTTGTTCTCGCCCATCAAACCACTCGACCAGGCATGCTGTGATTCAGCTATCAACGTTCGATACTCCATCGTGGCAACGCTCACGGCTCACAAAACTGCTCGAGAATGAATATGCTTCTCTCCACCACGCGTCGTCTTGATTACTGAGCAGTGATCATTTCAGGAGACTGAAGTTGTTCAGATTCGTAAGGGCAAGCGCATCTCTATTTCGCTGCAAATCCGGGATTGCGGCAATCTCGCCTGTGGAGATAGGTAACTTGTAAGCCCTTATTGATGTCACATCAACACATGTGATTACACATCATAAGCAAACGGGGGTCCTTCATCAATACCTCAGCTAGGCGGAACCATCATCCATAGAGGAAAGGTAATGACAACTTCTATGTTCAAGAAAATCATCAGTACACATACAGATATCATCTCACACAGATGATTTCTGTCCATAGCGAATCGGATCACGAGGCATCACAATTGTCTAGTGTTACCTTGCGCACAGCATACCAATAATACATGTACAAGTTGGATGCATTTCTGACATCTTCTCTCGCGGTAGACCTCCCGCCGCAGACCGACGGAAGAACATGTCACATGAATCTTTGGTGGACTAAGTTGAAAATATCCAGGCTTAGTCTCAGGACCTACGGATTGGCCCTTAGCCAATCTATAGATGTTTGCATCCTATTTGCATATTCTGAAGCCGTTTATATCCTATAGCCTTAGATAGCTCCTCCTTTCCTTTAATTAATCAAGTCAGGTTTTCACACATCTGTTACCCTAAGCTATAGGATTGATTCCACAAGTTGTAATAGAACAAGCTTCCTATCGAGATAGATACACCGCGACGCGACATTTGTTTCAACTGACTATAGTTATACGGCACAGAGTACGTGATCAGCTGTTCAAGTCTATACATATTGGCATCTGAGAGCTTGTCGTAAAGCCCGACTGAAGCTTGTACAGGCTACGTTTGCACGGGGTGTTATAGCTTATGTAGATCCAACTGAATATAAAACATCCCTGTGCTTGTTAATGATATTCCGGAAAGAAGTTGGAGACAAGCTGGTCCTTGTGTTTGTTGCAATTCACAAGCAGAAAGGACAACCTGGATGCAGAGACACTGTAGAATTGAAACGTCACAGAATACAGGCTAGCCGTTCGGGACGACCACGCTGGAAATAGGTCGTGATCAGATCTGAGGTACGCTAGAATGTAAGCAGCACGTCGCATGTCGCATGACCAGTGAAGAACAGACTTGTATGCAACATTCACGTGCCTAGACTGGACAACAATACTGGCACGAACCATAAAATGCCGGTGCATAGATTGTCAGCTGGGTGGCCTAGATTTATGTCCATCACTCAGGTACTTCCATCCTTAATCCTCCCGAGGGTGGTCGAGTCAAAAGGCAGAGGTGAAGTAAGAGATTGACGTGATCATAGTCCAACAGGACTTCTTCATGTAGTGCTTTTAGAGGACGAAGCTTCATTTGATGACCGTAGTAGTAAGAGCCGTAAACCCCATGTGCCTTTCTTTTTGCATGCATTGTGCTTAGACAGCAACAAGGCCACGAATACGAAGCAACCCGGAGACTCCTGCCATGATCATTGAATGCTTAACATCTTGCGTATCCGACAGTCCAAACGACGCTCCAACTTTCTTTCCTTCGTGTCCATGTGGAAGCATCTATCGGTGCTGTAGAGAAAGATCTCGTCAGTGACTTGACTTGATGCATGTGATGATTATGGTGGTTTCTTCTTCTTTCGCCCATGGAAGTCTCGGTGTTTCCTTTGTCCTGCGCAACGTGTGTGGGTGGATATCAAATCGTACCTTGGTGAAGCCAATGTCGGTGGCCTTCTCACGGAAGCACTGACGGCAGATGTTGAGGCCGTACTTGCGGACGAGACCGGCCTTGTGGGTGCAGACGCGGCTGTGAAGAAAGACAAGAGTTAGCCTTCCACTTCTTTCATCTCATATCTTGTCCCATCCCATAATCATCCCCTCAAACACATCCTCTACACTCCTCGACCTCCTCTTTCCATTCCTCCAGAGCTACAACATCGGATCGAAAAACGTACCAGCCGCGGGCGCCCTTGCCGTAAGTGCGAGGGCGGGAGTACCAGACGGATTCGTGAGACATGGTTGCGGTTGTTGAGTATTGCCGGGTTGAAGGACCTGAAAGACGCGGAGACTTTTGTTAGAAGATGTAATTCGGCAGTTTCGATTCGACAAGAGGACGAGTGGTACACACTTGAAGTCGAAAGGTTTGGCTGTGTTTGCGGTCGCGTCGGTCGTCGTCGTTCTCTGCGAAGTCGAGTTTCACAAACCAAATTTTGGACGGGGGCGGGTGCCCGGTGTGCAGGTCGCTTAGGGTTGTGCCAAGACACGCTAGTCCGCCTTCGGCTCCTTGCGACGCCGGATGTGGTGTTTACTCCGCGTTATGAGTACAGTACCTAGTAAGAAGTGCTCTTCAACATGCAAACGTGCAAGTGAAGAAGGTAGAATTACAGTTGCGAGACTGTATTCAGACCAGATAGCTCAAAGACTTGCTTGCACTAGATCGACTACCAGCAAAAATGGTCAATCTCACACCTCTCACACCTCTCACCTCCCACAAACCCCCAACTCTAACACCACAATCCACAGACAAAAGACTCCAACTTCACGCATCTGCTCCTACACTCCTCTCACCACGCCGACCTACTCGAAGACTTCACCCGCGCCGCTCACCTTCCGGCGGAAGAAATCTATGTTCCTCCCCAGCATCAACCGCTGAACCCAGACGACGAAGACGACGTGGTCCCCGAACAACACGCCGCGTTCGGTATCCAACGCGCCACCCAGCGCAGTCGGGAACCCGCCTGGCGAGATCTGGGACTGGAGAGGATTCTTGATGGTGGGCCGCCTGCTGCTGAGCCTGGTGTTGAAGGGTCCAAAGCTGCGAGTCCTGGTGCTACTGGGGCTGCCAGTAGGGTCAGGATGATGAGGTGATTGGGGCTTGTTGGTGGTGTAAAAATGACTAATGCAGATTTGATTGAGAGGGGAGAAGGGAGATATTCGGAAAGGAAGGGTCATGAATTATGAGAAATGAAAAGTCGTCAATCGTTATGAGCTATGCAATGGCTACTACTAGGGGTATAGAACTAATGTGTAGACTCCAATGCTTCTGCTTCCAACTAAAGTGCATATCTTCAAAACTTGCGGCAGCTTGCAGTGAATTGACCTTTCCACCACCGAGATATTACCAAGGCCAATGCCGCCATTTCGACCGCCTTGTTCACCTTCCGCTCCTCACCAAACTCACACACGCTCAAGGAGAAGAATCGAACCTACCCTGCTTAGAGTTTCTCGCCGAATCAATCTCGTTTTTGAAGTCATGGTAAAGCGCTTTGATTTTACCATCAGTCTGCATAGCATCAACAATCTTGTTCGCATACTTCCTCCTCTTGCGCGTCGACCAGCTGTCCCGCTTGACAATCTTGGCCGGAGCATTGTAGCCGGCTTGGTTGAGATAGTCAACCACCCATTCGAAAAGGTGGAAACGCCAGTGACTCAGCGAGTGAGCGATCTGCGCATTGCCGAAGCAGTGCTTGCCAAGATAGAAGACCTTGTCTGCTGATGCGATTTGGCGACCCTTGAAGTCACGATTTTGTGCCCCCTCATTCTCTTCTGAATCTGAGGAAGACTCAGAGTCGGAGTCTGAATCATCACGCACTGTTGCGATTGGCTCGAGTGTGACAGGATGATACGGTGTCCCCTGGAATAGCACCTCGTACGTGGCCGGGTGGCCTGATCTGTTACACGCATCGCATTTATCTCTGAGGAAGTGCTCCGCAGCCCCTCGATCGATACGACCAGACTCGATCTCAGGCCGTGCTTCGAGCGAAAAGGTAAATTCAGGAGTCCAAGCGGAAGACGTGAATTTGGAACCTGCAAGACCCTTGACCTCATCATCAAGCTTCTTGAAAGCAAGGTCGTAAATCTCGTCGTCGATCTGAAAAGCAGGATTGATCTTCTTCTGCACCATCCAGTCAATAGCGAACTTGAAGAGATCTTTGGCCTTCATTGAGGCATATCGAGTGAAAGCAATTGGGATGTTCTCTGGCACTCCGAGGGGTCCATCGTCGCCCTCTTCCTCAACATCATCAATGACAAAGCCCTCATCGTCTTCATCACGGCTAAACATATTCCTGCGGGCAGCTTTTGGGGTAAGAAGGGTGCCCACAGCCTCACCATCCGATATGACGATATTATTGCCAGCCTCTTCTTCGACACCTTCGTCTTGCTGAGAATGCTCGTTCTCGTCTTCAGTAGTTTCCAGAGGAGCGCCTCTACGCTTGTGCTTGAGACGTTCTAAAGCCTCTTGTCTTGGATTTTTCTTCTTCTTTTGCGAGGGTCGAACTTCGGTCTCGCTTCCACTAGACGCAAGGTCCCTTAGATCATCCTCCAGATCTTGCTGCTCTTCCTCGGTGATTGGGTTCAGCGCACGTCTCAGCCTCTTGCGTGATTTCGGAGCCTCCACGGGAGAGTCTTCGTCGGGTGACCTTGATACAGCCTTCCTCTTTCCCCTTGTCCTTGATCCTGTAACAACCACGTCATCGCTATCTTCATCATCTTCCGCGATGAAGGGTGAGGAGTCCCTTGCTGGCTCATCGTCCGGTCCTGGTTCTGTGACATTGCGTCGCCGGCGGGCTGCGGGAGTCGTAGGCATCACATCCTCCTCTTCCTCCTCGTCCTCATCCTCGTCTTTCTGATCATCCTTGTCAGACGCTGGCTTGGCGTATTCGAATATTTCATCCTGAGAAGATAGAGATCCCCTTCTCTTGTTTCGACTTGGCCTTTCAGGCAATGAAAGCTCCTCCTCGTCGTCACTTGAATCAATAGGAATAGTCTTCTGTGTGCCAAAGAATCCGGCCTTAGGCGTCGGTTGTGACGAGCGTGAAGCGCGAGCCTTCAGTGGTGAGGTGACACCGAGGGATCTCTTCGATGTGCTGGGAGGAGGGCTGGAATCGAAGTCAAGTCTCTTTTGCTTCATCCTCTTCCGTGAAGACATTCTCTGCGATTGCGAAAGTTTGACTGGGTCACTGTCATCGCCATTGTTGACCAACTCTGTCGGGTCGGGGGTGCGATTCGTTGCCTCAGGTGTAGGCTGCATACTTGTATCCTTGTTCCCGTCCGCCTCAGTGGCAACTCTCAGAGATGAAGCCACACCGGACGCATCTCTAACCTTTCGCCTCTTTGCGGGACTGGGGGATCCTTCATAGCCGACTGCTGCTGCACGATCTCGTATCTGCTTATTGTATGATGAAGACGCTGGTGAGGATGAAGGCAGTGGCGTGAAAGCCAGTCGTGTCTGTTTCTGTCTCTTGCGACTCGAGGGAGCCATGTTGTGTGGCTCGTTTCGTGATGAGATAACGATGTAAAAAATATATCAAAAGGCCACAACGACGAGTAATGCCGTCAGGCGTTGGGTTGAAAGTGCCTAGATAGTGTGAAGTCCAAAAGGTTTACATTCAAGCAGTGACCAAAGTCACGTCTTGTGTCAACACCTTGTGAGATGGTTCTGTTACACGAGAGGCAACATCCATCCACTATGGGAGCCCGCGTCCGCGTTAGACTTTGGCGCCACGCTCTCACGTGCTTAAAGTGGCAGTGACGTATCATTTTCATCCTGCCTTTAGGGCGACCCTGTTCCTAACAGATACAAGACACCACCTCCTTACAGGCATATTCCACCGCCGTACACAACATGATGTATGATAGATTGTCATGTCACCATCCCTATTGTTATATTAACTGTGGAGACTCTCTCAAGACTCGCAAGATCCATGATTGAAACTTCAGACGTAGTGTGCATCGCTCTCGCTCACAGGATCAGCCTGAGCCATATCTTGACGTATCGTGAGTCCCTCTTCCAACTCGATCAACTTCGCACAGTCGCCACTCTTTCCCGCTATCCCCTGCAGTAGCTTTTCCATCTTCTGTTTCACAACATCTCCGAATTGGCCTGCCAAGTCGAAGCAATAATGACGGGCGCCTAGAGCGTTGAGTGTGACACTTTCTCTGTTAATATCGATCCTGGGAGCGAAATTGCAGTTGGGGAGACGCGGAAACGTGTAATGGGGGTCCGAAACAAACTCGTGGATGATCGTCTTGATCTTTTGAGGCAGAGATCGTGACGAGGGACGTTTCGTGGTGTTTGGTAGAGGCAGTGGTGTCTCCATAGTCGGTTTCGACGTGTGGGATCCTTCGTTAAAATGAAGACGAAGAGTTAAGGAAAAAGGCTGATGTGAAAGATGGCATGAACAGCCTAAGGCGTCGTCGAGACTTGATTGTCTTGGATAGTATTGCTCTCAACAGGCGTCCCAGGATTGGCTTTCACATCCATATTCACATCTACATGTCTCAAGGCGAACAAGTCTTCCATGATAGTCGAGCCCATGCCACAACGTTAACAGCAACACGAAAAGGCAATAAATACTGGGGAGTTTATACTGACATTAATCACGAGCATGAAGCCCACTACTACTAATTAAATCTACATACTATCAAGCACATGATCAATATCCGTAGAAAAGAAACCCTCAAAGAAGAATATCCAGTCCAACTCGTCTCTGCTTACAGACCGATACCACCTAGAAGTCCAGCTGGCGACGACGCGGGAACAGTGGTACGGGGCACTGTTGAAAGGGTCGTAGGTACAGCTCCTACACCAAGGATGTTGGCGCTCGCGCCCACAATAGGTCCCGAGCCAGTGGTTGGAAGGACTCCAGCTGTCACGGTAGCCAGACCTGCAGCACCAACATTCAGACATAGTAGATCGCCACAAGTGTCTGTAGCAGCTGCAGTTGCTTTCGCTGCATTGGTCGCGGGTTCAGGTACAACCGTAGCTGCAGAGGAAGGCGCAGCAGAAACTCCGCCGTTGAGGAGATTTATGCTAGCACCGACAAGCGCACCAGACCCGACGGTGGGGACAGCGCCCAAAGTGACAGTCCCAAGAGCCCCAAGGCCGAGAGAGACACATAAGAGGTCTGTGCAGGTCGTGCGAGAAGTAGCGGCTGCAGGAGCAGGAGCAGGCGTATTGCCAATTATATTGGCGCTTGCACCAACAAGAGCCCCCGAACCGGCGGTTGGGATGGCACCGGCCGTCACAGTAGCGAGGCCGCCGACTCCGAGATTGAGGCACAAGAGGTCGGTACAAGTAGCAGTTACGACCTGGCCGGAGGTCCCAATCACAGATGCTGACGTGGAAGAGCCTGAAATACCGGCATGTAGACATAGAGCGTCGGTACAGGTGGTTGTAATCACCGCTCCAGATGCGATCGTTGCTGGCGAAGATACTGGTGTGACGGTGCTACCGCTTCCAAGTCCGAGGATATTGGCACCAAGTCCAAGAAGGGCGCCTGATCCGACGGTTGGAATCGCGCCAGCAGTCACTGTGGCCAACCCAGGAACCCCGAGATTAACACACAAAACATCAGTGCAAGTTGCAGTAACAACCTGACCAGAAGTCCCAATGACAGATGCAGGTGCGGAAGATCCTCGGACACCAGCTTGCAAGCAAAGAACATCCGTGCAAGTAGTAGTGATTACTGCTCCAGATAAAGCAGTCGCGGCAGAGGTCACTGGGAGGGTAGTAGCACCATTTCCAGATCCAGGTAGGCTCAAGCTCAAGCTCAGCAAGCTAGAGCCTCCTACCCCGACCCCAACTCCGAGAAGGGGCCCCAACCCCAGATCGAGACATAAGAGACCGCTGCAGCTAGAAGTGGTGGTGGGGCCAGCGATGACAGCGGCTATGGCGGATGACAAGACGCCGGTAGGAAGCAGGCCTGTGGGAACTTCGCTGGTCAGATCGCTTAACACTGAGGAGAGAATGTCTGCTGGCACATTCCCATTCGGGACAGCGCTTTGTACAGCTCCCAGGGCTGAAGACAAGACATCGCTTGGCAACAAGCTTGTTGGGATCGCTGTGATAGCGCTCAAGGCAGCCGAAACGGCGACGAGATCAGTGCTGGTGGGGAGTGTACTGCCAATTGCGCCCAGTACTGAGGGGAAGATGCTGGTTGGCAAATTGCTGACAGGTATAGCGGTGATCGAGGGCAGCTGACCGAGAATTGAAGACACGAGAGAAGCTGGCAAGAGACCGGTCGGGACTTCGGTGACAGCGGGTACCTCACTGAGCACGGAAGCGAGCACGCTCGCGGGCAAGAAGCCTGTAGGAATAGCAGTGATGTCCGGGAGTAAAGAGCCGGCCAGTGCCGTTGCTGGTAGAGCTAAGGAGGTAACGTCGCCCACTAGGGCAGAGAGGGCTCCATCAGGGACTAACGAAGTAGGAATTGATTCAATATTGGAAAGGAGAGAAGAGACAGCGGCTGGATCGGCCAGTCCTGGAGGCAATGCGCTGATTTCAGAGAGCAAAGACGAGATGATGCTTGTCGGTGCTGGGAGGGCATCGACAACATTGACCAGACTGGAAGCAAGGTCGGACACAGGAAGAGCAATACCGACGCCAGTGGGGATGACAGATACGAGAGGAGTGATATCGCCAATCAGAGACGAGATGGCATTTGCCGGTAACACTGATGTAGGCAAGGCAGAGATGTCACCAAGAAGGGACGACAGCGCAGCTGGATCGGCTCCGGTAGGTAGAGCATCTAAGTCTCCTAGTAGAGATGAGACGACGCTCGCTGGTGCAGGCAGTCCAGAGAATACCCCTGCTAACGACGACAGAGCATCTTGAACTGGAGCATTTGTAGTTGCGCCTGTCGCCGATGTGAGAACTGGAGCAACACTGGCAGGAAGACCACTATCTGCTGACGGAGGGGACGAAGAGTTGTTACTAGCACTGGCATTGACGGAGCTGGCACCGCTTAATGTTGAGCCGCCAAGTGGTACGGAGACATTGGATGATCCTGCAAAAGAGCTCGAGTTGGAGGACAGGACGGTAGAAACGTTTGACAATGCGCCCAGAGGAACAGCTGATAGTGCTGTAGGAGCGACCACGGTTGAATTAGCTGCTAGAGAAGGCGAGACTACTGTGTTTATTGGACTTCCTAAGGAAGTGATAACCGCTCCAGATCCTGTCGAGCTCAAGACTGAGGCGGCAGGTATTCCCGTAGAGTCAGGACCGGCAGCAGGAGCAGTTGCGACGGACTCAAGCGAATTCAAAATCGCCGACAGGGAAGCAGCAGGCAAAGACGCACTTGGATTGGCTGCAATTGTGTTCAAAAGCGAGGACAGGCCCGGATCGATTGACGCAGCAGGGTTGGCCAACAACGAATGTAACACGGATGAGAGAGCTGGTGCGGCTGAAGCAGCTGGATTTGCAGCAAGGATTGCAGATAATGCAGGATCGGCGGAACCGGTTTGCCCAGGCACACCAGTCCCTGCAGCAGAACTAGTGGCTGCGGTTGCCAGTGAGTTTAGTATTGAAGATACAGTCGGACCTAGGGTGGTAGTCTGGGCACTTGCCAACAGGTTCAAAGCCGAAGATACAGCCGGATCGATGTCGAGGGAAGGGTCAGATGCCAGGGAATTCAGGACTGAAGCTACGGCTGGATCAATCGTGGCCACACGGTTGCTTGCGAGTGAACTCAAGATAGATGAGAGGGAAGCTTCGGGGTCGCCAAGGATACTGCTGGGCAATGCTCCCGCTACGCCAGGTGCTGTTGGGCCCGATCCCACCCCGGTAGTTGCTTGATTGATGGTGGCACTCAGCGTTGGCCCCGGGATAACAGTAGGTGGGGTTATGGAGGGAAGTGGGTTCGCGCCACCGCCAACGTTGCCCGAAGAAAGGTTCTCCGAGGCCGACGATCCTGCGTTGCCTAAGGAGGCAGGGACTGCATTGCTGACTGAAGCGCCTGCAGCGGGCGATGAACCAGATGAAGAGCCATTTGAATACCCAGATGCTCCGCTAGCGCCCCCAGCGATGGCTGTCGGGTACGTTGTGTAAGCAGTACCGGCGTATGGCAGCCCCCCATACGACACGCCCGCACTAGAGACGGCTCCAGCATTCGAGGGCCCAGAAGGCAGCCCCAACCCAACTGTGGGCTGAAGTGATGTGAGAGCAGATGAGGGACCTGAATCAGATGGAGATGTATTCGAAGCGTAGCAATTCGCTACTGCAGTGGCGTCTTGGCTCAATGCTTCGAGAGCAACATCGATCAAGTCAAGCAACAAGGTGATGTTGCCTTTGTTGGTAATGTCATTGATGATGTTGTCAAGATTTGGATCCGAGATGGAGTCGATGAGAGCTTGCTTGTTCACAGGTGCAGCTGCTGAGCTAGCCAGGACCAAGGCGATCGCTGTGATCTCTGTGAAATGCATGTGGTCGGTGGATTGGGAGAAGATATGGTCTTGTCGTAGATAATATGCAGGAGAAGGTATGCTTTGACGGAGAGCCGGCTTGCTGATATGCCTGGTACTGTTAATGCTCTATTCTGGTCAGCACAACAGTAAGTAAGGCCAGAAGTCCCATCAACATACTTGATACCTGAGAAGATGTACAGTGGATGCTGTGTAAGTTGGGTAGACTGCTTTGTAATTATCGAATCGTTCACGTAAGTTCGACTTGACTTGTGATGGAGTGTATATTCAAGGAAAATGAAAAGCAAATAGACTGATGACTGAGGTTCTACCGGAACATCGTGGCAACACCATCGAGGGTCGCCCTTTCCATTCTCGAGGCTACCAGGTGCCTGATCGCGAGGGATAAAGCGCCACCATGAGGGAGGGGCACGTTGTGACCCGTCCGCCACAGGCCTCCTTGGACTTGACTTGATCAAGGGTGTCCCCATCGTTCTAAAATGTAGTGGGAGTACGCTCTTCGAGAACGAGTCCCATGGTGGGTTCCCTGGTAAGACAAAGGCTGTGAACGTAATGTTCCTCCAATTTTACGTCAATTTCCTGTGGCTTTCAGATGTGCTGCCTGATTGCAGTTCATGAATGTTCGGCAAAGACACAATAGGGTCGCACTCTGTGCTTGCATCTGATATGTCTTGGACAGCACGATTGACCGACCTGCCAACGCGCGCATCATGGATGTCTACTTGCCTTATAGACATCCATCATCATATGGCGACGCATATGGGCCATGACGAATGCAATATGGTCATTGTCAGGGAGACCCAGAAAGGCTGCGTGAGTGTGAAAATACTTGTTGTGAGTTCGAGATAATTGTGCAGAGCAAGGGCAAGGTCGATATGAGAAGCTTACATAATATCAGCACCCTCTCCACGAAATCCGCCAAAATACATTTCCTACTTCAAGCTACCTTGACATATGCACAGTTATGGTCTCACCAACCACATTTTCCACGCATCATTGCACAGGGAAGAGAAGCACTTCGTGTACAACTTCGCAACTTGACAGCACCGTGGCTATCAGCAGTAGGAATGAAAGGAAGACGAGAATGCCAGATAAAAGCAGTTGAGGTATATCCTGAAAATACTTCGCTTTCTAAGTGTGTACAAGAGCGAAGTACAGAAAAGAGACCAGATTAAGATCTTTGCGACATCATAAATATTGTGGTGTTCCTTCACGTACATTCAGGGGGTGTTGCCAGCGTTCTGGGTCACGCTGCCAACAACTTCTACCAGTTCGTCGACTCCAGCACCAACGCTATCAAGGAGGTCCGCTGCTTCGTCGTCACGCTTGGAAGGTGTATTCTCGGCGTTCTGAGTCACGCTGCCAACGACTTCTACCAGTTCATCGGCGCCGGCGCCAACACTGTCAAGAATGTCCGCCACTTCATCATCGCGCTTCTCGACACGAAGAGCGTCGTCAAGAGCACCTCCAACTGCTATGCCACCATCGCCTACGTCGAAGAGAAGGTCGTCAACCGGATCTGTAGGTTAAGAAGGATTAGCCTGGAGTATTCGGAGACGAAGCATGTAGCATCGGAGCGATGTCAAGCTTGGGTACTTACCATCAGCAGGCTGCGGTAATTGACGTTTCGCATTACCGACTTGACCATCAACGACGCCGTCAACAACAGTCTCGAACCCGTTAACTCCATCGACCACGAGATCAAGGACATCGACCGCTGGGTCTGCAGAAGAAACATGTCAGCTACGCGATTCTGAAAAAGTATGTTTTGCGAAAACGAGGAATTGTGCAGCCAGGTAACGAAGCAGTATTTTCGTTGATCCCATCACACCGACCATGATGTGGACAATCCTGATATTGCTGTTGTGTTGAGATGATCCAGGCCTGCATGACTTACCGTAGCTCTCATCCTCATCACCTCTCCTCACAACAGCGAGTCGCCTTCCCTGTCTCGCATGCAAGTCCAAAGGAGCAGCAGCAACAGTAAGCGCAAAAAGGGAAACGACGACAGAAGTAGCGAAATGCATGGTTGGCAGCGATGTGATAACAGAATCAACCAAGACGTTTCAACGAGGTGTTACAATTCCAAGATGTGACTTGTTTCGCATGATACGAAGAGAACCCGCCACCTTATAAACATCCTTCCACCACCGTCGATCCTTCGATGATCGCAGCAGAAGCAAGACGATCTGTACTCCGTGGTCCTAATTATGACGAAGTTCTCACGCCAAAACCGTGTTTCCGAGGAACCTCGCTAAGGTATTCGCTGATCTTCAGGAGATCGGAATATGATCTGCATGCACAAACATGAGATCTAAGCCTCCATGCGGCTGAGCCGAATGTACAATCTGCCAAACTCATTTTCCAAACCTACAGTATACCATTCTTGATGCCACAATTTTCGTTTACTTGTTAAGACGCTTGCCATTCCCATCTCGTATCAATCGACATCTATCCCATCCCATCACGCAACAATGACGTTCTCGAGCAGTGATGGCCATTTGTGTCTTCCTGTCCCGTCCAAATCCTTGTCATTTTCCGAGCCGAAACCTAAACTTGGACCAGCACGATCCCAAGACGCGGGATGCAAAGGCTTCTTTGGGATTGGTATGAAGCTTATATTTGTTTATCAAGACTTCATGTCATCTTTTCTTCTCGATGCCTTTCGGCTGGTTGTGTTGTGCTGTGCTGTGCTATACGGTACACATGCATGTGTATGCGTTGCGGGTTTCGGACACCGGCTAGGATGGTCTGTCTTAGTCGAGTCGCAATGGTCTTGTTTCTCTTTCGGGGGGTCAAGAGCGAGGACAGGTAGCGAAGATAGCATTGGATATTATCTTTTATTATTCCCGATACGTCAATGACACGAAAGTCACGCGCACGTGAGTGATGGTTGGAAACGCAATTGTGCTTCGTTCGAATTGGTATGTAATGAACAAGAAATATATAATAAGATCAACAAAGAATCAGAGCTGTGGCCGTTAAGGTTCTCACCACGTAATGGCTGTCGTGAGCTGTTTCACCTCTTCCACCTCGACTTCGCACCAATTCCATATGTCCAGATAGTCTAGCATGTTGACTCAGCAGGAACACTCTTCATTGTCCCAATCGTCATCACTCAAGCCCCTCTCAATCCGCTTGCAAACATCGTTGCCCAGGCCTTCCTTACTCTATTCGGAAGGATGGAGGCTGACCTTGTCAATAGGCTTGACCCCTCCTTCCCTCGTTCCGCGATCGGTAGGGGTGCTGGTGCCAGCAGGCGTACCAAGGCCTGAGAAGGGGGTGATAGCACCAGACGGCGGGACAGGAATCTTGAGATCTTCTGGGCTAGGTGGAACCAGACGCTCAGGCAAGCCTGGAATATGAATGCGCTTAGCTTCATTGCTGTAGGATGCTGGGATGATCTCGATGATTTCGTCACGGGGAAACTGGAGCTTGGGGATGTCGGTGGCACTACAAGCCATCAAGTATCCATAAAGGACGCGAAGAACGCTCTCATGGGCAATGATCAGTAAATCGTTATGCTCACGCTCGAGTTCGAGAATGATTGGCTCCATACGGACTGCCAAGTCATGGTATGACTGCTCACTGTTAGTCTGCTGAAACACTTGAAAGCGGACATTCATGGCATACCTCAGCTCTCGGGTAACGATGGTGGTACGGATCAGCTTCATGCTTTGCCACCTCTTCAGGATAGATTTCTCTGATTCTTCTCTCCGATAGACACTCGCAGACACCGGGATTCAGCTGACTCATCTGGGAACGTTGGCGAACTTTGTATCCAAGGCTTGCCAGGTGGCCAGAAGTCTCAACAGTGCGTCGTCTGGTTGAGGTCCAAATGGTTAGAGGCTTGAGTGCGAGATCGGCCGGTGCACCTCGTTCGATGAGCATCTTGCGTTCTTCTTCACGATGCTTGTTCAGCGTATCACCCATTTTTCTGGCATAATCCTTGCCCTCTTCTGATAGCGAGGCATCTGCCTTGTAAGACTCCTCAAAGTGGGTGGTACCAGCCCTGGCGAAGTAGGTTTGGCGTGTTTTTGTGTGCAGATTGAGTAGGTAAAAGACGATTCGCTGAGACAGATAGTTGAAGGCGCACTGATTCACAATGACACGCTCTCCAGCATTGATCATCTTTACGTAGTGCAGATCATGTTCTTCCATAGTTTCAAAGTGTGGTATTCTGGCGTTGATGCGGGCAAGGTAGTCCTTCACGGCGTCTTCTGAGGACCAACCTTGGTAGTCAGGGGATGAGATTTTGACACTGCGCACGTTCTCCTCAATGATTCTTTCGTCTGTGCAATGCGATTCAAGGAAGAGGGTTTGCACATTATGCTTAGCAAACTCCTTGGCAAGCACGGTACGACCTGCTGAGGTCGGGTTAACGGCATCATAGATGGCAATTTGACCATTCTCGTGCTCAAGGAAGTTATAAATGTCTTCCCTGCACTTTCTGAGGATCTTTTGCCTCAACAAGACAGAGGCTGGAGAGGCATTGACAAAGAAGTAGTCGTCAGGAACCTCCTTGTCCGAACCAAAAGTAGCTCTGCGGTAGTCTCCAAGATGAAAGACGCGGGTCTTGACTCCAAGCCAGCGGAGGTACCTTGCTAGGGCAACAGAAACATGAGTCTTTCCTCTAGCTGGAAGACCGACCGTGGCAATAACCATTCGTCCAGAGTGGAAGAGACGACCTGACTCGGTACTGTAGAGCTGGGCCGGAGCCATGCTCTCCTTTTCGGGAAGATCATGGATGGCATCAACAAATGTGCTCGACCTTCGCTTCCATGCCGGCGAAGCTGCGGCAACGTCTGCTGTGCTGTATAACATGTCGTGTTAGTGGACAAGGACGGCAAAGTGCGAGGTGAGATCTGGCATTATATCGTGGCCGATCAGCATTGCTTAAATGGCAGCTTGCATGATGCACATGTAAGGGCAGGTATTTTGATTTGTTTTCAAGTGCGGGGGTCATCAGGCAGGAAGGACCTACAGTAATGTGTCCATGGTTGGTGAATATGCAAAGTCTGCAGAAAGTTGGAAGGTGGATTCTGTCTCAAATTACTTTTATAACACGACACGCGCGTTTCACGCTTGAGGGCTGCTGATGTCTCCCGTAAGAACCGTCTCTTCTAGAGGTGAGCACAGAGGGTGTACGACGTTCAGCTTGCCCGCCAGAAGTTGTTGAGATGAGCCAAGCTATCTGGCCGATGTCGACGGCAGGCCTCAAGATGTGAAGTTGGGAGAAAAGGTGACACGAGGATGAAGATTAAAATGCGCAAGAATTTCTGGCATCCAGAAGAAGCAACGAAAAGAATAGGTAGGCACGGGTCGTCTTCTTCAAGGCCTCGAGGTGATAAGGCTGGGTTTGGTCATGATTTCAGGCAAGATCGCCGACGTCACAAGCCAACCAATCAGAGAGATCCAAGAATTTCAGAACGAACGTTCTTACACAAGCTTCAGCACGACTTTGCACATAGCGACAGCACCATCTCATCTTCGCGCGCCATATCTACGGCCCGGACTATTTGTTGTTTGCATTGATACGGCTATTTCGGTGCGTCGTATTTGATTTTCCATAACCTCTTCCGGGTTCATCTTCCATCCTCTCGCACAATCCGCCATCATGACCTCACTCCAAGTTCCTCAGATGCCTCAGATCCCACAGGTGTCTTCGCTATCGGAAAAACCGTCAGGCGCCACTGATGCTCTGTCCAACAACGCGCTCGTGAACACCATCAGAGACACATACGCCTCCTTTCAAGCACGGAGAGAGTCGCTTGGCCTCTCCAACCCAGGCACAGTCGAGAATGTTGCAAAGGAAGTGCAGCGCGATGTCTTCCTCAACAACCTGAGCTTCTCCGGTCTGCGCGCCGACCTTACCAAGGCCTTCAGCGTCGCTCCTCTCTTCCAGGTCTCCCACGCCTTCTCGCAAGGATCGCAACAAATACCACCTTACGCTTTCCTGGCTCTGTTCGGTACTAACAAGGTGGGCATACGCTAATGAAGAGTACAGATGTGGTCCTCATAGCTAACTACTTTCCCTCAGATCTTCTGCCAAGGTAACCTTGACAGCGACCTCTCCCTCTCCGCACGATTCAACTACCGATGGACGCCCAGATGGATCACCAAGACCACGACACAGATCCAGGCTGGCTCCATGGCCGGTCCTGGCGCCGCACAGTTCTCCTTCGAGAACGATTACGCCGGCAATGACTTCACCGCTCAAATCAAGGCTATGAACCCCTCTATCCTTGACGGTCCTCTTACCGGTATCTTCATTGGTAGCTACATGCAGAGCATCACCCCGAGACTATCACTCGGTCTCGAGGCCGTCTACCAGCGCGCCGCAGCTCAAATGGGTCCCGAGACCATGCTCAGCTACGCTGGAAGATACAAGGGCGACGACTGGATTGCCAGCGCACAACTCATGACTGCTGGTGGTCTGCAGACCTCATACTGGAAGAGACTCTCCGATAAGCTCGAGACCGGTGTCGACCTCAACTTGCAGGTTGCTGGTATGGGTGGCGCTCAGGGTGGTATGATGGGTGGTATCAGAAAGGAGGGTGTTGCCACTTTCGGTGCCAAGTACGACTTCAGAGCCAGCAGCTTCAGAGCTCAGGTTGACAGCGCCGGCAAGCTCGGTGTGCTCCTGGAAAAGCGCGTTGTTCCCATGGTCCAGATCACCTTTGCCGGTGAGCTCGACCACGCCAAGGTATGTCATGAACGACCAACAGATCTCTCGCCGTCTCAACAACTAATTTTTCTTCTTGCAGAACGCCGCCAAGCTCGGTCTGGCCGTCTCCATCGAAGCCGCCGAGGAGGAGGTCATGCAAGCCGCAGAGACCGTGGCCAGCAGCCCCGTCGTTCCCCCCTTCTAAACATCTCATCTCCCGACATAAAAGAACCGAGGCACATGAAAGTACTTGCGCCTCCTGTACAATACCACGTTATCCTTTTTACAAAACAAAACCCGAGCATCAAAGTCTGTCATAGTGTGATACTCAAGTCAAACACCCAAACAGAGAAAAGAAACAACCGAAAGAACTACATGGAGTAAATTGTGGGTGGGCATGATGATAATAGACACCTTTCTTTCACACCATTTGGGAACCCGGTATCTTTATCTTTTTGGTCTCTCTACATTCTCTCTCCGGAGCAGACCGGGGTCGGGAAAGCGTGTTTTCTTTCGTGGTCGTGGGAAACCGACTTTGTCCGTTTTTCATCAACGCTGCGGTACGTGTATGGGCGTCTCGCTTCGTCTTGAGCATATCTTGTACATATAGGTTTTTTTTCGTTGGCAAAAAGGATGTACACGCGTGTCAAGCATGCGAGCATGGAAAATGAAAATCGAAGTTATGCCTGTCATTTTATTATATTCATCTTCTCGAGTTTTGTTTGCCTGACTTTGTTGAAATTCAGGGGGTAGTCCCGCCCCCAGGTAAAAAGCTTCGTTCTCGAATCCAGTCATCATGATAATGATTACATGAAGTACTAGAGCAGTCTTGTCACGAACGACTTTCATTTATGCATCTGCTAACCATAAGAAAAAATTGTATCAAGTACTAATCTCTTTACCGTTTCATGAATGTGGTCGATCATACAGAGTAACCTCCGGCTCTGAACTCTACTTCTTCTGCCATCACAAGGCCGATCCCCCATACCAACACACCATCTACACAACAACATCCGCAGCAGTCCTCTCCATTTCCTTTATCACAACAACTTCATCATCATCATCAACCAAAGAGTTCGTAAGCGGACATTCCAAGCTGCTCCCACCCTTGCCGATATCCAAAGCCCAAGCGATGATACCAACAGGAAGCGCACCAGGCTGCATGCCGACACCAGCCCAGAAAAGCCAATCATACCACTGGGGAACCAAGAATTCGATTCCAGACCAAAGAACCACTGCTACCATTGCCGCACCACCAGCTGCCGCACCTCCGGCGCAGACAGCAAGTCTGCTTTCCAAGTCGCCAGCTAACACGGCAAGGGAGATGAAGGATGTGGCAAGGATGGCTGGTATGAGGATCACTAGATTGAACATCCAGTGGAACAGGTAGGTGAGGCCGTTGTCGGAGCAGGGTTGGTTGGCGATGTTGAGTGCGTACCATAACAAGGTGAAGGGGGTGTTCATGGCGAGGCACCAAAGGTACGTGAAGAAGAAGGCTGTGGTGCTTAGTGGTTTGAGTTTCTTCTTCTTCAGCGGCATGGTGGGATTGGCTGCGGTGGTATTGTCGCTGGAGGGTCCGGAGCCCTCTTTTAGAGGGTCTTGAGCGATGGCTGTAGTGGAGTGCTCTGAACGCAGGAGGGGCTCATGGGCGTTGTTGACTGAGTACAGGGGCAGAGTTTCTTCGCTTCCGAATGTGGACATGTTGCTGGATGTAATGTGCTGTTGATGGTATTGCTGACGCTCCTGGTATGTGTCGGTATATCTGCGTATGGTGTAAAGAGGACAAGGTATGAATGAAGTGATGAGAAAGACAACGACGCAACTTGTTAGCAACGTCAGTGGCACCTACCCAGTTCTAATGAGGGCAGCTGCGACCGATATGTAGCATTTGCTTTCGAGTCGTGTGACAATGTAGAGGGGTGGTCATTTCGTGAGTCGACACCATGTATGACTCTGGCTCATGCTGACATTGCTCTTAAGCTTCTTCAGTAAGCGTGCACTTGGATTGATGTCTGGTTTCTCTCCTCACAAGGTGACCAATTCCTCTCTCGAGGAAAGCTTCAAGCAGAGTCAGCAAGATTTTCATGGTTCCTAGCTTGACAGGTTATCATTCTATAACGTGAACATATGATCACTCAAGAACGAAGCATCCTTTTGGTCTAACTTGATGGCACTCGAGGACATCCGAACTGTTTCATACTTATAAAGACGTGACGAGCTAGTAGGCTTTGTTGAAAAGTATCCACTGCTGTATTAGTTCAAACATTGCCTGTGTGGATGCTGATGGTAACAATTAGAAGAACAAGTCTTTACCATGGAACCTTCAAGAGTTCTATGGTGATGAAGGTAATGGCCGAGCATGTGTACCGGTCAGGCAACTGACCAATGGTCTGGTTGATATAGAGTGGGTTGACAAATGAGTCAACAATGGTCAGGGTCGAAACGAGCAGGTCGGACAGCGGTGTTACTTTAATCTCAAAAGGAGAGCTCGGTGAAGAGGTGGCGGAGTCATTTGTGGTCAGTGCTCTAACCATGACTCGGATCATGTGGAGCTGTCAGTCATCGATATAGCTACGAGTGCTCATATATATCTATCTACCTTTATCCACCACTTTCGTATCGTAGAACCAAGATCATTCACTCTTATCATTCTGAAATATTGGGCTGGCCATACCATCCTTAGGTGAATAGCAACTTCACGAGCAAACCAGCCAGAATGGCGTCGAGAACGGATCGATATCAGAAGTTAACGCCACATGAACGGCGGGCAGGCGAATCCGTATGAAGCAATGCGCCACTTGCAGTCCACCTCTCAGTGCTGATTCAACTGTTCGACCAGGCACTTAGTGACTTTGCAGATTATGTCCAGGAACAGCAGAAGCTACGGCGGATGCCGCAAAAAGACAATGATTCCACCTACGGCACCCAGTCAATAGTTACCGAAGACCACGCCGAGCTCGACATACTTGACACTCTAAATCTTAGCGATGAACCCCAGCACGTGCGGTTGAAAGGGTTGCTTCGAGACAAGACCGGCGACGCAGATGAGAGCATTGCCATCCTCGGAGGTGTCATCAATGGCCGACTGGAAGAGGGCCATGGCGAGGTCCTGTTCGACCTTGGACTTGAGGACAATGGAGACAGCATGGCTTTCACGAAAGAGGACTGGGACTTTGCATATGAACGAATACAGCAAGTCACAAACTCAATAGGCGCCGACACCAAGCTCTTAATGACCAAGAATGTGGGCGGAGAGGTCGAGGTCGACGTCACTGCGAAAGAGAAGGATGTCACAGGCAAGATGATTGTACGGCGGAGACCCCAGTCGGTGGATGATGTTATTGAGACTCGGATAGCCGTCGTGGGGAATGGTGCGTAGATATGGGCAATCTGACTTGTTACCACCGGCTAACTACGGCCACAGTCGACGCGGGCAAGAGTACTATGCTGGGTGTGCTGGTGAAAGGCGGTCTCGATGACGGCAGAGGAAAGGCCCGTGTCAATCTCTTCCGCCACAAGCACGAGATCGAGAGTGGTCGGACCAGCTCTGTCGGAATGGAGATCATGGGCTTTGACAGCAAAGGCGAGATTGTCAGTGCCACAGTTCCTGGAAGAAAGCTATCTTGGGAAGAGATCGGAAACAGATCAGCAAAAGTCATCAGTTTCACCGATCTGGCTGGCCACGAGAGGTATCTACGGACTACCGTCTTCGGTATGCTGAGCAGTGAGCCGAACTACTGCTTGTTGATGGTTGCTGCAAACAATGGCTTAATCGGCATGAGCAAGTGCGTATACTTGACCCCTTCACCGTCATCTCTTTTGCTAACCATGTCACAGAGAGCACTTGGGCATTGCTTTGGCCTTGAATGTCCCTGTCATGGTGGTCATCACCAAAATAGACATTTGCCCCCCGCAGATTCTTCAGCAGACAATAACGCAGATCACCAAGATTCTAAAATCTCCTGGCGCTCGGAAGATCCCAATCTTTATCAAGAACCGTGAGGAGTGTGTCAATACCGCAGTAAGTAGTGTGTCAGTTCATCCTTGGCGAAGCCCCTGACTGACATACGCCACGCAAGACACAATTCATTAGCCAGCGTATTTGCCCCGTCTTCCAAGTCTCCAACGTGACAGGAGAGTCTCTTGACCTCGTACGGACTTTCCTTAATATCCTTCCCCACCATGGACACTACGACGCCGACGCTCCCTTCGAGTTTCACATCAATGACACCTTCTCTGTCCCCTTCGTAGGGACCGTCGTCAGTGGCGTTGTGAAATCCGGCGTTATTCATGCCGGTGACACCGTCCTCATCGGTCCCGACTCCCTCGGCCAATTCACAACAACCGCTATCCGCAGTATCGAGCGAAAACGAATAGGTGTCCCGGCCGCGACCGCAGGCCAGAGTGCCAGCTTTGCATTGAAGAAAGTCAGGCGCAAGGACGTGAGAAAAGGCATGGTCGTGCTGCTCAAGAACGACGAGAAGCCGCCTGCAGTGTACAGAGAATTCATCGCCGAAGTGCTGATTCTCAGTCACGCCACAACAATCAAAACCAAATACCAGGCTATGCTGCATGTTGGGCCAGTATCCCAGACCTGCGCCATCATCGATATCGATCGTGCATATATTCGAACTGGCGATCGAGCGACTGTGGCATTCAGGTTTGTCCAGAGGCCAGAGTTCCTGGCTGTCGGTGATCGAATACTCTTCCGTGAGGGCAGAACGAAAGGTCTGGGAATCGTCAAAGCCGTGGGTTATGATCCAGAAAAACCTCTAAATCCAGAGGCTTTTAAGGAACGGGTGAAAGTGGACGATAAGGAGACAGTAAATGGCAAGGCTCCTGCTTTTACTCCTCCCTCTGCCAGCTGAATAGTGGATGTGGGGTATATGGTGTCCTTGAATGTAACTACATGCCCTAGCTGGCTGGCACAGAGGACTATCATTTGAGAATTGAGCGAACACGGGCCGGCCGGCCTCTCATTACTGCGCTGGCGTCGTCACGAGAGTCACGAATATCACCGGAACACAATGTACATACAACATTGAGGAGTTCGGTCTCTGAGCGGGTTCGGAGCATTCATCCTGCTTGAGTACTGCTTATTGAACAAATTCATGAGGACATTGTCCTTCTTCACTTACGGACATAATTGAGAAACATGTGCATCAAAGTTTCAAAGCCATGAGCAAGGGCCCAAGTGTTCGGGCCTAGGCCTTGTGATCATCGATACCTCTACTACGACTACGATGAGTGTTACTTGTGCTTGAGTAAAGAGGTTCTCAGTCCGGTTCCAAATACTGGTCCGTATTGCTTGCCCCTTTACGCTTGGTATCATGGTATGAATCCCAGAAATTATACTCGTTCGTGAGTGGCTTGCTACGATAATTACTTCATCTCAAAGCTGTCCTTGATGTTGCCCCTGATCAGTCGACGGAAGGCGCGACCCATGTCAATCCTCTTCATCCATGGACTTGAGCATCTCCCTCATGCAAACACTACATCGTGCATTTGTCTACCTCAGCAAACTCAACATCACTACTTCAGCAGATATCAACACCACATTCCATTCACTATCATTACCATGACTTCATATACAGCGCCAACAGGACCGAATCCACCCGCTCACACTGAGGACGTTGCTCCTCCCACATACACTGAAGACGATCCGGAAGTCGCTTCTGGGATCGATCAAACAACAGGCAGCAATGATCCAGTGACTGGCAGCTCTCCTGACGATCCAGACGCCAGCGTTCCTAGCGTCAACCACGCCGCCAACATACTTCTTGCTCTCGCTGAGCATGATGGAAACCAACCATCTCCTGTTCCAGTACCTCCATATCCTCGTCCATTCGTTCCACATCCGAATCCGGGCTCGCCTAGTGATTCTAGGCCACTGCCGGGAGATCTACCAAATGACCCTCAGGGGGGATCCTCGGCGGTTCACCAAGATGCTACTACCAAGGAGGGTGGTGAAACTACTGCTGATAGTTCAATCCATGCATTGGTTGAGAAAACTAAGACCTTGGTCGTCGAGATCGATTCCAATGATGAGAGTGGATCTGACGGCACACTCGAATCAGATTCACCAGGTTCAGCCTCTCATATAGATAATTACGTCGAGGTCACCGCTCATGAACTTGGACTCGATGGTGATAATCTGGGTGATACAACGCAAGCAGCTCTGCAAGAACTGAACAGGGTCGGGGGGCTTTTGGCGGCTGAGCTTCAACATTCTGGTTCTGAAAGGGAACAAAAAGAACTTGCACAACGAGGTTTGCCGGACGATGCTTCAAATGCCTTATATGCTGAGATCTGACATTTTTTAGCCTGGCTCAATATGACGTTTCTTCAACCTGGAGGGTTTCATCTCGCTCTCATGAAAGATATGGCAAGCGAGGGATTTCACGAGATTGGCCACAGTCCTGAGAGTATCCCTTCAGCAAGCGACACTGATGTATACAGTCAGCGATACCTCGATCGTCAGTAACTCAGCCCATGCTACAAGTCTCCATTGCTGACGTCTTTCAATAGTCTGGATCCAGAAAATGTTAATGATACGTATTGATGAAATGATCATTCTGGACTTTTTGCGAGAAAGGACAGACATGAAGATCGTTGCTTTGGCACTATTACGCGAACTCAATCCTATCAGTAAGTCCATGGTCATCATCTCAACGATGATTTGATAAGCCTGCTGACGCCGACGCTAGCCAATGCTAAGTCGCAGATGATTCATAAGCTCCGATACACGAAGAGAGATACCTGTTATGCTTGTGGCAAGCGTCATCAGGATATCGAAAGCTTGCTGATTCCCTGTGCAAAATGCGGCCAAGCAATATACTGTTCCCCACTTTGTCAACAAAACAATGCGAGAATTCACGGGTACGAGTGTCGTATATTCGTCGAGTATCAAGGTTTCATCGTCAACCAAGCGGAGACTGGCGTTGACGTGTACGAACTTTCGGAGCTTGAAAGA
The DNA here is from genome assembly GCA_009982845.1 of Delphinella strobiligena. Lineage (NCBI taxonomy): Eukaryota > Fungi > Ascomycota > Dothideomycetes > Dothideales > Dothioraceae > Delphinella > Delphinella strobiligena. The sequence continues at coordinate 268,673 of JAADKB010000010.1, forward strand.
ATGCAAGCGGAACTGGACACTGCACTGTATGAAGAAGAAAGAGAGCAATTGGAGATGGAAGCTGCATTGGAATGGTTGAGGAGGCTCCCCAAAGACGAGTTCTACAACGCCATCATCGATATATACCGTTTGCGGTTAGACGATGAGTACCGCTTCCAGGGAAAGAAACGCGGATTGTACGCTGGCGGTCGCGACAACAAGCCCAATGACGACTTTCGAGACTTCCTCAGGCGGGCTGACAGTGTCAACCTCTTTCCGCAATGGTGGAACCCCGAGAAGCAAGATCTCTGTGAACGCAGAGCCGAGGGTTGTAGCTGGCACCAACTCTTGCTGCATGTCAACGCGGACCTAATCAAGGCGCAGTACCAAGACGACACGATGGTTCAAAAGCTGCGACGCCTGGGTAACGTCGTGGACGGGAGCATGGATAAGGTTCTGGACACTCCGAATACCTGGCCTCCGGCAAATGCCTCTCTTATTGATCATGTCTATCTAAGTTGTGTTTTGAAAACCCAGGATACTGCCGGCAAGGGATAGGGCCCCAACGAAGAGTTGAACATGCGACTGAGAAATGCCCCAGCTCTCTAGGAGAAATTGCGGCCGAAGGGACTCAGCACGGCGGCTGTCGAGGCAGGGTCAACAGAGGGCAGTCAAACAAAAGAGGAGACTTGATAAGAGGATGCTGCGCAATGGGCCAGTCAGGGGATACCTCAGATATGAGACGATTTCGGCTCAATGGATCCACTCTTTCGATATTGATCCTGTCATTGTTTTGCAAGTGGAGATAACACAAAACCATTAGCAGGAGCAGACAGAACTTATTTTCGTCATCCTGTCTCCATCCGATTCATCTTGCACAGTGTACATTGCGTGATCCCTTTACCATACCGGTCGCTGCCTCCCCAAATCGACTTGTCGTGTTACCTTCACATAATGTCTGCCTGACCGAAAGGTCGTCGATCAAGTCTGTAGCCTCATACAACTTGGTCTCAGTCCCATAACATGGGACACCCCATGCCCGAAAGACAGTGCATATCTGAACAGCGCCACATCCTATGATTCGATCGTGTTGGCGGACCGGATCAAGCGATCGACTCGACCTGATCTTTCGAGGCTACACTGCTGCTCTCAATTCTGGAAAGAAATGGCTTGAAGGGTACAGGCAGCCGCACATGTATGTTGAGGTTTGGAGATTGCAGAGACAATCATCTTGAAGATTCCCTCACTTGTAGTCTAGTTTTCTTGCGCCTCGTCTGTAGCGGTAGATTTATCATCTGCTCTCTCTTCTCCTTCTTCGCCTCCACCACCATCGCCACGCCTCTCCTTTTCACTAAGATATCGCTCGAGTCCAGTCTCACCAAACCTAGCCTTCTTAACAGCAATCCTATGCCGTTTACTCCTGACATGCTGACTCCAATCACTCTCAGTAACAGCAGTCATATCACAAACCTCACAATGACGCCGCCGCCAGAGCTCCTGATTCGCGCTCATATCCTCCCGTTTAAGCCGGAGCATCTCCCTCGCCAACGGCGACAAAGACAAGGGATCCGGAAGCGGTTCATCGTCGCGCAAGAACTTCTCGACCAGCGAGAGTCCGGTGGAAGAGACGCTGGCATCCCAGGTCGAGAGATCGCTGCCGTCGAGCAGGAAGAAGGAGTCCTTTGCGCCGGCGCTGCTGATCGCGTGCAGTAGTTTTATCCTTATCCACCTGATCTGCCGTTTCGCGTATTGACGGGTTGCGGCTTTTGTTTTGTCGATTGCTTCGAGGAGGAGTTTGGTGTGTTCGGTTGGTGTGGTGGTGGGGTCGCGCAGCGCGGTTTGGTAGGCTAAGAATTCTTTGTAGCCGATCGAGACCCAGATGCCTCGGGTTTGGTCTAGGGGTGCGTTGAGCTGGGCAAGCTGGATAGCGAGGTCCGAGAGGGTGCGGACTTCGTGGAGGAGGCCTTGGGTGAGCATTTTGTCCACACGCGCGTTGAGGCGCGTGGTTAGTGTGGTCGTTGTCGAGTGCACCCAGAGAATCAGTGTTCGCGTGCGCAGATGGGATGTTGGGGTCAAGTCATCTTCTGTTTCTTCTGTGTGGGTCGCTTTCTCTCGTCGTGCTCGCTGCTGTTCGTAAATCTCCGAGGCTTTGCGTCCGGTTTGCAGGTGGATTTCTAGACTGCGTCTGATCTTGCGGTGGTCTTTGGGATGCCAGCGATCTGCCATTACTGGATCGACTTCTCTGAGCCTCGCTAGTATTTCCTCTGTTGATGCATCGAGAATAGGCCATTTGGCGCTCGTCTCAATCTCCTTGCTCCCCTCGCCTTCCTCGGAAACATCTTCTTCTTCCTTTTCGGCTAATGCATCGTGGAAAAGCAGAGACTGAGTATAATAATGTGTACCCCCGACCAGGATTGGGAGTTTTCCTCGCCTCCTGATTTCTTTGATCGTTTCTAGAGCATGCGAGACAAAATCACTCACGGTCCAGGTCGGCTCGCTCAATCCTATCCGCCCGAGCAAATGGTGCGGTATGCCTTTACGCTCCTCGACGGGCATTTTATTCGTGATGATGGGTAAGCCCTCGTAGACTTGCATGGCATCGCCATTGATGATTTCGCCATTATATCTGGCTGCAATGTTCACCGCTAGCTATAATTCACGGAAATATGGTGAGTTTATGGGATTTTTGCGTAGCCAATTCGAGAAGAGAGAGAGAAGAGATGGTTTTTTTTTTCTTTTTCTTTTTCTTTATGAATCGCTGAGGTACGTACCTACCTCAGACTTGCCTGTTCCGGTCGAACCAACGACAGCAATTAGCGGTGCACGCCAGGAAAGACTGCTCATGCTATAATGAAAGGGGCGCCACCTTGTGCTTTGCAGCATCTATTTTCCCACAAAACAACAATGATATTTCGGCGCTTGTCTTGTTAGAGCAGGTCGTGAAATCATCACATCGTTAAAATGTTGCAACATCTCGACGCTTTGACCTTTGCAAACGTCTTGGCGCTCTAATGACCTACCTCTCTTCGTGGAACGTTTATTCGATAGATTTACTGATACCCTTGCAAAAAGTAGAAATAAAAAACCAAGATGGCATCTGAGAGCAAGGGACCTTCGATCGAGACCAAGGGTCTTACTTTTGCTTTCCCGGATGGCAGCTCGGGTCTGCAAAATGTCACCCTCGATGTCCCTCCCGGTAGTCGAACCCTGCTGATCGGCGGTACGTGACTCGAATATATACCTATACCAAAATTTCCAATTCACTAACACGCCACAGCCAATGGAGCCGGGAAAACCACACTTCTGCGTCTGCTCTCAGGCAAACGCATGTCCCCAGCCGGCACAGTCTACGTCGGCGGCGTGGACCCATTCGCCCAGGGACTCGAAGGCGTCACATATCTAGGCATGGAATGGACACTGAACTCCATCACACGAACCGACATCGACGTGCCCACTCTGCTGTCCTCGATCGGCGGAGACGCCTACCCGGAGCGCAGAGACGAGCTGGTGCAGATTCTAGATGTGGATCTCTCGTGGCGACTGCACGCCGTGTCCGACGGCGAAAGGAGACGCGTACAGCTGTGCATGGGCTTGATCAGACCATGGACTGTCCTCCTCCTGGACGAGATAACCGTGGACCTCGATCTCCTCTCGCGGCACAACTTTCTGCAATTCCTCAAGCGCGAAACCGAGACTAGATCTTGCACTATCGTGTACGCGACGCACATCTTGGATAACCTTGCTGAGTGGCCTACCCATCTCGTGCACATGAGTCTGGGCAAAGTCAGGCAGTGGGGTTCGATTGACGATTTTGAAATCGATAATGTCAGGGAGCTTATTCCGGGGAATAGTCGATTGGGCCAGCTTGTGCTGCAGTGGTTGCAGCAGGATCTCAAGGAGAGAGGCCCTAGGAATGGGATGAGGTCCGAGGGCATGTCTTATCCTAACCTCGACGGCAAGGGTGGATTCGGACTTGAGAAGAAGGTGTGATTTCAGAACTGGAAGGGGCTTGTTTTATGGATGAAGGCGTTTTATGTCTGTGGGCCTCAACGCGGGATGATCTTGATTACTTGGAATGGTTTCGGCGGGCAGAGTCAACCTGTTTTCTTGCTATGATACCATAAAAGTATAGAACTTTCGATATATTGTATGCTTACTGCGACCAAGCAGTCTCAGGCTTAAAAGATAACAATTAAAAGACAAGTTACGATGAATAAATATGTGCGTTAATGGAAATTGCTCTAACAATTATGTACCTGTCATTATACCCAATCATCTCATCATGCATGACCAAACCAAAGAAAAATCGCTATGTAGATGACTCTCAAGCTTTCAAGAAAGCTCATCCAATGCTATGCTCCAACCTGTATGCAACCGCATCCTCTAAGCCGCACCATACCCAGAAACATCACGTCTATCAGCTTCGAGAAGCCCCGCCCTCTCGGAATCTCTAGATTCGGTATCGCTGCCGGGCTCGCCGAAATTGGGAACCCAGCCTCTCATCCACCCACTGACTCTTCGCCATCTCCAGCGTCCGTGATCGCCGGTTTCTTCCAGGACAACCATTTTGGCAGCATCCCCTCCGTCCCCATACAAGACGAATTGCACACCAACAGCCCCATCGAGCAGTAAGACGCCCGCTGCACCCAGCCAGAAGGGGAATGCGTTCAAGATCCACTCTTCTCGATCATTGCCGTCTTTTCCGGCCCATCCGCCGTTGCCATATGGTCCACAAGAGTCCCAGACATTGGGATTGGCGATGATGGAGGTGCTGTAGAACAAATTACCGAAAAAGGCGGCGACGAACAAGCCGGGTGAAAGGCCGGCGGTAGACTGTCTCGACCAGTTCTTGTAGATTTGGGGAAGACGAGAGCCAAGATAGAGTAGTGTGCTGAACCAGGAGAGAATGGTACCAGCATCCTCCAGTTGGGTGGGACCGTCTTGGACAACTTGATGCAATGTGGGAGACTGGACGGGGGATGCAGTAGCCAGCGAGATGAGACAAGCAATCATGACAATGGTCCTCGGACTCGGTGAAGGGAAGGATCCGGAAGCGTTTGTTCGGTAGATGGTGCGGCCGGTTTCGGTAGGATTTCTCAATTCCCTCTCTTTTCCCTCCTCATCCGTTTCCACAAAATTAGGCATTCGCCACATGGTTTGTTGCTGACCGGAACCCTTTATATCTTTGGCCTGGCTCTTGAACTTCCCACTGCCGCCTGATGCCGACATGTCTGTTGCTCTGGAACTCTGCTGGCTGAGTGCAGGCATACCCTCAATCACCATTTGTTCCATGTTACCACCATCCCGTCTATTCCCGTTTGCATCGCCTCCTCTTTGTTTCCTAGGCCAGACTCGTCTGATGGTGTATCCATGTTTCATTTTCTCGTACCAAAGCCACTGTGCCACTAGCATACCATCGACGAAGCAATAGTAGCCTGCCACTATCACCTGCCATGATGCTTGATGTGTGAAGAGCGCTCCCAGTAAGTTCGTAATGTCTCCTAGACACCATTCCACCAGGAAGAATATCGAGAGGCCGGAAGTGCTTTTGAGTGAGTAGTTCTTATAGATCTGGGGCAGCTGGGCAAAGAGCCAGCTGAGAATCGAAAGGCACCCTAAAGTCGTCGAGATGAAGGCGAGATTTGTAGGTACGCAGGTATGGAAGGCAGAGGAGAATCCAGTAAGGAATTCTGTTTCCGGATTACAATGATCAGGGAGTTGTGGTTGGAAGCGTTGCAGTGCTAACCATGCTGACATGATATCGGTGTACTCATATATCCAAGCGGGGAGAGGGGTGAAACGTCGGTGAATAGGCACCCAGCTTTGTGACAAAGAAAGGTGAAGGGGTCTGTTTTAAAAGGAGAGTTGCGTAAACTCCACGTGTTGCAAGAAGGAAGCGAACAAAAGGAAAGAAAGAGATGAGATGAGAGGGGGAACAGGTCATCAGTAGGCGACCGAGGGATGCAAGCAACGATGTGCAGATGACCTTAGCGACTTATCTGCTTTGCCCTAGAGATGATTGTGATCCCCCGGATAGGCACCATGTTCATCATGTGCCTATTATATGCGGTGATGCCCCCACTATCAAACCGCCAGACGCCCTCTGCCTCCGGGCATGATAAGCCTTCTCCGAAAGATAAGCGTCATAGAGCACTCCCGTCTGTGACTCTGAATTGGCTGGGGCGGACATTCTTCGGTCCACTTCCCCAGACAAAAGTGTCCCGATTCCGCCCTCTTGCTCATTCCATGTGTCTCTGTTTTGTGTAAAAGCCGTTTCTTCACATTGCATGGCAAGGCAGCGACAAGACAGTCAGTCTAATAAGATTAGACCGCGTATTGTAGCACCTGTCGTGCATGAAAGATAACCTACATGAAGCTAATGCGAGGACATCTATGTTCGTCGCCCAATGGTTGCGCACAGAGCTTCGTGGTCTGCAGGCGTCACGTCCATCCTGGCGAGACCGGCACGACCGGAAAGCGTGCCTATAATAAGCAAACTAACGCAGAAGAAGAACATCAGAGTCATGGGAAATATTGACAATGTATCAAGGACGATTTTGATTTGATTCGATTCTTCAATATATCGTGATTGACCTGCGGCCAATGATCGTGACGGATTAGAATAGTACATTCATGACCGCAAGTCAACCTCTTGAGACTCCCAAACATTAAACCATTTGATAGCAAAATTAAAAAAAAAATGATGAGACATCCAATCCCGAACGCCAGCGCCTGCTGAGACAAAAATACGAAAACGACAGAGGGTCGCGCATCAATTCATCGCCAATCATGCCGTATGTTAAGCTTGGACAAAAGCGAACGTCCAGCAAGTCTCGGACTTTGTTCCTTGGTGGTCAAGATCTGTACTTTTATTTGGTGTAAGATTTTGGTTGGAGTATAAGTTTCATGTCTCCGAGTAACGCCGTGAGTCCTGTGCGCGGTAGGGGATATCTTTTCGTGATAAAGCAGAATCGTAAGCGTGACTTTTGGGTTGGGCTTTGGACCATATGTACTTTTGGCGGATATATACAGATGCGTACTGCCTTAGGTTCTGCAACTGGTTTCGCCATTTTCGAGATCGCATCGGGCCTGCTGAGCGGTCGAGTACAGGGCGTGATCATGCTGTGGCAGTCATGGAAGACTCAGCACGTTGGTCCATGTGAGCAGACTGCGTACCGAGCGCGCTAGCCATGACATGAGTGACTACTAAAAGTGTTAAATCTCGCTATACAGCGTATCTTCAAGAGGTCATGGACTTACCTGGCCAGACGGCTCCCTTCTCCAGCATTAAGCCTGTGACTTTCAAGATTTTGCTGCCAAGTCCGCAACTTTCAAGGCCTGCTATCCTCTCTATACGGTGCAGACCACCTGTGACGCTGAGATCAAGCGCGCTGAGCATGTTGGCGTGGTTTACCATTTTCTCTTCCATCATGGCGCACATGTGCTCAATTTTGCCGAGCAACTCGACATCCTCGGTCTCAAGCAACATGATGGCTGGTACTTGCGTGTAATCGATCTCTGCCAGGCCAAGGATACCCAGGTAGCGCCCGACTCTTTCCTGAACGGTACAGGCCCATTCTGCGAGCACTTGACAGCAATCAAAGAAGCACATTGCTGATTGGATGGGAAGCTCGTGGGCTGCAGAGTCTGCGAATGTCAAATTCCATTTGGAGGCAATAAGAAGCGAATCGGCGGCATAAAAGGCGGCCTTGCGGAGATGGCGCTCCCTCCTAGAGGTATGCGCAGCGGAACTAGCCTGGCTTTGACGACGGTGATTCACAGCTGCATCTGGGGTGCCGTTCCTGGCTCCGGGAGAACCGCTAGATGAGCGGTTTGATGCCGCAGGTGATCCATCAGCGTGTTGAACAATCTCAACACCTCTTGCGAGCTCATCTGCCATTACTTCGAAGTCACGCGCCCAAAAGGCTTCCTTTGAGCGACCCAAGTTGACAAACAACCTCACAAAGGCTAGGTCTAGAAGAGGAATACTATCGGCTGACAGAGGACCTCTTCCAGAGGGATTAGGGCGCTCAAGGGTATGGTGATGAGTCGACTTCCATGCAGTTTGCCATGCATTGAGCGCGGGCTCAATGTGTGAGAACATAGATTCTGTTTCCTGGGCAGTCCATTGGCGACCATTGTGCCTGCTGCGCGTTTCCCAGATGTAGTTGTGTAGGGCATTTATCAGCACCAGGCAACCAAATGTACTGGGCCTCAGCTGTGTATCGGTGTGCAGTTCGTGAGCATAGCCATTGGGGCCACGTGTAAGATTTTGCCTCTGGTTTGCGTGCAGCAATGTCACCAAAGCGGTCTCAAAGGACATAGCCGTGGCTTGGGCAGCCTTGCCACCTCCCCTACTGATCCATTCCTGAGCGCTATCGGCTGTCCATAGATCCTCATCGCATGGTAAGTCAAGTAGCACCTCAGAGTTCATTATAGCTGGAGGCTGGTTATATGCGTTAACCAGAAGGCTGGAGAGAATGAAGACTGCGAAGAGAGTACGCTTGCGCTCCTCCGTTTCTTTCCAGCTCGTCCACCGCGCGTGAATCAAAGACATATGGGCACCACCGAAAGGCGACTGGCTGTCCTCTGTCTTGATATTGGGGGTTCCCGCGCTGTTGTCTGCCGCAGGCTGGGCCAATTCGGCGGCCCTTGCCAAGCTCACTAGAGCTGCACAATGCGTACTGGCAATGTCTGCTGTAGTCTTGTCTCCGCTGAAATGCCCATAAATAACGTTAAGAAGCATGGCTTGCACCAACCAAAGTGGTGTGTTGTGTGCTGAACCTTCCTGACAGAAGAACTGTTGGCCACTGACAGCAGCAGAAAGATCGGCCCTGCGACGTTCCTCAAGATAACATTGAATCATTTTTTTGGCGGAATCAAACAAGTCCTTAGAGATTGCATGATCAAACTCGTGAAGCGCCCCGATGGCAGCCATTGCTAGAATGAGACATCCACCACCACCCACAATGCCAGCATGACCCATGCCGTGCGTGGCAGCAGGTCGCATATTGTTGACATAGTCAGGCGAGTCGAAAGAAAGAGTTGGAATATGCAAGAAGGGCAGATGCGGGTGGAAATACTGCACATATGAATTGATGTAGCGTTGCAGATCTGCTGTCCCGGGAAGACTAAGGCCTTGTGTAACAATTTGTGAAGAAAGCGGAGAGCTGACCGAAGGCTGTGAGAACTTGCGCTGTGCGTGGCCGAAAGCTGAGGCTTGCGAGAGGCTGTTCAAGAGAGCTTGACGGGTTGCCTCTGTAACAGATTCTGACGATATTGATGTGACGGAACTGTGACGGGCACTATCAGTCATTGATGCCGATGAGACGCTCGGGCTATCAGAGTCGAGGTTCGAAAGGGCAGTGTTCGGGAATCCAAAATGCATTCCATTCATGGGATGGTGATCCGAGAGGGTTGTTTGAGCCATCATCGCATCGTAGTATGATCCAATTGAGGTGCTCGGATCGTGTAAATGCTGAGGCGAAATGGTAGCTGGTGGAGAATCGAGACTTGGAAGCCCAGAACCAAGATTGTCCAGATTCAAAGCACTTGGGGAGAGTATTGCTTGTCCCGAAAGATCGTGAGAAGACCATAGCATCTGCGCCGATCCATTTGGAGCATCTACCACGGTCTCGGAGAAACCGCTCTGGCTGGCGCTGCTGCTGAATCGCGAAGGTGATGATTCATCAATGGCATTTTCGTTGGCCGTATTATGTGTCTGAGCGTCCCAATTGCGCATCCAGCTGTAGTCGTCATCCATCTCAATGCCAGTCAGCGAAGTGCCAAAGGCGGGAAAAGATGGCATAGTGTTTGAATGGGCCGAGGTGACGGGTGCGCCAAAATGGAGTTGTGCTGGGTTGACAGTGGTTCCACTGGGAGTGAACAGCTGGTCCACGTCGAAATTGCCAAATCCCGTCATCGATGGGGCGCTATAGAGAGCGTCATTAAAGTCCAATTCATGGGTTTTTTCGAATTTCGGCATATTATATGTGTTGTGCTGGTCCATGGTGGACGGAACACGGCGTAGGTCTAAGTTACTAGGCCTCTGCGCACCACTCATGCTAATTCTGTGATGTGCTGAATTGCTTTGGGTGACGGAGTTGTGAGAGCCGGGTAGGTTGTCTACAAGACCGAGTGCAGCCAGATCAATGTGACCCAGGGTGTTGGCCCTCGGTCTCGCGCCCGGGCCAGTAGCAGCGTTGTTCACGCTGTTGTTCGCAACCGAGTTCTTCCTAACTCGATTGCCGCCTGCGCCTGTGCCGGTTGTGCTTTCCCGTCTTGCGTTCTTGGGTCTGGATGATGGATTGGTTTGATAGTGCAACTTTTGCTGATGGCGTAGGAGAAGATCTCTTCGAGCAAAGCAGCGTGAGCATTCTTGACACTCGAAGGGCTTTTCCTTGGTATGCGATCGTTCGTGTCTCTTGAGATGTTCTAGTCTTGCAAATGACCTGCTGCACGTGCCGCAGACATGAGGGCGAGGTTTGTCAGTCTTGGGAGGTGGAAATTGGGCCCCTTTGGATGTAGCAGCTGCAGGCTGAGGAGGAGCTGGCCATTTGATTAGCAACGAGTCTCTGAGTGACACATCCTGTCGAGCTGAACACACCGTTCCCAGGTTCGGCCTTTACAGTAGTAGCATCTTTGCTGTTAATTGGTATTTCCGGCGGCGGTGTTTGCGAGTGGGCTGCGCTATCCGGTACCATGGCGAATAATGTAATCGATGTAGTTGGACACGTCCGTAAAGAAGAATGGCTTGGGCTTCGCTTGAATTCGGCCTATGGGACACTAATATGTGGGAATGGTACCACTTTCCACCGGAGATTTTTCACAATTGCGGTGAGGAAGTCGTCATGCAGTGACTTGAATTCTGGATAATTGTATTCTTCGCGTTGGCGATTGACTTGACTGGAAGCTATTAGTTCGCTTCTGATCATGGGGTGTGGGGCAACCACTTTTGAAGCAATGCTTTTTCCCGTCGCTGCCTATAAGCGTTCAAGAGAGCCGCGGCGATGCATGTAATCTGGGGTAGTATAGTGTGGGTATCAAAAGGACGGCGTCCAGCGAACGTCCACGATGGATGCTCTGTTAGGTTGTGGATTTACGGTGGTCGATTCGAGTCAGTTGGAATGAGCAGGCAGTACTTTGCAGGTGTAAGGCGAGAGGACGAATCCAATGGACAAGACGGAGAGTGAAGAGGATCCGGAGAACAGCTTGGACTACTTCCCGTGGCTTTCTTAGGATAGAGTTCAGTCCAGGCTGAATCAGACCAACTTAACGTTCGAGGGTCCGCGCCAGAGTCACGGAGCAGTGCAATCGTCCGTGTCAGGATTCGGCGGAGAATGGGTCCGTCTGTGCCTTTCCTATTTTGTATCTGGGGACGATCTACAATAATGTCCTCATCAACAGCATTGAAAAGAACAGGCCCAATTGATGTACCTGGGGATCGGGTCTGATGAAGAAGGAAGGTACGAGGGTGGAATGACTGAAGGCGAAGAGCCAATTCGCGGCTGTACGATAAAATCTGGGGACGCGGAGAAGGTCGAATGTCCAGCAAGCTTCGCGCGGACGCCTCTAAGCTAGATGTCTCGGCTAGGATGTCTTGCCACGAGGCCTGTATTCAATTGGAAGACTCAACTGACGAGGCGAAAGAGGCACATAAAACACGGGTCCTTTGCCTCTCCATGCGAGACGAAGCACTCAGGAAGCGCTCCACAAGTATGCAGTATGATGTGCACCTGTCCCCAGCAGCGCTCATTTTGTGCCGCCAAGTATGTAACAGCGACTAACGCTTCCCCATGTGCTTCGGCGTAATCCTTGCAGGCAAGGATCCGCAATTGCTCACGACTTCTTCTAGCTCGATCAGGTATAGTGCCCCGCTACCTGGTGAGCACCCCACACTCTTGCCGCAGCTATCCTCGCTCGTTCTTTTCAGGGGGATGACGGTAGCTCGCACGCACTCCGCGGGGCTACGATATTCTCCATCAACGTGCTTTCAGGAGTGATATTGCTTTCTTGCTGATGTAACAGGGCAAGCAGCCAATCTTCTATCATCCGTGCTCTACAGAGGCTTGGATAAGCTTGGCCTCATCCATGGGTCTTCTTGTCACGAGAAGCAGCTGACCGCTCCATCGTGTCATGGGTAAGGTAGGTAGCGAAGGACTAGCGTAGCCTACTGTGTCACCACTCTATTCTACTGTTCTAGATGATTGCTAAACGGTTGTGCAGAGGAACGACGAACTGCGATCGTCTCGATTACAGCGGGCAAGACTAATAACAACCGCCAAAGCCACACAGCATTATCAACTCTAAACCACCAAGGGTTCAAATCCCGCATACCTTAATGCAGGTGCAGAGAGCATGTAAAACCTTGCGATCGGATCGATCTATGGCCAATGCCACGAACCAAGTAGCATGTATCACTTGCCCTGCTTATTACTGTAGTTTGCTATGGCAGAAGCGACACTTGCGAAAGCAATTTGAAGAGTCAGCCCTCCTTGTCTGTCAATTACCCGCATCAGCATCCGCCAACGCATTACTAACAGCCGACCGGTTAGCTGACAGCATTACCTGGCTGTTAACGGAAGAGGCATGCCCAGGTGACTCGAAAGCCACAATCTTGGGGCCGTCCTAACCGCAGGGCAGTTTGTAACGTCATGTCTGCCAAGGCTATACTCATGGCCACGCATGACAAACATCGAGCCACAAGGACCCTCTGAGAGGTACGAGGCCCTGGATTCGTGGCCTGGAAACTCACGTACCCAACGGCCCTTTCCAAACCTTGGATATTCAGCAAATGGGCAATTTCTGATTCTAGTAAATGGTTGCCAAGACGGAAAGCTGGAGCAGCGAGGGCAACGATCGTCTAAGATTGATAGAGTGGGGCGCTAGACTCGGTCCGGCAAAATCTGGGGCCGCCCGCCGGTAAAAGTACCTCATCACGCGGACCAAGACTGAAGCCGCAATCCTCTTTATGATGCACATCCGTGGGTGCGGCTTTTCTTAGCCAATCCCATGTCACCATGGAGAGTCTAGCGTTATGACAGCGAATCAGGCACCTATTTGGCTCCCAGCACAGCAGTACCAGCCTCGTTTACCTCATCTCCCGTTCTGCCCGTGTGTAGCCTCGAGGGAGGAAAGCAGCTATGGACCAGCACCGGCTTTGTGAGTTGCAATTGAATTTATTGCCGGCAGTCGATGTGCTGCATATATTGGCGGCGTGAAAGGTCCTTGTTTGTTATACGGGATCTGCCTCCTATACTTGCAGAACCACTTCCTCGAACCACATTTTTCAGATACCTGGTAGAACCTGAACTTGACTCAATACCGCGGCTCAAGGCGCGGCCGCTAGATAGGTCTCGATCCCTCACAATGGCGCTTGTTCGAGGCAGTCATGACTTGACATACGGCTCGCGCAGCTACCACGCGTGTCTGTCCCTTTTCAAAGCATTTGCCCCACAAACTGTTCCCCATGACGAATGAGAATTCTGCAATGCCTGGGGAATAGGTACAGCGCTGTGAGAAATCAACACTCGCTTCAGGTCGTTTTTTATTACCGCTGCAGCCACATCGTAAAAGGCTGGGCAGCAGACACGAACTGCTCTGTCAGATCCGCTGATCTCGAAAGCTCATCCCATCCTAGACCATGTCCAAATGAGCTTCCAGGCATGAAACACAGCCTGTGCTCTACATACTTTCCGTATCATTATATCATCATCGTCATCATCCTTTTAGTAAGATTTGACACGAATGTTGCTCCAATATCAGTCCTTGATTGTTGGAAATCCGATGTCCCGGGGGTAAAATGCAAGATCCGATTGTACGGCTACACTACTAATGCATGGAATCCCACTTCGCGCCGGGCAATTGTTGCCACTGTGAGCCCCACCCCACCTGCGCTTTATGGACACATTGTTGCGGCTCACTCGGCAAAGCGTATGGAGAATATTTCGGGTTCACATCATGTGGGGCCGCTCGAACAGACTTAATAGGCATATATCTAACAACACTGTATGCTCTGCATGAAGGCTTTTGATGTGCCCATATAGTGCACGCAATATTCATCTAGCGTTGTAAATAAAGATGGACCCCCGTAGTATGACCGGGGTCAGCACCGAAAAATACTCATGCATCACGAGCCCCAGTAACTCACCCATTCCGCTAAGCGGAATTTGCTCCGTGGGCCATGGTTTCGCTGCTTGAGAATGAATTTCTTGACGTAGTTGTGGGGACGCACTCGTTTACGCCTTGGTATGTCGGCTACCAAAGCAGAGTCGGCATCGGCCAACTACCTTTCCTTGAGCCCAGGCGGACGCTTGCTCTACCCGGCCGATTCAGAATATCCTAGCTGCCACTGCAGGTCTATCATACAGCTCTTATGCAGCCAGTAATTACTATCATCCACGGAGGACATCGGTCAAGGTGGCATGTCCATTCTCCATGAAGATCTAATGGCTTGAATAGACAGGATCCAGCCATCGTCCCCATAAATTATCTTGATAAGGAACCTGCAATTTGGCCATCTATCATAGTATCTTGCAGCCAGACAAGCAAGTGACCAAGCTCTCGGTGTGTGCGAGCGGCATAGCTGCGTCTTGGCTTCCGGGGAGACTTGCCCATTGAAGTGCTTACTCTTGATTTTCGATCACTGTCACAAAAGATGCCTGTCATTTGCGACTACGAATCGCCAGCATCCGACAGGTTCGATTCCGCCCGAATTGGTCCTCGTTCAAACCAATCACGCGGCAGATAACATGGCAAGAACATCCAATTCATATCGCACTGAGGATAGTGTCTTTTCTCTTCTCTCAGATGGATCAAGAGCGTCCCGTGTGTGTACTTATTTCGGGGCACACTCCGACCTTGCCTAGTGCGCAAGTTCACTACAGCGAAGTCCTCCATGTACTTCTACCATCGGTGTGTGAACCTACCCATCCTACGGTAGCACCAAGTATCACGCTGGTCAGCTTCCAGATGATAGGTACTGGGAGTCGCCCCCATGGTTCGGCCTTGTCACGATGCCTGCTGATTCGTATTCGATGGTTTTGACCTGAGTTTGGCAAATCGAAATTGTAAGAGCCCATCTGGATATATATGACAGGTTTGCAATAGCGTCGACCAACCGCAAAGTCGACGAAAAAGCGCCATCGGTGCTGGTATGAAACGCCCCGTACCGCTCAGTCTTGGTGCTGTTCCCCTGTTGTATCCGCATTGGGACTATCCTGGTAGATTTATTGTAGGTCCCAGAGCGGCTGCTAAAGATGATGGTCGAGACGTTCGGGTCTAAAAGCAGGATGTAGGGTGTGAAGGTCTAAATGTGCGTGATGAAGAGATGTTCGAGTTGGCCCCCCTGTAGCTCAATTATCTCTGTACAGGTCACTAGGAAACGTCCGTTTCGTTGACGGCGATGTTCTCGGTCTCAAGGTTCGGCGCCAAGGATCAGATGGTCAAACGCGGATATCAAGGGTATACACGTAAAGTGTTCGAAAACATCGTTGATAAAACGACGATTTTATAGATACGTTCGTCCAAGATTTCTCAGCTTCGATGGAGACAGAAGTTGGATGAACACTGCGCTCATGCTTATTAACAATGACTATATTAACACAGTGCCTGGAGCGTCCCACTACACAAACCAGAATGCTACTGAGTTGACTTTTTTTTCCAATTGATCTGGCCAAGCAATTTGCAACGTAGTATTGCTTACTCGATAGAACTTGAACAGCATGTGCAGACTCGTGCCCAAACATAATCTGTCACATTGCAGCAGATCTGGTGATTGGTATGATGTACCGATTGCGGCTGCGCGTATTATAACACATATTCTCGGAGTTTGAATCGAGTTTTAGATGGACGAGAGCGCGGGAGGTCAGCAATCCCTCTCGGGTCGGCTCTGATACCTTCGTGAAACAGGATAATTAGAAAGAGTCGGATTAGGGCAAACTGGAACGAGCATCTGCCGAGATGCCGTACTTTCAGCCTACACGAGGCCAGCTGGAAGATCCGCATGGGCTTGCAGGACCACGAGGGCGTTCGCTTAATATTGACTTTGCTACCTCGTGGCATTGTTGATCGAGTAAGCACCTCAGTGAGCCATGCCCAGGGTCATGCATACGCTATTGAATTGGGTTCAAAGGCCAGGAAAACTTCGAAATGCGACTTGTTTTTGTTTGTGGTGTGGCAACGGGACAGTTAATCCCGAATTGCCGATGACAATGGTCTGCGTACCTATGTTTCTTCCACTCACGCGAAGAGTCGCTGGCCAATGAGTCAATGTCAATTTCCCTCCCTTCGTCCATCAGAAATGTCAACGAGCAGCAGAATCGCTGTCTTGTTCGGCTTGAAGTATAGCAACCTGGTTACAAGCGACCCTCAGACATCCATATTCATTCCTCTGAACACCATTAGCATTTATTCGTACATCTGTGGTGTTTTTTTTGGCTATTCTTCTTCGAATGTGTCGTATCCTAGATGCCGCTCTATACAGTCCCTCGAACAACCGGGACGGTCGGTCTTGGGGGGGAATGACAAGCGTCTCAGAGGGTCATGTTTAATGAGATGAACTCAACTCAAATCATCTAGCTCTTATGCATGTAAAATTGAAACGTACGTCCAGTCACACCTCTTGGATGCCAGAACTATGTCAGCCCATGGACTGTAATCTTGCTAGCACAGCATAGACGGGATTACGCAGCTCCATGAAGGTTACTGATACCGGTGGCCTTTTGCATCAGTCCGCGGTTGGACTTCCACCCGGTCTTTCCATCTCCCTTAGGACAGGTGGCAGACCAAAGAAGTTGGCTTTCATCTGGGCTCGGATCTGCACGTTCGTGTACTCCCCACACATTGTAATAAGACTGTAGCCACTCTCGTCGACCATGAAATCCAAAGAGTCGAATAAGGCCGTCTTACGGTCTTTTTCTGGCATGAATTTGTCTGCTGGCTACGCCCAGTCTTGTCGTCACTTAAATCTCGCTCGTGATATGGTGGAGTTGGAAGCTCTAGGCTTTGCGTGCAGAACCAAATGCATACTTCCCCCATTTCAGCATCTCTCGTCGCTAAGATAGGCTTTGAACATCTGAATGTGACTTCGTGTAGTCGTTTGAAGGAGTGCAAGGCTTTCCATTCAATCGTCGAGATAATGGCAGTGGTTGAACCGGGCCGGCCGTGTTACTTGAACTTTACCGGCGACTTGTTCATGGTGGTCAGTGCAACGATCCTTATCGATGTCACCTTCCTTATCGCTGTTCACCAGATTTTGGTGAGACGGCGAGTCACCGCGGTTAACGGCGGTTCACAGCGGCTCACGGTGACTCGCATCATCCCTAAATTCAATTATTTATCCCTCTTCCCATTGCTCTATCTTGATCATTTTTACCGTGTCTGTCGATTTGCCACTCTTGGATACTATCTTGCAGCAATGGGTTACTCAGGCTCGCACTCGACACCTACGGTGGAGGAGCCCCTAGAAGTAGCGATATCCTGGAAAACTCCAGGACCTGCGGCATACGATTTCCGTACCGATACCATTACAACACCAAACTATGCAATGCTGCAAGCAATTGCCCAGTCGTCACTCATGGATGATGTCTATCGAGAAGACAACACGACTAGGGAATTCGAAGCATACATTGCTTCTTTGACTGGCAAAGAGGATGCGGTCCTTGTCATGTCTGGTACAATGGGCAACCAAATTGCTCTTCGCTCTCTGCTTACACAGCCACCTCACGCCATACTCTGCCATTACAATGCGCATATTCAAGTTGCTGAAGCTGGTGGTTGCTCTTCTTTGTCTCAGGCACATATGCAACCTGTTGTGCCAAGCAATGGCGTGTACCTTACTCTCGAAGATGTCAAGCGAGAGGCTGTCATCAGCAATAACATACACTTGGCGCCGACACGTGTCATATCCCTCGAGAACACACTTGCGGGTGCTGTAACACCCTTAGCGGAGATCCAGCGTATCTCCCAATTCGCGCGTGAGAATAACATCTTGATGCACCTCGACGGAGCACGGATCTGGGAGGTCGTTGCCTCTGGCGCTGGCTCTCTGCCTGACTTCCTTGCCTGCTTCGACACTGCTCAATTGTGTTTCTCCAAGGGACTGGGTGCCCCGATTGGAAGCATTATCGTTGGGCCAAAAAAGACGCTCGAGCACTCGAGGTGGGTGAGGAAAAGTATAGGTGGAGGTATACGGCAGGCAGGTATCATCGCATCAGCTGCGCGAGTCGCAGTAGACCAACAATTTGGGAAAGGCCCGAATGGAGATGGTGGCAGACTCAAGCAGACGCATGAGGTTGCGAAGAAAATTGAGAGCATGTGGATTGAGAGGGGCGGAAAGGTTAGCAGAATAGTCCAAACCAACATGGTCAACCTGGACTTGGGTCACAGCGGAGTGTCAGTGACAGATCTGATTGCGGCAGGCAAGGAAGAGGGGATAAAGTTGATGAGTGCGAGAATAGTCGTCCACTACCAGATCGTTGATGAAGCTGTGGTAAAACTGGGCAAGACATTTGATCGAGTCTTGGCAGGCGCGAAGGAACAGCATTCTGAAGAGGAGCAATCCATATACAAATAGATGCATATCTGATTTCTTGAATAGATGAGCTAAGTAATGGAAATGACGGAATATATCGCAGCTGGTTGTTCTATCGCTCAATCACTGAGCTTCGAAGTGATCAAGAAATCCTCCAGAGCATGATCTTTTCTCACCAAAAGTGACCTCGAGTCCCCGATCCAAATTCGGTACCGCAGTTTGTATGCTTCACAAAGTTGTTGCGGTCCTTCGACCAAGAGAGAAACTTGGTTGTTGTTCTGGCAAAACAAGATCGTGACTCAAGTAAGCAGATACTGATGAGTCAAACAGGGCACCAGATAAATAGCAAGGGCTGAGTTTATCATCGCAGCCAGAATAGATGAACTGCCAAGATCTCTTTTCAAGCAATGCTTTGCAGCAGCAAAGTCATATGGATTCAGATTGGCCATATCCTCTTCACGTTCATTCCGTCTTGTCTACCGTCTCCTGTGTCATGTCGAGCAAGCTGAGAAGAGCTGGCTTCTCAAACAACCCGGCGTCTTGAGAATGCCCAGGATTTGACACCGGGCCGGCTCACAGGCCCACCCACCCAAGTCAATGACCATTATCAATACGATTATGTACCTTCAACAGCGGACTGACCACACGGTCCTATGATCTTGTTATCCGGCACAGCGTGGAAATGTCTTGGCGTAACGCGCCAACCAGCAATGTGCCTATCCTCGACCGGAAGGCACCCGGGAAGATGAACACGTCCCCATCCTCGACTCCAGGAATACGGCTACTGATATGAGATTAGCGTATCAGAAGCTGTCCATGCCTAATAGAGGCTCCATGATAATAACGCTTTCCGATGAGCCCGAGGCCTTTGGCAAGATAAGCCCGAAGATGACAGAGTGTATAAAGGGTGAGTAGCCAAGTCACGTTTGTCGCTACCACTATCCACACTTTCTGTTTGAGTGATACACCCATCTTCTTATCCGTCCCTCCACACATGGCCGGTCAGAAAGAGTACGGTATGCCTCTCGGAGAAGAGACAAACTCAATAGAGAAGAACAATCTCTCAGATAGCAACGAACTACAACCTGGTGATGTTGAAAATGGCAACGTCGACGACATGCGTGAAGTGAAGGAAGTCAGACAAGGCCTACACCAAAGACACATTCAAATGATTGCCCTGGCTGGTACGATTGGAACAGGTCTCTTCCTCGGCTCTGGCCGTGCAATCGCAAGATCGGGCCCGTTGGGCGCCTTCCTTGGTTATAGTATCATAGGATTAGCTGTGTCAAGCGTGGTCTTCGCTGTCGGAGAGATGGGCGCTCTTGTACCGCTCAACGGAGGCATTGTGCGTTATGCAGAGTATTTTTGCGATCCTGCATTAGCATTCGCCAACGGATGGAACCTGGTATACTCATATTTGACTTCCATTCCGGCAGAGATTGTCGCTGCCGCAGTCTTGGTGGAGTTCTGGGTCACGGTCAACAATGCCATTTGGATTACTGTCTTCAGCTTATTGATGATCTTCACCGCAATGCTCTTCGTTAGAGTCTACGGAGAGCTCGAGTTCTTCTTCTCAGTCTTGAAGATCATGCTCGTGATCGGCATCAATATTATGGCACTTGTCATAACTTGTGGAGGAGGTCCCAATGGCCAATCGATCGGATTTCAATACTGGCGAAATCCAGGACCTTTCGTTCAATACTTAGGCATTAGCGGATCTCTAGGACGGTTTGCTGGATTCTGGACCACGCTCAACAACGCCCTCTACGCGTACTCTGGAATCGAGGTCATCACTGTGGCCGCTGCAGAAACGCGCAACCCTCGCCATGCGATCCCTCAAGCTGCCAGGCGTATCTTTGTCAAGATCCTGCTGTTTTGTAAGTCAATGTCGTTGTCGAATATAGGATCATCACTGAACAATTCTCAGATGTACTGTCGATCTTTATGGTCGGCTTGGTGGTCCCTTCTAATAGTCCGGACCTTCTTCGTGGATCTGGCACCGCATCCCAGTCTCCATTTGTCATTGCAGCTCGTAGCGCCGGCATCAAGGTCGTCCCTTCAATCATCAACGCCGTCGTTCTTACCTCTGCATGGTCGTCTGGCAATTCGAATATGCTTGCGGGTTCTCGAGTCCTTTATGGTATGGCAAAGAATGGACATGCGCCTAAATTATTCATGAAAATGAACAGATTTGGTGTTGCATGGGTTGCCGTCGCGTTTTACGGGCTGTTCATGTGCTTGGGTTACATGACTCTTTCCAGTTCTGCGAGTACAGTCTTTACGTGGCTCCAAGATATCGTCTCCATTGCAACATTGGTAAGATCGGAGTCCAAGATTATATTTCGATTCAAGAGTGCTAACCAATTTATCAGGTCAATTGGCTCACCATTCTCATCGTATATCTGCGATTCTTCTACGGCTGCAAAAAGCAAGGCATAAACCGACACACCGAGCTCCCATGGGCGGCGCCATGGCAACCATACACCACGTGGGCCTCGCTTGTTCTGTTCGTTGTCCTCCTATTCACAGGTGGGTATGCAACATTCATCCATGGTCATTGGAGCAATGAGACTTTTGTCTCATCATACCTCAACATTCCGCTCATCTTGATCTTCTACTTTGGCTACAAGTTTTGGAAGAAGACCAAGATCATCCCTCTGCATGAAATTCCTATTCGCGGTTTCATTGAGGTCTGGCATCAAAATCCGGAACCTGAGCCGAAACCGAAGAAGGGGCTCGCCAAGCTCAATGTCCTATGGGGGTGATATGATGTGTAAGACATGTGGGCTTGTGTCGAATGACGTTATGACTTTCAGTTCCTTGCATTTGTAACGCTTGTGTATTATACAATATTCAACTTGAGTCGACTAACCAGCTCGCGGACGGAACTTCCTTTCGTAATTGTCAGGTGACGTTGCATAGACATGTCTGCTCAAACACGACTCAATCATACTCTCCGATTTTTGATATCAACATAGTTCATGACTGACCCATCATCCACATTGATATTAGCCACAAAGTCTCTGTCAATCATGAGTCCAGATATGAAACAAAACCCCTGCAGGGCACTACCAAACGTTCCGAGCCAAGCCACCAGCATCGCAAGGTGAGGTCCTCGGGT
Source organism: Delphinella strobiligena (assembly GCA_009982845.1). Classification (NCBI taxonomy): domain Eukaryota; kingdom Fungi; phylum Ascomycota; class Dothideomycetes; order Dothideales; family Dothioraceae; genus Delphinella; species Delphinella strobiligena. Next base: position 290,305 of record JAADKB010000010.1, read on the forward strand.
ACAATACCCGACCAAAGCGACAACCGTACGATACACGAAACAGTCACGAGCAACGGCCGTTCAATCCTTCAGGCAGGAAAATTGCATGCCGCCCGCTGAATCTGTTAATTATTCTGTTTTCCCGAGGATATGGGAGGTGGGACACTTTTTTGAACATGTTCTCCAACGCTAGCTTGTTCCTGGAACGTGTACATTTCTCTCGATTATTGATCCCAATGGGCCAGCTATCCTTTCCGTGTTTGTGATGGTGGATGCGCGCGCTGAAATGACTCTGGTACGTAAGGCCGGAGGAAGTTCTCGCTCTTTGGAGAGAGAGCTGGAGGCAACGATTTGATGAGCGGTGGTGTGGTGGTGTTTGGGAGATGAGCGACGTTGAACAGGGTCGCCCTTGTTGAGGACGGCTGTACACTTCACGGGAAAAAGAGCTTTTGCAATGGTTTTGATCATTGACTGGAGGTGTATCTGCATTTGAGAATATGGATCTTTGATACTCGGCCAGGATTTACTGACGCAGGTATGAAAACTAAAAAGCATAACAAGTTTTGTTGGATGGTAGTTCGTCTAACACACTATGCACTACGACAATTGTCATCCTTTTAGCTGATTACTAAGATTGAGTAAACGACTCGATATCAGAAGCATGAGATACAAACAAGAAATCAGAAGTCTGCGTAGGAAACCCACCAACCGTCACAAATTGTCACAAACGTGAATGGCAAGATTATGATGTCAAGAAGTAAAGCAGACCAAATCAATGGAAGCTCGCCGTACTTTCCAATCACTCAGCTTCCTCATCCGTCGTCTTTTGTCTACCTTGACTCCTCCTCTAAAACCGCTCATGGCGCTCAGAGTAGGTTCCAACCTGACCTTTCTTTGATCGTCGTCCTCGTGGTCGTTATCATATCCTACTGCTGTACTTCGTCTTTGTCACCACTTTCCCAATCTTGCATTTCTTGTTTGCGCCCCCATCCCCCCTCTCTTACTCATCCGGTCAAACGTCGGTTGTCTGGGTTTCGTCACCGTAAACACCATCGCTGGCAGTCGAGTCATCGGTAGTGGCATCGGTCAAGGCAGCATCTTCCTCTTCCTCTTCCTCTTTGTCGTTTGTGTTGTCGCTATTTCCGCCACTGGCTGTGTCTCTGTTCTCCCCATCCACAGTATCTCCCTCTCCCTCCTCCCCACCACCGGTATCTCCCTCCCCCTCCACACCTCCTTCCTCCTCGCCAACGAAACCACTCTTCTCATCTTCAACAATACTGCCCTCAATACCACCAACTTCTTCATCTGGATTGAGAGTCTTATCTCCCGGTGGAGTAAAGGGTGTATTAGGTGGAGCCACTTTACCACTACCCTCCTGAAGCACAGCGTTTTTGACGCCAGAGCGCGAGGGCATCGAGGCTGGAGTTTGCGCACTGTTTCGGTTATGCGTGCCTGTGATTGTACCAGAGACTTGGGTTGGGGTAGGAGTAGGCTTAGTTGTAGAAGTAGCAGTAGGCTTAGCAGTAGGCGTACCAAAGAGCGGAATAGACGCCATGATTGAGACCGGCTCGACAGGGAGGACGGGCGTCTGTACATGAGGAGTCTGTTCCTGAGGACTTTGCACGTGAGGGGTATTAGGAGGCGCACTCTCACCTCCTCGACGCTTATTATGGCGCGCGCGATATTCGGTCCGCGGTATTTTTATTTCTTGTCTGACGTTCTCTCCTCCGCTGGCAATGGGGGTGGGAGTGGTGTTGTCTTTGCCTGACATTTTCCTGTAGAAGGCAGAAGGGGGAGCGGTTTGTTGAGACGTAGAGTTGATGGAAGCGGATATAGGGAGGTTTGTAGAGAGAAGCTAAGTGCCAGAAGCGCGGATCAAGTTCTTGAGTTGAGGTTTGAATCAGGATCGTGGTGATGGTGATGGAGATGGTGATGGTGGGTTCAGGGTGGATGCTAGGGGCTTGAGGCAGAGTTGTGTTGGCGCATCTGATTCACTGTGACAAGCTGATTCATTCACTTTGTCATGCCTATCCATTCACTCATGACGGGGCTACGCAGAAAGCTCATTCACTTGGTGAAGCGGAGCTAGATGTCTTGATACGACGTGTTGGTGCGCTGTTTGGGATAGTCATTCACTATGATTTTTTAACTCTACCTTATCCTCGCTCTTCTTTGGAAAGTCATTGTGGGTGTTCAGATAGTGTACTCTACTGTTATCTGCCTGACCACTGTATCCGTTGAGATCTGCCCCGAAGAGCAGATGAAAAAAATGTATACAGCACCACCTAAGACCAATGGAAGAACAAGCAGTCCAATGACAATCTTCACAGGTATGAATGTAAAAGTTCGAGATTTCCGGGAATATGCAGCCAGGGTGACTAGAAATAAACTTGGCAGGTGATTTTCGATTTGCTGGACATGTAATCCTCTGAACAGAGGGAGGTCCTCACATCCCCCTACTCTATCCGACCTCGAGCTTGAGTCAAATGAATACGTATCAGCGAGGAAATCTCAGAGTGTCTTGATGGAAAAGAAACAGTTGTTTCTGGAAAATCTTCTTCATATTCGAGAATCTCTGCTCTCCTCTCCTCTCCTATCAGACTCATAACATCTCCTCTTCTTTCTTCTCTCCTCTCCTTTTCTTTTTTCTCTTTTCTTAACCTCCTTTTAACTTCTCCTCTCTTCTTGATCCCCCCTTTCTCTTTTACATTCTCTCCTCCTCTTTCTTCTTAACTTTTCCCTTTTCTCTTTTCTCTTAACCTATTCTTGACCCTTCTCTCTTCTTGACCTTTTCTCCCTCGTTAATAACTTCTCCACTCCTTAGAAACAGAATAAAGTACATACTCCTTCTCCCCTTTCCTCCCTCTATTTCCGCATAGTCAACACATGGACTGACAGATAGACTAACAAATAAACTAACAAATGTACCAACACATGACCTAACACATAGACCAACATATTCACTAACACATGCCGCGACATAGCAACCAAAATCAGGAATCAGGAATCAGGAATCAAGAAACAGAAATAAACTCAAAAATGCCAGCTCAAACCTCAACCCGCCTCATGCAAGCCTTATACATCAGTACAGCAGTGGGCACAGGCATTGGTACAGCCGTGGGCACAGCGATAGGAATGTTCATTGAGATAGAGATAGGGATGTAGGGACATGCTTTCCTGGTCGGAAGAAAACATGCTTTCCAGCGAGGAGTGCTGAGGGGATGAGGGGAAGAGAGACCAGGGGAACAGGGAACAGAGACTGGGGAAGAGAGATCAGGGAAACAGAGACCAGGGGAACAGTATAGAAAACAATACAGGCAACAGTACAGGAAACAGCAGCAAACAAAGGTGAGTACGAATACACTGATTGTGCATGCATGGGTAAACTCCACCGACCATGAAACCAGAGCTGCGTGAGCGTGCGCTAATGATCTATTCGACAGAAGACGGGAAGAGGTGGCAGGACGAGATGAAGAAATGACTGGTGGTTGCGGTTGAAATGGGACAGGTGATGTTTGCCTGTGAAATTTAATGAGGCTGCTAGCTGATTGATTCTCTGCGGGAGGAGATGTCGTAGGAGAATTGATTGGTGGTGGCGTAAGAAAGGGGACAGAAGCTTGGAATGGCGGTACGGAATTGACACTGCGTTGTTGGTGTCGTCAAGTTGAGCTAATCGAGCCATTCAAGTCATTCAAGCCTTTTACAATGTGCACACCTACCACAAAGTGATGACACAAATTTCATATTTTGCTGATAATGCTTCTCGGTAATAGCTCATCTATACCCGTCAACTCTTTTGTCTCTCCGCCTGCCTACTCTCTTTAGACTTTCGAATGCGCCAAGATCACCATCGGCTCCGGCATCACTCCCAAAGACGGTGGTACTGTCATCACTGTCCCTCCTCTCGAATTCAATCCTCTCCCTGCCAGTCTTTACAAGGCCTCTCACGCCGCCAGCTTTCCTCGCTGGTAGCTCTCCTTCACCCGCAGTGGCACAATGCACAGCCAAGAGCAGATTAGGTAGCGTCTGTCTGATATCGAGGACGCGGACACCCCATCCCATTTCCAGGAGTAATTGTATATTTTTGTTGAGTAAGAATAGACCATACTCGAATCTGAACCTCACGGCGCATTTTGTGAAGAGTGGAAAGATGCGGATTGCCTTGTCGTTTGCCAAAGTCATAGATGCGGCAGCAGCAGTGAAAGGAGAGCTCGATACCGATGTTCCTGTGGTGTTCTGAAGGATGGATATAGGGTCGAAAATACTGGAGGTGGAGGAGCGAGGGTGAGGTTTATAAGGCAATACTATGGACCAGTAGAAGGAAAGCAGTTGAACGACGTGAGCAACATGTCCCAGTGCCGCGGCGATAGTGTCGGGTGTGACGTGTCGAGTCGAGTCCAGCTCTTCCGAGTTTGGCAAGTGTAGGTTCCGAATGGTAAATGCCAATTGTCGATTGGGAATGGGAATAATAGGATATATCTTTGCCAAGTCGGAGCTTATTCTTCTACGCTGGGCTGCAACAGTTTTACGGAGGACGTCCCTTTGTTCGCGTTGATTCTGTATCTCTTCTTGCTCGACCTTCATGTTTCTCATGACCGTATGCTGGGCGTCTTTCTCTCGGGCAAGTAGGTGTCGCCTCGTCTGCAATGCTTTCCGCTTCTCATGGCGTCTTTGTTGAAGTGAGTTTAGTTGTTTCTGAATGGTGGACGTGGCATAGTCGACTGTTTTCACAAAATCTTCTGCCTGGCTCACGTGGCTCTTTCCGGGAAAGGCGAGAGTGTTTGATTGCACAATATTTTGCAAATCAGTGGCCAGGCGATCGCGCAAGGCCAAAGCATCCTGGACACTATCGTCAAGTTTGGAAAGGCGAAGAAGGGCATCGAAGGATGAGGTATGGAGAGGTCGAGTGTTCTCCTTGATTGGAAGACCGAGAAAGGGGTTCAGCGGTTCGTCGACACGGGCATCAGTAAATACAGTGTAAAAGCCATCGGTGAGGTGGAACAGAACGCAGTTTGGTGGGAAGGGGTGATGGAAGCTTGCGAGCTGGGTCAATGTCAGTTCGGTCTGTCTTGGTTGAAAGATTGGAGTTTAGACACACGCTTTTGCCAATGAATTGCACGGAGCGCAGGCTCAAGGTCAGATGCAACAAGAGGGTGTAATGGTTCTGACGTTCCATCTTGGACCAAAACTTGACCGTCAGGACATCGAGACGGGTGATTGCCGGAGAACAGGGGTCTAGGTCAATGTGGTTGAAGTTTGGGTTCATGGCCTTCTCAACAACCTCACTGACATATATGGGATCTTTACATGTGCATCAGCATTGGCGCGAGAGGCTCTCGATTGCCATACGTACCAACCTTCTAGACCGGATATATGCAAGGAAAAGAAAACATCAGCCATCCTGCTCGCGCTCACATCTTCCAACTTCTTCTGTCTTTGCAAGGACGAGGCGGTGGCCCATTCCAGAGTACTGCGTCTTCTCAATCTGGCGAAGCTGGGGCGGGGCGGCGTCTTGGTCTTTCCTTTGCTGGAAGAGCTTGTGGTGGGGGATGGAGGCTCACCATCTCCATTGCTAGAGGCTGAATCTAGCGCATTCTCATGAATGGGTCGTAGATTATCTTGTGATCGCGAATGGCCGAGCTGCTTTCCCTCCCTCAGAGCAAGGATCTTAGCCGGAGACTTGAGAGTGGTGGGTACGGCTTGGTCATCAATTGTCTGCCTACGTGGACGGGTGTTGACATGATCGAGATTGAGGTTTCGGAGAGTGATGGCATGTAAATGGCGTAGTTTGCGATTCTGATCAAGGAGATTAGGTCATGGTTGTTGTAGTGCATACAATGCAGGCAGGCGTACTGAAGGAATCAACCACGGTCTCTCTCGACGCCTCCACGCATCGTCAGACGTGTCTGTTTGGGACGCCATGTCGTAGGCTGCATCAAAAGGCAGTGACAGTGACAGTTGTCGCGTCTGGTAATTGTGTTGGAAGCTTTACTTCAAGGTACGTACTCGTCAATCGTCAGATGGTCACGATGGCAGGAGCCTGGTATGAAACAGCGACACAACATGCAATCATGCCGACAGCCACACGCAAACTCGACTCGTACAAACACCTTAAGGTACGTACTCTTCAATAGGCCTCCACCTACCGTTGACCACACACCTCACCATGCCGTGCATGCTCGGCAAACGTCGGTCCGGGGAAACATTACAACGATGCCAAGCCACAAAGCTGCCCCGTCACTTCAAGGTTGCCAAGAGTTTGCGGAGGAAGCAGCGGAGGTTAATGTGGTCCGCCGGACAATTTGAACAATGGACTTCCAATTCTCCATCAAGTCTGTCTATACCACGGCGTGTTCTCGATCAGCGCCATCACAATGAGCCTCTCAAAAGCAGACCGGCTGGCCAAGCGAATCTCCGAACAAGGTCGCCACATATTTCTATACAACCACATCTGGACTGGTCAAACAGTCTATTCGCTGGATCGCGTTCTAAATGTACATACATTGCATCCCCCGCCCTCGATCGTGACATTGCATCACCTGCCCTCGATCATGACATTCTTCCATGTTCGATGCTGACAAGCCCAACCAGAATGCTGCTGCAATAAGTCAATTGCCCTTTGCCGGCAAGCAGACGGTCCCTAGAGCTCTCCGCAAAGACATTTGGCGCCCACTCGCCTCAGTATCATTCCCAAACGCCCCCCAAGGCCTTCAAGCCTACCGCAAACTGCGTGAATACCGAAAACTCCAGGAATTATCATGGGCCAAGCCCACAATTGTCAACGGCGGCTTACTCGACCTCGAAAACCCATACAGAAAACAAGAGACTGTTCGCCCATCGCCGAAAAACCGCTCTAGGTTGATCATGGACCAGAGAGCAAACAGCATCGCTGACTTGGCTGCTGTCTTACGGGAACAGGAGGCTATCGGTCTTGCAAAGGAGAGAGTTGATGCCGCCAAGCGACAAGGCGAAGAGACAAGAGCGAGGGAGGAGCTTGTCACACTAGCAGAGGAAGAGAGGAACGGCGGCATGCCAGTTCTGAAGGAAGCAATCGAAGCCCAAGAAGCCGCCATCGCTGATCTCAAGGCCCGTCATGCAGCCGGAGGAGAGGATGCGCCGACGAGAAAGGACATCTACAGACAGACCGCCTCTCTCAGCCAACTCAGACTCAAGCTACGGAAAATGAAGGCCGCCAAGGATGCCTTTGAGAGCGGTCACGCACGTCTTACCAAGCATGCCGAGAGCCAGTCGCGATCTGGTCAGCTTCAGCGAGGTGCATCCGAATTGCAGCTTGACATTGAAATCCCATCCATCTTCTACCTCACAAGACCAGTCGGCAGCGCCACCGTTCCCAAGCGCGGCTCAACGAAACAGGAACTTGCCCGGAAGCAGGTCCCCAACTACAGTGCTGACGGTATCGTCATCAAGTGGACCAACCCCTTGGATGCTGAATACGCTGAGTCGTGGCCCGCTGCAATCGAGCATCAGGATGCCGGCTTGCTGAGACACACCGCCCCCAAACCAGAGGAAGAAGCCATCTTCGAAGTGGAGCAGATTCTCCGCAGTCCCAAGGCCCTGCAGGAACTGAGTCTGGAAGAACAGCGCCAATTGGACGATATGGAAGGACGCTCTGACCTCGGACCACAAGACTTCATGCAGGAGACCAGGCCTTGAGCAATACCCGGGAAATCCGAGGCCTGAGGACGTGGCAAGATGAGCATGTTTCTGTATAGTATGAGTAACCGGCTGTAAAGATATGGGAAGCATCGTTGCATTTACTCAGGCGTTCATGCAAGGTAGGATCAAGAGATATGGAAATTCCAGAACGGGCTTTGCTCAATTCACATCTTTTTCTACCTTTTGCCCGTCGAGCTACACTTACTGTACGACTGAGACAGAGCACATGTGTCGTTTCTTGCTTACATGCTACCTTGCATGCATCCGACATCCCCGTACACCGTTGCGAACGACAAACACTAAGCTCGACCTCCTGCAGCCGTGCGATTTGACGTCGTCTCAAAGCTCAAGCTACAGCTGCAGGAACAGCTTCAGCATTCCATGACTTGGATCATTTTCTTTGTGCCGACCGGGCATGCTTGAGATATATAACTTGTCCTCTTCTTCGTAGAAGCAATCTCATCATCATCATCATCATCATCATCATCATCATCATCTTCACCTATCTGATTCGTCTTGCTTATTCGTTCAAGCATCCTCCATTCCTCCTTCCTTCTCTTTTATGTTCTTGTACAGACGCTTTTGTCCTTTGTTACCCCGTCTCATCCTTGCTTTGACTCTCCCCGTCTCATCGTCACTTACATGCCCCCATCTTACTTCTGTATCCTGATTTCATATATATATATACTTGGCCAAGGCAAATGTCTACACTTTCCGACGCGATCAATACTCGACAGACTCGGCTCAGGAGACAGCTCGAGCCAGAATCTTTGCCGATCCGCTTTTCAAGCGTATGAAGAAGCTCGACTACATTGAAGTAGAAGAGGGTATATATGCAGAATATAGTGTGTGTCGCACCCACGAACAATACCCGTTCAAGCTTGGAAAGTCTATTTACTTCTCAATCCAGGCACCATCAGACCAAGGTCGCACCGCATCGTTGGTCTCGATGTACAACTCCAACCCAGACTGATCTGCCTCAGGATACGATCGTTGCGACCGAGTGCCGCTTTGAGGATTATATGAGTGCTCATTTTTCAACACTATTTCGAGGACCAAATCTCACTGCCTCGGCATGCACATCTACCGACATGAAGATGACGGTGTCCACCCATCTTTAACCAGCCAGCGACAACCAACAACGCATTGAAGCAGGTCAATCATCCGAGGATTTCCACATGACTTTTACCATCTGATGACATCAGCACTCCCCGTTTGTAAGGCATTCCCTTCATCACTAGATTCAGTGTGCCGACATTGGTCCCGGGCTAAGTCGTGGTACTGCAAATTTACTGCTCTACATACCTCAGCTTGGCCATGCTATCATTCTGGGGGAAACCTTATACGATCTGAACTTCAACCGCATGCCCAAAGTCGCAATCCCATCGCTCGCTGGAAAGACGGCTATCGCCCTGAGCCTCTGCCAGAGCATGGAGAATCCAGCGGCTACTTGGCGCCCTGTGCACCCTCCCGAATGAATGCCTTTTCGAGACTGCACAGAACGTGCTACCTGCAGCGCGTACCGATGCGGATGCCGTCCATATATATAGCCCGCCAGAGATGCCGAGCATCGAATTCAAGGGACGAGGTGGAAGTCAGACACCCTCAACGCAGTATTCACATTCATCTACGGGCAAACACGAGAGACTACTGCGATCTTGTCGTCTCCACAATATGAGTGACGAGGCGGAGGTCCAAATCCTTGAATGCACACTGCTCCCCGCTGTGCTCATTTGGCTGCCTACTACGACGCTTCGAACTCGTGTTTGACTTCTGTACATCCTTCTGGGAAGAGCAGACATGACTCACCACCTGCCGGGATCCTACAAGAGGTTGCTCGTCTCCATGTCGTTCTTCAAGCCACATCACCACAACAAGTTTTCCTCATTTCCGAATCACTTATAGCTTTTCTTCAAATGATTCCACCATGGGTTTTCTCATCGAAGTTCTGCTGACTTCTCTCATCATCGCCATTGTGGTCACAAGCCTACTTCGCCAGGTGGAGGCGCCGCCTTGTGCAAAACTAGCTCCAACTTGCGAACCCGCTGACTATGATCTGGATCGGACTTTGGTGGATGGTCTCTCTGCTTGAACGGGATGCTCCTTTCATACGCAACCATCACTGGCATGGGGACAGTGCCGCTGTAGGACAGGCGTTCTCGCGGTGGTCAGCGCAATCCACGAATGGCATCGGAATTCGAAGAAACGAATGACTATTCATGCCTTATCTGATGACCAATGGCTGACGAAGTATTCATTATTACCTTGTGGTAGATGGACAGGATACCAACACTGCGTTTCCCAATCGATTCTCACGAAATGTCATACGACAAGAGGTAGCTCGGACACCGACGGAGCCGCCAAGGAAATTCGGAGATGAATAACCTCGAATTATCAAAATACCATTCGTTGTGGCAGACGAATCATCATCAAGTACCTGTCAGAATACAAGATCCTTCTGTGCAATTTGTACAACAAGAGAGGCCTCTGAACACCGCACAAAACTGTCGAAAGTACTCAGGGACTTGGCAAAAATGTTTCTTCATCATATATACTTGAGGCCCTGGCTCCTTCGCAGACCAACGCGACCTGAGAAGCGGCCTCTTGAACTCGCTCATGACATCTTTGGGCCGGTCTCGCAGGTATTCCCATCATTTTAAAGGTCTGTGAACTTGATGGTGGGGTCGATTCATCTTTCGGTCCCCTGAACACTATGAGTGCTGGACCAGCAGTCTGTCAATGACGCTATTGCATGTCTCGATACTTATTGTGTAGAAGCGGCGGAACAGGCAAGACTTGGTCGAGAGTCTCGAGGACATGGCCATGAGCCGCCTCCATGCCGTTGAGTCGAAATATGTGGCAAGATCTCAACAGGCACACCGGACGATCGACTCTCGACACTGTCAAGGTTATGGCTTGCCGCACCAAAAAGACGAGTACCAACCGCCGAGCATCAACCATGTGTCTCACTACTCACGAAGTGTTCACCTGCGACCACGTAGGCAGCTGCCACAAGGGATGTCAATACCTCTCCGAGAAGTTCGGAAGACGCTTTTCGATGTAGGATACGAAGCAAGTATCTTCACACACAGAATGCAGGATCCTCGTGCTCTTGAGAAGGCAAACGACAAGATGAAGAAACCTACCCTCCGGAAAAGCCCTAGATCTCCCCTCATGAGAAGCAAAGAGACAGGGAACTACGAATGCTTCGTTGACGGCTAATACATACTACATGCTGTTGAAGGCATCGGGATACCATACTCACCCTCAAGCACCTCACGACTCATTTGCCGTCTCAAGAATCCAAGATCAGCGCACGCAAACCAAAGATTGTGGACACTATCCGAAAGAACAAGCGTCCACGGAGCGCAAGGCTGTCGATATCTGGACTCTGCAGAAGAAACCACCATGTCAGACCGCCTGAATGGGATGAAAGGGATCAATTGGACTTGAGGTCGGCGATATCTACATCAATGACCAACTTATGTCCAAGATTGCCCATGGCCTGTATATCTGTCTAAGATCTTGCCTGGTCACAGACGTCTCGAGAGCTATCTTATGTGGCTGGTACTTGCTCGTTACCGATCAAGCCTCCAATTGTCTCGTCTCTTCCTTTTCCGATGTAGGTACCGGGCAGTTCTCCTGCGTTATGGCCAATCTGGACCATTCGATTGATCAGTACGCCTGGCCTAGAGGATTGCTGTGCACATCGATACGAGGTACTCGACATTCTGGTCAAAGGCTGTGCCTCCCTCAAGCCTATGGATGTGATCACCCTCAGCCTCTGGAGTCACGATGACTGGGACGATATTCCGTATTCCGAATCTGATCAGCGAGCTCAACCAAAAATGCTCATATGTTAGGGACGTCTCTTGACAGAGAATCCACCGTAATGGCTACGATATAGTCGTGGTTCAGGAGAGCTTCCTTGTTCACATATCGTCGATGTCGAGGGTACTTACTCAAACGAGTTCGAAGTCCTGCCTATGAAGGCTTTGTAAAGAATATGACTCGACCGGCCTTTGTTCGTCACGACCAAGAAAATCAAGAGCGGAGGCAGATAAAAGTTACGAGTGATGCCGCAGACAAGAGACGAAACATAGAGGCTTTGCAGCAGGAGCTTTGGGAAGATTTTTGCCTGGCTCTTCGAAGCGAAGAGTTCCAGGCACGCAGCCTAAGATACAGAGCATTTGCGAGAGGGATTCGGACCCGGGATCACCTGGAGCACCTTCCCCCTGGTTTGAAGTCATAGGTCCGACATGACCGCGTAGCTGTAGGATGGACTTATGTGGTGGTGTACTGGACATTTTCTCAGGCCTCTACTTGTCGAAGCGACTCTAGAAAGGGCATATAAACATGTCGGGATGGCTTCCAACGATTTACATCGTACGTATCTCTTCGTGTGAACCACCACGAGGTTAATTGAGAGACAGACGATAATGATTGTCGTACAGGCTATCCACTGGAAAACCAGCATCTGACCACCTACCGACGCTCCTGACTCGACGCTCCTGACCCATTTGGCGACACCGCGTGACAAGTGGGCTAAGGAGATCGCTATAGATGTCTATTACAGTCTATCAATTCTGGTTATGAGCCGGATTTGTCCCCGCGGAAGAAAAACAACAGATCATGCCGCAAGTTCGGACCTGAGGTTTCCAGTAAGAACTTGGAGTGGGTAAGGCCATCCTTATCTTGGTCACTTTATGGGAGTCGAAGATTCTTTTATATATAAACAACCTTCTCGAAAGCACATCCCGTTGCGGAGTCCACGATGAAAACAACAAGGGTGAACATTACAGGACTCCAGTGCAATCCAAATCAGAGAGGACCTTGAGTTGATTCACTGTCTCTTTGAGGTAGTGCGAAGGTTTCAGCTGAAAACTTCGCAAGCGATTGAAATGCGATACGTACTCGCCACCAAGCGAAAGGGATAACTCATTGGTGGTCAAAGGAGAAGTGCATACACCAAGGCAGTCATGCCAGAGCCTATCGCCAGCTATGTGGAACAGATCTGCGACTATGGCAGCTTCCATCCCGCTGTAACCATCACTTGGCATCGAAGACGACACCAGACGCTTAGGGGCTACGAATACTCGGCACGGGTCTATCACAATGCCAGGGTCCATGATCCACGAGCCACTCACTATTTGGGGCAGCAGCTAGGGAAGCTACTGTCTCTCCTGGAAGCTAGCCACGTGAAGCTGACCTCGACATCAGTACCTCGTACGATCACTCAGCGTGGCGAGCCAGGGACACTCTTCCCCTTCGACAAGACACAGTCATTTCCACAGTATGGATCGCACACAAGTTGCATACGACTGGATTGCCCGTAATTATGACGGCAACAACAAGACAGTAAAGATAGGCACATACAGTTGTACTCGCGGATACAGCCCACCTGCCAACACTGGCCATCTTTTGTTCTAGTCGCACGCATCACTGGAAAGAAATTGCCTTGGGCCCAGAGCTCTCTTACATTCAGCCAAAGAGACCAACGACCATAAAACTGCTGTCCAAGACGATCGGCACGCTTTGCGGAAACGTCGATGGGGATTTCAGCGGGTGTGTAGACAAGTATGTCCGGCCCATAGCGGGTGTCGATGAAGCTACTCAGACGGCCACTCTCGCCCTCCAAATCGTGAAGGCTCGACCATACCTAGTCCATGGGCCAATCATATATATACAACGAGTCTACCCGGACCGATAGTGCGTGCAGGTCGACAATGATTTCGCTTCCTGTACTCTGCCTTCCTCAGCAGCAGTCGCCAGAAGCAAGCTACATCAAGAATAGTGTCAGCGTCCCTCGTCGGCGAGCAGCGAAGGGAGTGGGACAGAACTGACCGATGCGAGATTCGGAGAAGCAGCAGAGTCTCGTCTGCCTGGTACACTGAGAACCATCTCGCTCTACCTTGACGGCTGTCATATATCACGAGTCTGCAGTGAGGGGCTGCTGTATATAAGCGTGATGTCGTGTCTACCGATTCGGGAAAGCAAACTGACAACGTTGCTTGGAGTGGTGTCCATCTCAACACAAGTCCAGTCGTTTCGAAGGGGCTCGTATCGACTACATGAAGCGTCGCCATGCTGACCAGTGATGTGGATCCCTTCTTTCTCAACCTATGGATCCAGCATACCGAATGGCGACGTCACCTTGAGAGTTTCTGACCAGTCTACCTGCAATATGGCTTTCGCATCCGAGATCATTGGCGATCCTGGTAGTCTTGCAAACATTGGCTCAGGGCTGGAGGAGGTTATCAGGACAATTTCCACACTGAAAGTGCAGCTGGGATGGATCCTACTGGGCCGTTCGGGATTGTTGACAGAGATAGAAAGATTACAATCCCGTTCCATCATCCCTCGGTATGTTTTGTGAATCATCCGAAGGATCCTCGACCAAGCCAATCAGGAATGTTCTGTGGAGATTGTTGGGGCAACACCTTGTACAAGTATACAAGGACCATAACGAGGCTGCTTGCCTACATGTGGCGTTTCTCTGAGTTTTCTGGCGATCATGTCGCTCCTTGCTCGAGAATCTAGCACTGGGGCCAGTGACATCACCACCCTGCCCAATGGTCAAGCCATGCCGAACATGTCGTCAACCAGCCCCGTGCAAATGCCTCTCACCAGCCACCGAAAACCCATAATCTGCCAGGACGAAGATCCGGCGTGGTCCTACGGTCACGAGCGCGACCTTCTCGACGCACTGAATGACAATTTCGCCCACGACAGCCAGTAAGATCTGATTGAGGCATGAGGATCCTATACGACTCAACTGCCCAAGCTCTTCTGGGTAGCGAAGGGACCTCCGTCAAAATTACACAATTATCCAGTCCGAAGCCATTCTCACTTCATTCAGCTAGCGCAACTATACGAACTGCATCACAGGCCTGATGGGCAAAGGCATAAAATTAGCGCAGGGACCATCCAGCCGGACTGAGCTCATATATATATATAAAACCGGCATATCGCAGCTGTTCACGAAGACAGGAAACCTTTTTCTTGTAAAGAATCAGATTGCAAGCAGAGTTTTGCGAGCAACAGCGATCTAAAAAGACATATCGCAGCTGTTCACGAAGGCAAGAAACCTTTTTCTTGTACAGAATCAGGTTGCGAGCAGAGTTTTGCAAGCAACAGCGATCGCAACAAGAAGCACTAGCAATAAGCTTTGTAAAGATCTTCTGACTTCTAGGCGACCAATCCACCAAGTCATCAAGAAAGCAAGGCTTACCCCATGGTGTCTACGTCCACAATCTTGTGAGCTCATGGGCATTCTGCTGGCCTTCCGAGCATTCGTCGACCAGAATCAAAAGACTGAGATCCAGTGTCTTACACCTGCATGCTCGCACCTTTTACAACTCTATACCATGCCGATCAGGTACCGCATGTCTGATGGCATACAGAGTGTGCGATTACAGTAATGACGAACATAGGGATGTCCACAACATGAGAAGACGAAAGTGTACGGATATCAGAGGCAAGCCTGGCCGGTGTCTTCTTTCTTCATTCAGAGCAGCAGCCTCAACCCCATCCTTATGTTCGGTTGTTCGATCCACCACGACCTCATTCGTTGACACTCAGCCTCAGGGCTTCGATCTCTCGACCCCTCTTAATGAGGATACAGTTCGTTAGTGCTGAGCGTCGTGTTGCCGACATGATCGGAGAGGCATCCTCCTTCCTTTTGGGCGAAGCTGATGCGCTGAAGGCGACTCTTCGGCGCGCTGAGACCAGAGTGACTCAGGTGGCTCTGTTGATGTCACTCAGGGCTGAGTCTGTCAACGAGATAAGGCACATGTAGAGAGGGGTGCGATGGGGGTGAAGATGGTGTGTCAAGTATAGTGGGTATGCCCAAAGCCATAACCGTCAGTCCTTACCGACTTTCTACTCGAAAGCGTGTTAACCAAGGCCAAGATACCGGTTGCAAGATCATGAGACATCGGGGCTATGATGGCTAAATCACTCGTCCGGGGGCACTGGGAGACACTGATGATGCCAGCCAGGATATGATCATTTCTTGGAGTTCCGACCAGAGGACCATGCCGACTCAACTCACTCAAATCCAGATATTGATCCACGCCGGCCTTGATCGCACTCTTATCCGGCAATCGAGACTTCTCAGACCGTTCTCAATATACTATTCCACTGTCTACCTATCTTTGCGCGTGGATGCCAGACGCAGAGTATCTTCGCGTCTCACCGTGCTCGACAGACCGGGAAAATTGCATCTCCGAGCAGACCAGATGTGTATTAATCTATCCACGCAACATTAGATCGCCACCCGTGTATGGCTTTCAGGTCGCATCAGGTTAAAGGCACAGGATACAAGGATGTCATGGAGGAGCCACTGACCTTCGCGGCGGCGTCGCACCTCCTCTGACAGCAGACTCACTTATATATACAAGACTACCACCATCTCGGATAGCAGCATCAGTGAAGCTTCCACTCTGCACTGCATGCACGCGCTGAGACTGAATACAGGCGACAAGGATACAACTTGGGATTGAATGAACTCCTCCCTATGGCTCATTCACTCATCGCTTCCGTCTTCGTCCTTACGTTGGAAAGCGATCGCGGCAAATACGGCTTCTCAGTCAGCCGATCGACGGACCCCAACAGACCTACCAACGGACCGAAGTACCAGAGCGAGAGGCAAGTGCAAATCATACTAGAGACTTGCTTCTACCAATCGCGTATCCTTGCAGGACTACCTGAACTGATGTACTCTTGAATACACACAACTCCTCAAGACGGAAGCAACTCTATAGAATATCGACCAGACAGACCCGTTAGTGGCAGAGCTCGGTAAGATCATTACAAGCGCTCTATAGTCGCAATTGCTAACGATCGCAGCATTCGGCCGTGACATGGAGGAAACCGCCGAGGAAAAGTACCTCAATGCTATGCTCTCCACGTATCTTGCCTGTGATGACCCACAAGATGCCGCTTCTGGCATCGACTTAGCTTCTCATACGTTCGAGTAATCTTCCTACCAACAAGTCCTCCTCTGACGGCCAGTCTTCAGCAAGCAATCGCACAAGTCCTTTACGGCGTGCTCCATACTCGAATATAATTCTGCCATGCCGGACGACAACAACGAGATTCATCTGTCCGCCCAGAGCGAAGCATCTTGGAATACATCAGTAAAGGTCTGCTCGATCAATGTAGACACACGATACACAAACACCTTTTCAGGGCTTGGCCCCGGAGCTCTGGCGGCGGCTCCGACAAGTTCAACAATCCAAAGCGCATAAGTCCTAGTCCCCACTTCGACAATACGGACTGTGTTCGTGGCGCACCCTTGTTCAAATCCATGTCACAGGCTCGCTTTACCCGAATTACCAAAGAACATCTGTCGATGGGAAAGGTGCCTACAGAGTCTCCATCCTGAGCCAGGGTCAAGCGTCGCTCTTGATTATGCGCACTAAGTCGATAGATAAAATAAGACTGTGTTCGTGGCACAGGACTGGTTATGAGCCCGGAGTGACTTAGACTTCCCCTATCTACAGCAGACCAACCAGATCCTGCAAACTTGCTGGACTCATTGATCGAGTCACTGCAGCTGCTCGCTGGTACGTACAACTTCCCCATCGTACATATGGGTGCGAGAACAACGCTACGGACTCTTTCGATTCTAATGTTGTATCCATAAAGATCCCGAGGAAAAGCATATCAAGACCCAGGATGAGAGGATCAGGAGCAGGGACGCGCGAGTTGCTTCCTTGTATACATACGACCTTGTAGGCTCAAAAAGCAGATCACCACATCTTAGATGACCACAGAATAGAAAAACACCAAGAAAACCCACGACCAGGACCAGCATCAGCACGACGAGGACATGGAGCCAGCCAGCAAGAGCAGGCCTATCTCAGCGGCCAAAGACGCCGACGATCGAGATCAGCGATCGAAAGTTTGACTCGCAATCCACTCTATATAAATAACGAGGATTTCACTATACATACGAGAATCTCATTCTACTCCGGAAAGCAAGATCACTAGCACTCAGTACTCAACCAAAACGTCTCAAGCCTCGATCCCAATCCGGCAACGACCAGGCTGGCTCGGTCTTCGAATTCACAACCAACGACATCAGAGCACGGGATTCCAGGAACACGCGTTGCTCGAATCTCTGTCGGAGACCTATATCTACGAAAGCACTGTATTCACGAAAGCACTGTATTTTCGCTACAGATGGAACATAAGCGCATCGACAACGCCATCGGTGTTCTTATCCAGCATCGAGGAAGAATTCAGCTACCAGGCGAAGAAACTACGTCTGGTCCATGATAGATGGTTGGAGCTCGTGTGTCCGAACTTGTTTCGACTCATGGACCCCTCGACGACAAACAGCAGGAGAACCACGGCTGCATCATGATGTCTGATCTAAGCTCAATGCGTCGGACCCGGAGTTTTCTTGATGTATGACTCAGCTCAGCAGCGTAAGCACTGGAGAAAGGCATATGCTCGGGACTCCACTATATATATACTCTCATACTCCCGAAAGGGGCTGCGATTCTGCCGGGACGCATCTATGACGCCCTTGTCGTTGACAGGTCAACAGGAACCGAGAGACGTCATCTGGATCAAGATGTAATCCGAGCTCCAAAGAGTTTGAAGCCGCACTCGATCGATCTGTGTTCAATCCCTGCTTAGAACACAGGATACCTACGACAATCCTACGATAGCCGTACGGCCACGATCTCGATCGCCAAAGCTATTGATTGGCTGAAACTCGGCAAAGATACATCGATCTGATCGAATCCACACGTCCCTGCGCCGCATCATTGCACTCAAAGAAGATTCCGAAGAACCCATTCCCGGTACTTGCTGCCTCCCGACCGAGACCAAGACACAAAGGGTCCAAGTCCTTGAACAGAATCTCGCCCAGCCAGTCCATGTACCTCGCACCCAGGCCATCGGGGCCATCATGGCTTCGCAATCGGCTACATCATGGCCGTTACCTTGGGTCTTGCTGGCGTCCATAGTGCTCGATGGAGAAGTTCTCCTGGACTTCGAGACCACGCTCTGGCTTGGAGAGATGGTCCACAAGACGGCGCTGGCTGGGCTCGTTATTGTCGGTGTGGTCGGCCGGCTCATTGGAGCGGAGGAGCCCGAGGGTACAGGTGGGGTTTCCTCGTCAGAGCAAGAGGTATGAGATCATGTTCGTGGAGCCACGGGAGCACGTTGAGCCGGATGGTTATATATGCGGATTGAACCGCCTCGGAAAACCGCTCGCTGACCTTGACGATCCTGTTTGGAACTGACGAGAAGATCTGCGGTTTCTACAGGTTATGAGCCCGGATTCCTTGCTGTTATAGAGTCAGGTATGGTCACAGGGACGGGAACGCCCTCGCGTCTCGCGATGCCGGATGAAAGTATACCCTTCACCAAGTGGTAATGAGCCCGAAGCTTTCCGTGCGCTCACGAGCCTCGCTCAAAGTGCTCAAGGACAGTCTACAAGTCTGGCGCGAGAACCAGTCAAGAAATGACGACAGTTGACGAGCGGATGAAGCGGATCAGGAACCGTGAGCCGTGAACAATGCACAAAAAATCGGAGAATTGGATGTGAGATTGGAGTGAGGAATCCGACATGAAAGCTCAGAAGAGTCCATGTAGACTTTTCTGCCCACTCGTCTACTGTACCAGTCAAGTCAAGCATTGATATGTATGTCCGAGTCAACATTCAACTCGGTCGACCTCGACGCACAGATTATCGATGCGGACAATGTCGACCATTGGAGTCCGAGAGATGAGCAGATTAGCAGACACACCCGTCACACGCAGTCGCGCGGTAATTTATTTTCTCTCTGGCACGGGCGCTCGAAAGTCATATTCATTGAGATTCAGTGCTGGTGGGCAAAAGGTTGTGCTGGCAATGAGGTTCTGATGGAGTCGCGTTGTGCGAAGAGAATTTCCATACCACCTTTGACCACCAATCTTGCCGCTGTCTTGGGGTCCGCTTTGCTACAAGCAGCAAAAAGTATTGGAGCCATGCTCATGAGGCATGAGTAAAGGTTGAATGCTCAATACCCATTCACTTGATCAGATTGGAATTATTGTCATCACGACGACCACAACGCCCCACTCGAACACCCACACGCCTTGCGCTCAAAGGGAAACAAAGTACGGCTGGAGTAATCTGGGGGATTGAGTCCACCAAGTCGGAACAAGCTTTACTTCCAGGAGGCCGAGCGGTAGCGCGAGGACACGACATGGATCCTTCAAGCGATCCTCCAGTCCGATATCACTTTCAGAGCCCAGCAGGTCTTGAGGAGGAATGGGTGTTGAAAAGGAAGATCGGCCCCATCGGATCAGTCAGTAGACACAAACCCCGCTTGACTTCCGGAAGGATATCGACTATATATACATCAAATCCAGCACGACCAAGGAGCACCTCGACAGACTTAACAGCGTTTCGAGGCCAAAAAGCAAGCAGGACGCGAAGTCTAGAACAAGGTTCCAAGACCCGCTTTGTTATTCCCTAGAGAGGATAGTAGTTTATATACGAGATCAAAGTTCAACGTCACAGACCTTAAGAAGCGCTTGCGCCCATCATCCCGGAATGAAGAAGATCCTCAGATCTGTCTCGTACTGGAGGCCAGAACATGGCCCTAAGAAAACCTGTATTGCTGACGGTCCGCTCCTGACCTCATTGCAGGCTTCTGACCAAGACACTCTGTCCTGGACTTGATGTCAGGATATATGTTTGCAGATACCATGCGGCGATACTGGCATGAAACCCTAGGATCCGAACACGGGTTATGCCTGGAGTGACAATACTGAGAAGGCCGATACTCAATCTTAGACAGAACTCTCGAGCGAGGTGGGCTAGAAGCAGAAATGCGGATGCCTCTAGCGTAAGCACTGAGGGTCGCCCGCTCGGTGACACGTTTACGGGAATTTCTCTTGTATCCTCTTTCGATATAGTGGACGAAAGTCAGAACGAACGATTTGGCGGAGTCGCAAATTACCAGTTCGGATTCATGGTCCGTATTTCGTTCTCCAAGACTGATTCGACTCCTGGATCGCAACGTATGTGGCCGAGTGAGTCGCTCTTGCTCTTCAGGTGACTAACGTTATAAGAGCCTGCGTGCCTGAGCCATTTAGTGTTCCAATTCGTGGGCGGATCGTGTTAGACTTTGCCCAATGTGTTCAAAATGTTGGGAGTGATGCGAGTGCTATGATGAGTTTTCTATGGACTTGCATGATATTGCTCGTGAAAGGTCGACCTCAGTTTCGCTTACACAAGGTCGGGTGTGGAAGTGAGAGGTACGAGGATAGAGCTTCTCATGGGGTGATTTGATCCACAAATGTAGCCAAATCCGACGGAATCACGATAAAGTACGTACCGGGAGTGTGGATCGAGTGTGGGTACACATTTGCGTAAGCACGAACGGACAGGATCAACATATGATGACAATGAGGGTCTCGAGAACCCGAGGAGGATCTTTCGAACGCGTAATTGATACGAGATCTGCTCTGACTGCTTACGACTCGGAAGAAATAAGGTAGACTAGTTTCTGGTTGCTGTTGACTTGTGGGACACTGATCGATGCCGTGAATGCCTCAAACGCGATCTGATACAACCGATATAGTTGACAACATGTCAGGAACGCAGATGTCGAGTCGTCAGCACATCATGGCGGTGGCATGTCAGCTGTACCATGATACCGGTCTGCTGTTCATTGAATGAGAATATGACTCAACTTATTACTCACAATAACAGGCACCACACGTTCTTCTGAGCATGTCATGATTCGCCATTTTGACAGATGATGTTGATACCTGCCGTTGAGCTGCACGCACAGTGCCGTGAGTGCTAAGCATGGCCAAGCTCTTGACGGCTTGCCGCGGCAAAACATGTTTTTTCAAGCCTAGAGGGTGGGTTCCATCTTGAAACGTGTCGGATTGCCCGTTTCAAGAACGTGCTGGGAGACAGAAGAACGTGCTGGCAGCCACATAAAGTGCAAGTCACATCGTGGTGTAACAATGAGTAATGTGTCGACTAAAACACGCATGTGTTCGTCCCGCCAAGTCCCTACAAGTTAAGGCTTTGCAATATTTTAGGTAATCAGCAAACAACTGTAGGCCAATGCTGAAGCAACAGTGGGCCGACGCTGGCACATCCCCCCTCTCTCCTGATTTCGATTTGCCAATCTTTGTATGAACATCGTGGAGCTTCGATACACCAGGCTAAAACTAGGAGGAGATCGAGTTTCCGCTGTCACGCAATTGCGCGTATTATTTCTCCTTGCCCTCTTAGCCCCGTTTGCCGTAATATCTCCGTCCAAAGACTGTCGAAATTGCAAGTGTCGAGGGGCGGTGAAGCCGTCCAGGAGGGGCAGCTTTTTTCTTTGATGAGCTCGAGCAACATTGACAGTGAGGAGTTGATCGTACCCTGAAAAACAGATCTCCCGATCGTCTGTGGAAAATTCTTCTCCACGTGGAATCTGCGGTGCGAGGTGCTTGGCGCGGTCAGGGCCAGAAGGGAGATCATTTTTGCTCGGTGCGTGCCGAATACAGGATTTTGAGACCTGATCTGGACTGGCTTTCAGCTCACATCACATTACACGTCGAGGGGCGTGCGTATGCGTTTCGTTAATGGCGGCCAAATTAACATCATACGCGGTCCGACGAATGCGCGACATTGCAGCTTGCGACGTGCATGCCGCTACACAGGAGTCACTGTATCGATACATAGCACGGCTCTCAAACTAAGCGGTCAGCGGTTTGGAACGCGAACCGAATTATTATTTGTTTCTTCACCGGATTTTCGTTCGTTGGTTTACGGCGAAAACACCGGATAGGAGTTGAATCATTACCTTAAGCATATATGCATGATGCATGTGCGCGGCTCCGCACTACAAGGACGCCGTGGACGCCTCATTGCGGGGATTGACAAAAGTGATCAGCAGACACCCCTGTCGACGCCTGCGGTTCGGCGGGAAATTCTTGATCGTTGTGATTTGTGGCTTGATGGTCATGCAGACCCTTTCTGGGGATTCGCCGGAGATGCCATAATTTCAACATCAACAACGATGCAATTCTCGACATATGTCTCGGGAAAGGAGGTCCTGGCAGTCCAGAGCATCAACGGGGTAGAGAACACATGATGGACCGTTCACACTCTTCAAAGGCTAGCATCGGGGCACTGCCGGCAGACTACACTCCAGATCGGCCTGATGGTCGCGACGGTGAGTCGGTCGGTGGGCTAGTGGCCCAAGCAATAGTCTTCCTACCTTGGTGGATACAAGCACCACGCAAGCCGAGATCGGTGCAAGGGGTAGTAGAACTTGGAGATGTTACAAACAAACATGATGGTGTGAGAGAATCACGTAGAAGTGACGAGGTGAAAAAATTGCGTACAAGTGATGATGTTCTGGTAGATACCTAGACGTAATAATAATACTTCTGGAAGACTTGGCGGTCAACTTTAAACGGCTTGTTCGGAAACACAATGGATGAAGTTGCCTATTTCAGCTGGTATGGCGTGCATCGAGCAGGTACTGCTTAAGCTCGTGATCCGGGCTTCAAACATCGCCGAAGTCCCCGGGTCCAAAAAAGACTGCATGGCACCATTTCTATTTATCATCGCTTCATCGCCAAGGCTTTGCACGGTTACAAGAGAAATCTAAGGTGCATCTCGCAGAGAATTTTTAAACGCTGGACTATTTACATGAGTATTGTTCCCCAGGATAATTGACCAACCTTCAATTCATCATATTCGTACATTGATATTCGAAGCGCCATCCAAGCCTGCAGCCTCGCGTATCTCCGTCCGCCGATCAGCCCGGAGTCAAGTCTCCGATACTTTTTAAGGTCGCAGACTCCCGTCGTCATAATGCCCGGTCGACTTCTTGGTTTCGATTTTGGTTCTTCACCCCTCCTCAGACCATTACCAGAAAAAAGAAAATCATTCAATTCAAATCATTCAGAGACTTCACACGGCTCACAACCCAGCATGGATCACCTAAGAAGACCCGTCTTTGGAAGACACCATTCTAGTGACAGGAAAGAAAAATCAGAAAAGCGTGACTCAAGCGCAACCAGGCAACCCAAAAGTGTAAAGCTGGATATGATTGTCGAGTCACCGCCTGCACTTTTCATGGACTCTCCGCAGCAATCTTCTGGGGCACTTTTCAGCGGGCGCCTACAATGCCACGTCAGAAATACTCCCGTTACCCTGACCTCATACAAGTTGTTCTTCAGAGCGACTACAACCACCAAGCGACCTGTTGAGTCAAATTGCAAAGATTGCACCTCCAAAACTACCGACCTCAAGGAGTGGAACATTCTCGGATCCAATGATACCATGTTCTACAAGCCAGGTGCTCACGATTACCCATTCAGCTATCTTATTCCTGGTCACCTCCCTATCACAACTAGTGGAAACATTGGCAAAATTGAGTACAACCTTATTGCACGCGCCACCACATCGAGTGGAGAGCAGTACGAATATAGCAGGCCCGTCAACGTCCGTCGCGCTATCCGACCTGGCAACGAGAAGAACTCTGTGCGCATCTTTCCGCCCACCAACCTTACTCTCAACGTCACACTCCCATCTGTTGTCCACCCTATCGGCGATTTCAATGTATACTGCCGCATGTCAGGCATAACGACATTCAAAGAGGACACTCAAATGCGATGGCGCCTTCGTAAGCTCACGTGGCGCATCGAGGAGCACGAACAAATGGTTTCTCCCGCCTGCCACAAACATGCAGGCAAGGTCGGCGGAGAAGGTCGCGGCGTGCAGCACGAGAACGTCCGCGATATCGGAAGTGAAGAGCTCAAGCAAGGATGGAAGACGGATTTTGCAGATGGTCAACTTGAGGGCGAGTTTGTCTGCTCTATTGACAACGGACTCAAGCCCCAATGCGATGTCGAGAGCCCCTCTGGCTTGAAGATCAACCACATCTTGGTCCTCGAGTTGGTCATTGCCGAAGAATGGGCACCAAACAAGAAGCCCAACCAAGCCACTCCTACCGGCGCCGCACGTGTGTTGCGCACTCAATTCAACCTTACTGTCACTGAGCGTACCGGTATGGGTGTTGCTTGGGATGACGAACAACCTCCTCTCTATGAGGATGTCCCTGCCAGTCCTCCAGGCTACAAGAATCCTGGGTTGGTCGTAGACTACAACAGCACAGAGTTGCATGAAGATATTGACAATCTGCGCATTTGATGCTTTGCGGGATGGCGTTCGCCCTTCAACACTTGTCTCAGTTTACGACACTCTTATACCCTATCCGCGGTCTTATCACTTGTAGTTTGTGGGCGACTTTTTCGTATTCAACATTTTCACTCTACATAGCATGGCGTTTGGAGGCGTTTTACAATGCTCTTGAGCGAAGCATTTGCTCGGGCTTGGGATTGTTATCAAAATCATTATCTTTGTGCGCGATGGACCAATGGGATCAGGAGGCCGCAAAAGCAGTCTCAATATTACAATAAACACTCATCTTCTATCTTAAAAAAGTCAATTGGCTGATCTGTGTTTCAATAATGTTCCAACGTGTTTATGGTGGCTTTTGTTTTCCGCGAAAAGATGACAGATTGTCTCAGATGCCGACGTCGCCTTTGGTCTCCGGTGTCCGCGGCCGCCGGCCGGGCGATGTTCAGGCATCATCACGCCAAGCTACCGTGGCTACTCCAAAGTAAGGTAGGTACCTTAAGGTAGTACCTCACGCAAGACTATGCCGTGGCGCTCTACATGAACTTTCTGAATTTTCAAGTTCTCGGGCCGTGATGAGGGGCCACCTCTCACCAAGGATAAGGCATCAGTCAAGAAAAGGGTACTATAGGCATACGAGGGGACTGCCCCACGAAGCACGCGGTGATGCGCGTCACGGTCCCAAAAATAGCACTGCTGCCTCGATACGACTTGGATGCGACCACAGCTCCAGAATAAAAAGGTACCCAGTCTGGCAGCCATTCTTGATTAGACAGTTGTATACCTCGGTCACCATGTTTTCTTCCTTCCAAGTGAATGGTTTCGCCGCCGAACCCGAAGCAGTGGTCGAAGAAGCCAAGCCTGCTCAATCGCCGCTGCAGCGGAAAAAGGATGAGCTTCTACCTGGTTGGGGATTGCCTGTCAACTATACGCCTGGACTGAGTGATTCGGATATAGATGAGTCTGGAGCTCGTTTCAAGAATGCCATTCAGGATTGGAATGGCAGCCCGCTCTGTGTCCGCGAGATCACGATGGTGGGGGTAATGAGAGAGCTGATGGAGAAGCCTGAGTGGGACAGAAAGGTGTTTGATGAGCAGATCGTCGCGAAATGGAGGAATGAAGCATTGCAAAACTTCAATCTCTCGGAGAAAATGTGGGATCATGTGAGCAGCTGTCTTACTTCTCAAGGAATAGAAGCGGACTTGTCATGCGCTTTACAAGGTCCTCAATTGGCTGACATTCTCGCAGTGTTTAGCAGAGCTACAAGACAAGGTGAAGTCGTTTCAGCAAACGGGCATTGTCTCGGCTATCGATCTCGATTGCAAGGTTGTGTATTCAGACAGAGCACTCTCTTCGGAGGAAGCACAAGCACTCTGTGCAGCTGTCGCACCTATCGAGAACGTCCCAGAAAAGTCCAAAGATTGGCATCCTGGATCTAATGGTCAGGTACTTGATCTGGTTCATCCATCGCTCTACCCTCTTGTTTATGGCCTCTCTCGCGTGCTACCTCAAGGTAGAATTGGCCTCGACGATTGTGCTGTTTCAATTGGGAAAGGCGAGACCGTTCCTCAACCGAGTGATGAAGAATTATGGAACATGGAATGGTACAATGGTGAGACTACCAATGATTCAGACATCTATTCAGCCCGCTTTCAGTGGTTGCCTTGCGACGTCTCTTTCTCGGACGACGAAAGAGTCTCAATAACCAGCTACATCAACAACCTGCACCCTAAACACCACCGAGATCTCTATGGCACGATCGAAAACGTGATTGCCAAATCTATCCCCCTCTGGAATGAAGTCCTGGCGTCTACAGAGAGTGAAAAGACATCCCGCCTCGACGTCAAGGACTACTCAGAATACTGGCCGCAAGGGGAGGAG
Source organism: Delphinella strobiligena (assembly GCA_009982845.1). Lineage (NCBI taxonomy): Eukaryota > Fungi > Ascomycota > Dothideomycetes > Dothideales > Dothioraceae > Delphinella > Delphinella strobiligena. Next base: position 317,009 of record JAADKB010000010.1, read on the forward strand.
AGGCCGCGAGGATGGAGGCCCGAAGGGTGGGAGGATAACAATCCGCGCGGCACAAAGATAGACGAGAACGGTGACGAGGTCACGGACGACGAAAATGAGGATATCAATGTGGATGACCTCGACGACGAATATCGTAGTGACGAGCGCAGAACTAAGCATCCAGATCCGCGTGGCCCCTACATGCCAGCGCCCGCACCCGAAGCGGATGAAATTGTTGATCTGCGCAAACAATTCGAGAAGACGGGCCTTCAGGTGATTGCCAAGCTCGCCAATATTCATCTCACTCCGGAGGAACCCACGTATGCTGGTGGTGCCTGGCACATTGAGGGCCAACTCAACGAGCACATTGTGGCTACATCCCTTTTCTATTACGAACAGGAGAATATCGACAAGTCTTCTATTGCTTTTAGACAGGTCATGGACACCGAGTGTGGGAGCGAGTTTCCTTACGAGCAAAGTGAATACTCTGGTCTCGAGGAAGTTCTGGGTATCGAAAACTATATGCCCGCTTTCTCTGACCTGGGAAGCGTGCTTACAAAGGAAGGCCGACTTCTTGCTTTCCCCAACGTCCTCCAACATCGTGTGCCGCCGTTCTCTCTCCGCGACCCATCCCGGCCTGGACACAGGAAGATACTCGCTCTGTTCTTGGTGGACCCTTATATCCGTATTCTTTCGACCAGCAAAGTTCCACCACAGCAAAAAGATTGGTGGGTGGAAGAGGTTATGAATGCGGCAGGGAGCATCGATAGACTCAGCGATATGCCTATCGAAATGATGGGGCATATTCTAGATGACTGTGATGGATTTCCCATAAGTCTGGAGGAGGCCAAGGAGACCAGAGCCGAGCTTATGAAGGAGAGAAGTCGGATCCAAGAGTCTGTGGAAGAAGGCTTCAACGAAAACACATTTAATTTTTGTGAGCATTAAGCGAAGAGATGACGTGGAGGGGCAGCTGAAGTGGGTCGTCTGTGTGGGGATGGCTGAGAAATGGTGGTGGAGGAGTGAAAGTATTGCATTGATCAGATTGACATGTTGAGCAGCAGGAATCGAGAAAGTGTGGTGAAGAAGCAAAAGAATCCCAAAAGTAGAAAGAAGCCTCAGAGAAAAAGAGTAACAAGGAAATATCTCTGTGTCCGTGTCTTCGCACAAGATTGAAATTACCATACTCATTGGCGCGCAATTGTTTTGTCTTCCCTGCTTGTCTATAATTGGACGGCAGGGCGAGGCCACACTCTTTGTAATCTCTCATACAAAGAGAGCTGCACATGTCGATATGCGAATAACACAACAGCATGTTTCGCAGGATCAACAAGGGAATGAGGAGGTGAAGTGTGCCCTGATACTCGATCGAGTATATGTTTGCCAAGAGAAAGAGTGGCTGACATCAGCCGCGGGCGTCCAAAAATTTCCCCAGATTTTGATACATTCTCGATGGGGTAATCATAAAAATGGCCAGCAACTATCACGCTCCTTTTGTGGAAATTCTGCGGCGTGACTTGGTGTACAAAGGCAGAAGAGAAGATGGTCAACAAGCCCCATGCGCCGCGAGCTAGCAACAGCAAATCTAGCAAGAAGCCAGTCCAAACAGCGGCCACAGTCAACGGAGAAGATACCAGCTACATCGTCTTTTCCAACGCAAAGGACTCGAAAAAGGGCAATAAGAATGCAGCACCTGCTCCTGCTCCCGCTCCCGTAGCCGCGCCTGCTGCAAACGCAAAAGGAGGAAAGGATGTGGCAGCAACAGAAGAGGCCGTAGACGCGCCCAAGAAACCAACGACACGAGAGATCATCGGTGGCTCATCCTGGACCGGCAAACTCCCTCTCAACTTCCTCGCCGAGCACTGTCAGAAGCAGAAATGGGAGAAGCCCGAATACACCATGTCGCGGTCTTCTACTCCACCCGGCCAGATCTCGTCGGTCATTCTAAAACAAAAGAACAATAAGACGCAAGAAACGACTACACTCCCACCGATGAGTCTACCTAAAGAGAAGAGAGATCTGGGTGTCAGGGAGACTGCAGTCGAGGCGAGGCATTTGGCCGCTGCCTATGCGCTTTTCAGAGTCGCCAGTGGCAAGAACCTGCACATGATGATGCCTCCGCAATTTCGCGATCTCTGGAAGGGCGAGTTTACGGACATGAAGAGAGCTGCTGAAAAGGAGGGTATGGGCTGGTTGTACGCTGATGATCCCTTCAAGGCACGGAAGGAGTGGGAGGATGATCGAGCTGCAAAAGAGAAAAAGAGAGTCGAGATAGAAAAGAAGAGGGAAAAGGAGAAAGAGGAGGCTGCCAGTGGGAACGGCCCAACTTTGTCCAAGTCAAATCCGGGCAAGGCATGGACTCGAGCACCCAAGGTTGAAATGAGCAAGAAAATGAGGAGGGATGTGGAAGGCTTGGTGCGACATGGTGCTCTATGGAACCCGCATGCTGTTGATATGCCCAAGTTTGAGAAGCAAAGCATTGTCAAAGAGCTATCTGAACTTGGTTTCCGTCAAGCACACGTTGAGGAAGCTGCAGAGATATGCAAAGACCGAGAGGAAGTGCTTGAGTGGCTTCTCATCCACGTACCCGAAGATGACTTGCCCAAGTGGAGTCTACCCGAAGGCTACACCGCTGGTGTCAGTCTAGGAAGCAGTGACTTGGCTAGAGAAGGCAAGCTGAAGAGACTAGCAATCGCTGGATATGCAGCCGAACTTTGCGAGGAAGCGCTGGATGCTTGCTCGGGAGATGAAGCTCTTGCTGCTGAGAGGCTGCAAAGTCGACTGCTTGGCACACTTGATGATGCTGCCCGTAGCGGTACCAGCACGCCTGCAGAAGTCTCATTACCAACAGCAGCAGAACAGCTGGCCATCGACGACGACACGGCCGACACTTGGGACACAGACCCGTGGGATGAAGAACGGGAAATTTTGGAGTCGATATTCAGCGACCGTCTCAGCAAAGGAAAGAAGTCGTACACTATTATTCTGGAAGTTGTTGAGCGGCAAAAGGAGCGTATCATCCTTCATGCACGCAAACCTTCATCTGAATATCCCAACGCATTGCCCATCCTTTCCATTGAAGCTTCCATTCCTGCCTATATCCGCTTGAGTATCCTCAAGCAGGCATTACTGCAAGCTCAATCACACTTCCTTGGTGAGCAGATGCTTTTCAACATCGTCGACTGGCTCGAGCGTGAGATTCCAGCCATCATCAAGAACCCTGGCAGACTCAGCGAGATTGCCTCTGTCTCGTCAACATCTGCTGAGACAACAAAGACTCTTTCGTCTTCGAGGCGAAATCAACGATCCAAGCGCATGCCCAGGCCTATCAACTGGCAACATTCATCACGATTGAGTCAACGCATGCAAGCTGAATGGCAAGCGAAGCGTGCACTTCCCGCCCAACAACGCATGATGCAGACACGACAGAATCTGCCCGCCTGGAACTTGCAAGAAGCTATCGTCGATGCAGTCATGACCTCACAAGTCACCATCATCTCCGGAGAGACCGGATCAGGAAAGTCTACCCAGTCTGTCCAGTTCGTCCTCGACGATATGATCAAGCGTGGATATGGAGAGGCAGCCAACATTATATGCACACAGCCTCGCAGAATTTCAGCTCTTGGCTTGGCTGACCGTGTCGCGGATGAGCGCTGCGCCAAGGTCGGAGAGGAAGTTGGATATGCAATTCGTGGCGAATCAAAGCAAAAGTCTGGAACCACCAAGATTACCTTTGTCACTACCGGTGTTCTGCTTCGACGGTTGCAGACTTCTGGTGGAAAGCCACAGGATGTGATTGATGCTTTGGCTGATGTCAGTCATGTGGTCATTGATGAAGTTCACGAACGCAGTCTCGACACTGACTTTTTGATGGTCTTACTCCGAGACGTTCTCAAGACACGCAAAGATTTGAAATTGATCCTGATGAGTGCCACACTTGATGCTGCCTTCTTCAAGAACTACTTTGCCGCTACCTCGTCCGTCAGTATGATAGAGATTCCTGGCAGAACGCATCCAGTGACGGATATCTATCTCGACGACGTACTGCGAATGACTGGCTATGGAGGCGATGCCTCTGTGGATGCCGACAATGCCGAGGCAGACAACAAAGCTGTAGGCGCCGCAATGCGCAGTGTGGGCATGAAGACTAATTACGACTTGATTGCTCAAACTGTTGAATGTATTGACCAGCAGCTTGGTTCTCAAATCGGCGGCATCCTCATCTTCCTGCCTGGTGTAGCCGAGATTGACCGGACACTTCGAGCTATTCAAGCCCTTCCAGGCATTCATGCCCTTCCTCTCCACGCTGGACTTCAATCACACGAACAGAAACGTGTCTTCCCACCTGCACCTGCTGGGAAACGCAAAGTCATCGCAGCAACCAATGTTGCGGAAACTTCCATCACAATCGAGGATGTCGTTGCTGTCATTGACACAGGCCGTGTTAAGGAAACCAGCTACGATCCTGTCACAAGCATGGTCAAGCTCGAAGAAGTCTGGGCATCCCGAGCAGCATGTAAACAGCGTCGTGGTCGTGCTGGTCGTGTACGAGCAGGTACGTGCTACAAACTCTACACACGCAATGCGGAACAAACGAAAATGGCGGAACGACCCGATCCTGAAATCTTGCGAGTCCCGTTGGAACAATTATGCTTGTCAGTAAAAGCAATGGGCGTGGCGGAGGTCGCCACTTTCCTCGCCAGCGCAATTACTCCCCCGTCTAGCCTGGCAGTTTCTGGTGCTCTGCGCACACTCCACCGAATGGGTGCGCTCGACGGCTCAGAACTAACGGCACTGGGTCGTCATCTCTCCATGATACCCGCCGATCTCCGTTGTGGCAAACTTCTCGTCTACGGCGCTACCTTCGGCTGCCTAGAAGCAACCCTGACCATCGCTGCCATACTGACAGGCCGCAGTCCCTTTGTCAATCCCCCAGCCAAACGCGACGAAGCCAAAGCTGCTCGCAGCGCCTTCGGTGTCGGCGGCCAAGGCGATTTGATATGTGATCTGCGTGCTTATGAGACCTGGGCCGAGATGCGTAGAAATGGGGAGGGTAATTATAGCATGAAGCAATGGTGTGACAGCAATTACATCTCCCAGCAAACCCTCTTCGACATTTCCACCAACCGAAGACAATATCTGTCATCTCTGCAGGAGATTGGCTTCATACCTTTCGGATCCGGAGCAGAAAATGCAGCATCCAAATTCAACGCACACAACACGAACTACGCACTCTTGCGATGCCTGATCGCCGCCGCCTTCACACCACAGATAGCAAGAATCGACTTCCCAGACACAAAATACGCCGCCTCTGTCTCGGGAGCAGTGGCCCTAGACCCCGAAGCAAGAACAATCAAATACTTCAAAGAACCCGGCCTCGTCGCCCCCTCCATCCCCGGTCTCCCCCACCATCACCCCCAACAAGCAAACCAAGGCCCACCCACAAACCGAGTCTTCATCCACCCCAGCAGCACCCTCTTCACCCAACAAGCCTACCCCTCCGGCTCCACACACCTGAGCTACTTCTCCTCCATGCAAACGGCAAAATCTTACATCCACTCTCTGACCCCCCTGAACACTTACTCCCTCCTTCTCTTCGGCGGGCCCATCTCCCTCGATACCGCGGGCAGGGGCTTACTCGTCGATGGCTGGATTCGCCTCAGGGGCTGGGCTCGCATCGGCGTTCTGGTTTCTAGACTCCGCATCTTGCTTGATAGGGAATTGGAAGCTATGGTTGAACACCCCTCTCTCGTCAGCGATAAGGAAAGTAAGCTCGTTGGACTCGTTCGTCGTCTTGTTGAACTCGATGGTCTTGATAGATGAGTTTGGCTGGGCTGAATGAGATGTCGGTTGGTAGTTAGTTCATCATAGACAAGCGGTATCTATCATTATAGTCATAGAAGCAGTGTTTGCGAGCATAGTCAGTGTGAACCCCCTTTTTCTCTTTCTTCTAGTGCTGGTCCAGCTGATGGAAATTACTACCCATCTGCTATGATTTTGCGCAACGCAACGTTATATGTATAATTCAATCTAATGATTCAAACAGGATAGGGGTGCCAAGGATGGATACTTCAACCTAAGGTTCAACCTAAGGTTCGGATAAGGGAGGGGGGGGGGGGGGGAAGTGAGGATAGGGCGACCCTGTTCTCGAAACCCACCAAATCATTAACCAATACTATACTTTTTGCTTTTTCGTCAGCTATACACTAGCACGAGTGACTGTGACTATGAATATGACGTGAACTTGACTGTGACTCTGACTGTGACTGCGACTGTGACTCTGACTATGACTCTGATTATATGAACACTACCGCATCCAAACCACTAAATCACTACCCTTGGCCAACGTACAGAAACTCGGTGTATAGAAAACCCAAAGTACTTTCTCATCCCCATCACTGACTAAGAGAGGAAGAGGAGAGCTCGCGGTATTGAAGCTGTGGTATCAACGCCTATAGCCCACAGCCATAGCCAACAGCCAGCGACCATTACAGTTTTTTTTTTTTTTTGTACAGTTTTCAATCTTTTGATTACTTGGAACAGGGAGGGCGAGATGAGTCGGCAAAATGAGACGACTAGATGAGAGGTATTGGATGGTACTAAGTCGGCGGTCGAAAGACAAGGAGTATTGCGAGAGATCAAGTATATGCTTTCATTCTTTCTAGATCGGGGGTATCGTGTCGTTAAAAGGTATAAACATGACAAAAAACATGAACAAGAAGATCAACACCCCCACCCCTAAAAACTCAGCCACCATACACCATGAAATCCCATTTTCAATCCAACAATTGCAACGATTCGTAAGCATTCACCGTTTACTCCAGCTTCCGATTTCCAGCCTCGTCTCCCCGTGCCAACTCAGTCCTGCTGGAATCGGAACTGTCACCTCCCCTGGTACTGACGATGTGGAAGCTAAAGTCCAATTCGCCAACCAACTCCTTGACATCGGCCAGAAGCGCCTTGAGGTCATCCCCGATGAATTTAGTGGCGATTTGCATGACTGCGAATGCCGCGTACCCGGGTTCGGCCATGTGTCTGATGCTCAAGATGTTGCTGTCGAGTTCCTCGAGTTTGGCGGAGAGGGCATAAGGGGTGGGAGCTTGAAGGTAGGGGGGCAGAGGCTGGCCGGAGGAAACGGCGGCGGAGAGGAGGGTGAGGAGGGTGGTGATTTCTTTGCTGGTGCCCCCGGCATCGCGGACGAGTCGACGGAAATCGAGGAGCCATTGGCTTTGGCTTGCGTTCTTCTCTGATTCGTCGAGCGATGAGTCTGGTGATGTCGCTTGGTCGGCATACATGTCCGAGTACGTGACGCTTGCGAAGGACATCAAGCTGGCGCAGTTCACGATGTCTTGGATCCGATTGATGAGACGATCATATGTCGCTTTTGGGAACCTTCCGCCTATTGGAACGTCGTATTTGAGAAAGGCAGAATGGGTCCGTAAGCCCTGGAGGACCAGCATCGACTTTGAAAAGACCGTTTGGCGCATTTTATCTAGGCGGCGAGCAGGACTTTTCTTGTTGTTCCGATCGGAATCGTCGCCGCGGACGCGTACTTTTACAGTTTCGGAGACTATCGAGTAATAGTTTGCCAAAAGGTAAAGAGAGGAGCCTAGGCTGTTGCGGAGTCTGGAATGTTCGCTGATAGGAAATGGGAATATTGTCCATACCCTGTGTTCTTGTCAGTTCCATTCACAAATTTCACCTGTCGTTCGACTTACCATGCGACAAATAGACCCGAGCACACGATGGCCAGTCGATATGGTGCGAGTTCGTAGATGGGATAGTATGCCTGACCATTTGTTTCGGAGACCGCCACACCAATCTTCTTGACTTGCAGCTCGTAGCCGATGATTAGCGTGTTTGTGACGGTGAAAATCATGCCGACGGGTATGATGCGAGGGAATTTCAAGACGATGAAGAATCCCCATGAAACAAAGAACCAGAAGAAGACCAAGACGCCAGCAGTGTGTCCATCTACAATGTACCAGATGATGAAGCTGGAGCACATTGCCGCAAAGGTTCCACAGATTCGCAACAGGAAGCTGAATAGACTTTGGCCTGCAGAAGGCGACATGGAGATGGTGACCATGATCTGTGCCCAGAAGAGGCGTTGCCTGACATAGAAAGTCTGGGTGTCATGCAGGTAGGCGATGATTGCCAGACACATAGTGGCGCAGGCTGCGCGAAAGCCAAAGGCGGATTCTGGCGATCGGAAAAAGTGAGGAATGGCTCTTACTGTATTTCCGAATTTCTCCCACTTATTGCGAGGAGGGAGATGCTCTGGATTCCTTCGTTTCTTGTAGGCATCGCCGAGCCATACATTCGAGGACTCGTTTCCTTCGTCAGCCATGCCATGTTCGTCATCAGCGTAGCTGTCTTGCTTTTGACTCCAAGAGGCAATTGCCCACTTTCGCAAACGCTTGATACCTGGCACAATAAGACGTTTTCTGCTCAACTTTTCCTCTCTCGACTCGGCGAAGAGGACAAAGTCGTGAACAGCACGGGCTATGGAGTCAAGGAGAAAATCCATGTAGAGCACAATATACAGGCGAGAGCGATAGTGTCGTCTTTGGTCCTGTGTTGTTTGCTCGTAATACCAGTTCGGTGCTTTAAACTCGGCGGTTTGCGGGTTCTCGAAAAAGTCAGGAGAAAGCTCAAAGCCTCTCAGTTGACACCATTGTCTTAACAGTCTGTGCTTCTGATTATGAAATTCGGACACCTTCTTTCCGTGATAGTCAGCGTAACCCTTCTCGCCAGGCCTCGGCTCATCACCCGAAGACTCGGCATCCTTTTCCTGCTTAGGAGGCTTGATCAACTGTAACTTGATGAGGACGTGGAGGAATCCTTGGTCAATGTGTTCAGAAATTCTGGTGAATGGCTCCCTCATGGCGGCCATGATGGCGTGCCAATCTTGCACTGCCTCGATCCTGCTGATCTCATTCGGATCGTCAATGTCATGGAGAGGCTTGTTGAGGGCAGGATGATTCCAGTCCCTGTCCTCTGCGGTGCGTTCAAAGATGTCGACGATTGAACTAAGGCCTAGGACAGGCAAGAGAAGGCCTCGCAGATGGCGGAAAATCTCTTGAATATCGTCGGGGCCCAATCTTCCAATGGCAATCTCTCTTTTGGCAAAAGCAAGGTCGACCGAGAGCTTGCCGTGCAGTGCAGTCAAACCAGCTAGAATATCCTTTATAGCACGAGCCTCTGGACTACGCTTGGGCTTCTCCGGTACGTTGGTGTCGGCCCTGAAGAACATGTCCGTCTCCTCCAGACTGCGTAGATAGGTAATGTTGGCAGCGACGACTTTGCGCAGCGTCATGATATAGCCGGTCATCTCCTTGAAAACGACGAAACGCATGGTAATAGGGAAGATCAAGAGAGAGACGGCACCACCAATGGCAAATCCAGTGAAGAAGGACTCAAGTAATCGTGTCACGAAGGCGATACCGGCTGTCATGGAAGCAAACTGCGGGGCGTATACCATACTGACATTGGCAAAGATGCACCAGATGATGCCCGGAATCATAAGTTGTGGATGCCTGGCGCGCATAGTGTTGACCAAGTATATTTGTACAAACAGCCAGATACCAGAGACAGCGGCGGCGGAGGAATTGTATGATGCAGTCATGGCTCCTTTGGATGCTGTACCTGAAGTGGTTGGCCCACCTATGATGGTAACGGTTTCGGTATTCAGCCTGGCTTGTACAGCGCAATAGATTGCCAACAATGCCACACATGATGCCAGAGCGGCAGACAGCATGTTGTAGAACCAGGTTTGTAGGAACTTTGCGCGAGGCATGATGGCGAAACTGAGGATTGATATGATGCCCACGAGGTAGCCTAGGGTTGTGTAGACTTCGGCAAATGGAGTTGCTTGATAGCTGAATTCTTGTGAGCTGTTGTATATGGCAGATGGCAGATGGCAGACGGCATTGATGGGACATGTCACAGTCTACTCACGCTGCTAAGGCAATGGTTGGTGCAAGACCACCTTTGGCCATGATCTTGAGCGTTGGCACATCCAACATGCTCTTCGCCCACAGCTTCTGAAGCTTTTCCATCATCATCGTCTTCTTGTCCTTCTTCTTCTTCTTCTTCTTCTTCTTCTTCTTCTTCTTCTTCTGCTCTTGTGTGTCATTCCCTCTCGCACCATCTGATCCTAGGGTGTTGGAGTCGCCTTTCGTCATGTCATCGGGGCTGGAATCGCCGCCACCGTTAGGCTCTCTAGCCTGTTCTGTTGTGGTTGCAGAACTCATGATGATGTGTAATGGATATAGACAAGTCAATGCCTCTATCCTGGGCTATTAATTAGCAATGAGCAGACATATCTGTCGGCGCATTGCAATGACCGAAGCAGCGAGACTGATTACCTAGGCACGCCCGGCACGCTAGGTACTCTTCAAAACATTATTGTCGTCCACACTTTGGCCGACCCGCCCGTTACGTCGATGGGTACGTACCTTAGACTTTACATGTGGGGCTTAGGGCTTGAGGCTCGAGGCTTAGGCTGCTTAGCATCAAAACCTGGCACTCGGATTGGCTTACTCGTACACCAAGCTTCCATCCCCGTTCACCTTATCTTATTACCTTATGCATCCGAGGTCAACTAAGGTAAGGCAGGCCTGTCCCATCAACACGAAAATATGACAAGGTAGAATAGAAGAGTTCGATGTATCATTTGGATGAGAATTTGAGCATGGACTGATATTGTCCAAAGCTATCGGAGACGGCCTTCTGCTTTTGACTGAGCTAATCGGGGTATCATTTGCGAAAGAAGACATCCTAGCATGGCTTGATGTAGCCTTTAGATCTAAGCATGGCACTATGCGGACTCGTCATGTGGAAGTCCAGATAACGGCACCTATTGCGCCGTCTCGTTGCCTGACATTGCACATACTCGGTGCCCGCCGTTTGTGGTCGAGTAAGCAAGTATCTGTCTCTAGACAGATAAGCCATTCGTATTCATAGCACTTCATCAATATCATCTTGATCAACCTCCGACACAACAGGCGCTGCTACGGCTGCGGGGGCATTGTCAAAGTGAAGAAGATTCTGAGCAGAAAAGACGCTCTGCTTGTTCAGAGCCTTGAGTTCGGCCGGGGTATTGTCGTCGCTCATATCATCCTCGTCGTCTTCTGCGTCTGCAATGGCCTGGAAAGCATTCGAGACTTTAGTGGGGATTTGGCCGTTGTACTTCTTGTTCAGCTCTTCCCATTCACCCTGTATCTGCTTTAGCCATCGTCTTGTCTCATTGCGCCATGTACGAGTAGCGACATACAGCTCTGTCTTTTGTCCTCTTTCCCTTGACTATACTCTTCTCACGCTTTGTGTGAAGGACCTCGACATTTCGATCCGCCCTCTCGAGACCTTTTTCGTGTCGTATCCGCTGGGCGCGAGTCATACGCTTTTGATTCTTCTTCTTGGAGATCCCTCCATCTTGAACTCCGAGTGTCTTGGATTTGTAATCTACAGGGTCTGCCTTCAGGGAGGTGATTGATTTGTCGACATCAAGAGACGGCGAGGCAGCGCGGCGGGCAGCGCGTGATTTCTCAGAAATCTCTGTACAGAATCAGCACCTTTCAAATTGTCTCGTAGACGCACAAAACTCACGTCCAGCTTTTTTGGCTTTTGCAAACTTTCCCATGACTATGTCTCGTGTCGTCCTGTTGTGTTGTTTTGCTTGTTGTGTCGCAGACTTCAAGTCTCACTTCTCAGAAATCTTGTCCCAAACATTTGCAAACGCCGATATCTCCTTTGTCCAAGCGAGATACGAGATACGAGATACGAGATTCGTAATGTGCTGTACCTAGATGGCGGACCGAGAGACCCTTGATGGAATAATGGCGGCAGACTTCCCCGATGAAATCACATGCCTTTTTCGAACCACTAAATCATCATTGGCTCTTTTCTTCTATCCGCTTTGTCGCATACTTCAATCCATACGCAAGGACATTTGTGGGACCGCAAATGTTCTTGCTCCCCTGCCGATAAATCTTTCCCCTCACAAGCACTGCTCGGTCAGTATCATTCACAACGATAATACCAACAACACCACCAACAACTATGAGCGTGGCGTCACAGATGCACGAGTACGGATACGACTCATACGACAGGCATACCCTGACCGAAAGACTCTTTGGCTCCTCCTCAACCAAGGGTGCCTGGCTTGCTGCTGGTATCGCGATTCTCTATCTCTTGTACAACGCCTTTCTCCACTTCACCATTTTACCGCTCCTTCCCATCTCTGAGCTTGTCTGGAATGCCCTCGTGTTTGCAACACCAACCAGCCTGGCCATCTCTCTCGACAAGCGAATGAACCCCGACATGTACACTACCCCTCAACCAGAAACTCGGTCCAAAAGCGAAATGCATGCTGTCAAAAGTGAGGCCTGGCGCAGACTCTTCGGACTAGAGAGTGGCGCGTTGAAAGTCATCCCTGGAGTCAGCACCATCCGGCGAGCAAGTTGGCTCGGCGGCCTGAGTTCGTCTCGCTCAGATGAGCCTCCTGGTCTCGGCAACTGGGACAATTCTTGTTATCAGAATAGCGTGCTCCAAGGGCTGTCAGCCTTCCGTTCATTGACCACCTACCTCGAAAGCTCGGATGCTATAAAACAGCAAGATGCTTCCACAACTGCTGGCTCGTTGCGCGAGACTATGGGCAATCTCAACGATGTCTCGAACAATGGAAGAAGGCTATGGACACCTGCCAAATTGAAGAGTATGAGCAGTTGGCAGCAGCAGGACGCCCAAGAATACTTTTCAAAAATAATGGACGACCTGGAGAATGAGACGGCAAAGGCCATGGCCGCAGGCGTGCCGTCCGAAGGACTCAGAGACGTCAAAACGTTGGAAGATAAAGAGACAGCAGCCGCGAAGTCCACCAACGCCTCTGAAGTGCCCGAGTCCAAAGCCCGGAAGTCGGCGGTGCCGAAAAGCCCTCTAGACGGAAATCTTGCACAAAGAGTAGCGTGTCTCAAGTGTGGCTTTTCTGAGGGCCTGAGCATGATCCCCTTCAACTGTCTAACTGTGCCACTTGGCAACAACTCTAATTATCAACTCTCGCAATGTCTGGACTCCTACACCAGTCTCGAGGAGATCAGCGGTGTCGAATGTGCCAAATGTACCCTCCTCCAACAAAGGACTCAGCTTGAGAACTTGGCCAAACCAAAACCTATAGATCCTATCGCCGAACTTGTTACTTCCGACGCACCTGCTTCTACTGTCTCGCTACCACCAGAGCTCAGACAAATGTACATGGCCAGGCTGGAGGCCGTTCAACGAGCACTAGATGAGTCTGACTTTTCCGATGCCACGTTGAACAAGAAATGCCAGGTCCCGAAAAAAGCCCGTGTGAGCAGTACAAAGACTCGTCAAGCAGTCATTGCACGTGCTCCAACGAACCTGGTCGTGCATGTCAACAGGAGTATGTTCGATGAATACAGTGGCGCCATGAGAAAGAATCTCGCCCACGTGAGTTACCCGAAAGTGCTGGATCTGGGACCGTGGTGCCTCGGCATTCAGTCGCCAGAAGACGTACCCAAAGAACAATGGAGCATGGATCCTGCCAAATCGATGATTGCTGGTAGTCAATCCAACACAAGCAGTCAAGGCTTCCAATACATCCTTCGTGCATCAGTCTGCCATTACGGAAAGCATGAGAATGGACATTACATATGCTATCGTGAGCATGCAGAAGTACAGGAGCAAGGAGTTGAAGCATCCGGGAAGATGAAGTGGTGGAAATTGAGCGACGACGACGTGTCCTCTGTATCTGAGGAGACAGTGCTGGGACAGGGAGGCGTCTTTATGCTTTTCTACGAGAGGTTAGAAACGCCGCTCAGCCCAGAGAAGGAGACAATTGAGGAAAGACCGGCCGAAGACGTGCAGGCGCCGGTAGAGGCAAAGACAGAGATTGGGACTCTGCCTGATCATGCAGAGGATGAGAAGCTGTCAGACTTGATTCAAGGTATTGCTGTTGCTGAAGATGCAGCAGCGCATGCAGCAGCAGCAGCAATACCAGAAGCCTTGGCTGGTTCAAAACCACTACTAAGTGTGGAGGCTGAAAGTGAGTCGAGGGTGGACGCTAAGCAATCTGCATCAGGGCCCGAATCCACAATCCACCAACCAAGTGTTGAGGACAGGAGCGTGCCTACTCCACCAACAATGCGTACAGCGAGAAGAGGATCAAAGAAGAGCAGAGGTGCATTTGAACCGGCTTTCAGAGCCGTTGCTGCAACTTGATATACTATGATGAATTGCTTGGATCACCTGCACTTAGCGTGGCGTTGCGGTTGGGATTGGGTAGGGTATGCTTAAGTGGATTCTTGGAACACATGGGAAGACTAGAATTGCTTGGTCTCAAACCTGTCGAGGTCGGAGATATCTGATTGCTGGCACATCACAATGGTGGTCGTTTGAGAGACTGACCGTGCATGACGAAGACAGTATGCGGAAACGATTTTGCGAACACCTACCTTTCTTCTGTTCAATCGGTGACATGGACCCAGTGAAACGCGACAACGAAAGACCATTTGCGCTCAATGTCATATTACATTCACATGCATGGAGTACTCGTACGTAGCCGGTGCTGATGAGGCTCATTCGTGAGGCTGTTCAAGACCCTGACTTTGAAGTTGAGAGTCTTGGCAATGTCGCACGGATCACCCACTTAGCGAGCTTGGCTTTTCGAAAGCAGCACTGATTTTGCGACCTCGCTGGAGAACGGAGAACTTCGATTGACCAGCGACGAATTACGACCATCATCGCCCAACGACACAGTACGCTCTACCATATTCTTCACAGCACATAAACCGCCTTGCTGATACATTACCGCACAGATGGCCGCCGCAAAGAAGCATGTTCCCATCGTCAAGAAGCGTACGTCTGCCCGCAAACTTTTCCTTCTCCATGGACAACGACGACCGGTGATGGATGCCTTCATCAACCGCATCCCATCCCAGCACAGAGCACCGCTATAGTCGAGAAATGGGAGGATAGAGGACAAGCATCGCTGACAAGGTTTTCTCATTACAGGCACCGCGCACTTCAAGCGTCACCAGAGTGACCGCTTCATGCGCGTCGGTGAGAGCTGGCGCAAGCCCAAGGGTATCGACAACTGTGTCCGCAGACGCTTCAAGGGTCAGGCTGTCATGCCAAAGGTGCGAAACAATCCACTCCTGACAATCGATGGGAGGAAGTGGTGGAGGATATGAGAGGAAACATCGATTGGACCAGGACCATTGCTACAAAGCGCAATGCTGACGGGTGGATGTATTTTCACAGATCGGTTACGGTTCCAACAAGAAGACCCGCCACATGATGCCTTCCGGCCACAAGGCTTTCCTCGTCAACAACACCGCCGAGGTTGAGCTCCTCCTCATGCACAACAAGACCTACGCCGCCGAGTACGCTTGACCTCCTCCGATTGAAAAAAGAAACGAAGGAAATTTTCTAACATACCTACCAGGATCGCACACGGTGTCTCCGCAAGGAAGCGCATCGAGATTGTCGCCCGCGCTAAGCAATTGGGCGTCAAGGTCACCAACGGCAAGGCCAAGATCACCACCGAGTCATGAGCGGTTTCATTACCTTAGCGAGTCAAATCCAAATCATGGGGCGTTTACACCAATACTTTTGGAGAGTGATGGCTTTTCAAAACTCTTTTCTTCAGTTACGGTGGCTTGTGCAATAAAGGCCGTGTAGCAGTGGTGTCTTTTCGTGCTGCAAAGCTTATGACGGCAAAAGGGCACTGGCAATATGGCAAATGGCTACTACTGGGATCAATAGGTCAATTCAAAAATGAAATCGTTGGCGTCGAAGAATACAGGTGCCATGTTTCTCCCATTCCTGATCATTGATCGCTTTTTCCAATCCCGAAGCCCGCCAGCCCTGACATGAGATCGACTGACATGCGCATAACCAAACTGGCCATCAACTTTACTTGCCCACCAACGAGTCAAAAGAAAAATAATAACATACACCAACGGCCAAGCATGTCCCACTCGTGGACAGTCGTTTCGAATGTGCATATTCAGACAGATCAAAGCTCAGGTGCATAAAGACTCAACCAATTTTCCTTCTCTTGGTCAAGTTCCTCCTCTCCCCAGCCATCTTCTCCACCTTGATCTCTCCGCCGTCGTGATCCTCGCAACATTCAATCTCGTCCGGAACCGTGCCGAAGCCTGCGTTCTTCTCGATACCCTTCCTCTCCTCAATACCCTCACTCTCCTCCATGCCCTCTTGATCCTCTGTTCGCTCGTCCTTGTCCTCTACATCTCCACTACATTTCCCACGTCCATCGCCCTTAGCCCTACCTTTCTCGCCCCCCGTTCCATGCTTATCTCTTTCCTCCCCGCTACTCTCATCTCTATCTTCCTCCCGCCTATCCTCTCCACCGCACTCTATATCCTCACTCGCATCTTCTCCCTCTCCACTGATATCCCCTTCCTCACCACTAATATCCCCTTCATTCCCACTTTCACTCCCGCCCCAAACTTGACACGCCGTCTCTTGTCCCGCCGCATCGAATCCGAAGTCCCTAGTTTCCGTAGTTTGTCGCACGTCTTGTCTGATCATGTCCGGCTCTGAGATGCTGGGGTATTTTTTGTTCCGGTTTTCTGAACCATTGCTTTTGCTTTTGCTTTTGCTTTTGCTTCTATCGGGTTTGGAGGGTTTGGAGGTGATGTTACTTTTGGAGGTGATGTTGCTTTTTTGTCTCTTTGGGTTGTTTGTGTTTGAGCTTGTGTTTGTGCTTCCTTCCTCGTTCTCTGGGCTCAGAGTGGCGTTCTCGTCAAGATACCATTCTTTCAAGGGACCGAGATGTTCTTTTGGCGTGGTTTTTCTTGTTGAGCAACGTGGGTGGAGGAATTTTGTTGATGATGTTTGCTGGATTTGTGGCATGCTTGGGGGATTGGCTGTGGCGTGGTTGTTTTTTGAGGGTTTGGTGGGTGCGATGGTAGAGGAGGAGAGATGGAGGGGCGTTAGAGTTGGGGGTGGGTGCTCTGTTGGCATGATTTGTATGTGTAGAGGTAGGTGATGTGGATTGCATTGATAGTCCTGGTCAGCGCAGGTCTATATGATTCATTTGGAGGGATGAGCTACAAAATATGAGTGGTTTGGTGAAGATTATTTTGATTGGTACAGATTTTGACAATTCTTTCATTCTAAATTTTCCCATATCAAACCAGGAAACGGAAGACTGCTGGGATTCTGCTTTCTTTCCCAGAATCACATTTGCCATGTCTTTGTCCCGTCAAACGCCTTGAATTTATAACGCCAGAGCGCCACGCTCATGATGCCTTGTCCCATCGAGCAGCCAGATGTAACCACCGAAATACTTTTTTGTTTCCTTGGTTGTCATGAAGCTTTGTTCCCTCTTCTTGGTGTGGTATAGAAAGGGTATCCATCAGACACATTGCAAGCGATCAAGCTTACTCCTCCATCTCTCCACCCTCGACCTCGGTCACCTCCTGAGAGCTGCCACTCCAGTAAGCCTTGATCTGCACCTTGAACTCTGCCATAGCGACACCAAACAGCTTCAGCAGCGCTGTCTGATGCGAGTTGAGTGTCTGGCCCTCCCTGCAGATAATGTGCTCGTTCTCCAACATGACCTTGCCCTGGTGCAATTTGGTAGGCATACCCCACTTGCGAACCGTCACCTCAAGCGAATGCGGCATAGGCACATCCTCCTCGAGAGAAATCTCTCCACCACGCGAGTAGACAATGCCGGCGGGGACAGTGAAACCCCTTGTGGCCTTGACACCTGCCCTTGCGAAATCCATCTCAGAGTAACCCTCGAAGTACTCCAACACCTCCTTGACCTCACGGTTGGTGAAGAGCAAGCCAACGTTGCCAGCCAGGTAAGGGCTCAGCTTGGACAAGCCAGGCTGGTATTCCTCGGCATCGGTCTGGCCGAGTGCCTTTGCCATGACTTTTGTCTTGCCGAAAAAGATGCGCGAATCGGCAAAGTGTTGGCGCACATCCTTGAGGTAGGTATTGCGCATGTTTTCCACGCCAAAGACAAAGATCTGGGTGTATTCGTCCGAGGCTTCACGAATCCTGTCGAAAAGGGCTCTGCGGGCCTCCTTGTCCTTCTTCTCGACATTGGTGAGGTGAACGACCTTGGATCGCTTGGACTTGGGCATGTTGAGGGTTGTTGTACGGCGAGATGTGACAGTGGTTTATACGGCTTCTTTGCCTTGTTTTGTGGGGGCCTTGGATATATCTGAACGAAAAACAAATAATTTGTGATTTACTAGGCCCAGCTCTTCATGTGAGAAAGTTGCAGCTGCGCCAGAAATTCTCTGGTCACCGCCCGGCAGTACAAAAGGCGGACCACGGTCCGCTCCCTAGCGCCGGCCTGAGCTTCTTGGATGCCGTGAACTTGCTGAAACGTCAATGGACTTGCTTTATTAAATCCAGAACAAGATACCACTGTCCAGCTCTCTTCAATGCTCATCAACATGCTATTCAGCGTCTAAGGGTAGCAATGACTCGCCTGAATTGCAATGATTGAGTTCATGGACTATGTCCAGAACGCCTTTTATTCGGCGCAGCTATGGGACCGCGATAATTCATATAGCACCTTGACGGCTACGGCCAATGGTAGGTCTTTTATGCTTCTTGTTTCCTGTTTTCTCCGCCAATAATTAATCCATCTCAGCCTTGCTTGACTTTCAAACCCCTTCAGGGCTACATCTGCATGTCTCTTCCCTCTCGGCAGCCAATTTCGCAACTTCATACACACTCGCCAGCCATGGCGTTGTCGATGGCTCCGTCTCCTTCCTCTGCTCTTCCCTGCCCATGCGTGTCCCGTCCCAGAGCAGCCATATAGACTTGCGTAACCTGATCCGTGGATATCGTCATGTCTCCGAACTCCACCGACAAGATGAAGCCGATTGGTGGCAGATCTGGCATCGCGGCAAGCGTGTCGACAAAAAGGATACCCTCCTCTATGGCCGCCTATACCTCCCCACCTCTACGCTAGAAGCCCTTTATCTGCGCCGCATCTCCCCAACTCGTCTCCTTCGTCTATCCTGTGTCTCTGACTCGGTCCTACCCAATGGCGGCTCATTCTTAGCCCAACTCCAAAATGACTATGGCAAATACTCGACAGAGTACCTCTACAGCACCGACAGCGCCCTCCTCGGCATAAGAGGCCTGTACAATTTTGGTATCGATCCTCGGAGTATTCCTCTCAATTCGTCCGATCCTGCTATATCGTCCACCTCTCCCGCAGACCCACAAGCTGGCCGCATATCCGCTGGTGCAGAACTCTACTTCTCACCTCTGAACAAATCTGGTGGTATCAGTACTGGTGTTCGCTTCACCACACTACCAGCACATACAGGCTTCCCTTACACAATGACTCTGACACTCAACCCGCTTATGGGCAATATTGCCAGCTCCTACGCTGTCAAAGTGGGCAAGAACCTAGCCTTAAGTTCCAGATTTGACTTCAACATCTACAGTTATGAAAGTGATGTACAAGTCGGTCTCGAGCTTTGGCGACGGAAGAGCGAGGATTCATCAGGTTTGGCCCAGGCTGAATGGGCTAGAAAGAAGATCAGACCTGGCTGGAAGAACGTCGAAATAGCTGAAGAGCAGGTCATGGCGCTGGAAGAAGCGAGGACAAAAAGAGAAGAAGAGGTTGATGGTGTTTTGAAGGCCAGAGTCGATCAAAATTGGAAGATTGGTGTGCTTTGGGAGGGCCGAGTCAAAGAAATGTTAGTCAGTATCGGAGCTGATCTTGATCTGAAGAGGAGGGATAGACCGTTGGGAAGCGTAGGCCTGGAGGTCTCGTACTCTTCGTAGAGTCCAGACGGACATTCTGCGAACAGGTTGAGTGAACACAATCATAGGCTGATGAAAACAATTGCTCTTGCGAATATGTGTAAGTCGCCTCGAAGCACAAGAGCTCCTTCCTTACGAGACACCAGGTAATGGAAAAGCACGTCATTACTTGAGTTGCCAATTCTTTCTCACCAGTCTTGATGCTATACCTTTCCTTATCTGCTTGAACCAAAACCTCAACTCTGCCGTTTCCCTATCTGATCCACCAATAAGACCGCATTTTGAGTCTATATTCTGCAAATACTCGTTGATCCCTAAATTCTCCGATTCCATTTCTGTAAGTTTGTTTGCATTTTATTGATTGGCTGAAGTGGCCGAAATTTCCTCTGGCTGCTTCTCCAGCGCAGTCTTCCGGCCCAGGTCTCAGCTGCATGTCTCTCGAGACCTGCGATCGATCCAATCAACTCACGCAAGCAGGCAACATCCGCCAAGCCTGGTAAATATGCCTTGTCTCAAGGTCCTCCACGAGCAAGTACAAACAAAGACAGAATCATCACATGCTGCCTCGTCGCTTCTAGGATGGGGTGAGTGCGAAATGGGTTTCAAAAGTCTACCATTATCTCAAACTGTTTTTCCATCTCCTATTCTTTTGATTCTATCCTTAACCACGTATCCATCATTCTGTAATATTATCTGAGAGGGGATAACGCCAAAGACATGACTGCACCAATGAACGAAGACACACTCAATTCGTTCGACCTCACTCCGGCTGAGATGGATACTTTCGCCGCTCTTCGGTCTTTTAATGCAGATGAAGAACAACAATCACAATTACCACAGCAGGGGCAGGAACAGCACCAGCAACACTATGTCGATGATTCTCAGCCTGGGTTGTATTTCGACATGATTGACCCCCGACTCGTCTCTAATGCACCCACGCCCATGGCTCCTCACATGTCGCCTGGTTCTGGCTCTGGCCTTGATCCAGCTACCTCTTTCATTTCCACCACTGTCACTAATGAAGACAAGCTTACTTCGGTAGAGTTGGGACATTTCTACCCTGACCCTACCACCGCAGGCACTGCTTATTCGGGCACTCCCTCCAACAATATCGGCGACAGCAATCCGTATGGCGGTAGCACTCAATATGACATGGGTATCGGTTTTGCCAATCCACTCCGGCATCAACTTCTGGGCCATCGCCGATCAATTTCCGTTCCGCCTGAAGAACCAGGACCGGTCATGGTGTTCACGCGCGCAGGCACACCACTAGGCGAGAGTACTAATCCCTCACATCCGTCCACACCTGGGCGACTGCTCAAGACCACCGCGCGGAAAAGGAAGCTTGAGAGTGCCAGACATGGCGCTTATGGAAAGAGAGGAAGAGGCAGTACCGGTGGTGGCGGTGACAGGGGCAGATACGAACTCAGACGATCACAGACCCAACCTGTCAGAGGCGGCGGGCCCACCAGTGCGCCTTCGCCTGCGCGATATCCGCCCGAGATGATGGGTATCGAGGGGGAACGTGATGACCATTCCTTCCATCAGTCTTCGAGGCCGGTGCAGCCGCAACCATATTCTACCGCCAAGTGGTTCGGTGATCCATCAGTCCCGTCCACCGCGTCCTGGTCTACTCCCAAGCAGCCGGACACGTTCGCAGAAAGAGAAAAAGCATGGTTCGAACGTGTCGATGTAAGAGAGTTACTCGCAAACGGTGATAGCGGCGGCGTGAGCACCGCTCAAATTTTCGTCCTCGCCAGACTCGACCAATTGAGTCGGGAACTCGACGACCTGAGAGTCGAATTGCGGAGAGGACTGCTAAATCTTCATCACGACGACGACGAGGTTGAGCGGTGCGTACCCCTTCCTACTCTCGTCTCGATATTGTGTTTTTTTCCTTCCTTGCTTTCTTCGCTGATCGAGCTCTCGAGGTGCCTTGCTAATTCCCCTTCCCCCCAGTCTCCGCCGCAGCAAACGTCTCTATCACGCCACTGTCACGAACCTGAGGGACAGACTCCACGCTCTACCGCTCTCAACACCCGATCGCTGGCCCGAGGAAACCCAGTATCCGCATAGTGGTCAAGCTGTCAGAGATCTCGATGGTGACTTTCTTCTCTCCCTTTCTGATACAAGTCACTAATTCTGCTCGCAGCCCAAGAGCTGGATAACTTGCTCGATCTGTACGATATACCGCATTCCCCAAACATGTTTTCCCACGACAGGAAATTGCTCTATCTTAGATTCATCGGTGCTGGGGGGGTGTTGATGCGGCTTGTTTTGGACTAGATGAGGTGGTCTGCAACCTGTGTTTAGATGGTTGCGCGCTCGTCTCTTGGCATACGCGTCGGCTACTGGATGGTCTATGGTAGTATTTGAATTGGCAAAGAATGTGAAGATATGTGTTTTCTGTACATGTATTGTGTTGTTGTTGTTGTTGTGAAGGTTTTAAGGACAAGGTCGCCCTATGGCATTTTCACTTGGCTCGTCTAATTGAGCTGGCCAGGTCTCCCTAGATCCAAAGATCTGAGATCTGTTGGCGAGTCTGAGCTTTTGCATTCGTCATGGGACGGCGTGATAGTCTCTGTATAATGATATCAATGCGACACACTTGATCGAGAACCATAGCCACATCCGCGGATAGATGAGATGAGATAAGATAACGTACCTAAGTGAAATCGAAACGAAACGAAATGCCGGAGAACCATCCGTGTGATTTCGTTTCACGTACTAACGGTGCGGTTCCTGCCGTCTTTGTTTATACGCTTTAACAAAGTTCACACGAGAGGCTTATTATACTTCTATCCATCTCCATGCCGCAAATCTCATTTCAGCGAATTCCTTGCACCGACTTGTTCACGCCCGATGATCGGGTCCGTGGCATGGAATCAATACCTTGGTATGCAAGCCTGTCAGCCGCCCCGCCCGGAGATGTCGTGTTCTTGGGACCCGTCTGTGGTCCCGCTCACCATGCAGATTAGCGATCCAGTTTTCCCCATACGGATCTGGGCATTATTGCGTGAACTGGTACGTACCCCTGCATGCAGATCGAGAACGGGTGGATCGAAGCTCGGCATCTTGTTTGGACATCATGACGCTATCGTTCGCTCTTTTTCCCAAGCGACTCTGTCCTCTTATTTCAAATGTTCGAAGTGCTTTTGGCCAATGAATGAGCCGTTTCTTTCACATGTTCCACTCGACTGTGGATCATGCTTGGCTAGGATGGAAGCTCACATGCTCCAGACCCATGCACTGCTTCGGTAAGCTTATCACAATTGCGGGAATAATGCTGGGACCTGCAGCGAACGGAAGTCAGATAGCACACTAGTCGAAGCCAAGGTAATGATGGTATAAACGGGAAGTATAGGTAGGTGCTTCATATAAAGAGAGGTCCCATTCGTGTAGGTGTTTCTCCCATTTCATACTCTACGTCAGCCGCAACCATGAAGACCACTACCCTGCTCGTCAGCGCCCTCAGCGCCCTCAGCGGTCTCGCAGCCGCCGCTTCCTCATCGCACTCTTCGTCCACCACCCACTCCTCCAGCACTTCTCACAGCGCATCCAGCAGCGCCTCGTCCACCTCCTCAGCCGCCGCAAGCACCAGCACAAACGGTTACCTCACAAACTACAGCACCGTCACAAACTCGACCTTCAGCTTCGGCTCGCACTACGCAGTGCTCAACCTGGACCTGATCAACGCCCTCGTCGGCAGCGTCGCAGGCACCACCGCAGGCGATGCCTGGATCAACAGCACCGCGACCTGGATCGATGCTGTCAACGCGCAGGATCCCAAACCCCTCAGCATCTTCAGCCGGATATACTTTTCGAATGTCATGAAGCCCGAGTTGGGTCCCGAGACGCCGTTCGCCGTGGTCGGAAACAGCATCCCGGGCGATGGCACTGTAAACGACACTTACACGGACATCTATCCCTCGTTCATGGTCAACACGACCAGCGATGTCGTTGTGCAGAAAGCCAGATACTACGCCGGAGCCGGGAATCAGCTGGAGGAGATTCTTCGCTCTCAGCTAATCGACACCGTGATTTTGGTACGCCCTGAATCCCCCCCACCTCCTCTCACCCTCACATCCCCGCTCCTTTCTCGTTTCTCGTTCTAAAATTTCGTTATGCTGATCTGATGATGAATATGCAGTCCGGTATCCGTACCTCAGGAGTCATCCTCAACACAGCCTACACTCTCTTCAATCTCAACTACAACGTCATCGAGACGGCTCCGGATAATGGCATCAATGTTGCTATTCTGGAGTGCATCTTGCCTAAGTTGCCTGCTAATGTTATTACCCTTGAGCAGGCTATTGCTGCACTTGCTAGGAGTGGACCTGCTGTTTACTGAGCAGAGATGGTCTCTCGAAATACAAAAATTATGAGGTTCACTGAAGGATATGAGAGAATTGCAGGGCTGCGTGATATGGCGGACCGCCAGGTATACTGAAGCAGCAGACACTGTGCAGAGAAGGGAGTATCTACGGAAAAGCAAAAAAAGACGATGATATCCGCTGAAATTTGTTCGTAGAATGTATGAAACTCTTGCATGCAGACTCCGCTCCGATTTCTCAGACCTGGAAACACCATTTCGAAAAAGAGAAACCTTTTTGTTTTCTTCTCCTTGATCTTTTCTGTTAAATTGGTACATAGTTTCGAGAACCTCGTTGCTCGCTCTGGTTTATAAAGCATTGATTCTCCCTCCTTCTCTCGCATATTTCTGTTCTGCTCTTTCGTTTTCCTCTTTTCGTTTTCCTTTGAACAAACTCGTTCCGAAGACTTCTCATGCTGTCTGAACGAAACGAAACGAAACGAGGAACCGATATGTTTACCTCCGTCTTCGCCGCTTCGGCGGGATATCTGGAGTTGAAAGAATATCAGGAGACCGATTCTATGTATGCTGCAGTAATTATGATTAGACCAGATCGGTGTGACGGAAATATTTTACCGCCGACGATAAGTACAGAAGATCCAAACAAAATCTTCGTATCCTTCTCAAAGAAGAAAATCAATCTACTCATGCGAGCTTTCTTCTACAGCAAACAAGCCTAAAGCGCCAGTCTAAGCTTCAGCAAATCCCTAGCCACAATCTCCTCTTTCCGAGCAACAAGAGCATCAACATCCCATTTCGCGACTAAATGTCTACCTCCCAACCACATCCTCCCCTCATCACGCCTATCCTGATCCCCGCCCCCATCCCCATCCCTATCCCTATCCCCATCCCTATCCCCTCCCTCATCCTTATCCCTCCCCCGACAAAGCCAAACACAAAACCCCGCCAACGAGTCCAGGCTCCTCAGTCAAGAACTCCATAAACGCGTCCGGAGCAGTCTGCAGCGCAGTCTCAGTCCTCACAGCGCCGGGATGAACAGCCACGGCCAGCAACTGCACCGCGTCACCGGAGGGGAGGCGAGGAGCATGGAATTGTTCGTGGATGTGTTCGATGAGTTTTAGCTGCGCGAGCTAGGAGATGCAGTATTGAGTGTTTGCTATGGGGCCGCGGGTGATGAGGCTGGCGTTTGAGCCGATGGCTATGAAGGATTTTTGGGTTGGGATGCTCGGGGTTGGGAGGCTCGGGGTCGGTATGTCTGTGTGGGAGGTGTGCAGGAGTAGGGGGATGAGGTGGCGGGATGCGTTGTAGGTGCCTAGGTAATTGATGTCTGTGACTTTTTTCACGGTGGCCATGTCGTTTTCGGTCACGGACAGGATTACGGGGCCTGAGTGGCCGGAGTTGATTATGACGGCGTCTAGTCGGGTATGGGTGTTGTTGGACTCTTTGATTACTTTGACTAGGTTCTCGAAGTCGGTGGTGGATGTGATGTCGCACTTTACGACGTCGACTTGAACACTTTCCCCGCTCTTGCTTGCGTTGTTGAGATGTTTACATTCCGTGGCGACTTTCTCGAGCTCTGCTACACGCCTAGAAGCAAGTATGATTCTGCTGGCTCCTGCTGTGGCGTACGCATGCGCTATGCCAGCACCTATGACACCCGAGCCGCCTAAGATGCAGACAGTGTAGTTGGGTGGTAAGGAAACATTGGAAGGATCTATGGATGGGTAGATTGAGGAGTGGAGGGGTGAGATGAAAGAATCTATGCCCGATGAGCCCCAATCCGACATTCTTGTGGAAGCAAATAATAAGAGAGGGTTGATCCTTGAGAGTAGTCAGAGGAAACGTAGATGGCAAAGATAGGCTTTGTGCAGGAAAGCAAGGGGAAAACCAGATGATCGCAGAAAGGAGAGACGAGTCCTTGGCGGGAAAAATATGAGAGTCTATGAGTGTTGAGCCTTCTTAAGATGTTTATCGAATGAAGTTTGGTACCAAGAGCAGAAGATCGGCAGTCAGATACCGCATGCCAAAACGGGAGGCCGCCCACGTGACGAGCTCAGCGTATTGATTATGTCGAATGTTCTGAAGATGCATCTGGCTGATTATCCGGGTTCTCCAGCGCTACTGTACGTGGCGCCATCTCCGGACGATGGTGAATGTGGAGTGTGTCCCTCTGATCTGTGAGATAGCTCTCCGCTTGAACTCGCATGCACTGTGCGCCTGACAGCCCTGCTTCCTTCATCTTGCGTTTGGCATTGAAGAACAATCCGGTTTCTCCTGTCGTCTCGACGTGTTCGGTACACTATCAGTAGTCTCTCGGCCGAGATGGTGCGAGCTACGTCGTCGACCTCCCTCTCGAGCTTCTCCAGCTGTCCAATCCCAGGCTGCTTGTTGAGCCCAGACTTCGGCGAAGTGGGCCAACAGAGCCAACAACTCCATGTAAAGTCACACATGTGCCCATGTGATGCTCTTCCAGACATGCTCATTATACGCCTTTTTCTCCTCAAATAGGTTTAGCAACCTTCCTCAACTCCACCATGCCCATGCCCTCGCCCTCAACCTCCCTCATCTCCCTCCAACTAATAGCCTGCAATCTCACACCACCCTCAGACACGGCCAGCACAACGCCATATTCATTCTTGGCAGTCGAAACATAATAATTTCGCTCATCTCCCAAACTGATGACAACACCTCTGACGATATCCCCAACCCTGAAGCTCTCGGACATTTTCACTTTATCAATTTCCGTGGCGCGGATGTCTTGTTGGCGGATGGCGGCTTGGAAGGGTTCGTGGAGGACGTGGGTGCCGGTGGCGCCTAGAGCGAGGATGTCGAGCGTGGCTTGACGAGGGTTTGTGCGGGTTATCCGACCGAGGACAATGTCACCGACGGCAGGGAGTGTCGCTGTTTGTGTGGCTGAAGATTTTATGGATTGATTGGCCACTGAGACTGTAGGAAGAGTCTTTTTTGAGGGTGCGCCTGACGTGACGGGGCCTGCGAGCGAGGCATAAATGTTCGAGGCGAAGACATGAGAGCCTGTGCCTGGTTGGTGTGATGATGATGACGCGAGCGAGTCGCCTGGAAGGGCAAATTGGAGGATCGACATGGTGTTGTATTTGTTGTTGTTGTTGTTGTTGTCTTTTTGTAGTTGCAATCGTGTTGATGGCCTGTGAAAAGTAAACTTCTTGCTGACCAAAGGCGGTACTCAGGTATAACTCAAGAAACATTTAATCTTCAATGACGCACGGACAAAAGCTCGGCCGAATCACATGCAAATATTGTCTAAAATCATATTCCAAGTCTATCGATAATCCCAAACATACTGTACTACTACTCATTACTACACGCTATGTGAAGAAAAGCCCAATGCTGACTCCAGGATATCATCATGGCATCCTTGAAACAAAGTCGCACGCGAGTCGTGGTATATGAAAGAAACAAAAGAAAAGCATTTACAACAGCATCAACCTGCCGTTGCCTCTGTCACCGCCCCCTGTCGCTTCAGCCTCGAATGCTCATGCTTATGCTCATGCTTGCTTTGAAAATGAAATAGGTCGTTCGAGACTCCATCGAAGCCGTGTATACTTTCTCATCATGGTAACATGGCCTCGCTGAAGCCATCGTCGTAGCGTTCGACGCACCAGCTTGATCTCTCCCAACTGTCGCATAACATCACATGAATTGTTGCTGCTTTCATCCCTCGGCCAGTGTCTTCTTGCTGCCATCCTCGTCGTCACCAATTTCGAGACATCTTCGCGCAAGCGCGACAACTTCGGCCTCTCCGTCTTCGCTTGCCGTTTCGTCGTCACTCTGTACCTCGCGGTCGGCGATGCTTTGCACCATGGTCATGACGTCCTCGCTGGACTTTATTTTGTTGACAAGTTTGCTGTCATTGCTCTCGAGCAGTTGCAGGAGCGTCCAAATGGCAATGTGTTGGAACGTTGCGTCGCCCGACTCGAGGAACCTCGCCAGATAGCCATGAATACCGCCCGAGGGACTGGTCCAGTTTTGGAGGAAGATGTGATAATCTCCGACTGTGAAATTGTTAGATGGGTGTATGATAGAATGGGAGGCGATGAACGCACCTTTGCTGGAAAGATTGCCCAATGCGGCCGCACTGTTGCCCTGTACTTCAATACTATCACTCTCGGTAAGAGGAATGAGCACATCAAAGACCCCAAGTCGGAGGAGATGGGGCTTCAGCTCATCACTCAGTGCCAGCACAGCGACAGCAGCTGTCATCTCGCTTTGCACGTTGACGGGAACGTGTAGAACCAACTCCTTGCACTTCTCTACAGCACCCGCCTCCAAGACGAGCTGCTTGTTGCGATCTGACGATGCGGCAAGGTTGCGCAATGTGGAAATGGCATGACATTGAATCTCTTCATTCTCCTGACTGCCGAGAAGATCAACCAAGGGCTTGAGGAAGCCAGCATCGATAATGGGCGACTCATTCATGGGATGGATGGAGATGTTTCTGATGCATGCGACAGCCGACAGGATGAGTGGAAGGTAGGAAGATTGCAGTAGTCGAAGCAAGGGTCGAAGACCGTTATTGCGAACAATCTCGAGTTGGTACTTCTCGTCCGATGCCAGATTTCGAAGGGCAAGAGCAGCCTGGCATTGTACTTTGGGAGCGTGGCCGTCCATCAGCTGCACCAGGGAGTGGACCAGACGAGGCTCTGTCTGTGCCAGACGCTTGCGATTGGCGGAATCGACGGCGATGTTACTGAGAGCAGTTGTGCAGTAGTATTGCACATCTGTGTCGGATGATGAGAGAAGCTGAACAAGGACTGGAATGGCTCCGGCATTGACTAGCTGTTGTCGGTTGTCATCTGAATGTGTCATGTTCAAAAGGGCGCCAGTAGCGTTTCGCTGCACGCGCATATCCTTTGACTTTGCCAATCTCGTAAGGGGACTCAGAGCGCCTGATCTTGCAATCTTTGCCTTGTTCTCCTCGTGTGTAGCCAGGTTGGTGATGCATCCTACAGCGTTACACTGTACCTCGACATTGTTCGAGTTCATCTGGCGGATGAGGGGATTGAGACCACCCAACTGGACGATAAGCACTTTGTTTGATGCTGAATTAATAGTCTCGTGGTTAGCATTATTCTTTGATCACATGATAAAAAAAATGCATGGACAGCGCACCATCTACAGCCAGGTTTCCAAGGGCAGCGCTCGCGGCACGCTGGACTTCTATGTCGGTGCTTTCGAGTAGATAAAGGATGGGCTCCAGCGTGTTCTTATCCACAGGTCGGACATCTGTACAAGTCAGCAAATTCATCTCCCTCATATAGCGCTAATATCATCGCACCTCTCTCGGTGATCTCGGCAAAGGTAAGACTTGCGCTTCGCTGTAGATCAATGTTGTGCGAGTAGACGAGGGTGCTGAGGGCCTGTAATGGTTCGCCAGTGAAGAAGTCTGTTTCCTGCCTCTTTGCGCTGGTCAATATCGAGTTTCCCGCTGCGTGTGCATGGTCTTGACCGACATTCTCGAGGAAGTTCAACAGGTCGGCAACCGCTTCTCTCTCACTATCGGCCAGCACATTGTCATAGTCTACCTTGCTGCGACCTAAAGTGAGTCAGAGGTCAGCGAAAGTCCATCGCCGAGACACACGCTCGGATACGCGTCTGGGACATGACATACTCCCGCAACAATAGAAGATGTTGGCGCAGAGGTTCCTGAGGGCGGCCATGGCCAGACCCGGCCGTTAAGCTTTTCAACGAGCTCAGAGAGTAGCCAGAAAATGGAATATTAGAGCATGCCAGAACAAAAGGTAAGCTGAGAAATGTATTGTAATGGTTGATCGAGCGTCGACAATGACGTTGACAAGGTTCGAGTGTAGATGGATCGATGTGGTGCGCACAACAGGGCAGTCGATGGAGGAGCACCACAGACGTTGGTTGCTGCTTCTTGCCCGAGTCCGAGCTTCCCTAAAGGCCCTGAGTGACCCGTTTGCGCTTGCCTGATTCGCGGCCATAGCCTCTCACCGCCTACGTGTATGACCGAGGGGTACCAAAACACACAGACACTAAGGTACCTTAAGGTAAAGCTCTTTACACTTTCTCATGACACGTTCGAGACCTTATCGTCATATCTATAACGCCCACTCAAGGTACTCAGCAGATATATGTTCAGAACAATATTTAATCAACTCCTGGTCACACGCGTCTGTTTATCAAGTCCCTACATGCATACTGCTACCGCAGACCAAAGCAATGGTGCGCTGATCTCGTGATGTGCGTCATCCCGCCAATAGCACGGCGGCTCTTGTCATCTCAACGCTATGGCACAAAAACCGGCCGACAGATGTCTGGTCATGGAACGAATGCAGCAGAGCCGCTGCACTTCTCATGGCCAGCAGTTTCATCCATTTCCCCGACCCTCCCTTATACCAAGGGCGACAGTAGTGCTTTGCTCATCAATACCAAGCAATAAGTAGCGCGCGCGTATCGTCGTATCGCATGCGAGATTACTACCAGATTTGCTGACACCAGTTTTACCCCGCAGGGTTGCGTAGCGTGAACCTTGCGTGACATCCCCAGTTCCGGTCTGTCGCGAACTTTTCGCATCTCCTTCGCATTCCCGTATTGTCGAATCCTCATTGACAGCATCTATACTAGTGTCTCGACGTTGAATAAGCATGCTGTCTGCGCCTGGTTGATTCACGAATCCCGAGCGCAGACTTGCATCCTTCTTTGTGCCATTCTTCACCTCAAAACACTACCTTTGACTGGACAACCAGGCCAAAAAGTTAAGCTTGCAAAAAGCACGTCCAGAATCCCGCTTTCATCCATACTTTGGCTCTGTTTTACTCATGGGCATGGACCACGAGGATACCAAGCAAAGCTTCTGCAAACTACATCTGGATACTCGTCATGGCCCGCAAGGAATCCCCATCTCTCCCTTCGCATCCTTTACTCAAGATGCCCGAACAAAGTCGCCGCATAACGCAGCACGGCTAGACCATGGTGACTACGCCACGCACGTCTCGTCGGAGTTGTCTTCCTCTGATCTGCTCGGTACTCTGCATCAGGAAGAGGGCGTCCAGACAGGAGATCCCTCGTGTGTGCAAGAGGCGGCTACTTGGGGCCAGAGACACGCTGTCGACAGCAGATATTCTTCCAGCACAGACATCAAGGAAGGCTCTAGACGCGAGCGTGGAACCTCGATCAGTTTCAACTCGCATGCCACCTTGGACGACGGCATGCAACATTCCATCGATGAACCGCTGCCTAAAATCGGCTCCAATCGAAGACGCGACCGAGTCCTTTCGATAACAGGCAGTAGCGGAGACGATGACTCAACAGGGACGCGTGGCAGTGATGGTGAATCCCCGCGTATCAATCCATTCACGCGCGAGCCAGTCCGAAGACGCACTAGAAGGAGCGATATGCTTCCTCGCTTGGATCCCATCGAGTCTGGTCAGGGTCAGGAACAGGATATGCCGTCGCTTACTTCTGAGTCTACCAGCTCGCCCTTCTTTGAGGCGCTTGATACCCCTATATCTGCCTCCATGGCTGGCTCTTTGCTGCTTTCTCCGCGTGCTACCGGCTCTCCTATCATGTCACCATCTAGATCTAGTGCACCATGGCCCATGTCTGCTCGCGAAACCACAAAGTCTCGCGTATCCTCACGCCAAGCCAGTCTCAGAAATAGTAGTCGACGCTCTAGCCGAATGTCCGCCTCATCTCCAGCGACTGCTTTCTTGTCGCAATGGGGCAAAGAATCGCTGGCCTCGCTAGCGCCTGATCCAGATGACGAAGGCCAGACAATCGGCCTGAATAACGAATACATCATAGGCCGCCAAGTCGGCTATGGTGGCTTTAGTGTTGTAAAGGAGCTTCATGGCATGTCTGAAGATGGGGAAAAGATTCGCCGGACAGTCAAGATTGTCCGAAAGAACATTCCCACTGTTTCTGAACATGAAAATGACAGGCAACAGCAGGCCATCGAACACGAAGTGAGCGTTTGGCGCTATGTTCAGCACGAGCACATTCTCCCCCTGTATGCAGTCTATGATACTGACTTTGCCACTTTTTGTGTTATGGATCTAGTCGAAGGAGGTACCCTGTTCGATCTTGTCCGAAAATATCGCAATACAGATACCAAGGGTCTCAATCCATCACTTGCAAAGCATTATGCTTACCAGCTTGCATCTGCCCTCCGCTACCTTCACGAGGACATACGTTTGGTTCACCGCGATATCAAACTCGAGAATTGTCTGCTCGATTTGACTGGCCAAGAAGCCGAGACCAAGGGCGGCAAGTTAAAGCTTTGCGACTTTGGCCTGGCCGACTTCATCTCCAATGATATGCTTGATAGTATCGAATCCCTCGATTTGAACGACTCTACTGCACCCACAGCAGCCGACGTAGCTGGCACCCTTCAGTACGCTGCTCCCGAGAATTTCTCTTCAACCAGGCAGCTTCTCCAACCCTCGTTGGATGTGTGGGCATTTGGTGTATGTGTCTACACAATGGTCACTGGAGTCATGCCTTTCAACCACTCACTACAGCCAAAAGTCATTGAGATGATCTCTGAAGGCAAGTGGAATAAGGACATGGTGAGGGATGCCGTGGCCGCTCCAGATGCTGAACAAATTATCGATGTACTCGATGGGTGTCTGGAAGTCGACTCAAATCTGAGATGGAACATCTCGGACGTGATGGCGTGTAAGTGGTTTGAAGATTTGCAGCGCATCGGCGGCGATGACTGGCAGTATCTTACGTGAAATTCATGTCTGAATTTGTAGGTGTTTGGGTATTGGTTGCATTCCATTGCGATGGAGTGTTTCTTGATTCCGGATGCTCAAAACGAAAAGCATGGCGTTCGAGGGCGAATTTACTAAGGTATTACTGGATACCCGCGATACCCCTTTTATATCATTTTTAAGATGCGTTTTGTTTTCAGCCACCAAGGATTAATGAAATCATATGCTACTCATGAAAATTATTGTACGAATACGCTTGTCTTGGTAACATAGCATTGCCCAGTACTTTTTCTAAGTGTTCCAATAATGGTGGACACTTTTCGTATCATTTCCTGCTCACTGCACCTGGCTCAATTCCACGCTCCGAAATCAGCACTCTGCAATATGCTGAACCTTTCAAGTAGTCGATGTTCAGTATCATTGAAGTACACTATTGCTGCATTATCGCACGTCTTCGTCATAGCTTTCCGTCAGGGTCTTTGTTATCTGGCCGAAGAGCCTCAACTTGCCCTTAGCGATCATAGAGCCTTGACTTACCCTTAGCAGTCGACAATCAGCCAAGTACGAGTACGATTCTGTTTCGAACGAAGTCTGTTTACACAGACCAATTCCCACAAAGATAAGTACAGTAAAGCGAGCGGGTCTGAGTACATAAGGATGCTCGCAGTCCCAGCTACTTCTCAATTTTCCATTCATACTTGTTCAATTTCACATCGTATCTGCCGAGGACTATTCTGTGAGACACGGTAATTTTCAAGTGTGGAAGATAGAAGGTCTGTCACGATGGCACATCCGTTCGATCCTCTTTCTCCGCTGGAGATCTCTCAGGTATGTGCTTCGAATATTGTACGCAATTATATACTCACTCGTTCAGGCTACGTCCGTTATGCGTGTCAGATTCCCGAATCAACATCTTGTGCTTCGCGTGATCACACTGTCAGAACCACCCAAGGCAGAAACGATCAAGTATCTCGAGCAAGAGCATGCAGGACGAGATCCAGTCACCAGACCAGCACGTATGGCCATGGTCCAGTTTTACGTCGGCTCTCCTATCGATTTTAGGCAAGCAAAGGTCGACCTCGACGCCGACGAGATTATCGAAGAACAGCAATTGACCGGTAGACATTCTTATATTGACGCCGAAGATATGAAACAAAGCGAGACTGCCTGTTTGGCTGATCCCCGCGTACAAGAAGCGATCAGATCTTGCAAATTGCCTGAAAACGCTACAGTGGTTGTTGAACCTTGGACTTATGCTACTGACGGGACTTTTGACCCTAAAGAGAGAGTGGTCATGTGTTGGTTTTACATGCGTCTACTCGACCACGAAGATGCCAACTATTATGCCTATCCGCTGGACATATTTGCTGAAATGTCGGGTGATCTCAAAGTCCTGAAAGTCCATCGGCTACCTTCTGGAGAGCACGATCGGATTTCTGATAGCGACTCGAAAGCGAAATCATTTGATAGAAGAAAAATCCATAGCTCAAGCGAGTACCATCCTGACCTTGTTTCTGAGCATAGGACTTCCACAAAGCCGCTGCATGTGGTACAGCCTGAGGGGCCATCTTTGAAGACTCACGGCAATCTCTTGACTTGGGAGAAATGGCGATTCCGGGTTGGCTTCAACTATCGCGAAGGGCTTACGCTTCACGACATTCGCTATGATGGTCGTAGCTTGTTCTACCGACTGTCTTTGTCAGAGATGTTCGTGCCTTACGGTGACAGCCGCACCCCATACCCAAGAAAAGCAGCCTTCGACCTTGGGAATGATGGAGCCGGCGTCAACGCAAACAATTTACGTCTAGGATGTGATTGCCTTGGCCACATCAAGTATTTCGACGCCTGGCATAACACCAACTCTGGCGATCCCATCAAGCTTCCCAATGTCGTTTGCTGCCATGAAATTGACGATGGCATTTTGTGGAAGCATACCAATTTTCGAACACAGAACGCCGTCGTTGCTAGATCAAGAGTCCTTGTGCTGCAAACCATCATCACGGTCAGCAACTACGAGTACATTTTCGCATTCAACTTTGGACAGGATGCATCAATCCACTACGAAATCAGAGCCACCGGAATACTTTCCACAAACCCAATTGACATTGGTGACAAAGTACCCTACGGAACAATCGTAGCACCCGGTGTCATGGCACCCTACCATCAACATATTTTCTCCCTTCGAATCGACCCAGCAATCGATGGCCACCAGAACTCACTCGTCGTGGAGGAAAGCCAAGCCATGCCTCTGAACGACCCAAACACTCACAACCCCCTCGGAGTAGGCTACCACACAACCTCAACCACCGTGACCAACGAAAGCGCACACGACCTGGATATCAGCAGAAACCGCGTTTTCAAAATCATAAACGAGCGCAGCATCAACCCAATCACCGGAAGCCCAGTAGGCTACAAACTGATCCCACACCCAAGCCAAATGCTCCTAGCCCACCCGACCTCCTTCCACGCAAAGCGCTCCGAGTTCGGCGCCCACGCCGTATGGGTGACCCGCCACGACGACGCCGAAATCTTCGCAGCTGGCCAACACACCATGCAATCGGTGGGAGGCGAGGGCATCGCATCATGGATCCAGGCGCGACAAGAAAACGCCGCCGCCGCCGAGACGGGAGTCAGGGATCAGGATATTGTCATCTGGCATACTTTCGGCACCACGCACAATCCTAGGATCGAGGATTGGCCTGTCATGCCGTGCGAGAAAATGGTTGTGGGGTTGAAACCGGTGAATTTCTTCACTGGGAATCCGGGGATTGATGTTGAGGTTTCTGGGCAGGAGAGGAATCGGAGTGTGCTTGTTGAGTGATTGTGCTGATGCTGTTTTTCGGGTCTTTGGGTTTGCTGTTGAGAGATTTTATTATAGAAAGGGAGGGAGGGAAAGACCGCCATGAATGGCGATGAGATTGTCCTCGCTGTTATGGCATCGTAGTGAGGCTGTAGTGGCTCGATTCTCTGCTTGTAGTGGCTACAGTCATGATCATCTCTCGCATCATCCGACTTGAGACGACTGCCTTTTCCATCAGATGGAAAGAACTAGGGACCAACTTTGCTTGCTTGCTTGCTGACTTGTTCTTATCTTTAACATATCCAGTTATGTTAATAGCAAGTTTTGGTTTAGTTGAATTCCCATTTATGACAGATTTCTATTCAAAACACCCTACTTGCCACAATGAACCAAACAACAACTAGACGACAACAGTGCTATCGTTGTTGCTATTGTCGTTACTATCGGAGTTACGATACGTGAAAGTAAAACAAAACATTCATCCGCACGGAGCACCAGCACTCTCTGCTCTTGACAAAAAGAGCGAAAGGAAGAAAGACGGAGAGGGTGCCTGGGGCACAGGAGATGTAAGGCTAGACCGTCTGCTTCTAATCCCAACCGACTAGATCCGGATTTGTCTGTATTTTATAAGAGAGATGCGAGAGTCTAATACACACCACACAACGAAGCATAGGAGAACCACGAAACCGCCGCGCCCAACAGCATAGAGAAAACAAAGAAGCCATTGGCAAGAATAAACCGCAGACAGAGTCCAGTAACCCCATTTCCAGGCCAGGCATCTCGAGTCCGGATTGCAAAACACGATCATGAGGGGGACACGAGATGAGCATAGCACAGCACAGCATAGCACAGCATCAACGTAACAGTCGAGATGAGAAGGATCGGAAGCAAAAGGCGAGGTAAGCCAGGACAAGCCAGCAAACCAAGAATCCCGACCTCAAACCTGTCAAGCCTGATAGAAAAACGGTTACATGTCAACAAATACCCATTGTGGATAACGTATGAAGGAACGAAACCATACCTAGTGGAGAGAGGCAGGCAGGCAGGCAGGCAGACAGACAGACAAGCAGGCAGGCCCAAGAAGCGAAGGAAGACGAAAACCAAGAAAGAAACGTTAGAAAGCCACCATAGAGATTTTAAGCCAAGGGGGGCTGGAAATTATTTGATTGATCTGGAAACGGTTTTTACGAGTTCCTCGGCCCCTAGCTACGTACACTCCACCTCTTCCCGATTCGAACGGCCCTCGAGTCAGTGCTCTGTCTCGTTATTTGTGGGACTCATGGCGAAGTGGAGCGGATCAGATGCGGAGTCCAATAGCGAAAGCGGCCGAAAGAACATCTGACTGCCCGAGTTTGTGTGTTGTTGGTGACAAAGATTAAGGTAAGTAAGCAGAGTGAGGCACAGCACTCATAAGAGGAAAGAATATATTTGATAGATCAATTAATGATTCTGTTTAACCGAGGGGGTTATGTACCAGTACATATTACTTAACAATAGAAGTAGTAGATGACAAAGGAAATAATAGGAAGAACAAGAAAAATATTACACCCTTCATTACGATAAGCGTGGTATTACAGTATTGTCCCACACATTAGATGGTTCAATAGACAATATCCCTCCTCTTCTGTTTTTCTGACTTTCGTTGATTGACAGTCTCTCAGTCCGCTTAAAGCATCATGGCAAGACCAGCGATGGCAGCACCAGCCATACCAGCACCGGTGAGCTTGTTGGCAGCACCGGTGTAGGTGGCCAAACCGGAGGAAGTGGAGGCAGCTCCAGCGGCGTTGGGGGTGGCAGCAACAGCTCTGGCAGTGGAGGCAGAAGCTTGGATCTGACCATCAGAGATCTGGGAGACAACGTTGGTTGCAGAAGAGCCAGCAGCGGAGCCAGCAGCAGTGGTACCACCGACGGTGGTGGCAACGGAAGCGGTACCAGCGGCGGCGGAACCAGTGCTAGTAGGGAGAGGGTAGTTGACCATGGTGGTGGCAACTGCGTAAGCGTAGGTGGTAGTGGAAGCAGTAACGCCAGCACCAGTAGTGGCGACATTAGAAGAGCCAAGGACGGAGGTGACGGTAGAAACGGCACCGGCAGAGTTAGTGGTGCTGTAGATGACGGCAGTGACAGTGCTTGAAGCAGTGGCGGTGGCAGTTGAGACGCTACCAGAGGCAAGGACAGTGGTAGAGCCAGCAGCACCAGTCACGGTAGCACCAGCAGGGCAGTAGGTGGTGGTGGTGGTAACGACATCAGTCACGTAGACGGTGGTCTCGGCACCGGCGACAGCACCAGCTATGACACCAGTAGCGCTGGCACCAACGGTGACAGGAGCGGTAAGAGGGCAGTCAGTGACGGTTGGAGCGCAGCTGTAGATAGTCTCGACCGTGGTAGCGTAGACAGTGCCTGTCATGACAGCGTATGGGCAGCTGGAGCAGGCAACGACACCAGCGGCAGCGATGGCAGTAGCGCTAGGGCAGACATAAACGGTCTCCGAGACGGGAATGACCTCGGTGACGACAGTGGCACCAGATGCACCAAGAGGGCAGTCAGTGACAGTCGGTGCGCAAGAAGAGATAGTGGTGACACCAGTAGAGTAGACGATGGAGGTGACAGTCTGTCCAGCAGTGACGGTGGTAGAAGCGGCAGTGGTAGGTTGGTTGACGATAGCAAAGTCAACGTCAGGATCGGCATAAGCAGCACCAATAGAGCTGAAGAGGGTGCAGGTGTCGGTGGCAGTGTTGAAAGCAGTGGCAACGCAAGCAGCGTTGGCATCGCAAAGGTCCAGACAGGTAGCGAAAGAACCAGCGGCAGCAGCTTGACGCTTGGCAATAGTGATATCGATGATGACACCGAAGTGGTTGGTGCCGCACGCAATGATATACTCGATGCTGTTGCCATCGACAATGACGTCGCCGTCCAAGGCAGGGCAGAAGAGGTTCTCGGGGGTGGAGGTGGTGCTGGCAGCGGCAGCTGAGCTGGAGCTAGAGGTAGCGGTTCCAACGACAGTAGGAGACACAACACCAGAGGAGGAGGAAGAAGAAGTGGTCATGGCGGAAGTGCTGTTCGATGTTGGGTAAGGAGCAGAGGCACCAGCGGCGCTGCTGCTAATCGCACCGGTTCCAGTTGTCAGAACAACGGTGGCACTGGTGGTACCAAGGATACCAGTACCAGTGGCATTGCTGCTAATGCTGCTGCTGCCGCTCATGCTGCTGCTGCTGGTCGAGTTAGTACCACGGCCAGCAACAGTGGCGAACTCGACTCCATTCGCACTGTATGAAGTATCACTGAGGGAGCTGTAGTACGTGCAGACGCCGGTCGTGGTGTCATAGGCTGTGCCGACACAGGCGCTGGCCTCAGAGCACTCGGTCAAACACTGCTGGAGAGAGGTCTCTCTCTTGGATAGGGTGGTGATCGTGATATCGAGTATAACGCCGCCATAGTTGATGTCGCACTGGATGCTGTAGGAAACATTGAGGGGGCCATCGTAGATGTCGCCGTTGAGCGCTGGGCAGAAAGTAGGGTCCGAAGCAGGAGCAGCGGTGGTGGTGGCCGGCATGGTGGAGCTTGTAAGGGACGAGATGCTGTTGGCTGTCATGGAAGACAAAGCCGATGTGGCATTGGCAGAGGTTGGGAAAGCCGAAGTGGCGTTGGCAGAGGTTGGGAAAGCCGAAGCCGAAGTGGCATTGGCAGAGGATGTAAATCCAGCAGAGGATGTAAATCCAGCAGAGGATGTAAATCCAGCAGAGGATGTAAATCCAGCAGAGGGAACACTGCTAGACACACCAGTTCCCACGAGAGAAGAAACAGCAGTGCCCACGGAGCTCAGGCCAGTGGCGCCAACGGCAGCAGAGGAGGAGTTGGTAGAAGGGAAGATCTGGGCAGATGTGCCAGTAATTGCGAGAGCAGCAACAGCTGCGGAGAACATAGACTTGGCCATTGCGGTTACAAGGTCCTGTCAATTATATGGAGTGTAAAGCGAAGGAATAGGCCGCGGGCCTGAGGGTGAAGATATCTGATGAAGCGAAGGAATCAGAATCTTCGAAGTGGTTATGATTGTCGAAGTCGCTGTTGCTGCGGATACTATCTTTTGTGGAAGAGATGCAAAGGCTATATGTACTCGGGCTCAATTACCTCAATGATACCTATGAGGCTCTCTCGCCTTGGAAGTGCACTCATCTTTAGAAACAATGAAGACGTTGGTTGATGAAGGGTGTCGATCAGTATTGCCTACGTTTAGCACAACGAGATCTGCCAGGACCCACATTGTACCTGCATTTGTAGGTGCCTGCTCCATAGCTTGATCCCACATCACAGCCGTTGCACCATGGCATGAGCATATCCTGCCACCGAGAAGACCTCCCCAACACCGTTGAGTCAGGTCGATTAATCGTCGCTTGTCGTGTGCAGCCAGTACCATTGGCAACGTCTAACGGTAAGCGGAACCTCGCTCTAGGCTCTATGAAGGGGGAGGTCAACAAAATCCCCCGGTAATAGGATGATAGTTGTTAGTTAGTTGCAGAGGTGTTCTTCATTGTAGGCCATATTGAGACTTCATTAATGATTGTGACAATTCATGGCATGTTGAATGTGTAGAGTCCAGGGCTCCACTCGAGTAAAATCCTACTCGTACCAGCGGTGACAATTTTGCAGACGTTGAGACTTAAGGAGGACGTCGTGCTTAAATTTGAACGTTTCGGAAGGCCGTTTGTCACCTTATTATAATAGACTGGACATGAGTGCCGATCTTTGCTTGTTGCGGGCCAAAACATGCCAAGTCTTGCCCAACCCATGACGCTCCTGCGTCTCGTTGCAACACTCCGCGTGCCGTGATTGCAACTTCCATCTGTACGATCGATACTGTGACATAACGCACCGTCTTGACGCCAGACCACTCCATCTTAATTTGCCCCTCTGCTTTCATTACGCAGTGTAACCTGGATCCATGTGTTCCTTGTAACCGTCAACTCATTATAGATTTTCCAGTCCTCTTCCCCTTTTGCAGGGGTAGAACGAGGCGCATACGGTCGATACAGAACGGATCAAGCACTTTCATTTCCACTTATGCGCCTGAACTTCAAATTTGCATGAGCTGTCCTTGCAAGTAATGTTCTTGGTAGTGGGTCGGTTGTGCGCCTTGGAGTCCTGCGATGTCTCCGTCCCGCATGTCTCACCCTCCTCCGAGTCAAACGTCTTCTTGAGATGGTTGACGATTAACGATAACAGACTAAACCTCCACTACTTAAACGCCAGCTCACTACTGCCTCAAAAAGATGTCTATTCTGAGACAGCCTATGTCACGTTTGGTACAGTATAGACGATCTGTACCTGGCAGAGCAAGCCAGCGTTGTTACCAAGTGTCTATGGGACGGTTTGTCTATATTTATCTCGCACTGATTGGCTGGGGCTTGTCAATCGCATAACACGACACAAGGGCCCGTTATGGGTTCTGGGCAGACATCGTCGATCCCTCGTAAGACTCATGGCTGACGGATAGCTGATTGGGTCGAGTTTTGCAAGACTCAGCCTATGCCTGTGGAGGTCGTTAACAGAATCCCGATGTGTTGCTCCCATGTGAGGCGGTACAACCCAGTTGCTAGGCAGGAGACTTCATGTTTCTGTCCGCGCTATATCATCACCTTCTGACAACGGACGGACGGTATAGCTCAGTAAAACTTATGCCAGCGCCAGATGTTTCCATGCCGACGCAGCATTCGAATGAGAAGGTTTCTTGTTCATGTATACCAACAGACTCGATACTCACCCACTGTTCCTCAATTTATCTCAAGTATGACCGGCTCTAATTGCCGCTGTCTCAGGAATGTCTCAGCAGGAATATCGAAAAACAGCAAAAATACTCGACTCGAGGCGATGTGGCCTGATAGAGAGCCAAGTTTTGCATTGACAAAATCTGGCGCAACATCACCGCTACTTGGAAAGCAGTGCTGTTGTCGACTATTGACGAAGAGATGTGATTG
This sequence comes from Delphinella strobiligena, assembly GCA_009982845.1. Classification (NCBI taxonomy): domain Eukaryota; kingdom Fungi; phylum Ascomycota; class Dothideomycetes; order Dothideales; family Dothioraceae; genus Delphinella; species Delphinella strobiligena. Next base: position 358,595 of record JAADKB010000010.1, read on the forward strand.
GCAGGGCTACACTTGCTAAGCACCGTGCCTTGGCCTCGAAGACTGGGGTCTTCCATTCTCTTCGCGTCGGAGTGTCACTGCAATCCGTCAAAACGGACGCGGCATACATGAGTTTTCATCGAGCACGCGAACCTGCTATCTCGCCTCGATCGTCCTCACTCACTTCCTGTGCTCCAATGACCTTTTCTTCATGCCAATACCACACGTTGGTCCTTGTCTCACTGCATCGTTGTTGCCTCTGATACTCCATATCCTGTTTGCGAAACGTTGACGATCCAATCCCATCAACCACATTATGCCGACTCGTAGTCAGACAAGATCGACAGCGCTCTATTGTTTCAATCCGTGACTATCAATCGAGCTGTAATCGAATCTAGGGTTATCATATGCTGCTGTGGGGAGGTGGGGTAGGTCGATTCTTGAGTCCCTAGTCTAGCAGTAACGTCTTGAGACAGGTGCATGGAAGTTCCCTCTTGGTACATGTTCTTTGGCTGTCGTGCAAATGGAGTCTTGAAATTGCTCCACCTCAGAATGACATGCCTTTACATCATGTCGGCACGCAAAGACCTTAAAATAGAGAGTTGCATCGTCAGGCCTCGCGGCTCAGTTTCGAGACCTCACGTTCCACAAGGATGAGCCTTGCCGCCACTATTCCATGTCACACTTGCTCTGCCGCCTTCCTATTTCACGCTTCCTCATACGCTTGTCCCACGTCCCAAGTTCAAGCGGTCACCACTTGGCCCCCCTCCCTTTCCAGCAAGAAGAAGACTCCCATGTTACTGCGGCACGGTAGCATGAAAGACTATTGAGCCACTCCGCTCGCCACTCGCCAGATTCGTGTGAAAGATCACCCGACTGTCTCTCAAATTATCACCGTTGTACATGCCTACATTGGAGATTTGTCTGTAGGACATGACTCGTCGATAGACCCAAGGGCTACGTCTGGCTCGCTAGTGGGGCGCCTAGAATCTTGTTTGCACAAGGCATACCGCCAAGGACTGGAATACTTCGACAAAGGGTACGAGAGTGGCGTGTACAGTGCGAGTCTACGTCGCCAAGATACAAGTACGAAGACATGTGGTTACGCCTTCTACGGCGTAAGCCTAGTGCGGTATGTTCATCACGAGCATAGTCTGTCGCCACTATCGAAGCAATCGAGGCTGTCACAAATGCCGAAGAAGAAGCGTACGCAGCCACCAACGAGGGCGTCGGCCTCTGCTGTAAGAAGAAATTGTAGTGGTTGCACTGTATTGATGGCAGCGCAACAGATCTGTTGAGCAGCGGTCTCGGAACATGGCAAGCTGTCGCTGTGAGTGTAGCTGTCATTTCCCGGCTTGTCCTTCATAGTCCATGACATGATAGAACGCGTGAAATTGACCTGCAGCCACGAATGCAAAACAAATATGGGAGACCGTCACCCACACTCACATCTACCAACCATCCAGCAAGCGGCCGGTCACACACCATCCGAAAACCCAACACCACCTATTCGTCGCCGAGGACAACAGCATAGTCCTTGAGAGCAACCACTTGTAAACTTACCAAGAGCAAACAATTCTCAAGAACCAAAATACCATGCCGCATCGAATTCGTTTCCCGAATAGACCACCTGATCAAACAAAAAAGCAAATAAACAAACAAACAAAAAAGATACGTACTTATTCGCATCTTCTAATTGTAGTGAATGGTGTGAATGGTGTAAATTGCTAGCCGTCCAACTCGCATGGAAAAGTTCATTCAGCAAAGCTCGGATGGTTCGATTGCTGGTATGATGAAAACGAGGAGGTAACGAGCAAGGCGTCGAGGTCCTCAGCTCACCGTTTCGTAGCGAATCTATCCGTGGTGTAAATCTATCCATGGTGGAGATTCACAAACAATGTCATCATGTCACTGGAATCGCTGGAGATGGTCGAGATGTTATTGTACTATGTCTCAATCCGTGCTATGCCTTGTATGCAGCTTGAAATTCAATGGTGCTGTAGCAGTGACCGAGGGAGAACCGATTTCAAAATAGCAGGGTCAGAGGAGGGCGACCCTGTCCAATTTCCTTGCTTCTTCATCTCCTCGGACATATTTTAAAAGCGGACATCGATAATTTTCTATCGATATTCATCGTTTTATTGACTGATTCACCTACAAGTCGACTCGACGAGTCGGACTATCCAACTCCCGTCGATTTTAGTCGAGGGAAAGGGTACCGCCCGACTGTTCTAACAACGCCGTTGCCATGGTCATACCAGCGTCGTCCCCAAAGGGACATAACGCAGCCACGGCAGTGCAGAGAAGAGCTAGGAACACCAGACAGAGCGGAGGACTGATTCAGCCTATTCGCTCCCCCAATCCAAGTGATGATGCCGTCTTCGCAGAAGACATGATGAAACGTCTCATCGAAGGAGCGGTGAACGCCCAGAACGACAAAATCAACACCCAGAACAACTTGGTCAACGAATTGCTTAAGCAGATTCAAATTCAGAACGAGACCCTCCATCAGGAGAACATCACCCTACTGGCGACACTTAACGCTAGCACAGAAAAAATTGATGAGCTCGTTAAGAAAAACAACGAACTCGAAAAGAAACTCGAAACTGTGAACGCTGACATAAAGGTCCTCGACACCAAAGTCGACGACGGCAGAACCGCCCTCTCGAGCTTCATACAGTCGAGCCCATTATCGATGGCCGACCCCAATACGGCAGCCTCCCCCCCTACAACCTACGCAACAGCAGTCTCCTTAGGCGAGATCAATCCCTCCTCTTTAGCAACCCAGCCACGCCAAAAGGTGTCCTCCCCGCCAGCGCTGACAACTCCGGAGGGACCGCGCCAGCTTCCAGGAGCTACTATAGACCTAAGACGTATCTCTAAAGAACAACTCGAAGTCCTTAAGGATGGAGCCACCACTGAAGCTCGTATCTAAGAAGCTATCAAAGCCCAGCCAGAGACTAAACACGTTGTCATTAAGGGGATCCAAATCAAGCCCTAAATGATTCGGGTCATTATAATAAACAATCGCAAAGCAACAGACCTCCGCCTAAACAATAAATGGATTTATAAAGTATTTGATAACGCAAGGGCTAGAAGCGAAGATTAGTTCCTAATTAAAGTAGACAACATTAGAAGAGACTCTGTCCTTATACTAGGAACGCGGAAGATCAAACCGACCTTTAGAACTGACTTCAGTACAGCTAATGGATTTACTAAAGTCATATAAGCAAACTGGATCTCTAAAGGAGAGAAATACATAGGATTAATGATTATCCACCTAGCTAGCAAAAATAACGCTATAAGAGCCCTCTCTAAGAGAATAGTTAAAGTAAACAGCTCAATTGCCTTTGTCAATAAATACTAAAAGATAATCCGACTCTAACAATGCTTTAACTACTACAACTACAGTTACTAAGCAGTGAGATACATTAAGGAAACAAAGTGCAGCAAATATATAGGACTATATATAGTAAACAAATGTGAAGCTACTAACCCTATATATATAGTATATAAGGGACTACATACAGCTAGAGATAATAGCTGCCCTACCTATTATAGAGAACTTAATAAGCTCTATAATAGGAGAGAGCTAAATGCAGCTTTAGAAATAGATAAAGAAGGTGAATAGCAAACTGTTACATTTTATTATAATTAGAAGGAGGTTACTATAAGTAACGCTTAATAAAGGACATCTGAATTATTTTAACAAATGTGAATAAATAATTAATAGCCTAATTAAGCATGCTTAACAACTGCTTTTTTAAAAACTATTTAGTAATTCTTATTATTGAACTAAATATCCTTAATATAGAAAATAAACTAGTTATCTATTAATATAGATACTAGAATGCTTTAATACTTTTAATAAGGCAGGTAGGCCCGCTTTATAAAGCATTCTAATCACTTCTTTTTATTTATAAAGACACTCCTTTAATATAGATACTAATAGACTTATTAAATATAACTGCTACAGTTATTGCTATAGGGGCTAGACTCCTTTTCATTATGTTAATATACATTCTAGGAAAGAACTAACATTCCTATACTGAATAAGACCTATAAGAGAGCGTTATAGTAAGGCTCTTAGCATTTAGCTAGTTTATTAGAATAGTAAAGTTAAAATATAGAGAAACTCTCCCTATTGTTATAAAGGGAGACTTCAATTGACACAATTTAATATAGGGCAGTTATAATATTCCCTAGACTTAATATTCTAATAAAGGGGAACCTATTCTTTAATGGATATATTAATATAAAGTATTCTTAGCGCTTTTATAAAATACAGTTATATATCTAAAAGGCTATTTTGGAATAATTATAAACCTTATGCTAGTCTCCTAGTCCTTTAAGTCCTAAATTGTTTAATGCAATTTACACTTTATTTAATACAGCTCTAATTATAAAGCTATTATACTACGCTTTACATATTAGCAAGTTAAGCTAATAAATAAAGTAAGATACAACTTTAGAAAAACAGACTAGTTAAAAGTTAGCAAAGCTATAGAAGCATAGACACTGGCTTAACAGAACCCTAAGACACGTAAAGATGTAGATATAGTAGTATTAGACCTCTAGAACACAGTTAGAAGCTGCATCTGTGAATACTGCCCTTTTACGAACTTATCCCTATATATGAAGGCTTGGTGGGACAACAAGCTGACAGAGCTGCATGACACATACACCTAGTGGTCAGAGCCAGGAAATCACAACATAGATTCCATACAGTAATCAGAGCAAAGAAACGCTCCTACTGGAACGAATTCCTAGCCAAATCCAACAACATCTGGAAAGCAGCTAAGTACCTAGACCTACGGCTTTTAGCCTTTAGCACTATTCCTTCTCTAATTGTAAATAGAGGAGGACAGGAAGTAGAAATTACAGAAAATTGCGAAAAAGTAGCTATCTTAATCTCTATTTTCTTTCTATCTATTCTAAATAGATAATGCAAAGACCTAATTAGGGAAGCTAACACTGATTTTAAAAATCCGGATATTATAAAGAACAAGGTTATAGCTACTCTATTTAAAATAAGCTTTTTTAAAGCACTAGGGATTAATAGTATTCCTAATACAGTATAGAAGAAAATATAGAAGTCAACTAGATAGCTTATTACTAGGATATTTAATGCCTTATACTAGCTAGGATATGTACCCTAAATATAGAAAACAGTACATATTCTCTTATTGCAAAAATAAGGGAAACTAGACTACTATGCATTAAAAGCATATAAGCCTATCTCCCTCCTAATCTTTAGCAAGCTTATAAAGCTAATCCTAGCTTAAAGGTTATTATACTAGGTAGAAACTTTTAATCTTCTATTAGCTACCTAGTTTAGAGCAAAGCTAAAGAGATTATACAACTAGGCCCTACTTCTCCTTATTAAGAAGATTTATAAAGCATAGTAATAGAAGAAGATCCTCTCACTTATTAGCTTTAATGTTAAAGGAGCTTATAACAGAGTACCTAGATTAGTTATACGTAGCTACCTATACGCAAAAGGCATCCTAGAAAGAGTGATAGAATAGGTTAACTTATTCCTTTCTAGCTATAGCGCTACAATTGTAGTAAATAGAAGCAAATTAGAAATAATTCTATTAGCTAAAGCAGGACTTTTATAAAGATCTATATTAGCTTTTATACTATATATCTTCTTTAACGCGTTCTTTATAGAAAAAGGAGTTAATAGCAAAAGAGGCAATATAGGATTTATTAATAACTATTTTTAATAAGCTATATTAGACTTTATTAAACAGAATATAATAATATTAAATAGGAAAGTGGTTTTATAAGCTCTTTAATAGGCTAAAAATAGTAAAGCTATTTTTGAAAGCAATAAAATAATCCTTATATATTTCTCCTAGAACCTAAAGAAGCTAGCAAACGTACCTACTCCTTTTTAAATAGGACAACACTTAGTCCAGCCCTTAATAAAGGAACAAATCCTTAGCATAATCTTTAATTTAGAACTCTGCTTTAAAAACCACTTTATTAAAGTAAAGTTTAGAAATTAGAAAAGTGCTTATTAATTTAAAAAACTAAAATATATTATATTAAAAGCTATATGCTAACTATACCTAGTAATAATAGCGTCTAAAACGGACTATATAGCTTTAATCTAGTACTTGCAATTTATAAGGAGCAAAGCTAACAACAGTATAGGTAAGATCCTTAATCTAATTTATAGAATTAGAGCGTAGGCTATAGTGAAAAGCTTTAAAACAGTCTTAATAGAGGTAGTAAGCGTAGAGGTAACCCTCCTCCTCCCTTATTTCTGTTTTTAGCTAAAGATTAGTAAATTATAAATAGGACTACACTCTCTACTAGACTCTAATTTTATTAAGGTATATATATAAAAGCTCTAAATAACTAGCAGTCCAAAAACGTTTATTTCACCCCTTTAAAAAATCAAATCAGTACTAGAACGCCTAGGCAAATCTATTAAAATAATCCTAATATAAAACACCCCTTTATAGGAAATAGCAGCAATACAACTTAAAAACAGACTAAACACTCTAGATGCTGTATTTAGTAGGTACTAAGTTATAGAAGCAGGCTAGATAAATATATTTGCTAATAGCTCTATAGCTAACAGTAAAGCAAATATAGAACTTGCAATATATAATAAGCGTCTAATCCTATTTATAACAAAATCTAGCCTTATACATAATAACAACTATATTAATAGCACATCTATAGAACTAGTAGCAATTTAGGTAGTAACTATACTAATCAATGCATATTTAGAGGATGCAGACATCTATTTACCTAACACCTTCTAGGCCACTATATAGTTAGATAGCAAAATGGCTATAGGATATATTAAAGATAACTTAATACTAGTTGCCTAGCGCATCTAAGCATATGTGGACTGCTAAGCCAATCTAGGTTATCAGATCCTTATCAAATGGATCCTAAAAATAGCGAAGATTCTAAGCCATTTGCTTACTAATAAAAAAGCTAAAGCATTAACTACACTTAACAGCACAACAGTTAGCTATAATCTTAATGTACTAGATAGCATAGCTAAAGGGTGGAACACATTTAAAAGGACTATTATTAATTAGGCCTGCTAATATTAATAGAATATAAAGAGAAGCCTAAAAATAACAGACAATACTATTTCTAAAAAGTATATATTAGCTTTATATAACATTATAAATAAAAAGGAAGTATTTATATTAGTATAGCTTTATATAAGTCACTTACGCTTTAATAGCTTCCTATATAAAATCAATATAGCAGACTTAGACTAATACAAATGTAGAAGAGGTTTAGAGACTATCTGTTATTTTCTTATGCTCTGCCCTTGTTACAAAAGCTAATGCAGAATACTCGCAGACAGGCTTAGATTATAATACAGTAACGTATTACATATAGTAGAGGGCAGAAACACATACGCTCCTACTAGCGGGCAGTACAGGGATAGACTAGTAGAGAAATAGAAGCCCGACCTTAGCGTAGTTAGAGAAACTATCCAATTCGTACGCGACTTAGGTCGACTTGACTATAGTACAGACAGACGGACAAATGCGACGGAGGCGGAGGAGGAAGAGTCAGAGACCTCGAATAGAGAGGAATCTAAGGAGACGGACGAGGAAGAGGAAGAGGAGTAATCCTATACAAGACTGGATAGAGCCAGTACACCGCAGGACAAAAGCACCCTTTAGAAGGCACCACTATCATTTTTTGAGCTGTAGAATGAAGCAAGGATCCAAGTAACTACCAGATATAGACTAGCGTCAATTCGTCAGGGCTCATGCGACTAGGATGTCGCGCATAGCCAATTGAGAAAATCAAATCAAATCAATCAAATCAGACATATTTTTCGCGAGTAGTCTGCGAGTAGTCTACGAATATTAGGATTGTAGTTATCTGATACGAAGACCTTCTAGCATCTCTGACATTTATTAAGGGAGACTGGTTGATTTATTGTGTTGTTGACATCACGGAGTGTGAAGGCTATCACTTTGCGAATCCTTGGAGCGACTAGCTGATGGTGTGTCTGTTCTTTCTGTGCAATGAGGACGGGATCTATGTAGAGATGGTCATGCGGTTTACTTCTTATGCAAAGGTTGTCTGCTGATACTCGTTCCTTTTAGGACAGTGGACACAAGGTATACCACTATGCTATGCTAAGGTACAAAGCAAATAAACAAAATAGCTCGGCGTGACGCGGGCAGGGTCGAGTGCTGCCGAGAGTGCATTGGACTCCAGACATGCGGGGCACATGAACGGAACGTGCGTTTCACACTGCGGCTTAAGGTAATCGACCACTTGATGATGGTTTCAGAGCTCGCGTTTCGTAGCTTGATCAGTCACGATCGAGGTGAGAGGTGGTGGAAGATTTCTTGCTTGATTTTTGGTACATGTACTGTCTACGAGCTTGAGCTGTGCTGTGTTATACTGTCAAGCAGGCAGTTGTCAGATGGTTCAATAGAGGGAAATGGCGCGTCTCCAGTTAGCAATGATCGAGATATGCTATCCCGATGGATTTTACGATATGCATGTTTGTAGGTCCTCGTATGTATGACCAAGTACTATGAATATCTTGCGTATGGTATAATTTCCTCTTCTTGACGTAACTGGCGTCTTTTGACTTTGGAGTCTGACCTGCTGCTTCCTTCCCCTTCTTGCCATTGCTTGTTCCTTGTCCTTCAAGTCTGGCCCTGCTGCGGTTTGCTGTCTTGCTGTTGGTGTTGCGATGGCGTGAGGCTGTCGTGCTTGCGGTATGTCTAGACCAACACCGCTTTCGAGAGACATATCCGCAAGACCATCGTAGCAAAATCCAGAGGTTGCGGGGGCAGCGACATCGGTTGCAGAAGGGCTTTGCCTGGTCCCTCATACAGCCAGCGTGGTCTCGGATCTTCTTGCGCAAGGCTAGCCCTCTCTTGTTCACAAATGAAGAATGATCTCCCTTCTCCCGTATGCTCTCCAGCTCAGCCAGATACATCCGCAACATTGGCGTTCGCGTCCTGCAATAATATTGGCGTGGTATATTCGAACCACGACATGTCGCAATACCCTTCAAGGAGTCAACAGCGCCTTGACCCTTTCCAACCTCTCGATAGCCGCTTCAAGCCTGTCCAATCTACCTCCTCGATCCTTTCCCCAGCTCTCCAATTTTAAAAGTCTTTGTTCTAGCTCGGCCTTCTCCCTCCGCTCTGTGGCAACCATCTCGTTCGCCTGCTCAAACAGCGTGGCAGTCACATCCTCAATCTCGTTCTCTACATCCGTCGCTTTTTTCTCCGCTGCCTCTCGCATCATTGTTTCCCTCGCCAACGCGGCTTCCAGATCTGCTATCATGCCATGCGAGGACGAGGGCGGCGAGGGCAGCGGTTTCTTGGAGTGCAGAAAAGAGAAGCGAGAGGTGCTCGATTTGTGGGTGAGGAATTCGGGAGCACTCGGTCTGCGTCCCATGTCTGGGCGATCGGGCACGGGGAGGCTTTCCACGTCGATAGGAGTGTCGCTTCTCATGCCTTGAGATTTCAAAAGCCGGAGTTCTTCTTCGTAATCGGCGATTTTGTCGGCTTTTTGTTGGACGCAGAGTTAGTATGTTTTGCGGCTGTGTACAGTGCTTGCGTCCTTGATATGCGTACCGGCTGCCACGGCCTTGTCTTCGAGCATTCGAACCTCGTTTTCTAGTTCCTTTATCCTGTTTGCATTTTCGGGATCGTTGTTGCAAGCCGCGCATCTCACAACCGAACTCCGCAATGAAGAGTGCGACGAGTGCTCATCCATATCCGTCGTATCCGACATCGCGGGATGATTTAACTCGCTGCAGAGGCAAAGGCAGGCCTATCTACAACACCGCCTCTTTTCCGTCCAGGAGTTGTAAGAGAGAAAGGAATAATTAGGAGAGTAGAATCATAACAGTTGGCAGGGGAAAACGTTTGGAGAGCTTCCTTATGTCAGCCTCATACCGCTTTGTCCATCTTTCTTGTCGATTTCCACCCCCTCGCGTTGGCACCGAGGGCACCTCTCGTTCCTCCCTCACTAGCGTTTCTACTTTGTTGTCGATCAGGCGTCAGGGGTCTTCGGCGCCGTTACCGAAATCGCGGGGTGCAGTAGTGACCGCCGCTTTCTGAACTCTATTGTTATAATTTTCCGATAACAGCCAGCCTATTTTCATTCCAGCCACCTCAGATCGAGCCTGTCCAACTGCCTTTCAGCCTCTAGGTCGTTCCTCGATCTCTTGTCCGCTTTGTGCTATGGCGGGCTGTGGCTGGCGAATATGATAGGTAAATTGGACGTCACTGCTGGACTGATGACACTAAATGAATGTCTGACTAAGAAGGCCGTGTTCCGATCAAGATATACTTTATATATAGAACAACTGTTGGTCGTCCCGATGGGATAGGGTGATTCGAGGTGGCCTTCCAGCATATGCTGGCTCCTATGACAGCGGTAATGCTGATCCTTTAGGAATGTCATCACATAGTTTGTCTCGAGCGTGAGAGCTGCGACTATTCAGCGGTTCCGTCATGCTGCTATAAGCAGCGGAGAAGGACAGGGCGTATGGTCCGCATCAATGCAGATCTCAGGAGGACCAGATTATCAGTCCTATCCTGGGTGCTGAGAGTATCGAAGTTGAGCAAGTGCATCGTATCTCGGTTAGCCTGTCAGTTCTAATTCAGGTATGCATCCGAGAGTCGTCAAGCAATCGGAGCATTTCCGTGATCCATCTACCAGAACATTGATCAGCAACTGCTAGCAAGCATAGCTCACACACAGCAGCGACTCAGCAATAGCTGGGACCGTGAATCGTTTGCCAATCTAGGTGTAGGAACGCACGGGTATATTTATATTGAGTGAGTCGACCTCAGATCATAGTGCGAGCAGCGCGCTCTGGAGGCCGATCGTCCACCAGATTGTGAATGTCGGAATCGGAATGATCAGGGGATATTGATCCAGAAGGGAAGACGAAAGCTCGCCGAAGTGTAGCACGTCACTCTCAGATAGCCTTGCCCTACGTACAAGTCTATCTCGATGTCGTCCACCTGTGCTTAAAGCGGAAGGGTGTGCTCAATGGTGGCTTGACGATAGTCTAGTTCTCTCGTGAGATCTATGCTTCGGTGAGATACTAACCCTGGAGAGACATCTACTCAAGGAAACTCTGGACCCGGTGGAGTCTCATGGATCTTCTTTGGATGCTCATCGGATTGAACATAAGGTTATTCAGCTCGCTCTGCCCTGTATTGTATGCATCCCCGGAAAGAGCTTGAGCATTGTCAAAACTTCCACGGCTACTGATGCAGTCACCTCTCAGACAAGTCGAGCTAGATTCTGATCATGGGGCAAGAGGTGAATTTGGCAAGAATAATGGAATCAGGATATAGGACGAGAGATACGCGCGGCGGCGGCTTTCATTCTCTCAACGCCCACGTATAGTCCGGAGAAGTGTTCTTCCAGCGGTTCGGCAATAAGTGGGGCGTGGTGCGACCATCTACTTGAAGACAGAATAAAAATATTGTTGGGCCTCAGATTTTTATGCGCATAATTCCAACCCAGTAATAAACACAGCTCAGCAGAAGCGTTCATCCACGTACTCGATGATTCTTGGCTACTCGCTGGCATCGTCCCAATGCGGTAGTTTCCAGCGAACGCTTTGAGTGCGAAACAGACGGCAGGCAACGATCGTCAATCATACTCGGTTCGACGTCGGCGCTGTAGAGTATTTCCGATTTTTCCTCCACTCTTGCCACGACAGTTGATGAGATACGAGAGTAAACTTGATAATTGAAATGTCGAACCCGATCCAGTGTCCGTCTTCTTCTCGACTTGTTGCAGGTAAGAGCCTGCGCGAAGTAGCACGTTCTCAATCAAGCACTGATAACGATGTTTTCTTATGGAGACCTTCTCAGGATGCACTCGTGCCCTATTATTTCGTTACAAGTAGTTTATCGCGATAAAATGATCCTCTCACACACTGGGGAAAAAGTGGAGCCAGTGCATTCAACAAGATAGCTTTCTCCATGGGACGAGGTCAATATATACAGCTGGTGCTGCTACTGATGATTTTCTTTGGTATCTCAACTCTGATCTGCTGCACTATTTGGTGCTGTGATGTCTTCGGCAACCGACGTCGTCTTCAAGGGCATTGCTCTCGAGCAGGAGCCGATTGAGAAAAAGACTCAGGACTCGAGTGTCGTGGCCGCCGACTCTGATTCTGAGACTGGGGAAATCATCAGAAACTCAAAGGCCGTATCTTCATGGACTATCTTTGCCAGTGCACTTGCCAACTTCTCCGATGGATACCAGAACAACATGGTAAGGCAAGCCTTGGGAGAGTATAGTATAGGTGATGCAAATGCTGACAGGGAATAGTCATCTAGCACAAATGTCATCCTCTCACATACCGTGGGGAAGGCCTATACTTCCGCCATACAGACTCGCATTTCCAACGCATTGCTTGTAGGAGCAGTCATTGGTATCGTAGTACTTGGCTATTTCTGTGATATTTTCTCCAGGAAGGGAGGACTATGGATCACATCTGGACTTGTCGTGATTGGTAGTTTGCTGGCTACTTTGACTTTCCAAGTCGACAGCTCAACTCACAATATGCTTTGGTATCTGACGATCGCCAGAGGAATTGCCGGTGTTGGTGTGGGTGGTGAATATCCTAGTTCGGCTGCTGCTGCTCTCGAGAGTTCGAATGAGAACTTTGATTCGAAGCGTGGTCCAATCCAAATCCTCACCTCGACCATGCAGGCTACTACTGCCGGACCGATCTGCACTTTAGTATACTTACTGTCCTTGATCGGATCGAACAACAACCTCAAAGTTGCTTTCCATGCAATGTACGGCATTTCCATTTTCCTTCCTGTGGGTGTCATGCTCATCCGTATCCGCATGAGAGATGGACTCTTGTTCAGAAAGAGCAATTTCAAGAAGGAGCGTATACCGTATCTGCTGATCGTTAAGCGTTATGGTTGGAGACTATTCGGCACCAGCGCTGCATTTTTTCTTTACGACTTCATCAACTTTCCCAACTCGATCATGTCCAGCGCCATCATCAACAACATCGTGCCTGGAAAGAACGTTCGAACCGTCGCAATCTGGCAGTTCATTCTTGCACTTCTGGCAGTGCCTGGTGTTATCGTCGGATCATACCTTTGCAACAAAATAGGTCGCAAGTGGACTGGAATTGCTGGCTGGGTCGGATATATTGTTCTCGGCTTTATCGTTGGCGGCTGCTACGAGAAGCTGACTGAGAATTCGATCGCGGCATTTGTTGTCCTTTACGGGTTGATGCAGTCCTTTGGTCACATGGGACCTGGCGCCACGATCGGATTGATGTCAGTCGAGCTGTATCCCACTGCGATCAGAGGTATGGCTTATGGCTGCTCTGCTGGATTTGGCAAGGCCGGCGCGGCTATCGGAACGCAGGTGTTCACACCGATTCGTGCTGCAGCCGGTCCTTCGTCAACGTTCTATGTCGCCGGCGGTATCGCTGTTGTTGGCTGTGCAATTTACTTCTTCTTGCCCGAAGGCAGAGATTTGGATTTAGAAGCAGAGGACGAGAGCTTCAAGGCTTACCTCCGTAGCGAAGGATGGCACGGAGTCATCTGAGACATGTTCATTTGGATTATCTAGGTACGGTCAATGGAGTCGAAGGGCGACTGGGCCGCCTTTCTTGTATTCCATCTAATTCAGTCTACCTTGTTCTTCCTGCCCTAACTTCCGACTCGGCCGAATTAGTCTGCCAGTTATCACTTATAATTTGAATCATCAGTGACATTGAGGGTGAGACTTCTTAGTGGACCATGCTCCAGGATAGTCAACTTTTTCATGTGTTAGATGTGATAGGCATTAAAGGGAGACGGAGGTGGGAAAGTGCAGCCGAGGATTCAGTCGGGAAGACGCGACTTCTTGTCGCGAAGTCACGTTGGCTCGAATTAATTAACTTGACAAGCTCGTCATTGGTTACTCTTCGCCATTACATCTATCCCATTGTCATTTTCGCAACACTGTCGCAAACATGGGTAAGGGAACCGACAAGCTGTATGTAAGCTATTGTACCCTCTCATACAAGAAACAAGACAGAGGCTGACCCTTGGTGCGCATTAGATTACTCACAGCGAGTGGTCATCTGAAGATGCCTTTGGCGCCAATGCGGGTTCGAACGTGAACAAGAGGAGTGTACCCACAGCCTTCAAGCGTCTACCATTCAACTTTTGCGCCTTATCACTGCAGCCCTTTCAACACCCAGTCTGCACAGCCGATGGAACCATCTTCGACCTTACCAATATCCTTCCCTGGCTGAAGAAGCATGGCACCAATCCCGCTGATGGCACCCCTCTCAAGTCGGCTGATCTGATCAAGCTCAACTTTACAAAGAATGAAGATGATGAATATGTCGATCCTGTCACATACAAGGTCTTTACCGATAATACCCACATTGTTGCCCTCAAGAACACAGGCAACGTTTTCGCATACGACACCATCGAGCGACTGAACATCAAGGCCAAGAACTGGAAGGATCTTGTCACCGATGAAGATTTTAGCCGAAAGGATATTGCGACCTTGCAGGACCCGCAGAACATCGAGTCGCGGAATATCAGCTCTTTCAAGTACAAACAGGATGGCGCAAGCGTACTTACCCTGGAGCAAGAGGCCGAGCGAAGCGCTGGTGTCAATACGGATGCTATGGGCAATGCTGCAAAGATATTCAAGGCAAAAGAGGCTGTTGCCAAAGCAAGAGCTGAGCGCGAGGCCAAAGCCGCAGGTGATACTAAATCAAGAGCACTGGCCGAAGCTAGGAAGGGCACTTCGAGCGCTGCAACCTCTTCAAACCTTTCGAAGCTGCTACCTTATAACGCTGCAAAATATACGACTGGAAAGGCTGCTGCTTCATTCACCAGTACTGGCGTCAGTGTACATACAGGAGGCGAGCGGGCCTTGCTCTCGGACGAGGAGTACATGCTCAAGCCAAAGCGGGTCAAGATCAAAGGCTACGCTCGCATGCAGACCAATCTTGGTGAGCTGAACGTCGAGCTACATACCGAGAGCGCACCCAAGGCAGTCTGGAACTTTGTTCGTTTGGCACAAAAGGGTTATTACAAGGGCGTGAACTTTCACAGAAACATCAAGAACTTTATGGTACGCTATGCTCTGACATTGTTCCAACTATCTGCTAATAAAAATACAGATCCAAGGCGGCGACCCGACGGGCACAGGACGAGGAGGACAATCTATATGGGGCAAAAACTTTGCAGACGAGGTTGAGAACGCATACGTTCATGATAGTCGCGGCATATTGTCCATGGCGAACAAGGGCAAGGATACCAACTCTTCGCAATTCTTTATTACCTACCGTCCTGTACCCCATCTCAATCGCAAGCACACCATCTTCGGTCGGGTGGTGGGAGGCATGGATACATTGTCGAAGCTGGAGAATGTGCGAACAGATGATAAAGATCGTCCAACGGAAGACTGTATCCTCGAAGATGTTGTCGTCTTCGTCGACCCTTTTGAGGAGTGGCAAAAGGAGCGAACAGAAAACGATATCAAGCAGCAACAAAAGGATGAAATCGCTAGGCAAGGCGGTACCGAAGATGACAAGACCACCTGGACCGGCAAACGCATACGGCATGATGGCACTGTCGAAAGCCAGGAGAGCAGTGGCGGCGTTGGCAAGTATTTGAAAGCTGCAGTCGCTGCTCCTGTCGAGGAAGACGAAATAGTCGGAGAATGGGACGAACCGGAGATGCCTGCGAAGAAGAAAGTCAAATCTGGTGGTTTTGGTAATTTTGACAGTTGGTAGCCTGCTTTGCAAGACTCCTTGTTGTGAATGATATACCCATTCCTCTGATCTTCTGAACTGCGCTTGCTTTGCGCATTGCATTTGCTGAATTGCATCGTGACTCTTGTCTGCATCTTGCGCTATGCTTGGCATGTGGGTTCCATCATCGATCGTGTCGCGGCCTCTTCTCGTCTCTGCCACCTTGTCTGTCATCATCTCTCCGCCTGCGCTCTCCCACAGCCGACGCGTTTGCCCCGGAGGGCCCTTCCTGATCATTTTTGAAGCGATCCATCCCACCACCTGGTCTACTCATGTCTGCAAAGTTCTCGCCCCATCTACCTGTATCTTCACTCTTCATATCCCTGTATTTCGTCCTGCCCTTCTTTCCCAACTTGGTCATATCCCTGATTTGCATGTATTGTGGCAGCAATTCTCGATTGATGGCATCATCGACGTATCTCGCACCCATGATGTCCCTCCTCTTGGCCGCCTCTTCTGCCTCTCCACCTTCACCCTGGAAGAAAGCTCCCTTGTGGAAGTATTTCTGCATGAAGCCCATCTGACCCTTGCCTTCCCTTTCTGCCTTTTGAGCTTCAATGAACTCTTTATCTTCTGCTTCGCGTTCCGCTGCACTGAGGTTTCGGCGACGCTCAACCTCTTCGCGCTCCTTTTCGGCTTCTTCGATAGCGGCGCGCTCACGCTTGACACGCTTCAGCTCTCGTAACTTCCAAGCCGCGCGCTCGGCTTCGGGATCCAGGCCATCTGTGTCGTCCACATCGTCTGCAACTGCGTCATCGTCATCATCCCAGGCGCGATGGCCGGCAGCTCGTTCGGCAGCGTCCTTTTCTATTTGCGCTTGCAGCATCTCGTCGGCCTTTTCTTGCCGTCGACGCTCCTCTTCTGCGGCTATCTGTTCCGCCGTCTTCTCCGCCGTTGCTGATTGCTTTCGTTGGTTCTTTTTCACAAAGGTCGGCGCTATGAATTTTCGTTGCCGTGCTTCGTCTTCTGAAGACTCCTCCTCTTCTGATTCTTCTTCTTCGCTGCCCTCTTCTTCGCTTTCCGAGGCTGTGACGAAGCCATCTTCTGCTTTCTGCGCTTGCTCTGCTTCACGCGCGCGCGCTGCGATGGCTTCTTGTCGTCGCTTTTCTAGCTCTTCTTTACTTAGGCCAGCGTTGATTTTTGGGAATGAGGTTGCTTTTGGTGCCAGCGCTTTTGCTGTTTGACTTTCCGCTTCAGAGTCGGATCCGGAGTCTTCTTCGGAGGAGGATGATGGCTCCTCTGCGCCTACCGGTTTTCCTGGTCGATAGCGTAGCGGTGCCAGTGGATTGGCTGTCATCTTTTTGAGTGGCATCTTGGTTGATTGTGGTTCAAATGTGATATTGTGGGACGCGAGGTGTTCTTGCGGGCAAAGGTAGCTCCAATAACGTCTCAAAACCGGAGAATGTACGTTGCTTGCCTGTAGATATTTTGATTGTAGACAAGCCAGGTACTGTATGTTGAGTTGTTCACCTGTTCAGTCTGCATCATTTCGCCAAGATTTCTCGAAGATCTGGGGAAGAGGTGAAACCTTAAAAAGTACCACAGTATAATAATAAGTATAGGCACGTACCTTACCTTACCTGTTAAGGCTTAAAAGGCAATCACTGCCGTAATGCCGCGCCGCCTGCCGCACCTCCAGTACATGAAACACCTGCGTGACCACTACTAAGTCCTGCGCCCGACTTTGCGACGAACTCAGGTTACCATTAAGGCCTTTTTGCAGAGTTCACCTTGTACAATTCTGTCGCTTCCGTGGCATCCGCGCTCTTGCAGTATCCGCCTTGAACTCTATGTAACCCAAAAAAGGTATTCTTGGCGTTTCGACTGAAATCACGTCATTTTATCCTTCACCTGCAGATACAGGAAAACTTATTAATAAGGCATCCCCCTGCCTCGAACGGTAAGGTAAGCAATAGCGATCGCTTCACTTGCCCAAATATCGTTCTCGTTTCTTGAAAAAAGTCACCTGGCCTCACAACTCCTAGCACTGAACCCTGCACTTTACAAATCATTACAAGTGAGCGATAAAAATGGGTTTGATAGTAAGTACCTGGCTTTTCTATGGACATGTTCGCCAAACTCTACTCACAACAATCGTGATTTAGGGCGGCTGTTGTCTTGCTTTTCTAGCAATTTTCTTGCCTCCTTTCCCAGTACTTGCTCGAACTGGTTGCAGTCACCATCTTCTATTCGCCTGTATCTTTACCATTCTCGGTTGGATACCCGGCATTTTCTATGCCTGGTATATCATAATCCGCTTTCCAGATGGCAAGCATCGCAGATCGAAACGAGAAAGAGAAGTCGTTGTCGTTGAGAGGCGTAGCTCTCGCAGCCACCATGGTAGTGATCATGGTCGGCATCATTCCGGTCGTCACCATAGTCATGGAGTTTATTATGCGGCTCCTCCTGCTGCTCGGGGTCTTTATTACCCCCCGCAAGAGACAGGCTATACGTCAAGACGTTATTGATGAACCGGCACTTGATAGCTTCACGTTTGATTTCACCTTTTCAGACAGATTACTAGGGCCACGTCAGGGCTTCTCGAAGGATTTGAGAAGTCGTGTTGTTGCTAATTGGCTACATTCGAGATCAAATCAAGCATTCCGTGGTTGTTCCTTTAATCCGCCTATAACCTAGGTTACTGGTCCCTGTCGATTGAGCGTTGTACTGGTTATATGGTGCACGGACCTTTCTCCTGGTCGGGCGAAAGCGTTACCAAGAATGGATAACCAATGCTGTTCTAGCCCCTACCGTGCTTCGCAGTAATAAAGCAAGAGCAAGTCTGCACCATTAACATCTTTCTATTCGCCTCTTCGCCGTTCCTTGTCAAAGGTTCGTTGTTGGCTCAAGCAGCATATCTCCAACCTCACATGACCATATCGTGGACTCGCCACACTTATTCCACAGGAGACGACTAGCCATAACGCAGGACATTGAGAACAATCGAAAATCCCCAACCTCTTGGAATACTTGGCCGCCGCTATGAACACCCCAGATCTCGATGTCTTGACCAGATGCACATCGGAGCCTGTCCTTGTGCTTTCGTCGTCGGGTTTGATTCTGGCAGCAAATGAGGGCGCTGGGAGATTCTTGGGATTAAAGAACAACAGAAACAATTCAGATCTACTCATAAATCGCTCGATATTCGACATTGGCATACGGTTAATACCGGCCCAAGAGGTTGTATCTCCAGATTTGAGTTCCTTACTCAAGCTTGCTGCATCTCGCATGATTCGTTCGTCTGCAAGAGATTCTCGAATTTCAGGCCTGTCCGATTACGATCTTCATCGGTTAGAACAAGAAACCACAAATTCTTTCTGGGATGACGAAGATGAGTTCACAGCAGATCAAGAAATTGATGTCTTGGTATCGAGACGTGCCGAAGCTTCCGAACCTCATCAAGATGAATTAAAGCGACCCTTGCCACCACTCTTGGCACGCATGTGTGTTAGAGCCTTCATGTCAAAAGAAAGTCTGTTATTCATCCTCACATTCCATCGCCCCGGAGCCCGGCGGCCAGTCAATCAGTCCCCTTACATGGTCGAACAGCAAAGAAGATCGTCTTCAGCTTTCCTCGACCTTCCAGGTCCGATCATGCAGCGTGAAAAGGAAGACACATCGCTTGATAGCCTCGTTCTGCACTGTGCTGGTTATTTAGACGTGGATGGCTATGCCTTGTACCTTACACAGTCTTGGTACGATATGACAGGATTGACCGAGAAGGAGAGTCTCGGGCTTGGGTGGACGGTAGCAGTTCATCCGGACGATATCGAAGCTATGAGGTACAACTTCCGTTGCAATGTAGGAGATAATGCCGAGACCTTGACATACGAGGCCAGATATCGCATGCGAGACGCATCGTATCGGTACTTCCTTGTTCGAGGTCGTGCGCTCAAGGATGAGGCTGGCATTACGACGAAATGGTATTACGCAATGATGGATATCAACGACTATATAGTGGAAAGACATACGATCGAGCGCCACAGAAAATCCGTCATCAGTCTGCTGTCTCAAGCAGACGTTTCTTTGTGGGGAATCAACAGAGCCTACGATCTTTATATCCGCGAAGGAGGGCTGTCCTGGAGCCCACCTCACGTTGAGAAGTGTGCTGAGTCGACACAGTCCATTGATGGTTTCTCAGATGATCCGGAAAGACGTAGCGAGATTCAAAGCACACTCCAAAAAGTCCTGGAAGGCAGATCGCCCATTGAAACCCTCGAGCACCAAGTGAACGACCGCTGGTACCGGACTATGTTTATGGCCGAGCTCGATCCTCACTCAGCCAGCACAATCGACAAGCCGAGTGTCCGGGCAGTGCTTGGTTTGACAATGGATGTCACAGACGCCAGAGCGCGAACGACGCTGCAGGTAGAATGTGGACGCCTTATCGCAAACGAGCGTGCTGCCAAGGACTCTACGAAACTCAAGAGCCAGTTTCTCGCCAATGTAAGCGCTTGATATTGCACAGAGCATAAACCACATTACTGACTATGCCAGATGTCTCATGAGATCAGAACTCCGATCGCTGGTATAATTGGACTGGGAGAGCTTCTTCAAGACTCTGTGCTGAACGTAGAACAACGTGAACTCACGAACGGGATTCAGCAGTCAGCTGGATTCCTCTTGACTCTTATCAACGATATCCTCGACTTTAGCAAAATCGAATCCGGACACATGGACATTGAGGCGGTTCCTTTCCGACCTTCCAGACTCGTCCGTGACCTACGGGCGTTGATGGAACACCAGACAAGGGAGAAGGGCCTGGACTTGATCTGTCATAATAACGTGACAGAGGACATGACAGTCATGGGCGATCCTGGACGTGTGAGGCAGGTTCTGACAAACTTGTTGAGCAACAGTATCAAGTTCACCAGGAAGGGATCCGTAACGTTGAGTGTCAAGATGCACTCTGAGCAGAGCTCGCAAGGACAGGAGAGAAGGAACTCTAGGTCACTTCTACAAATCCCTCAAAATGAGGGCGGCAGAAAATGCACCTTACGATTCAGGGTCGAGGATACGGGTTGCGGCATAAGTGAAACATCGATGCGAAAGCTTTTCCGTCCTTTCGCTCAGGCAGACCCATCAGCAGCCAGAGAGTTCGGCGGCACAGGGCTTGGACTAAGCATCAGTAAGCAGCTTGTCGAACTGATGGGCGGAAAGATCACGCTAGAGTCAAATCTGTCGCTAGGCACAGTCGCCACAGTAGAGATCCCTTATACCTGCACCGAGCAGCGGGAACGTTCCACTATGGACCCAGGCAGATTCGCCAGTGCACCAAACACATCCAGCCCGACCTTCAGCACCGCATCCCTGAGCGTCTCCTATGCCGGTTCCACACCTTGTCCCAGCGACCCAGATACAGATAAAGGCCCCAGCACACCACCCACCCCACCACCAGCCTCACTTCCACCATCCTTTGACGCTGGAAAACCCTTTCCCGAACGGACAAAGTCCTCCGACACCCGCTCAAAACATATTTTGATCGTAGAAGACAACCCGATCAACCAGAAGATCGCCCTCGCACACATCAAGAAACTAGGCTACACGGCCTCCGCCGTCTGGAACGGCCAAGAAGCTCTATACTACCTGGACCCCTGTCTCCAGGATCCCTCGGCGCCAAACATTGTCCCCGACATCATCCTCATGGACTGCATGATGCCCGTCATGGACGGCTACGAGGCGACCAAGATCCTCCGCAACGATTTCGCGCGCTTCAGTGGCCAGCTCAGGGAGATTCCCGTCATCGCCATGACCGCGTCTGCGGTCAGCGGTGACAAGGAGAAATGCGAGGATGCGGGCATGGATGATTATCTCACCAAGCCCGTGAACAAGGACACGCTTGAGCGGGTCATTCAACGATGGACCGTACAGTGAGATTTCCGTCACCGTTTGCGTTTCTCAGCAAAGGACACGGCGGGAACAGAGCCCTTTTCTTCTCTCTCGGCGCGAAAAGGAGTCCTGCGAACCTCTTATTGTTATTTCCGGATCCCTCTGTCTTTTCGTTTTTCCCCCTCTGCTTGTTCATTCATAATCGTATACCCCATTATCGCAGACCATGTAATTGCGAAAGATCTCACTCAAGAAATGAGAGAAGTAGTAACTTAATATCAAATATCCTCCAACCAATTTCTCATGCTCAACCCGACCCCACCACTTAATCTCACTCTATCCTATCCCCCGTTCCGCTCCAGATATCTCATAGCAGCCTTCCGCACCTAGATCTTCATCACTTGCCCGTGGCGTTCATGGGACACTTTTGCATGCCCGAGTGATAGCGTCAATACGCCGCGTGATGCGTACCTTATTCGTGCCCGAATCCCGAAATAATCAATGCCTCAAGGCGGACCGGTGCATGAAGGGGAGTTTACCCACCCGCGCGATAGTGTGATCGGTCGAACAAGCACAATATCCGGTGCAGCCGACGCGATGGGATTACCGTTTCTTTTCTTCTATTGATATCCTTGTTTCTACCGAGTTCATGATCCAGTCATCCGCGTCTATCGTTCTTCTCATTCTCCGTCACGAGCCGGACCTCGTCACCCCGTCATTCGTCTTGGTGGGTGGAAGAGTGCTGCTTTCTCCACCGAGATGTCTTCGGCTGACCAGCCTCCAATGTGCAATTCACCGGTTCTGTTTCGCCTTTATGCAGTCTGATGGGTGGGTTGGTGGGGCCTGGGATGCGGGAGTTTGAGCTGGGGAGCACGCTGTCTAGGATATGATTTCTTGGTGTGTGGATGTTGCAGAGAGGAAGGCCGTGATTGCGGGATAGCTGAGATTCAGCGCAGTCGCGGACAATTGTGACTAAGACCGAGCAAGTTTATATCCCTTAAGCAGTCAAAACAGATTGCCAGTTTCGATGATTCGATTCATCTGTTCATATGTCCATGTCAGGTGCTTGTCATTTTAGCCCGGCTGCCATCCGACTAGTCCTGCAAGATGATGTGGCGCCTGATGCATGGCAATGACGGCGGTCTTGTTCGGATCTTTCTCCAAATCTTCCTGTAGGATGGCCCATATCGATGCTTTTAGATTTGACGGCCCACCGTTGGGTTTAGCCAGCTCGTGACTTGGCTTTGCCATCTTCACTTCCGAAATCAAGACATAATGATGTAGAGAATAAGGTGTTCGAGAAGAAGCAGTCCAATCACCTTAAGCCTTTTTTTATCTGTGGTAAGAAATGGGAAAATTGACATTACAGGAAGTATCACAGGTCTTGTACTTATGTCTTCAACCTTGTGGCGACCAAGGCTAATGTAACCCCGCAATGGGTGGTTTAGTGACCCTCTCGTTAAAAACAATTTTTCTTCATGAGCCAACTGCTGTACGAGGCGTCCATCAGGCCAGCGTCATAGAGGTTCCGAGTGCTCAGAGGACAGCCCAGGCCGGTGTCGGGCGGTAACCACCTAGCCAAAAGACCGTACGATCCCTCGCTAGAGTGATCATAGCCATACTTCAACCCCACACCGGCCCTATGATTATCCGACAACTTGCACTCTCACCTCGTACTTCATAAGACCTCTTCATTGATAGCTCTATACACCAACATGCTCATGACGGTGTTGCTCGAATCGCGACTTCCCGTCAAACGCATTAGAAAATCAGTCCTACCAACACCGGACTTGGTTTTACTTGAACGCAGCCTTCCCGTGCTCTTCCAGACAGTCCCGAGTTGCGGCTTTCAATGATCAGCCCAATATGCTGCGTTGCATGCCCGTATGTTGGACTCAATATTAGTTGCGAGACTTTAACATCTTGGTACTGAAATCTCGAGCAAAGTGTGAATTTGAGTGTGTGCTCTAGCGCCATCCGCTGCACAATCACTCTTTGACAGGATGTATCTCTTTCTTTTGTAGGTCAGCAAACTATCTAGAATATAATAGTCTGTATGGCCCTCTTAGGTAGCTCTGAGATTTCAAGCACTCAGCCACCAAAAAAAAAAATACAGAGCTGTATCTCCACGGTTGGACAAATCAGATAATTCAGCTCCTTCGCTTCACTTCAGTTCTGTTCTACACTTCTCCCGAGATCTTCGCGGATCATGGAGAGCCACAGTACAAACGATCTGATTATTCTACAGCTAGGCTTGTGTATATCGACACTACCTTTGGAGGCTGTGGTCATTTTGGCTGGTCGAGACTTGGCATGTGAAAGGTGAGGGTCGTGAATGATCAAGTGAGGTGGAAGTGAGCGCTCGCTCGTGATTCTCACATTATGGCAGCACAATAAGCCCATGCGCTATTGTCACGAGCCGTTTCGACAATGTCCTCGTCAGGTTGCACATTTGTCGCCATCTTCTCGACATCCCTCTTCACCATCTTCACCAGAAGTCCTGTATATTTGTTCGACACTGACTTAATCTTCCTATTTGCTATATTCATCTTCAACTCTCGAGACATTTATTTTTGAAAAGGTGTGTTTCCGACAATCCAAGCGCTTACTGCTCACTTGTGCACAACGACTGACTTTGTAGCCAAAAAGTAACAGGAACGATGGCCGGTCCAACGCTCCTCGAACTCCCCCGCGAAGTTCGTGATCAGATCCTCGAAGAAGTCGTTAGTGACGGCTCCTTGGGAGACGCTTGCATCTCGATGCGCAGAAGTAAGCTCAACTCGGTCAATGGCAACAAGACTGCGAACTTTGTGCCTTTCGTTGTCGCACACCATCCAGTCCTGGCCGCATGCAAGCAACTGCACGAAGAAGGTCTAGACAATCTGTTGCGTATCAACACCATCAAGGAGAACTTTCCACTCATCGACGAGACTAAGGACAAGCCTGGAGAGCCCGGCTTCATCGACATGCTCAAGCAGATGGGCAAGGATCGCGCCAAGAAGATGAGCGTGGGACTCATGCCCCCTGCTCGCACGGGCAGAGAAGGCGGTACCGTTGTGCAAGACGAAATCTGCCTCGCTCATCTGAAGCAGGCCGAGCAAGACTGGAACATTGCCAAGGGCAGATTGTTCTACGAGGTCCGTTACAGCTGTATCTTTCTTGGCAGCGACGCGAAAGGATTTCTCAAGCATACTCTTAGGCAAGAGAGATGTCAGTCAGCCTTTGAAATGATCAAGGGTTCATGCACCGTCAGAGTCATCTGTGGAGATGTGGCGGCTTCTTTGCAGAAGCTCGAAGACTCTCTCCAGTCCTTCGCTGTCGAATACGCTGGAGAGAGAAAATTGGATGTCAACATGAACATCATCCGTAAAACCCACAACGAAATCCTCTGGACCATGGCCGATACTTGGGGAATAGTGTTTTGAGTACACAAGGTTAGTTCTATCGATATACAGGTCTTTGTTGGTTTATTTCAGAACTGATGAGTCACAGAAGAGTCACCTCGCTCGAACCCGAATCAGGCCCTGTCGACTTCGTCATCTTTCTTTGGTTACTGGTAGCTAGGCATGAATGCCGTGGAAGAATGAACTGATGGGTTCTGAACGTGAGGGAAATATGAAGGGCGGATGTTGAATGGCAGATGTACTGCCATTGGGGCGACGGCTCCAGAAAGCACTCAAGGCTTATGATTGCTTGGCTCTCAGTACAGACATACAGGTTGCATGCTTGAAGTTTTTTTTTTAATGGCGATGGCATTATATGTCCTAACGAGAAGTTGATTCTCAGGACTGACGAGAGACTACAATCATTTGATCTAGCTTAGGTATCCACACTCTCTTAATAAATTGACATTGAAACGTATGCCAGTCCATTCCATGCAGGTACAAGGCGGAGGTACTCCTTTGATTTGCTATTTTGACTTGTAACGATAATACTGGTCCCAAGGTCGCAACTATCTTACGAATACGGAAAGTCTGGGTACAGTAGCCATGGCGGTGTAATTAGAGCTCAATCATTATACCCAAGCGTATTTCGACTCGCTAGAACACAATCCATCGAACGACCGAGTTCTCATCCTTCAGTAATATCAATTGGCACACGCTGTACCTCCTTCGTCGCCTCCTTCTTCAAAATCATCATCTTCAACAACCCCTGACTCAATCTCGCCTTGACACTTTCCTGCTCGACATCATGCGGGAACGTGAAAGTACGAAGATAATGCCCAACATGCCTCTCGCAAGTCCACTGCCTGACAGCAGACCGATCCTTCAACCTCGCCTTCTGGTCCTTCCGAGACTTTCCCGAGGCAGTCCTTTTCGGCTCCGCTGGTCTACCATTTTCTTCTTCGGGTGCTCTGGTCTTGGGCTCGGTTTCGATTCCCCATTCTGTCTCGAGGTCGACTCGAGAGACATTGGCTTCGATGGAGATGGTGCGCGGGCCTGTCCATTCGACTTTGATGTCCTCGGTTGTCGAGACTCCGTGGAATTCTCCTTCGAGGAAGTAGGCCTCGGATGTTTCACGGACGTCGAAGAGGGGCGCGATGGTGTGTTTGTCGCCGTGAGACGTGATGAGGCGCGGTTCAGAGCTTTGATGGATGAACGGCGTGAAGGGTAGATCGAACCAAGAGGAGGGCTTGTGCTTGGGCCAGGTAAACAGGCGGAGTGGGTCCTCGTGGTGGGGAGGTGGCGGGGAACCAGGATGATCAGGGGTGAGAGGGAACGTGGTCGCCATGTTTTCTTGGGAAGTTTCAGGATGGAACTAGACAATATGAGATAAGATTGCGATGTAGAAATGCTGGGAGTTTATCCGAATATGTATTGCAGGAACAGGCTAGACAGGTGGACATTTTTGAATTGTGATATACAGCAGGATTTGTAAGTGGTGTGATTGAACCACGAGAACTGCATGATTTTTCGAAACAGGTGAGGATTCGCAACGAGGTGTAATGATATTTTGACGGGAGCAATCGGGATCGGAAGACGAAAGGGAGCAAATGAAATCCTGCACACTTATCTTTCTGTTACATTCTTCTCTTGTAGCATGTCGCATTTCACGACGTCCGAGCCTTTTCTTTCTCGCGTTTGCCTATATACTGAGGAAAAGGTCGAACCACTGACAGGTGATCCGTCATGGCCAAGGTTAATCCCGTGATTGGTGCCTGCAGATGCTTGGCTCGACCTCGTGCTTCCTACGTCATGTTAAATATACTAAATCTTGTTCATATTCAAGCTTGAAACGTAAGGTATTTGTGCGCAGTTCGATTCAGGCACAACAATGCAAACAAACAAAAAAAAGGCTGTTGAGCGGCTTTTGATTTGATCACGAAAAGTGCGTCGAGATATCGAAGACACAAGACGGAGGAGGTGTTAGAATAGAGTGTACTGAGTAAGAGCTTGAAGACGGGCATTGCGTGAGGAACATGTGATCAGTAAGGTATGCAGCTTCAGTACACTCGCTTGGGCAACATATGCCATACATGTATGATATAGTAATAACTCTTCTACTTCTTCTCCCAACTTGTAATAACACATCACCCTATCATTCACCAACGCTCATCACAGAACATCACCATTTTTCCGGGCAACCAACATCATTCTCGTCTTTTTCATTCTCACGTCTCTGTCGCCCACCCGATTTACTAACATTCAAGACTTCGTAACGCCTACCTTAACGTCTCCTCTTTCATGGATACGAATGCTGCTGTACTTCAGGAAGAATTGATTTTGTCTTAGCTCCTCAACTCTATCGAAGCGGGGTATCTGTTGATAGGCACTGCAAGCTGAACACGGCTGTTGCGCAACATTTGTAAGCAAGTGGCTGTCTTGCGTGATCACGTCGGTATCCCGACACTGCCAGAAAACTTGACGGGGAAAAGAAGAGCAGGTGCTCGCTACGATACAGCAGGATATCTTGCTAGACCATATACCGCGTGCGCCCTTTGGTCAGTAGAGCTACTGTACAATGAGGTCTTGTGATACCTCATTTCTGCATGGCATGCTACCAGCGTATCAGAGAAGCAGAGTTGTACAGCGAGGCGAACGGGAGGACCACTATCCTGCAGCCTCCAACACAAGATGAGCGATACGAATCGTTTGTAGGGCTAAGAAGGTTGTCTTCAAATTCCTTGCCTCCTTATCACGAGGATTATCCGCTGCCAGATGAGCCTTCCTCCGCTCTGGTGATCTGGACTGTCATCCCTGCTCTGTTACTTGCAAAGTCTCACATAACCAAGTGCCGCAATAGTAATATGATGATAGTCCTTCAGGCGTGTTTGTCGGAAATGCCGATGGTTCCTTGGAAATTGCATGGAGCCAGAAGATAGCGTCCGAATTCAGTTCTTTGTCATCAGTATCATGGCTTGTCACAAGTTACCTTCTTGCACAATGTGCAAGTCAGCCTCTGGTCTGTCTTACTGACCGCGGCAGTGTATCTCGCACCGACAACAGGCAGTATGGGAAACTGAGCGATAATTTTTCGGTCGCAAATCAAACCTCACCGTCTCTTACATCTTCTTTGCAGCAGGATGCTTCCTTTGGCAAGACTGTTCTAAGGAGTGTTACATGACAGTGCCTGATAAGATGCGGTGGAATCGGCCAGACATACTGGCAGGTACTGGGCTGCAGATATCTACAAGCCCATCGAAGGATATGAGGGCGCCCATCGTTTTGATCCGAATGCGACGTAGACTTAGGAGGAAGAGTCGGCTCTAGTCAGGAGGGTATGTGCTACTACTACAGGTTGAGCACAATATATGCTGACATCTCTTGCAGCTCGACTGGAGAATTGCCATCCCAGCTTGTCTCATGTTCTTCGCCCTTCAACTAGATTGTGGTAACATCACACAGGCCGTCTCCGACAACATTCTGAGTAAGAATATCACGTACATAGAAGTATTCCCAACCTGAACCTGTGTACTGCCGAGTCGCCCAGAGGATCTCAAGATACCACGAACGATTCCAACAACGGACAAACTACCTTCTACTGTGCTTTCTTGTTCGCAGAGTTGCCCTCGCAGCTGATCAGTAAGAAGCTCGGACCTGATGTCTGGATCCCAATCTAAATGGTCGCTTGGTCTGTCGTTGCAGCTGCCCAGTCGCACCTGGTTGGCAGGACCGACTTTTACATCTGCCGTATGCTACTTGGCGTTATTGAAGATGGCTTCATCCCTGATGTCATTATTTACCTGTCTTACTTCTTCAAGAACAATGAACTTCCGAAGTGTTTGTCATGGTTCTGGACGGCCTATCAAGCAACATCAATTGTGGGTGCCTTCCTTGCTTACGGAATATTTCACCTCGACAACAACAGCGGTTTGGAGAATGGTTGGCGTTACGTCTTCGCTATTGAGGGTGACATCACCGCATTCATCGTTATCCTGACTTGGTTCTATCTGCCGCCATCGCCCACCCAGACTGCAAGTGATGGTCGCTTCAAGAGCTGGCTGCGCCCAAAGAATGGCTGGTCCTCTCAGCACGAAGAGGTCATCATGGTAACCCGTATTCTGGAAGACGATCCTGGAAAGGCAATCATGTACAACAGATAAGGTCTGTCGATCAGGGCGTTGTGGAAGGCCCTCTGCGACTTTGACCTGTGGCCCGTTCACCTCACCGGTCTGATCTGGACAATTCCCATGACTCCTCCATCAACGTACATCACCCTCACGTTGAAGGCACTTGGCTACACAACTTTCCAAACCCAAACCAACCTGCTCACCATCCCCGCCTAAGTCTTGTTCGTCCTGCAACTTCTCTTCTGGACATGGGCATCAGAGAAGCTCAACCAGCGCTTGCTCATCGGTCTCATCTCTCAAATCTGGGTGCTCCCTCTTCTCGTGGCTCTCGAAGTCCTTCCCAAACATTTCAACGGCTCCAATTGGATCAAGTGGGTAATCTCGTCCCTCATCGTCGGCTACCCATACGCCCACGCTGTTCTTGTCGCGCTCACGTCTCGAAACGCGGGTAATGTCCGCACACGTACTGCCGGCTCCAGTGTATACGACATGTCCGTGCAAATGTCATTCGTCATTTCGAGTCAGATCTACAGTACCGACAATAAGCCATACCATCACAAGGGCAACAAGGTCTTGTTGGGCATTGCAGCTTGGAACATTGTACTCTTCATCGCAGCCAAGTATTACTACACTGCCAAGAACACCAAGCGCGATGCGGTATGGAACAGCTGGACCAGAGAGCAGAGAATCGAGTACCTCGAAACCACCAAAGATGAGGGCAAAAAGCGATTGGACTTCCGATTTGCTTCTTAGAAGCAGTCTTTGGAGTCATGTTCGGAAAGTACGACCGTAAAACCTGGATTGGAGAATTGGATTGGAGAGACGAGGACGTCACACTATATTACTAGAATAAAGTAGGATTAAATCGAATAAGCAGCTGCCACTTCTATTAATGCATTGAGTCTAGTCTAGACATCTGTTACAAAGTGAGAAGCTCGACTTCTTGATCTCCTTTATAACCACCAGGACTATCCTCAGCACAAGACTTTAGCACACCAGGCCTTCTTAGTCGTAACAGCCTAGACGGTAATGGTGTTAGAGTCAAGAGTAATCTCAGACCCAGCATACAAGCCTCCATTCACCGTTGCGCCCGTCTTAGCCGCAATACTCGCGCCCGTCAGCACGTTGCCCTCTAATGTACTGTATGTGCCTAGAGTAGCCGAGCTACCAATGATCCAATAAACATTAGAGGCCAGGGCGCCATTGACCAGATCCACATTCGAGGACGTAGATGTGATGAGGTCCTTGGCAATCTGGAAGACCCAGGTGCTGCTGCTGTTGTCCTTGCCGTTGAGGGTCAATGTGCCGGTCAAACCGACGGAGCCGTCGTATTTGTAGATGCCCGCGGTGAGGTTGTCGCCGCCTAGAGTGGCTGAGGCTTTGTCGACTGTGGCGACTAGATTCTGGCCTTGGGTGAAGGCAGCGGCGGAGTCGGCTTGGGCTGTCGCTGTTGTGTTGTCGTTCATGTATGTGGTTCCCACTACGTCACCTGGAGGAAAACCGGTGATACTGTGATTGTTAGTGGATATTTGGCAATGAAGAACGGTGGTGCGTTTACCTGGTTCCGGTGGTACCGAGATCACCGGTTATGACTGTGGCTCCGGTGTTGGTGATGCCTTGTGGGGCGAGACCGCCAAATTTAGCTGCGGCTCCGAGATCGATGAGCTGTAATGATTAGTGGTTTTCAAGATGTGAGAGGGAGATATGCTTACGGCGGCACTGCTCAGGAATGCATTTCCGAGGGTGAGGAACGAAAGGATACTAACGTTGGTCTTCATGTTGAGTTTTGTAAGGGGTTCAGCTGTAGAGAATGTGCAAAAGTGACGTCGTGAAGTGCAAGCGTGGATGGAAGATCAACTGATGGATGGGGGAGCCCTTGGGGCTTTATAGTCAGAGCATCTGTATTGCAAAGCACTTAGCTGTTTTGCTTCCTCTTCCTGCATGGATATCTGTGGCACGCGCCCATAGGTCTGACGTACGGCTGGCACAAGTCTGCACACTCCAGCACTTAAAAGATGTATCAACATGAAGCAAGTCAATCGGTAGGTCGGTACAGTAGCGTGAAGACCAAAAAGAGTATTCGAGGCGATATCGGCACAAGATAGAGGCGAGTGATATGAGAAGATACGAAAGAAACAATATAGAATTACCTCGGAGCAGGGTGTACCTGAGCTCACCACGTGCAAAGAACTACACCATTATCGAGAGATGCAAGACTTGATGGAGATTAGTAAGCGTTGAACACCTTGTTAGCAGAGCTGTGAACGTGAGTATCACTGCAGGTGGGCTCCATAGAGATATCACGACAAATGTACCTACATTGCGTTAGATATGTCTTCCTGGGAAGCATCGATGACTTTGAAGAGCTGCTGATCAGCAGGAATGACATGGGCACGATGCACCTGGATTGGAGGTAGTGGAGTGGTGGGAGGACATTGTTAGAGAAACAAGGAACTGTAGAAACGTCGTCTTGATGACTCATAAGGTCGTTTGACAGAGATAGAGTAAGATCAGAGACAAACCACAGTCCACCTGGTCCGAGAGTCCGCGTCTTGATACGTCGCTACTAACTAGATTACAGACATTTGTCCAGATAGTAGTGCAGTCTTGCGTGAAAAGGCTAGTATATTACGCTTCAAGTGCTAAATCTGATCTATCAAGGAACAGCCAAGTCGCTAGCACGAAGTAGCCCGATTTGGCGTTCCATGAAATGTGGAAGCTGGAGGACGTGAGCCCCCAAACAACGCCTTGTCCATCTACTTGCCAACACTTACTGTACTTCGTCGCGAAGATCACCTTGCAAAAAAACAAGATTGAGTTGTTCTACTCTATGATGTGACGATGGATAATGGAGCATAGCACTCTCGAAAGCTTACGGACTGCTTCGGATGTTTCAGAGTATCTTCCATAGTCCGCGAACACACCGCTCTATGGTAGTGAGTACGGTATGACGCACTTCTCTCTGACGCTGTCAACAATAGAAGACCAAGTCCGTGGCTCTATGCCCATAACAGATGAGTATCTGACTCTGACATGCGACATGCTCAGAAAAGCTGTGCAAGAGCTGATTCATAACTTTCCACACTTATGAAAATAATGACAGAACAGAGTCGGTAGAACCGTTGTAGAGCCCGATCCTACATTTCCTCACAAACCTTCCAATTTACCGATTTCCTAGCTTTCGGGGACTCATATTCCCTCACTCCGGCCATTGAGCGGTATGCTCCCAATCATAAATTCAACCAGACCAATGTGTGGAACAAAGGCGAAACTTCACGCTTGGGATCACCATTTCTGTCGTCCTAGATGTCTTCCTGAACATCTTTTGTGCTCAAGACCAAAAAGAAGGTCAATGATTTGGATGATACAGGCAAGACATCGAGCTTTCTAATCAAATAAACGATCAATCTGTCGCATACTCCACAACTTCCGTAACGCTCGCAAGACAAGAAGCTTCAAACCTCAGCTCAGAGCTTTAAATCTGAAAGACTAAAAGACAAGAAAGTACCATCTTATTTATCTCTTTCCAACCTTCATACTGTTCCTTTCAACTTCTTTTCCTTCAGAACTCTTTCTCATACTCTAGGATGCTTTCGGTGAATTTTGCGAATTTGCTAGAAGTCTTTTGTCTCAAGAAAATGTCTTTATCGATGCCAGGAAATCATGTCAACCATTCATCATGATGTGTGTTTCATCGAATCTCCTTGTCTATCAACAGCATCCCAAAACCTCTTTGTAGTAGAAGTCCAGAACAATTCCTCGATGCATCATCCCATCCCGTCTCCCCCAGTATAAAAGGTGCCCCAATTATCCATCTGCAGATCCAGCACCCTCCATAATCCCAGAGAGCCCAAGATCCACCCACATATCCACTCAGAAACAAACCTCATCTCACTCGGCCATCTCTTCCATCCGAAAATCAAAATGGTCGCAACAAGATCCCACAAGAAAGGGCAACAGACTTTTTTCGCACCACAATCCCCAACGAGACCATCACAGCGATTGACGAGGAGTTCATTCAGAAACAGCATGTCAGTGTCTGAGGAAGCGAGTCAGTCGCCTTTGCCTGCAGCGGAACTCTATCGTAGGACGGGTGGAGGAAACCGGGGTTTGAGATCGCTTGAAGACGCAGAAGAGGATGGTGAGGGAGAGGGACGGGAGGATATGAGGGAGACAGAGAATTTGATGTCGATGAGGCTCAATGGTCGTTCCATGGGCTGGCATCTGCAGAGGGGACTAGAGAAGGAACTGGAGAGGTCATGGAAGAGGATGCAGCGACTGGTGTGACTGTGTTTGACCGAGACTCAAGCAGGAAATCGAAAGTCGTAATGGCAGGGGGTTCGGTGATCACATCATTGCTGAGCTCAGAAGATGAAGAACGATATGAGGATGCTGCCTCGGATCTCGAAGATACACCATCGCGTGAAGAGGACGTACCAAAGCGTATCAAAAAGGAACCTTTATCCGACGATTCATCCGACGAGGGAGAGAAGGTGGAGAGTGCAATTGGATGACTTGGGGGAAGCACTTTCGCAGGTGGAAGACAAGGTCGATGAAGACGAGCCTGAGGACGCTAGGACTTCCTCATCGGTTTCGTCGAGTTCGAACCAGAGTCATCGCACCGTGTTGTCTCCAGATCTGGAAATGGGAAAGCGACTTCAGGGTAAAGTTCATGACTACGCCGACGACGAGAATGGAGGCGAAGTCGGACGTCAAAGCCACCGTCAAAACCAGAGCAAGGACAGCACTCCAGACCAAGAAAGCGATGTCGACCACGATCCAGAGGACGGTACCGATCCAAGGCGAGAGGAAGTTGACGATTCTTTCCATAGCCACACTCACAAGATGAACGGATATCGGAGCCAGCGCAAGAATCAGGACCAAAGCCGAAACCACGGACGTAAACCAGACGAAGACATCACCCGACCAAACCACCGACGGGACCGTCCAATCTACACCGGCAGAGTTCTATCTCCCCCGTTCCCCTCATCATCAACTTTCCAGCGTCCAAACAAAGGAAAGAACAGAGCAACAACCTCGCAACCAGAGGCAGAAAAACCCCCCTCACAGCCTCGCCGCAAGCGAAAAGATGACAGTACATCCCCGATCCGCACCTCACACCAATCGCCCCAGTGACAAGACCAAGACGACGAAAACGATGCATCCGCCGACCCAGCAGAGTCATTAATCATCTACCGAGTCAAACATCAATCAGCACTGGAAGAAATCGAGCGATTGAAACAGGACATGGATGTGGCAAACCAGTTGAAGAGAAGAGCATATGAGAGACTCGAGATGGAAATGGCAGAGAGCAAGATTGCGAATGACGAGGTTGCGGAGTTGAGGGCGAGGCATAAGATGGGGATTCAAGAACTCCAGACACTGAGTGGAGAGGTGGAAGCTGTGAGGGAGGAGAATAAGAGGTTGAGGGATCTGAGAGGGGGGTTCGGTTCTCAAGTAGGAGAAAGCGAAGGACTACAGAAAGGGACTCGGAGCGGTGCTGGGGAATCACATCAGCTTGGAAAGGAAAAGGAGAATGATTTGCTGATGAAGAAAGAAAAGGTTGGGGAGGAGGAAGATTTAGGCCGACCCGAAGAGGAGAGAATCACGGCCTTGGAAAGAGAGCTGGAGAAAGAGAAGCAACGGAGGAGGATGTTGAGAGATGAGATGAGAAGCCTGATCGACAGGCATGTAAACGGAGCTGATAAGCTTCTGGGACCTTCGGTCAGAGGTTCTAGAGAGTCATGACGTGGACGTGTAAAATAGATCTTCAATGTTCGGTGCAGTTCACAGAGTAGACATTAACAGATACTCCACTTGATTCAGGGCATTGTTTAAGCCTTTAGGAACAGTAATGATGAGGTCGATGAATACGCTATTGTCAGATCAGTTGCTCGTTGTTTCAATGAAATCTTTATTCGCTGTAATCAGCTCCTAGCATTACATTTCCACCATCTTCCCATATATTCGTAAAGAAGAGGAGTATACATCGTCTATCCCTGCTGCCAAAGCTTAGTGGCCTTTCCCTCAATGCTAACAGCATCCAATTGCTTGATCTCCTCTGGACTTAATCTCCACCCAAGCGCCTGGATGTTACTCTGAGCTTGTTCCAACTTCCTAATACCAACAACAGGAAGAACACCCTTGCTGATGTTGTAATTGAGTGAAACAGCCGGTATAGTGACGCCCCTCTTCTCAGCGATCGTCTTCAGCACAGTAAGCGTAGGCTCCAAATCCTTCATGGGGTAACTGCTGAATCTGTAGGTCTTTGGTGGCTCATTCTTGGCAGAATATTTACCAGACAAGCGACCTTGAGCGAGAGAAGAGTAGGATTGGAATTGTATGCCATTGTCCTTGCATGCCTGAAGCAGGCCACTCGTCTCTGGTAAGCGGCGCACAAGATGGTATTCGCATTGGTTGAGAGCGAGAGGGACATCGTATTTAGCAAGAGCAGCCTGCATCTCTAACATATCTTCCTTGCTGTAGTTGGCCACGGCGACAGTCTTGCAAAGACCCTCGTCGACGCATTTGGCCATGCCTTCGGCGACTTGGCTGATGGTTTACGGGTGGATGTGGCCGTGGACCATGTAGACATCTATGCAATTGATCTGCATACGCTTCAACGACTCCTTGAGATGCAAGACGGGTGCCTCTGAAGTGTGGAGTAGGTTCTTGGTGTTGTCCGCCACCACATACCATTTTGTCTGCAGACAGAGTTTATCTCGAGGATAATCTTTGATCACATCCCCAATGATGCGTTCGCTTTCGCCAGAGCCGTAAGCTTGGGCTGTATCGATGTAGTTGATTCCATTGTCGTATAAGAATTTCCATGCTTCTTTGATAGCAGGGAGTTCTTCGGGTGAGTAGTGGAAGGTTGCAGTGTCACCCCATGGCCAGGCGCCAACGCAGAGCCATGACGCTTTCGCGTTTTGTTTCTTACCCTTGAAGGTCACACGGGAGGTCTTTTCTGGGATGAAAGATGCCGGCAGGGTGTGAGCCAGTCCATCGAAGGAGGGATCTACTGGATTTGGTTTGTCCGAGTGGATGCCTTCTGTGGCAGAGAAGCCCGAAGATAGAGCTGTTTGAAGGACGTATTGCATATTTGTGGTTGATTCTCAAGGAATCGTTGGTGTTTTGTAGACGAGTAAAGATAGACGAATATAGATGCGCAAATGCTGATGGTGGACATGGAACGCTATATACCTTACCTTCCTGACAAAACGTATCCATTGCGTCAATACGATGGGATAATATAACATGCCACATCATCACGTTACCATAGTCTTGCTATGCTGAGAGACATGTATGCACTCGCAGGACGGTTACCGTGATCGACTACATAGTATGTGAGTGGTTGTTGGTTTAACAACGCCGGTGATCATTTCCACGAGTGGCAAGAGCCGACCGAATGCGATTGAGGTAGGACGTGAAGTTCCGGTGATTGGTTGCGACCAACGAATGGCATGATGGCATGTTCGTGTGGTCAGAATGACGAATCTCGCCAGATTCCCCGTGTCTATCTTTCTCATTTCTACTCCGAGATCAATCGTATATTGTGCACAGTGTATCGTACCTTGGATACATCGGCACAGCGGGGTGCTCACATCTGGTATTGCGCTTAATAGTCTCCACGTGCGTGCGGAGGGGATGAGGTGGAGATCTCCCTCCCAACCTCATGTACTCCAAATTTTATCACAAGATGGGTGTTTCCCTGCCGTACAAGATCGCATTGATATCACAAGGACAACAGTGAGGCAAGAGATTGCGCGGAAATTGCCTTTTAAGTTTTGATTCATTATCTTGTCGACGTCTCTCATCTACCTATATCGAAGCTTAGTGGTACACAATCAAGCCCATTCGCTTGTTCTTCCTACAATTGCTCGTCCTCGTCTCCTCCTCATCGATCGATAGCAAGACTGAAGCCCAAAAGCTTGGATCGCGTATTGTTCGCCGCATCGCTTTGTCGCCATTGGGTCCTTTTTTGGTCAACGGTCCATAGGGCCAGAGGCTATCCCCAGTTTTCCATCTTCATACACCTTCGAAGCCTCGGCTTTCTCTTGTTTGCGTCGTCTACCCAACCACGGATATCAAGACATTGATTGCTTTTGTTGTGACCAGCATGATGAGAATGATCGCCTCAAGTCCTTACATCCCTCTCGGTACTGATACGATGCACGACGGGCACACTGCTTGGTGGTAAACTGCCATACTCAGTGATGACCATGTTAATATATTCGGCAGGTGTAACGTCATAAAGGATGTTCAGCAGCTGCAAGCCCTGAACGTCCCTCCAGCGCTCAAGACTGGTCTCATCAACCTTCTTCTCGGCCTTTTCCTCTTCGGCCTTCTTGATTCCACCCTTTGCTTTGGTGGCGGCCTCGTTCTTTGCCGTTTCGGCACCTTCATTGTGGTGGTCGGAAGGCAGAACGAGTTCGTCTGGCGGAGCAATTTCGTTGAGGACGATGGAATCGAGGGCGACGCGGTCAGTGAATTTGATGCTCTCGCAACATACGATGACAGGAACGTCTCTAGAATGGGCAAGCATAGCAACAGCGGCAGTGCCAACGCGAGAATAGAGGCGACCATTGGCCATCATAGCGTGGGCACCCAAGAGTAACAAGTCAGCATCTTTCAGTGCGTGTGAAGCGGCAGTGTGTAGCATGTAGCTTGTTTGGATGCCGGCAGCAGCGAGGGATCGTGCTAGGTTCTTGCCCTCGAACAAGGGTCGACTGTCAACGACAGTGACTTTGAAGTTTGTGCCCATTTCTTGAGCTCGAAGCAATGTCTTCTCCACAATGCTTGATTTGCCAAAGGTGACAACAGTACTATCTTCACGGATCTTGGCGCATGCAGTCGAGGCGATTGCGGTATCTGCTACTGTGATACGTTCGCGGATGAAAAGATCAATGGCGGAGCAGATGTCTTGTTTTGCGCTGGCTTCGGGAGTGTCGGGGTCGATGTGAATAATGTAGTCCTTCAGCCAGCGAATGGCGTTACCCATGGAGACGGAGATGGGGCGATGGGATTTGAGGTAGTCGATTTGAGGCGAGAGGTGGTGCGAGGTCAAGTGACGGGCCAGGGAAGTGCCGTGAGGGGTCTGGTAGGCTTGAATGGCCTGTGAAAAAGGTCAGTGAAAGGAGTGAGCATATTTGCGATGCGATTTAACGAAGGTACCTTTTTGAAAGCGAGCAGCATGCCGACACATCTCGCATTGCTTCCACAAACGACATAATTGCTCATCTGCAATCCCAATGCCAAAACAGCAGGATGCACTTCTTTGCTCACACCCTCGAGCGTGTGTCTCTTCGGCTGAGTATACAAGTGGCTGAAAAGTCCAACTTCTTTACTATGCTTCCTATGCTCCTTGACAGCAGGGGTGGATTGTGCAGAGTTCTTGCTTCTGAAGGCCAAGGCAGGCTGACTGGAAGCGCCAGCCTGGCTGGGAGATCTGATGTGGGCCGTCTTGGACTGTTGTGGAGGCTTTAATTGGCCGGCCTTCTGTTGCTGAGCCTGTGATTTTCCACTGGCAGAAGCAGGTGTTGGTGCGCTGCCGACCTGCTTCTCTGCCTTTTCCGCCGCTCGTCGGGCAGCCTTTTCTTCCTTTGCGCGTTTCTTCAATTCGGCTCCGCTTAGCTTCTTGTCGCCAGACGCATCTGTTGTTGCACCTTCTCCGCCTTCCTCTCCTGCTGCCGGTTTGCCAGCTTTTTCACCCTTTGCCTTCTTTTCTTCCTTGGGTTGTTGTTGGGTGGGCGCTGCCGCCGGTGTCTGCTGGGATGTGCCATTCTGTTGCCCTTGCGCTGCGGCCGAGTGTGAGGGAGATTGCTGAATAGTAGACGCCGAGGCTGCCTCTGGGTTGTCGGATGCCATCGTCATCGTCTTGTCGAGTACTCCAAACCTGTGAGTGTGTGGTGGGGTGTTGGCGCTGTGCACAAGAGTTGTGTCTGGGGTTGCGTTTTTGTCTCAACAATTTACCATGTCAAGTTTGGTCCGGTATCCAACTATAGATGTGTCGCTCTCTGATTTTAGCCTGCTGAAACTTGTCTCGGTGCAGTCTTTCAGCGCTGTCTTGCTATACAAATTTGTTGTTTCCAGTCATGCCCCGTCTATCAACCTAATGACTCAAGCTTCACATGCAAATAAGAAGCCTTGCCAAGACATTATTTCCTGCCCGCCCTGCACAGCTGTGTCGTGCATAAGGTGGTTTCATCATGCGGCTTAAAATGTAACTACTACTGTATATACCAAGGTAAGTCGTTCCCAACTATTACACTTGCTCCTCTTCACACTTGACGCCTCACCATACAATAATATCATCCTCATATCAAATGCCAACATGCAAGCTTCGATACCGGGGTACACATCTCGTTTCCGCTTTGGCCACCTCTTCAACTATTGCATCACACCTTGGAGCAATCCGGACCATAAACGGAGAAAGACAGGACCTTTAGCACTTCCCATCAATAATTTATGACAGCTCATGTCTACTCCTATGATACTGTGCAACATCCTTGAGTGGGCATCCACCATTCTGTCCTCCATCCTCACCACTGTGGCTTGAGAGCTCTGACAAAGCCTGGTCAAGCCACTGCCTCTACTCCTGCCATATCCTTTCAGCTCTTGTATAGGACATTCTCATTTTTTTTTATCGATCTTTGTCAGAGTACAATGAGTTTGTTCGCCATTGTACTCCGACAAAGGCCATCATTGTTGCCTTTCTATACACCTCTCTTACCTGACAAATAGAGGCTATATAAGAATGCTCTCGAGGTACTTCTCTCCTCTCCTGCCTATCGAACACATCGTGACCACACAGGCATCCGCCAACAAACGCATTGCAACTCCTGGACCCCAAATCCACTCCACTCAACATGTCCGCTATAATGAACTTTTTCCGCACCCCAGCCAACATCGCCGCTCCAACGAACTTTCTCTGCACCTACCCTGACTGTGGGAAGACTTTTCAATGGATTCACATGGCTTGTGAGCATATGCTCAACGAGCACCCACTCGTCCAAAATCCCGAGAAGCCCTACACGTGCCCTCAATGCCATTATGCTAGCTCGGTGAAAGGCTTTGTTAAGCTTCACGCCGTCTTAGAACACAAAGGCATGGATGACGCAGACGTGGTAACGAATGATGTGGACACGGGATGAGGTGCACAAGGACGAACACGGACGATGGCATAAGAGAGTAAGTCCCCATGTGCAAACCACATCCGAATACTCAAAGGAGCTAAGTTTGGCTATTCTTGCCACACTTCCCGCATAGCGGCTCTATCGCCTTTTGCAAAGTAGGTCATTGTGTTTTCTCATGAGTCGATGTGTTTTTGGTGTTAAAAAAAAAAAAGTTGCCACTTAATAATCCACCCCTTTCTCTCGTGTCTATTTTGTGAATTATTCTCGTGTCTTTCTTGTGAATTATATATGAACATGTAAGAATTGTCCACTGTATTTTCTGCTGTACGAAAATGTAGCCACCACCAACTCCTTCTTTAATACAAGCCGTGAACAGCTTCTGATGTACGATAATGTAGCCACCAACTCCTTCTTTAGCAAAAGTATTTCACGGATCTGCTATTGGTTTCTGGCTTCATCAAGAATTGAAAAGCAGTTTCCTACACAAGGAGCGGAAATCGGCCTTGAGTGTATAACTTTTCGAATATCGAAAGTTGGACTTGAATAATTGGTCAGGGGCCAGGGGGAAACCGGAACATTGCTTTTGGGAAAAAGCTCAGAGATAGAAGGCAGGGAGGCAGGCAGGCAGGCTGGCTGGCAGAATGATCCTTCTTATACTCTTGAATTTGAATCCCGGATGGACTCGTTTTTGATGACCGTCCTTGATAACTAGGAACAGTATACTTTTAATCCAAAACCTGAATCTAGCAACCTCGACCATGACCGCCGTTGATTTCTTGGAATCGCCTGTGATAACTCCGCCCTTGTCATTTTCCATTCTAGTGTGCCCCCAAACAGACAAGAATGTCCAATGCTTCTTATTGTGACCCAGCTGGCCGAAGATAGCCTCCTCAAGGATGTTGTCATCTAAGTCCCATGCGCCGAGAAACCAACATTTTTGACTTTTTCCGCCTCGACGCCATTGCTCTGCCCCTGGGTCCATTCGCAAACCTTTGATCGCGATGAGGGGGATCAAGAATCGTCATTTCACGCAGTGAAGACTCTGATTCTCGCGCTCTCGAGCAGCTATGTCTCTCCTCGAACGTGTCCGCGCCGCAACAGATTCTTCTTTTCCCTCCTCGATATACTTTTGGCCCACGGCATCAGAGACGCGGAGACAGCCATGTCTCTGCATGACAGCGCGAATGGCATCGAGTTCGGCGAGCCCAACATAACCGGTGCCATTAGCCTTCAGGAGGCTCAGCAGAGTCTGCTTGATCGCACGTATGAGGTCGAACTGACCTCGCAGCTCCCGGCTGTAGACCAAAGGCTCGACGGCGATGAAGATATTCGCTCCCTCATGCGTGATGACGAGTTTCCAGTGGAAGGGGGAGCGATCGGCCATGTCGGCGTGGAGTTCGAGACGGCTAATGTAGGAAGTTTCCTGCGCGTTTCTGGCCATCCATGCTTGCATCAGGGGGCTCAGAGAAGGCGAGTCGGTTGCTTTGCGCGACAAGACGATTCCCCAGGAGAGCATGCCGAAGAGGACTGGCAGGGCCTCTGCCTGGATTTGACGACATGTCAGGGTCAGGGCGTGCTGTTTGAAGTGCCAATTTAGTGGCGCGTAGTCGGCGTTTACGGTTTGTGGTTCGCTGAAGGCGAGCTCGTAGATGTGGTTTCGGATTTCGGGTGGTAGGGCTAGGAACGAGATCGTCTGTTGCTTGCTTGGGGGCATTTGGCCACGGTACCGGGGGTAGAAGAAGATTTCTTGCTGGAGGCAGGTTAGCTTTGTTCATGATCCTTGGAGAGGTCATCGTACGCCATCGCCCTTTCGATTGGGGTTTTCAATCTTGGGGCGTATCGTGAGCATGAAGGCAGTCTTCCGTTTGAAGTTATTCTGAGAAGTTTCTGAGACAATCGAAGATAGAATTGATGTAGTGATGTCGAGGATGTGAGGATGGAAGTGGAGAAAGGTGTCTACTTTATTGCAATGAAGTGAATAGGATGCCTTCGCGCAGCAGGTGAATTGATCATTCAGTTTCGAATCGTTGCTTGGCATATGTGAATAGTTTTGAAGGTTGATCTCAAGACCGTTAGGCAAGCCTAACTGAAGTGATAGCAAAGGTGAGCAGCATCTCATCCAGTTCAAGCTCCAGGGGTGCCGTCTTGACATTACAAGAACACGACAAGAAGAAATTCAGGAGATGATTCACAAAGAGCCATAATGAACGCAAGTTTCTTCTGATGTGTCTCCTGTTTGGACCACTTCGGCTAGGATATATCGCATGGTCTATATGCTGGAAAGGTCGTAGACTGATACTGTGACCGTAAGGAAAAGCTGATGTGAGTCAGCTAAAGCACTCTCGAACACGTCTTTATGTCTCTAGTTACCACTGTCAGACTGCTGGTCTTGTATCTCGTGTCTTCGTATAGCTTGGTGGTCAGGTTCGAGTGCTCCCTCAGTTCTACTTCCAGAGCTGACCTTGCTGCCTGTACTGGACCCCCACCGTCTTCCATCCACGGCAGCATGAACCTATCCATTATATATCACAATTTGTCTCCCATATCTCATGTCTCAATGGGTACGATTGAGGCATTAATAATAGAAAATTCCGGCCCCCCAAAGAACAAAAGGTCCTGGGTTCAACTCCCACCTGGTTCATCCAGTGAGTGACACTTTGATACGGATATTTCCCCTGGGGCATTTGGGCCCGTTCGGATCAGGTTTTTTGCTCTTTTTCTTTTATCTTCATTGGTATAGATAGTCCTTTGTGTTTCTTTGTACGCTTTTAATTCGTGTTTGCTAGATTGTGAGCTCAATTTGTTTGGCAGGGGCTCATGTAAAAGGACCTGGCTGAGCGAAAAAAGCAGGGCATTTCATTGATATGGTGACCTCCTCATCGGG
Source organism: Delphinella strobiligena (assembly GCA_009982845.1). Lineage (NCBI taxonomy): Eukaryota > Fungi > Ascomycota > Dothideomycetes > Dothideales > Dothioraceae > Delphinella > Delphinella strobiligena. The sequence goes on from JAADKB010000010.1 coordinate 401,716, forward strand.
GCAAATGTTGTTCTCAAGTCTATATGAGATGACCCAGTCATACGTTCACAAGAGGGACGACAAGGGTAAAGACTGGATCAAACTCCTGAAAATAGGGATCTATGGCAACTGTGACCGGCGAAGCTTCTGTCTGAATTGAATTTGTCAACAGGTCGAGGGAGGGTGGGCTGTCCATAAGGTCCATGCCAGAAGACGTAGCTCTGTCGACTCTATAGACTGCGTGGTAGTATGAGTTTTCGAAATCTTATTTCAGGATATCCTTTGCCGCCTGAGCTACAATTTCCTGAGCTCTGTGTGAAATTGCACATGGGATTATGACATCTTCGGAGTGGTCAATGAAGGTGACATGCATGGACATCAAAGAAAGATTACTTACTCTACTCTCTGTTGAAGAGTCACATGTACCTAGTCATCCATACTCCAACCGTAATGCGAGGGTCTCTGCCAGTCTCACTCATAGCCACAAATGTCGATCATTCGGTCGACCGTAGGCATTGGGTGCTGCACTAGGAAAGTGCGTTATGGCTGAATCTAGAAAGGCTTTCAAACAGCCTCCAGCTCTTCGACAGGATCGTGTCCATGATTGCTTTCTGCGATTTTTGGACTCACGTGCCAACAGAAGCCTGCATCTCAGGATCTAAACACTCTGATATTTCCATCGTGATAGTGTGCCGATTTTTCGATGTCATCGTACGTGATGGAACCTTGGTGGAAGGAAGTGCGGAAACGATTCCGTTAAGCTGGGCGGTGGGCCCAAATAGGCAGGTCCAGCTCGCGAGTCAACGCCCTACGCCCTACGCCCTTCACATGTTGAGGGCCACCTTTCAAATGATCATCTAGGACTGATGTTCACGTAAATTCGTGTTCATCAAAGGCATCTTCTTCGTGCCACTCTTCAAACATCTTTCTCAGAGGTACCTAGAACGTTCACGTCTCATTCTATATCCATTATGGCAGAATCACAGCAGAACGGCAGCACGAACACTGTCAAAGACCAACGAACAGTACCACCAATGGGCATGACAAGTGATCAATTCACAAGAGCAGCACACTTGGCAGTCTCAGACATCTCTTCGTACTACGATGAACTCCATTCCCGCCAAGTGGTGCCCTCGATCGAACCAGGCTATCTCCGAAAACTACTACCCTCCTCCGCTCCTCAAGTGTCAGAATCATGGGATGACATTCGCTCCGACATCGAGTCCAAAATCATGCCAGGTATTACACACTGGCAATCTCCGAATTTCATGGCCTTCTTCCCTGCCTCGTCGACGTATCCAGGCATCTTGGGCGAAATGTGGAGTGCGGCTCTCACTGCACCAGCCTTCAACTGGCTATGCTCACCCGCTGTCACTGAATTAGAAACAATTGTGCTGGACTGGTTAGCGCAGATGCTGGCTCTGCCCGAAGCCTTTCACAGTCACGGAACAGGCGGTGGTGCCATACAAGGAAGCGCCAGCGAGGCCATTGTTACCGTTATGGTTGCGGCAAGAGAAAGGTATATCAGGAACATCTTGGACAGGGAAGGCATCACCGACGAGGAAGAAAAGGAAGATCGAGCCTGCGAGCTGCGGGGGAAACTGGTCGCTCTTGGAAGCAACCAGGCACACAGTAGCACCCAGAAAGCTGCGAACATTACCGGCACCCGCTTCAGAAGCATACAAGTTTCACGCGAGAACAACCTTGCATTGACTGCCAAGGAGTTGAGAGAAAAGATTGAAATATTAAAAGCTAAAGGCTTGGAACCATATTATCTGACCGTGACACTCGGTACAACAAACACCTGCGCAGTCGACGATTTTGAGTCTATCGCTGCCGTAAAGAAAGACTATCCCGACCTTTGGATTCACGTCGACGCCGCATACGCCGGTGCAGCCCTTGTCTGCGAAGAATACCAACACCTCGCTAAATCCATGGCCACTTTTGACTCGTTCGACATGAACATGCACAAGTGGCTTCTGACAAACTTCGACGCCAGCTGCCTCTTTGTACAGAACCGCAAACATCTCACAGATGCTTTGAGCATAACACCCGCATATCTCCGAAACACCTTCTCTGACAAGGGCTTGGTGACGGATTATCGTGACTGGCAGATACCACTCGGCAGGCGATTCAGAGCATTGAAGATTTGGTTCGTCATTCGTACATGGGGGGTCGAGGGCTTGAAGGCCCACATCAGGCATCACATTAAGCTGGGAGAGCTTTTCGTCAGCCTGGTCAAGAGTCGCTCTGATCTTTTCAGCATCCTGGTCCCGCCGTCTTTCGCCCTGACCGTCTTGACCGTGAATCCTACACCGAGAAGGGCGTTCCAGGCTGGAGCTATTTCTAATGGGGCAGATCCGAGATCCTACGAGGACCAGAACGTGCCTATAGTGCCAAAGCAGAGTGAAGAAGAATTGAAAGAAGCCAACAAGATCACCAAGGAGGTGTATTCATTGATTGACTCGAGAAAAGAGGTTTTCCTCACCAGCAGTGTCGTTGGTGGGGTCAACGCCATTCGCGTTGTGAGTGCCAATCCACTGGCCGAGGAAGCGGGTATCAGAAAGGCCTTTGATATTCTCGTGTCCACGACAGAGGAAGTCCTGGCCAGTAAACAAAAATAGTTGCGTTCTTTTCAATTGTGAAAAGAGGGTATCGATGCGTATGATGAAAAAGAGCGAGGTAAGTATCGACGAGCGAGGCAAGAATCAGAAGACGGATGGACTCGCCAGCCCTCACGCTTCTGAAAATTACCTTTCCTGGTCGAGTCTGAAAGAATGTAAATCTCTGCCATGATCAAACGTGAGGAGCACTAGATGGATCATGCCGTCCATCAATCTCCGAGCTGGAACGCATCACTCTGCACATAGTCCCAGGCAGTCAGCGCATAAACCTTGACCAAAGAAACGAATTCTTCGAAATCAACGGCCTCGTTCTTAGGACCCAAGGGCTGTTGCTTGTCCATACCGAATGAGTATGTCGGGATGTCCAAGTCGCGCCAGAGATCGCGGAAACTCGGATCGGAGGCTGGCATGAAGTCAAATTCAGTTTCGGATTCAAGGGTTTCCTTCACGTGTTTTGCAAGAGCTGCTCCAAGCGGATGTTGCAATCCAGAAGAAGCGTCTGTCAAGCCGACTTGCACTTTCCCGAAAGCAGTAGGCGAAGACTCGAGCACACAATCGCCCCTGAACAATTCTCGCCGGTCTTCGGCATTGAGCAAGTAGTCCAACCCACCTCGGCTGCCTCGGTCGTCATCTGCAGCGGCTACTAGCACAATGGTTCCTCTGAGATGGTTTTGCATGGCGTGCACGTAGGCATATGCGGCGACCATGGCTGCGGTCCCTGCCCTTGATAAAGAAGAGCAAGATGTCGAACTAGAAGCAGGTCGTTCTGCGGAAGCGAGCGGGAGGAGCCCATTCATCACCAAACACGGACCCTGGTTGGAAGAGTTCATCAAGCTCGTTATCGACGGCTGGCCTGGGCGGTCTGACGGTGTTATCTCTACACTCCTAATGGTCCGTCTGGAGAGGTAGCGACGGATCAGTCCTGCGCTTTCCGTGGTCGTATCCGGTGCATCATGGGCCTGCAAGAATGCCTCAAGAAAGTCTCGGAGGTCGCCCTCTTCGCTTTCGATGGTGCTGAAGATGGCAGCCTTGCCCTTGGCGCAATTTATCAACGGCTGTGCAGGCACTGATGATGCCGATTTTGAGTTGCCTGTTGGTTTAGGGTTGAGTATAGACGGCGACAGAGCCGTCCTTGCACCTTCCAGGAATGTTCCCTGCAACATCTCGGATAAAGTTTGAAGAGGAGAAGGCTTTGTTCTACTTTGGATTGATGGCGATCGGTACGTATGGCAGGGTGGAAATAGCGGCATCTCTTTTAAATGAAGGATGCTCGGCGATGACAGGGGATTAAATGACTTATGCAAAAGGTTATAGGAACAGGGACGTTCGGCTAGTGTTTTAATCCGAAAGATGTGATTTGTGGCTAAGAGTCAAAAACAGGGTCCTTCAGTGACAAAAGAGGGCATGATTCGGGACTTTTTGATGACGAAGAAGATACAACACGCACATACGACGCACACCTCACACCATTTCAAATAAGAAGCCGACAATTGGAACCTCGGCATGTTGGAAGACGTGCATAGCCTCGTCTAGGGCTTTATTTTGGGAGAAGGGTCATCCGATGTCGTTTAGACGGACAATGAGACAAGACCAAAAACCCATGACTGTTAAATGCCTATGTACAAAGCGTTCTGAGCACCAGCAAAAATGTTACGAGTACGAACGGCCAGCCCTACTCAGAACAAAAAGGACACGACAAAAAAAGGGTCTTTCGACCGAGCGACCTTCGAAATGGCAGCCTGAACACACCACCCTCCCCGAACAAAAGACTTTGTCGCGCCAGGCCTATGTGCTATGTGCGTCTTCTGGAACATGATTAAACGTCGGCGCGGATCCACTGTCGGTACTGGAAAATTGCGTTTTGCGTCAAAGCACGGTATACCGAACCAACGAATAGATTGATTCGCACGCCCGCGCTCCATCCCACAAAGCCTCGTAGCAGTATAACAGCATAGCAATTGCAGACTTGGCGCTATATGTAACGGAGCGTCATCCTATCAGATGACAGGATGCAAAGCTCGGCTTCCGTGGGGCAATGGTTCGGCTTCAAACCAATGCATATGTGCATACCTTGCCCTTACTTTCGGTACTAACTAACTGGTACAGTTTACTCGTACGTTTACGTTTTTCGGAAGAAAAAAGGTACCTACTCTACTCGCATGCGGCGAAATAGCCGGCACAGTCGAGCGCTTACACTTACGGTGCGAAACTTGCTTTCTCATGGGGAAAGATGTGGCGCCCGCGCTTTGCAGCTATCACTATTGTCAACCTGTCAGCCTCATCATGATTTGGAACAATGACTTGTCATCTACTATGGTGGCATATCCTGCAGGGGACCGAATGCTCGCCGCACACAATCCATTCAAGTTGTATGATCAGCCAAGCCTCGCGAAATGAAGATTACGGACAGCAGAGAACAGAACAAAGCCCTATACGGGTACCGTGTAGGCGACACGCATAGAAGTTTGCCGGCTTGGGGGCAAAGAAAAGTCTGGCTCGGTTCTACTCTTATTATGTTTAAAGCAAACGTGGAGCCGTTGCACCTTTTTTTCTGAAACCATCGATCGATGAGAGGGCGAGGTCGAAAAGATGGAGTCAGATTTTGGGTTTGATACGGGATACGAGATTTTATGATGGTGTTGGATTTACAGTTCGCTACAATCGCTAGATATACTTCATGCGCCTTGCTGTTGATGGAAGGAGCCTTAACGCTGTGGTATACATGCTTCTCGATTGCAGGGAGAATATAACAGTCACAGTCAAGATGGATATTCTTTTCCCCACTTCCCATGCGCTGAAAGAATGCCATGTAACAGAATGCCATGTAGCAGATTATCAGATGCGTTCTCTTGGACAGAAACGGAAGCTTCCGTACTCGCCTCACTCTCCATGACATTTTACCGCCGTACCAACGGTTGATCGAAACTTGCTTACAGGGCTAGTTGCTTGGCTAGCCTCGATCCTGGTTTCTTTGAATGGTCTGTTCCATTCCCCCATCATCGTCTCATCGTCATGAATGGGAGTAATAAATCATGCTGCTGCCAGACCGAGGCAGGCTACTTTCTCGGAGACTTTCTTGGCCAGGTCTTCGGACGAGTTCTCTCGACTCATGTTTGCCGATGAAGCGTCGACTTGGGCCGTGGCCATCTCGGTGGTGGTCTGACCTTGCTTCTCGGCTAGTTTGGAGGATCGCTTGAAGGAGGGCGAGGGCTGATAGAACTCGTCGATGATAGGATGGATCAGGACGGTCTGATTGTGGATGGTGACGGTACTGTTGGTGGGTACTGTGACCCAGTTGTCTGTGATGATTTTGTGTCAGGATATGAGATGAAATGTGATGCGACGGGCTGCTGCATGGCCTACCTCGCTCGAATGTCAACGGCTCACTGGCTACAAGGACAATATCGGCCCCTCGGTCTCTGCGCTCCATTATGTAGTCTCCCTTGGCTTCGGGGGCGATGGACTTGCCGCCTTTCTTTGTCCAGTTTGTGCCGCTGGAGAAGAAGAGACTGGCGGCCTCATCGGTCCTGCTGCTGACGTATCTCGTACATACGACGCTCTTGCCATCGGTCACGGCGAAGTTGAGCAGGCTGACATTGCGACGCTCCTCGGGGAGCTCACGGATGTAGCCGTTGATCCTCTCGATGACCATCAGGATGGCCTTGCGCAGAACCGTGTGTCCGAAGCCATGTATCTGGTATTCTGTCGCATCGGGGTCGTAACCCAGTCTTTCCAACGAGTCGAGGAAGAGAGCGAATGCCCACTCTGTGTCTGTGCTACCTGCAACACCCTCGAACCATCTGTCTCCCACATCGTCGACGAGCTTCCTCTTGACACCGTGAACAAAGCTACCGATGCCGCCGTTGTGCATCCACATGAGACAACCCCTGCTGAAAGGGTGGCAGTTGATCTCGGCGAGAGCTCCCTCGGTACTCGCTCTGACGTGAGCGAAGATCAGGGGAGAGATGGTCTTGGAGGCTAGTCGGGCGAGGTTGGTGCAGTTCCAAGCAGGAATGGTGGAAGTGAAGATGCAGGGATCTGGGCCGAGAAGAGGAAGCAATTCAGGCGGGGTGTAGTAACCAACACCGAAGCCATCTCCGTTGTGCGGTCGGCGCGTGTCGAGACGTAGTCGCGAGTCGTAGGACTGTGTGAGGATGGAGTGTGCCGGGTCGAGGATGAGATGTGAGAGGAGGATGGGGTCCTTGCCCTTGTAGACCTGAATGGTTATTATTATTAGCAGCAGCTCGTGCTGAAGACATGGTGCTGAACATGAACGTGCATGTGGCAATGACATACGAGAAAGCGACACATGGTATCGAATCAACAAGTGACGCAAGTAAATGAAATGACTCCGGGCAATTTGTATATTGGAGATTCAGTTGTTAAATGGATGCAGACCTATGGCGGTCTTATGTGGCGTTGATCTGGCGGCATGTTTGCTCGTCAGAATATCATGTCGGACATGGTTAAAGCTGCGGCCGTGTACTCGTAGCTATCAGAATGAAAATGGTCGGTGCAAGGTGCCATTGTGTGTATTCGAGCCATTCATTTGTCGCCGAAAGTATCCGGCCGACAGCAAAAACCAATCACGCAATACCGATGAGCTATGACGACGAGGCCAAGGGCAACCGCGTGCTATTCTAAGGGTCAGGCAATCTGTAAGGTACCTTAGCTGACCAAGTTTCAGACTGTTCATATTATCAACCTAAACATCACAAACTCAGCCTGGTCCATGATTTTGCAATGAGTGGGAGGTTATTAACCTCGCGCGTCGCCCCTTTGGCCAGGCAATCATCTCTCGCGACTCGTTCCTCACCTTATCACACCGCAAATCGTGCTGGAGGCCTGTTATCACGAAGCACAAATAGACCATGGTCGGATCTGAGGCCCTTTTCGCTGGGCAGCAATGTTGTACAAAACACTCCCGCTGTGCGGCATGCCTCGTTCGCCCGTGCCGTACCCAAGCTGGCCATGAAGTTTATCAGCGTGCCGGCCATGTTTGGTGCCATGGCCGTCAGCGCTCTGGCATATATCCAATATCAGGCCGCTCAAGCTGGAACATATGCTATTGATCTGTTCGGAAGAGCAAGGGACACTGTCTCCAATGGGGCCAACTCGATATTCGGAGGTGCCAACGACATTTACCATCAGACACGCCGTGGATGGGAACAGACTAGAGAAGGAATAGAAGTGCCGGAATGGCTGCAGGGTCTGTTTGCAAAGGAAGAAGGTGATTCGAGCGGCCATGATGGTCCTGAAGGTCCCGGTCGCCCTCAAAAACAAGAGTCTCGTGCAGGGGCTGCCGCTGCAGGAGCTGCCACTGCCGCCGCCTTTGCCCTGAATGCCGAAGGAGAAGAAGACGACAGAGACTTTGAAGCCGCCGCAAGAGATGACCAGATGATGCTCTTGACGAGAAAAATGATAGAGATTCGGAGTCTCCTACAGACGGTAGACCAGGCCGACACGCTTACTCTACCTTCAATTGTTGTCATCGGATCGCAATCTTCTGGAAAGAGTTCTGTTCTAGAGGCCATCGTCGGCCACGAGTTCCTGCCAAAGGGCTCCAACATGGTCACGAGACGTCCCATCGAGTTGACTCTGGTCAACACTCCAGATGCTCACGCTGAATACGGGGAGTTTCCTGCCCTTGGCTTGGGCAAGATTACCGACTTTGCACAGATCCAGAAGACATTGACCGACCTCAATCTGGCCGTTCCCGAAGCCGATTGCGTTTCCGACGACCCAATCCAACTCCGCATCTGCTCTCCGAGCGTCCCCGACCTTTCCCTCATTGACCTGCCAGGCTACATCCAAGTGACGGGCTTTGATCAACCCACTGCCCTGAAACAAAAGATCTCGGAGCTGTGCGACAAATACATCCAGTCCCCCAACATCATACTAGCCATCTCTGCTGCTGATGTGGACTTGGCAAACTCCACTGCTCTTCGCGCCAGTCGTCGTGTTGATCCTCGTGGTGAGCGAACCATAGGCGTTGTCACCAAGATGGATCTCGTTGATGCCACTCGCGGTGCGGCCATTCTTGCCGACAAGAATTATCCACTTCGTCTCGGCTATGTTGGCGTCGTTTGCAAAGTCCCTCAGCAACACAACTCTCTCTTCTCTCGCGGCTCTGCCAACATCACCTCTATCATCACCAAGAATGAGACGGCTTACTTCTCTCAACATCCCGAATCATTTGGACCTGCCACCAAAGTCACCGTGGGTACTCCCAATTTACGAAAGAAGCTGATGCACGTCCTGGAATCCACCATGTCTGCTTCCCTTGCCACTACTGCCGAGGCTATTCACCACGAGCTCACCGAAGCAACCTACGAGTTTAAGGTACAATACAACGAGCGCTCTCTCTCTGCTGAATCATACCTTGCCGAGAGTCTGGATGCATTCAAGCATTCCTTCCGAGCATTCTCCGAAGACTTTGGTAGAGCCGAGCTACGTGACATTCTCAAGCACGAACTCGACCAGCAAGTCTTGAACCTCCTTGCCCAGCGATACTGGAACCGTCCCATTGAAGATCTTTCCCCCCTAGAAGGTCAAGGTCTCGTCGACACTCTCGCAGCTCTACCAAAAGCGACCCCTGAAGAAGCAGAGACTCTGTGGCGCCTGAAGTTGGATGCTAGCACTGCCAGCTTGACCAAGCTCGGTATTGGCCGTCTTGCGACAACTGTCGTTGCAGGTAATCTTGCCGCCCACATCGACAGACTGATTGCCAATTCTACTTTCTCTGCCCACCCCTTTGCACGCACTGCAATCACACAAGCTTCTAATGCTATCCTCCACGACTTGTCGTACGACACTTCGGACGAGCTCGAGATTTGTGTCAAGCCATACAAGCACCGTATCGATCTTGAAGACTCGGAGTGGGCACGTGGGCGCGATAACGTGACGACTGTTCTCAAGGGCGAGCTCGGAGACTGCGAGAGTGCCATGAAAATTGTCGAAGAACAGATGGGTGGCAAGAAGAAGTTCAAGGATGTTGTCTCCTTCATCGACAGAGTACGGAAAGGAGATATTGTTCTAGAGGGCAATAGTGGGGGCGGTGCAGGCGGATTCAGTGCTGCTCTCCTTGCAAAGGGTGCGCTTATCCATTTCGCAATGCTTGATTATCGACAACATACTGATATATGAACATAGGCAGAGAAGCGGCTTTCCTTCGCGATCGATCCGACATACTCCGCATGCGTCTGTTGGCCATCAAGAGCAAACAGTGCGCCTCAAAGAAAAACAAATACTACTGTCCTGAGATTTTCCTCGATGCAGTTGCTGAAAAGCTTACCACGACTGCCGACCTTTTCATCGATGCTGAACTGCTCAGCAAATTCTATTACCAGGTATGTTTCATCTCCCATGATGCAGGCTTCTCCTTGTGCTAAACCTTTGCCACAGTTCCCGAGGACATTGGACACCCGCTTCCGCTCTCTGACACCACAGCAACTCGAGCAATTTGCAAGAGAAGATCCAAAGATCAGGCGTCACCTTGACGTTGTCCGGCGCAAGGATCTTCTTGAGCATGTTCTCAAGGAGATGGAAGCACTGCGAGCGCTCGAACAGAGGGAGAAGCGCAACTTCAGCAGAGGGAGAGGACAATTGAGAGACCGTGACTCGGACGACAGGAGAAAGAAGTCGTGGAGTCTATTCTAGATGTTCTTTGTTCAATCACGGACTCACTCTCACCCCCATCGTTTGGTTTTACTCCCTTTTCTTCCTGCACGGCTCCAAGCATGATACCATCCCGGCGTTGCGGCGATTCTCAAACATTGCACTCACGAATAAAGTCCCTTTTTAGATTGTCCAATTGCTGGTATTCTTATCCGGCGGATGTATGCGTAAACTAAGGTACTTTTCAATACTGGTACGAACTCAAAACTCTCCGTTCTCTTTTGGTCGTTGATCTTGCCTGCATGTCATACAGAGCATCAAAGAGGATATACTTGAACTGCCATGAGGGCGCTATCAATCAGCAGCAAAGATCCACCAAAGAGATCGATATACTAACCTCCGGTGCTCCTTGGTCAACACTACTGTAACCCGACAGACAGGTCGATAATCGACCGAACTGGCAGGCTGGCACTCAATCTCAGCCTACCTTACCTTATCTCTTTCACGTCGTCTTGCTCTGTTCGTGATAGGTTTGATTGGAAACACATCTTTCATCATCGGCGGCCAAGCCCCAACATTCGTGCATCGATATGAATCAACAATCTCGCGAAAGCAGGGCAGGTATGCTAGCCATGCCTTGCATTCCTCAGTCGTGGGAACTCGATGATGAAGTGACCGAGGAACCACGATAGCGGAGATGTAGCAGATCTGTAAATGTATGCATCCACCTTGCCCAAATTGCGTACCTTATCCAACCTTCCCTCACAACTCAACAAACGGCTACAAATGGAAGTTTGAAGAACTGCAGGTGCAGCTCTTAGAGACTGAACGCAATGCCCATCCTTGCCACTAGCTTCTCCATTGAAGCAGTATTATAAAGCAGAGCACAAGGAAAGGTCAAATCTTATACGTCTGCAGTGCTGATTAAGTCGCCCTGCCCTGAGAAAAGAATGGGCGCCAGACCCCGAACGACTTCAAGCGTCCATAAGAATGGTGCCCTTATTGCCCTTCTCCAGACTTTACATCTCGTGGGGCCGAGGATGCTGAACGTTGTCCCAGGGACAAGCATCAGGGAGGTCGAGCTGAGGACTAGAAGCGAGATGGCACCAGGGGGTTTCCAGAAGATAATCGTGAACTGGAGTCGCTGGACTAAGTCTGTCGAGATCCGAGCCATGACAGTCCGAGGCCGTGTCGGCTGTCTTGAGACTCTGGCCTGTCGAGATCCGGGACATGAAAATGGTCCTCAGAGGATCACGGTGCTAGTGTTGGGGATATGTCTTGAGGGGAGGCGGGCGATGGGGTGAGAGGTTTGATGATATGAGGTTGGGATTACGGGGACAGCGAGATGAGGCGGTTTGCTTGAGAGGCTTCTGGTCTCGTGGGTTGGTATGACGGGGGAGATTTTGGAGGGGGAGTATAACTGTACATGCATTTTGTGTACTAGCTTGGTGGGCCATTCTTCCGGTCTATCAATCTGAAATCGACATGGAAGGGGCTGCGAATCGAGACATGGTCGGGAGGCTTTGAGATCGCTGCATGGATGCCCTGTATATTGTGCCGACCTTTAGGAGACGACAACAACCCGTATTTGAACCACGATCTCTCGTTTGCAATAAGGTAAGTAAACAAATGCAATGCTAACGCAACATCCACATCATGACCCCGACCTTCAAATCTGCCATAACAACAAACCATCCCATCCCACCTATCCCACCCCATCATATCCTAAAAACCCCATCTCAACCCACCATCATCATGATATTCGTGCCCAGTCATCTGCCCAACCCCTCCTTTCTTTCTTCCTTTCTTCCCTCCATCCCTCCCTCCTTCCTCCCCTACAAGCCCAAAGGATTCCCCCCCGTCTGTTCATTCCCCCCAATCCCCTTCGTCAAATCATCCTCCTCCTTACCCCCCTCAATCTATCAGAATTGGATTTTCCGCTTCCGAAAGGCTGAGCCACTCCTCCCACTAGACTGCCGACGGGTGAGAGACCTTTATTCAGTGCTTTGCCGAGAGGATCGCCGAGGGGAGAGAGGAGGCCTGGGATGGGTGTTAGTGACGGTGCGCTGTTGGGGGACCAATGAGATGGTATTTGCTGGGATGGAGAGGGCAAGTAGAGGGGGGGAGATGAGGTGGATCTAACCTTTTTGATCTGAGGCTCCTAGTGAGACATCTAAAGTATGTCAGCAGCGTGCATTAGGCAAAGCAATTGTCGTAGCGTACTGTTGGCATCGACTGTGTGTGGTAGATCTGATTCCCTGTCCATTTTTTGCTGGTCGTTGCTCATGTCTTGATTTTGGTTCTGGTTTTGTGGAAGGAAAGTGTTGCGTCTTTCTTTTATACCTGTTCACTGGTCTGTAGCAGAAGGCGAGGACCTGAGTGTGCACACAGAGGTTAGAGGTGGTTGGACGGGCTACGTTACGTCATTGTGTGACCCCGCCATCACCTGCTGACTTCAGAGCTTCACCCCGCTATTGTCGATCATGCTGTTATGAGTCTCGTGCTGTGTTCTTATGCATACCTTATGATATCCGTATCATGCACGCCGGAAGTCTGAATGCTGTGGTATAGACATGTTCGGATACGGCAATGAAGGGAATGCGAGGTGCTTCTCGCAGCTGGAGGTACGGTATGAAACCAAACGCGCTTGATAAGATCTTGTGGTTATGCACTCGGCACTTTGCTCACGTCATTTTCCTGCTTGCAATACTTATTCAAGCTCGTCATGGCATATTGAATGGTAGGTCGTGGTTCCACTAAGTAGGCTTCTGTGTTGGCCTGTACACCTTTGGCCTTGTTTTGGGAGTGGGATGATAGGTCAAGACGGAGTCTTTGTACGCTTTCGCATGTCTTTAGATCACGAGTTCCGTAGATTTGTCGTCTACAATATGATTGGACCTGCATTTGGAAGACTTGCCTGCGTCGAATTTGCTAGCAGCTTGTAGGCCTTGGCTGGGTGACCCTGTCCGTCATTATGGATCATAGGGTTCTGGATCTGTTGCATTCTTCGAGTTCTTTCGTTGGCTTGTGTGAGCTCGGTGGACGAATCATTTTCAACAATATCTACTGAGCGGCAGATAATCACGTTTCCATGTATACTTGTCATGATCGGGCTGGCCAGGAACCAGTTATGGTGTGACTCGTACAACGATCTGCTAACGGCGCTGAGTGAGTAAAATGGTTGTCTCTCGAAGATGATGCATTTAGAACATGTACAGCAAGCGCGGCCGTCTTGTTGGGGATAGATCTGAGGCTCGAGGGAGGAGTGAAGAACGCGTGGCCTTTGGTTATTGGGTTCTTGTCTGAAAAGATTATTGTTGTCTTGTAACGAAACCCTAAATTTTAAAGCGAAAGGCAGGGAGGGACGAAGCAATTACTATTGATACAAGTTCGTCTGAAACTGATGTGGTCCTCTTACCATTTCAGCTTCCACTTTCGCTGCATCACAAATGAAGGTGTTGGCGGCCCAGAAGGAGCCTGTGAAGTCCATATCATACCTGCATTTGTCAGTACTCATGACTTTGAATCGTCCCGGCTACCGAGAGAGAAACTTCAGCAGTGTTTGGGAAAGCAAGACTTACCAATAATTGACCGCACAACAAAAACCTTCTTCTCCACAACTCTGACTGACTTTGTGGTACCAAAGCGCAGGCAGATAAAGTATATCTCCCTCATTGAGCGTGACTTTCAATGGCTTGACCAACTTCGAGTAAGCGGTTGCCCTCTCGTCAGGGATATCAGGGTCCCAAAGTGCCCACTGAATATCCTCCTTGGGCTCATCAAATCTTGCTTCTAGATCCGACATGCCGATCTCTCCACCCTGTCCCTTAGCATAATCATTTCGTAATATATAACTGGCAGCACGAATGGCATTTTCGTTGACTGCCGGCGCAGCAATAGGTGGTAAAAGGACAAAGTGCTTTTGGCCTCTGATCTGGGCATATATGTTTTCGTAGTTATCTTTGTGCATCGAGGTTGTGGACAGAGAGTTACCGAGCCAGAAGTTTATCGCTTCAGGGTGTCGGCCGAGGGCTATGCGGGCGAAGGGTGGGCCATAGGTTGGGACATCGGAAAAGAGATCAGAGTACTCGTTGCGGAGGTTATCGTTTTCTGGGACACTTATTAGACGCATTGGAAGAGGACTTACAAGGCAGCTCGGTCAAGAGCAGGTATGCAATGGGACATTGGACAATATACTCACGTGTTTGACCGTACTTCACGGGCCTTTGCTTTGATGACGACTTTTCTTGGTCCTGAATATACGTGATCAGGTCGCGAAAGGTCTCATCTCGTTCATAAGGCTTGATGAAGAAAAGTGAACCGTCTTCATTCTGGAAAACCGAGTCTGCATCCCTTCTCTTCATTATTGTGGGTCCGAAAGAGAATGTGAAAGTGCATTTCAATTACAGAGCGTATTTGGGTTTCGCTAGCTAAGTACAGTATGGGTAACGAGTGTTGAAACGAGAACGAGAAGTAAAGAAGATAGGGAAAGAAAGAGATTCTGCTGGACCTACCCGTGAGGAGTGATGGATACATTGACTTCATTGTCGCCAATCGCATCGATGAGATAATCTGCTGACCAGCCTTGTACAGCCTTCCATGACTGTGCACCTCCTCTGACAATAAAAGGCCGGTTTCTTGCGACACATCGCATGAACTCGAGCGCACTTGGTTCCTCAAAAACCTCGTCAACGACGTTCGCATTTAATTCATGATATGCTTCTATTAGCTCTCGGATGGACTCATCGAGTGTCTTTGGTTTGTTGTTCATATGTGCCATGATATATCCTGCTTTGTATCTTGATGCTGGTTAATAAAAGAGCAATCTTGATCTCTAGCATGTCGATGCATCTATCTGTGCACAGTGAGAGCACAGACGATGCACGTTTTGCAGCGGGCCTCACAGGCTCCGATGCTCTTGGCATAAACCTTGGCATTTGTTACACATCTAATGGTCAAGATGTCACCAGCGATAGCATCATTGGATTTACAGATACCAGATCTGATAAGCAGATGCTGCGCCGCTTTTTCTCGCCCCGTACTGCTTTTCAGCAAACGGTGATACCATCCCGCATAGGTCGCCGCAACATCTCGTTCAGAAATGCCTTAAAGAAAGTAGCAGATCCCGGACCCCCAGTATTAGCACGCTACCCAGTCTTGTACACGATTGTCCAGAGCCTGAAATACGGCCTTGGCTTCGTGCTTGCAGCACACGTCTTTGTAGACTACTTTTACGCCATTCACGGGACACGGGGAATATCAATGGTGCCTACACTGGCAGCTAGTGGTGATAGTGTGCTTATATCAAAGTACTATCGCCATGGAAGAGATTTGAAAGTGGGAGATATTGTCAGCTTCAAGCATCCACTGCGAGAGGATATAAGAGCTAGCAAGAGGATCATTGGGATGCCGGGTGACTTCGTTCTGAGAGACACCCCGGAGAAAGGGCAAGGAATGATGATTCAGGTATTCACATCAATGCCAATATCAAAGGTGACTTGTAATACTGATCCGGTGTTCGTGCAGGTTCCACAAGGTCACTGTTGGGTCGTCGGAGACAATTTGAACCACTCAAGAGACTCACGCATGTTTGGCCCTATTCCTCTTGGTTTGGTCAAGGGCAAGGTCGTTGCTATATTCAGAGGCTGGACACTATGGCCGGAACGTGTTCCTGATGCTTTGGTGGACTCTTCCTTCGTAGTCGAGTGATTATCCCAACTCACAAGGACATTACTACCACCAATCAGAACTATGCGACATCATCCCCTATCGCGCCAAGGACCTCCACGCTCGCCCAGATCGGACATGCACCTCAGTCAGTGCCAGTCCAAGCCTATACATACAAGATACTGAGGTTCGCGTCAAACGGCCTCTTAGAAGGACATGATCGAAATTTGTATGCGAACAATGGAGGAGTCTTACCAATCGACGGACGCACGTCCGTCCTTGAAACGGAATATGCGGCAGCCTACAAGGAACGACGACGTTCCTTGACCAGCGTTACACCTGTACTCTACCTGGTCTACTCTGGTCGACCGGACATGCCACCACTGAAGGCAACGGTGATCATGGCGCGTGGGGTGACCCGTCTAACACGCGCATGGCAGTACCTGACAAGCCAGTGTTAGCCTCCCGATCACAAAACAACAGTTCCTGGCAATAGTCCATAGCCACATTACCAACTCCAGATTCATTCAGACCCACCCAACTCGATCCATAAAACCTGCATGTGCCTTCCTGTCCCCCTTATAGACTCAAGTGGAGCGAACACGGTCAGAACAGCCAACAGAACAAGACAAAACATGTCCTATCAAAGTGCCGCGTTTGTATCGCATGATCCAATACTCATTCCCAGCGCAACTACCCCTCTCATCGAGGACACCAGAACCCCGCAATTTCCAAGCCCGTAGCAATACAAGATTGCTCGCTCAGACACAGTACATCTACCCTGTTATTAACAAAGATGGCCCAAGGCAAGGGGCAACGTCATCCAGTCATCAGAACACCAACTCTCGTCCGCATTCAATTCTCAGAGGACACAGACCGCACCACCAGTATCGCACCACCAATACTCGCACGACTCGTACCGCGTAACAGCCACCGAACCACAC
Organism: Delphinella strobiligena; assembly: GCA_009982845.1. NCBI lineage: Eukaryota > Fungi > Ascomycota > Dothideomycetes > Dothideales > Dothioraceae > Delphinella > Delphinella strobiligena. The sequence continues at coordinate 418,547 of JAADKB010000010.1, forward strand.
CGAACCACACTGAACCATAAGGTACCTTACATACCTCACCGTTGAAGCCCAGCGTGCGCTCCATCCCCACAAAAAAGCGTGGCCTGGCGCGGGCGCCATCAAAACCCTCCGGTGTCAACTCCGACGATGCTGGTGATCGGAGATTTGTTCTTCCTGAGACACCCCCCTAGCCGCCCCTGGGTGCGAAATATCGAATACGTCGAGATTTGATTTTATTGAATTGGTGCAACGCCGGGATGGACTCCTATAAGCTTCGCCATCCACTCTTATCGTGGTGGGCTAGCCCGTGAGATGCCAAGATGGCTCTAAGAGCCTTCGGGTTGCTTGGCTCAGATTCGCGATTCAGTCCTGGAACTACTCTGGGCGTGGTGGACTTTATCGAATGATGTATGAAGAACTGAGATCATCGTCAACTTGTAGCACCATACGATTTACACTTGGTGGGGTCTAGATAGCGGTGCTGGGGACATGGGCCGATATGTGTGAGCCACGACCGCACCATTTCGAGAAGAAGAAAAAAGCATGGAACGTGCTTGATTAAATGATCTGTTGATTCGTTGCCTTGAGCAGCTTTGCTTTTTGTTTTGAAAGGATAAAAGAGTATCGGGTATCAGACCGAGCAACTCCAGGCTCATGCTCCCCTGCCCCAATCCTCATCAGATGTACTGTGGCTCTCCAACGCCCACACATGCCCCTGGATAATCTGATAGCCGTCCAAGATTCGTAACCCATACTCCTCAAAAGTGGCCGCCGCCTCCTCCCATGTTCCCCTGGTAATAATTCCCTTCTTGGAAAAACTGCCATGGCCAGTCGACATGCATCTCAGGGACAATCTGTGCGTTGAGAGGCACACCTGACTCGGGAATCGATATACTGGATGTGCTAGTACCAAGGTGATGCATGCTCATGGGGTTCGGGTCTGGGAATTTCTGCTGCTGTAAGATTGGGGGCATTGGCCTGTTGCGTTGATCGCGCATGTACTGGTCCAGCTTCTCGACTTGGGATCGCAATCCCTGTGCCGCACCTGCAGAGCGATGCAGACCGTTCTCCAGACTTTGCAATAGATCTGCCATGAGGACCAGCGCAGTCCTTACCCTTTCGTACACCGGTTGCGAAAGAGGTTCCTCCAGCACGGATCCCAGAATTTGTCCTATACTCCCAAGCTGATACACGAGAGGCGTGCTCAATGCCCTGAGGTAGGGTATTGGAATGGTATGAAATACTTGCAGCACTTCGTTGGCGACATCGCATTTGCGCTCCACACCGGGACCATCCTCGAGGGAAAACAGAATCATGCGCAGAAGTTGCAACGTGGCCTGGATGTTCGCAGCCTGAAATGCAAAGATGTCTTTTCTAAGGTCCCCGGTCATGGGCGGCGTCTCCTTGAACTGGCGTGGTAATTCGTAGTACATGTTCAACATGGTCTGCATCACATCCCTATCGGAAAAGGTGTCTGCGAAGACAAGATTGTCGACACTGCGCCGATCGTCGTGAGTGAACTTTTTGGCACGAGCTTTGTTCACTACGTGCTCGAGGACCCTGTACAGATCGAGAGCAAAATTCCATCCAACGAGCCAGCTTGCAGACTTTTCTGGACGGGGCTGGCGAGGTGAGATTTCCGGTAACTTCTCGTCATTAGTGTCATTCGGATAGCGGACGTAAGCGTGTATCTCTTGCGACCGCAAGAAGCAGTTCCAAACGACGGCCGAGTAGACATCCAGCATGTACGTGGCCCAATAAACACGTCTGTATGTCTCCCTCTGCGGCTCCTTAAGCTCGGTTGGCCAGGACTTTTCGTCATAGAAGCGATACATTGCAGCAAGTGTGAAGCCCTTGCCCAAGTATTGCTGGACATCGACACGCGATCCGTATTGTATGGAGGTCAGAGCCAGCAGGCTATACGCTTTGATATGCTCCACAACATGGGCTGTCCCAATCCGGGCGTAATCATTCTTCAAGCACTCTTTTGCGGCCGTGAAGAATATCTCCGATGACGTTTCTGGCTTTCGGAGATCGTCTGAAATATAGCCGGAATATGCTCCATCACGTACCCGAGCGGACGTAAGAGCGCAGGCTGCCATGACGGTTGCAAAGAATCCTGGACAAGGCGTGTTAGCAAGTGTCGAACGACCGACGACAGAACTTGAACTTGGAGACAGGACCATGGCACTGATAATGAAGAGCTCGGAAGGGACCGAGTCTGAAGGAAAGCAAGGACATGTTTACTTACCTTTGTCTATAAGGTGATCTCTATTACGCAGCCGCTCTTTCACGTTTTCTTGTTCCAACAGAGGATAGCTTGATCGTTGTTAGTTGGTGAAGTTGCACGCAAAGCGAAGACTCACAGAGGATAAATTATTTGCCCAAAGATGTTGAGCAGTTCCAGGACAATGGGCTCCGTGGCAAGTGCAAATGCTTTCCAAGATACATCGACCGTATCCTGTTCCCCAGCATCCAGAACGACCAGCGCTCCATGACCACCGATTTTCCCGTCCTGAGTTTTGTTAATCAGGTCTACCCGGGCATTTGCTGGACTGACATTGGCCATCCCTTCGACGAAATCGGGCAGACCACCTTGCGAAGGAGGAGGCCGAATTGAAGAAGAGGCACTAGAAGCTCCCGCCGATGAAGGACCCGCCATGAAGGGGGTTGTTGAGGGAGAACCACCATTCGCCAAGCTACCCGCCGCTATTGAAGGCGCTGCTGGTAAGGTCGGATCTCTGGGTGCTGTAGGAGCCTGAGGATGCTTCCGGCGTTTTGACGGTCTATCATACGTGCAACCTACGTCGAAATCATAACAATTCTGGCAACGTTCGCTATCTTCGTTGCTGGGTCTGCAGCGAATAGAACGTCTATGACACAAGTCGCCTGAACGAATAAGCATACCATACTGCTTCCACAAAGGTCCATATACTCACAGGCTTGCGAGATGCGCTGCAGCTTTCGTGGGCGTTCATTTTGCATTTGTTCGTGGGCTTGTATATGGTAAATTTGGATGAGTAAGGATAGATGTCGAACATCTAGACGTTTAAGAGGGTCGAAGAGTGTGGTTGAGCGTTACAGCGGCTGAGATGAAGGGCGGGCGCAAAGATCCATAACATAACGATGATAAAGAGAACAGAGGAAACGACGAATAGTGCTCAAGCCTCGCGCGCGGAGTAGATGCCTTTTCAGCGTCACCAGCTATGAAGTGAACTTGCTTCTCAGATCCGACCGACGAGTCAAGTGTGGAAGGGACATGCTCCTGTACAGAAATGAGGCTAGACTCGTAAGTGAGGGAACTTCTTGCACCTTCGCACTTCGGAGCGGATCCCGAGACTGAGAAGGTATGACGTAATCCCCCTTTCTAGTCACTACCTCACCGGACCTCCGTCCCGTTCAGCCTTTTAGCCTTTTCCCTCAATGCCTCCATGTTTATGTGGGGTGTCATGGCTCATATGCCCGTTGTGCATTCAGGATCATGGAGCCATGTCCGATGTAGGTAACAATCGCTGTAGCGATGATGTTCGCGCAGCATCGCCGCCGAAACTGTGGATGGATCGGTCCATGCAGCCATGCAGTGTAAGGTAATTCATTCAAGCCGATAGATTCATGTCCTGATACTTGAGAAGATTTAATGAAAATGTTTATACAATCGACTAGCTCAGAGCTGATCGAAGACTATGACAACTCACCTTTGTGGCCAGAAATTCGAGTAGCTCATAAAGACTGCGTTCATCAAGACACGAATGTGACTTTCGCGGTGAATTGGCTGAATGTGATTCTGTGTAGATGTCTTATATTCATCGTAGAATCTCATCCAGCACTCGTGCCTAACGAATGGGGCAAGCAGCTTATCAATGTCTCAAGAACAATCAACAAAGGTTGCTCGGGTACTCTTGACTACCTATGGTCTGCTCTGCAAGGTTGACTCTACCTTGATTACACCGCCATTCATTAGGGTAGTACATGAATCAGCATTTAGATGCTAACAGAACGGTTGTTCGCTCTAGCTCAGCCAAGTCGCTGCTGAGCTTCGGTCCTCATGTGTAAGCCGTTGTCGGGTTCGTCTTCTCTGATGGATGGGCTGTTACACCGAAAGCACACCCCGCCGAATCCGGCCGGAGTATGGTTCGCTAAGAGTAGAAGGCTCGACAACCGGGATATTGGATTGTATTTTAGCGAAACGTTTCCTTTATCGATATATGGCACAATCGACCAGGCCCGTATTGAGACTGTTGGTCTCCAATCATAGATAACTTTCCAGAATATCAAAGTCTTCAGACCATGATCCATAGGTGGAATTCAGGATTGTCTTTCAGACTATCTTAATCGGCACGCAAATCATTCCTGCTTTTCGAAGACTTTGATGGCGTTCAGTCAACCGTATAGGGTACAAGCAGTGTTGGAGAAGTAAGCGTCGCTCTGAATGGTCAAGCGTGAGTGTCGACCGATACACTGACAAGGTTTCAGCTCTTCTATGGTCTCTATGGGAGCAACAACAGTCCGAAGGAGCAAATACAACTGATGCTCCGTCTGGATGCGGCCCCTTGTTGTGGAGCGTCCTGAACGCAGCAGTATACTGGTACTCTTACGGGTATCTCAAACCCTGGATGCTGGCGCGAACGTCAGTGTCGAACCATCTAAGAGTTACCAGCATAAGCCTGATAAGGGAAGGAGTCGAAAGCGCCATGTGCAAAAACAAAGCAACCAAAACGGATACCGACGGTCATCGGATGTGTATGAAATGGACATGCTCATGAAGTGCACTATCAGTAACAACAAAGCAACAAAACGCATACAGGCGGACATCAGATGTATGTAACGCGAACATACTCATACTGTAAAGTGCAGTGTCAGTCATGCAAAACTAGACTAGACACAGGATCCTGGCAAGAATCGCGTCCGGTACATGGTGCAAGCCGTGGATCTGTTGGTAGTGTACTTTTCAGAGGATATCGCAAATTATGAATGTGTGAACGTTTGTACTGAACAGCTTCGTCTAACGACAAATTCGAGATGGTAAAAGATTTCTCCCTTTCAAGGATAGGGAGAAGTACAGAACCCCTTTTTTTACTTTGCTTTTTTTTTGTTGCGTGTGGCATGTACACAAGACGTGTGAGGCTGAGAAACGCTTGTGAAGCAGGCTGATTGTTCATTCACTGGATCATGCTTATCTTATATACAAACGTCGTTGTGTCTCATTACTCATCTGAGTACCTGGTATGATGGTGGTGCGGGGTATCATAACAATGAAAACGAAACTCGGAAAGCTTATTCCCCTTATTCCCCAGCTCTGGGACCATAGGGAATCTTGGGCCGAGTGAGTTCGGAGTCTGCTCCACTTCCCCGATCGATGATTGAATGGTTCTAGCGTGCGGCTCAAGTGCAGGCATGGACTATAAGCCGCTCTGATTGGCCGATGCTGTAGGGTTTCACGGACAGTGCCCCGTCATCCCTACAAAGTGGCAAATGTAATATTGGTGGACAGACTTCGGGGTTTCCCACATGACGGAATGGTCGGAAGAGCTCTATATGGAATAGTGAATCTTGTATAGCTGCCTACTTGGACTTGTCGCGCGTACGCTATGATGCAAAAGGCTTGGTAGGAATGATCTAAGGCTGCTGATAATGGGATTAGGGCGAGACAGGTGTGGTAGGGAGACACACAATATTGGTTGAGTATCACTGATAGAAGTTGTCAGAAACCGGCTTGCCGAAGATCACTTTCTGTCAGGCAACACCGGAAAGGCTGCATTCCTATGAAGCTGCGATGGATATTTTGGCCTTCAATGTGATGTTAATCTGCGTAGCTAATCTTATTCTTCAGGAACAAGGCGAGCAAGGATACATATGCGATGACAGATTTGACCGCGCAAAGTCAAAACCTACATTGGCGCATCCTTATGAAGGTGTGCCGTGCGTAAAGTGGGGGAAGGAAAGGACAATTCTGAGGATCGGTCGATCGACGCAGCTCGGGGCGAGCGCCGAGTAGATTTGCCTTCCCCTACAGATTGACGTAGAGCAGCAATTCGACCACTTCGTTCACTTTCCGCCGTCCTGCATCTAAATAGAGTCTTTCCACAAACCCCAGAGCAACACCGTTCACTGTATTGTTAATATTCATCACGACAAAACAAAGGCTCACATAAACAATCGACTGGCAATTACTGCGCAAGTCCCGATCGCGATACCCCGCCAAGCATTGCACGCCCACCGATTAAACCTTGCTTTCCGATCTGGCAAGCTCTCTTGCCAGCAGTTCCATCTCCAGAGCATCTGTGTCTCACTCTGTCCTTTCCACAACTCCTTCCCAAGCAAGTCCATTGCTCCTGCTTGTTCGTGATCCAGACACGACACACACAACACAGACTTGCCATTACTCATAGGACTTCATCAGCGCTTTGTTGTAACGCTTCCTCACCGTGAGCAAGCAATCGCTCTTTCTGCCAACAGCAGGAGCTTCATTGGTACCAAGCATTCTCAATTGCCCGGTCAAGCACCTACAACATTGCATCAAGCTCCAAAAGGATTTCGTCATCTTCCGGCATCCGAGGACTATTCGGGCTATGCCATCCATTGCCCAGCAGCAAGGAAATCATCCTACCTACGCCACTGACCTGAACTTCTCATCTGTCGACTCTTTCAACTCCAAATTCAACATGTCCCACAGTCGAGAAAGTGATATGGACTTTTATTCTTTCGATAACGCGTCTCCCGACGACCATGGCTATGACATGGCCCTTAATCCGACCATGCCTGGCACAGATATGTTCTTCAATGACAACGCCAGACCCATGCATATAGACCCCGCAGCCACATGGCACGGGTCCGCAAGGGCTAACATGTCAGCGCATGTCGATGTGGCAGCAACACAAAAAGCTCCCGATTTGGCCAAGATCTTGACGGATTATGATAGCTCCGCCAGTCGCATGTTTGGTCAGATCACGCCGCCAAGCGAGAACGACCACGGTGGGTTGCCAAAACCTTTGGGCCAACGCGCCGACTCGGGCATTGGCCGGGATTTGGCTATCGATTACTCTGCTATTGCGAATGTATCATCCCGAAGCTCTTCCAGGTCTCAGTCAAAGCCAAGAACGATGTCCAGCGAAGGTCGAGCACCGAAGAGAGCAAGGAAGAATAGTGAAGGATCGGATGACGAGGATGTCAGCATGGAATTCGGCGACGGCGACAACAAGCGAGAGAAATATCGCGAAAAGAATCGTGTGGCTGCGGCAAAGTGTCGGGCTAAGAAGAAGGGACATGTCGACCAGTTAGAAGAGACGCACAGAACGCAAAGCGCATTGAATACCGCATTGAGGCAGACGGAAAAGTCGTTGCGCGACGAGCTTTCGTTCTGGCGAACGCAAGCCTTGCAGCACACATTTTGCAATTGTCGTCCGGTCCAGGAATATAACATGCGGAAAGCTCAGAGCCTAGCGACAGAGTCAATTCTCGGCAACCACTTCGCCGCCAGGTCACCCAGTATCAAGAGCAGCGGCCGAGCCGCATCTCCAGTCACCATGCCACATGGTGCAGATGTCAGTGGATCCAAGTCGATACCTGACGGAGGTATTGCTTCACCTTCGACCGCTCCAATAGGCATCGAAGCCATGCATATGGCCAACTTCACATCCTTCGAGCCGATGGGACGAACGAAAGATCGCCATGCACACGACTCGATGAGGACGCAGCAGCTGTCCAATACGGCAGAGCAAGACCTGAAGAACTTCGTGAACGAAGTGATCTAAGTGATTGGATGACTGAAGCATCCTTCGAGAGTTGAACGAGTATCATGAATAGGCGCGATCCATGTTGGGAAGGCCGGCGTCTGAGTGGTTGCTTTTCTCTTTAGGTTCTCCTGCTCTCGGCAGGGAGTTCCTTGGGTGCTCGATTGTGGTAAATGCAATGAATATTTGAGAATGGCGTAGTCTTCTTTTTGGCATGGTGTACGAATTCCACGGTGTTCAGGGGCTTGGTCAGTTTGAAAGGTACAAAGTAGCAATAATTCATAACGTACGCAGGTGCAAATCAGACAATTTCATGAGACTGTGTCGCCTTCATGATGTACTCGAAAGGCTGTGGCAAACATCGAGACGGGTCCAAATTGCTGAAGCCAGTTTTGCGAAAGGGCGGGTTGGTCAAGTCCGGACCGTTGATGAAGTGTTGACATGTTTCGCACATCATCATTTTGCCCACAGCATCACTGAAGGCAGGGCATGTCGACGTCGAGTACTCTGCTGTTGATTGTTTCGCTCAATTCTATTTCGACGGCGGTAACACGTTCTTGCCGAGTACCTCTCGCATGAGGTCTGAGCAATAACGTCGTGTCGCAGATCTGCAACGAGCGTGGACAATCCGAGTGTTGAAGAGCAAAGGCCGTGATCTGCATTGTGGATGAGATGAAGAGAACGTCGGGGTTGCTGGTTTCAGTCTTGCAGGAAGACACAGCGATATGGTCCATGAGGTAATCAGTGGTAATATATACATCACCATGCCACAATTTGCGGGGGCGGAAAGCCGGAGGTCATTCCCGCCATCAGCCTCTTTGGTGAGTTGTTCACCAGTATTGCCATTTGCAAGACCGAGTCATTAAGGGTGTGCCTCGTGGCCGTCGCCTTGACCCTGTTTCATATCGTGACTTTACAAGTTATGGATTGGCGACCACTGCCCGGGTGTTCCTTTGGCCTTGGTTGATTCATGCTATAGATGATGATGATGATGATGATGATGATGATGGTGACGATGGAGAAGCACGAAGGTTGAACGTGTCGAGGGAGGAAAAAAGAGTAATCCTGCGTGTGACTGGCTAAGCGGCAAAGGTGAGATTAAGGCCTGCTTGCCGTCTCGCACTGATCATCAAAAGCTAAGCTAGATTGGGCGATAAAAGTTGTAACTATCGTCATTCTTTGTAGAGACGGGCAAATGGTCCGCCTCCGAGGCTTGGTGCAGTACCCGTATACGAGAACGAGCGGCGATGATTGCCTTTTTCGGATCTGCTCTCAGAACAACAACAAGAGACTGAGCTCTTCTGCATGACTTTAGGGTTCTCGAGTCCACATAAACCTGTCATTTCGCTTACGTAGAGTGCTGATCGAGCTCGTGGATGTATCATGGCTTCGGCTATGTCCACTTGATCACTAGAGTACGATGATAGAGTCCGAAGTACTCTAGAGTCAACGAAAAGCCCTCGCGGCCGAGGAGTCGGCACAAAAAGCCGAGGTTGTTAGTTGTGCGACCATGATTACAGCAAGAGCATGAAACAAGGTGAACACAAGACATTTCAGGCATCGGGCACCAGATCACTGTCTGCACGACCAGGCATATAATATTTCACAGCAGCACTACTCATACAATACCGCTCGTTTTCATTCTGGTACATGACGGCCCAGACATGCCGTAGCAAGACGATAGTGGATCTACCTCACCCTCGCTATCTTCCAAGAGCCAGGACAAACGAGTACATATACCTCTCAAACACTCACCCACAAAAGCCACAAAGCACCTCGCATTTTCTCGCATCAAAACTCCGCCGCATCAAAACTCCATTGCATCAAAACTCCATCGCATCTATTCTATTCCACCATGCATTCCTCGAGCTCAGCGCACCATCCGTGTCTCGCCAATTACCATACCACTTGACCTCGATTTATATCTCAGTACACAGTACAAGCAAGCAGCATCATCGAAGCTATAGAACCTTAACATCCACACCCACCCCAACCTCCACTTTACCGTGTAGCACCAAAGCCACACCTTGATTAACCGACATCTCCACTAGTACTCTCGCACCATAAACGCCCGACTATGAGTGCATATGAACATCATCAACGTCTTTGCTTCACCTTGCCGTCGCTTGCTCTTCAACGCACCAACGACGCCCTATCCGAGGACCGAGGGGGCACCAGTCAAGCCTGGCCTTCTATACATTATCTTGTTATATGGACTGATGAGCCAACACTAAACTTGTGTGGTGAGGGATTGTGAACCCTATCGTGCGGTGAAAATTCGTAGATGCTATTTCTGCTATCACATAGTAGTCTAGATGTCGAAGATGATTACGGGATGTTAGGTCGTGACTCGAAGTGAACTGAGAAGTCCAGGGGATCGGAAAGGGCAAGATTGGACAGGGTCGCCCTGGCTTACTGAGCAGGGGTTTGACATCCTGTGGATAAGGTAGGTATACACAGATAGAATCTATCAGGACCAAATTTGTGGTGTCGTGTTTCGATTCTACATGTTTATCATGTCTTTACAGATGCGAAACTGAAAAGTCGACGACCTTGTGCATGCATATGATTTCAGATTTGAACTCATTTGTGTCGGCGAAGCGAGTACAAAGTGAACAGACAATTTAGTGAAACTCAACAGTCGATTCAAAACTGCTCCGAATGACTATGGAAAAACCCCATTGACTATCACTTCTGCTCTTATTCGATGCACGCCCTCCCAGCTTCAAATTACCACGCTCAAGTCCCATTCCGGCCGTCCAAACCTCCACTCACTGATCTCAATCTGCCCAGGCATTTCCCTTCCATCGCTTAATCTCAATCGAGGGAAAGGATCGTTGGCCCAAGCATACGGTCTACCGTCTTCAGCAGCGGCGCCATGATTGTTAGGGTGCATGAAAGCATGAGGATTGTTAGGATCGTGTCTTGACGAGACCCGTGGAGGGGCGGCGTTGATGCCAGCACCGTGGACTTGTTCTGTGGATGTAGGTAAGCCAAGAAACCACCTTCCCCAGTCTGCGACATAAGAGAGACCTCTTTCGAGTAACGCACGCTCGTCTGGCTGCTGTTGGTCTGCCCTGACTTCCTCGACCCCGTTATCCTCGTTCTCACTTCGGCCGCTCTTGCTTGTCTGTTCGTCGTGTTCGATAGGAGATGCAACAAGACAGCTGTCGGAGCCGCTCTTTGCCAGCTCCTCATTCACCAAGACCAAGGCACCGGAGTGCCAACCAGCAGCTGTAACGTTCAAAGCAAAGTAAGCTCCCAACCCATCATCATCAAGGTCGTGCTCGCCACCAAATCTATCCTCCCAAGCACGCCCTTCCTGCTCGACCCATTCGCTGACCTCAGCATGTACATTCGTCTCGTGACACATCTGCAACCTCTCCCTCGCTTCCTCGGGATCGGCCCCACCACTTGTCAGAAAGGTAATCCAAGCCTGCTTCTCACACTCGAACCAGACGCGCCTGCCGGTGGAGTAGGCGTGTGGTACAAGACGCGCATCGCCTGCGATACCTTGGTAACGCAGACCGCGGAGCCGACCTTCTGGATCACCGTGGCCGCCAAGACCTAGGGCACCACAGGCTTGAGGTTCATTACCATAGGATGTGATGTGTCCGCTGGCATGGAGAGCGTGGAAATGGTAGTCACCAAATGCAAGTGAGATGACGCCGGTGTTCTGCAGAGCTGGAAAACGCTTCAACGCTACTAGCGGGCCGTCTCTGTTGGCGAGATCATGAAGCATATCTTGGTGCCCGATCAGTACAGCGCCGTCGCGAGTGAAGATTGCGAAAGAGCGGAACGAGCCCTGGACATCTGCGGCAAATCGTTCTTCATTGACGGAGTAGCCATCCTCGCTCGGAATCACAATCTCGACAGGAATCGATAAAGTCTGTACTTGATTATCCCATGTGATGCTGCTGGCAAAGACCTTGCCAAGGTGAGTGTTGAAGAGAACATATTTCTCGAGACAGATAAAGTTCAAAACCTCACCAACATGTTCGCCGTCTTGTGTGTATGAAGAGCGAGCGTTCACTCGAGGCTGACGATATGCGGTCATGGGCACGGTGGCAGTCTCAAGGACCAAGGCAGCATCTTCTTCACTCTCTTCTGATCCTAGATCTCGTTTGAGGACATCCCACAAGACTATTCCAGCGCCGTTGACGAGGGCACAGCTCTTGTCCCAACCAGCAACAACTTTATCGACGTAACCAACCTCGTCATTCTTTGCTTGCTCTTTCAGTTCGATATTCAGGAATTTGACATTGTAGGCAGCATGGTCAACGTTTTGCCAAGACCAAATCCTGCCGGAATCAGAGACAGCAAGGATATGCGCGCGTCCGGCGGAGAATTGTCTGACAGCCGTGGCTGTATCGTAGCGCTCGCTTGGATGTAAGAATCCGGGTGGGTATCGTAGCTTTGTTGGTACAGGGTGACTCCGTTGCGTGAAGATACCACGGTTGTGCATGACATGCAGTCCATCCAATACACCTACACTGTAGAGAGCACCCTTGGAGGTCAGAAGATTCGTGGACCACCCACCGCACTGCATGTCTGCAATGACGCTAATCGAGTCTGTATTCAGCATTTCGGTAGGCCATGACACATGCCTTGATCTCATGGCAAGACGCCTGCGTGAGGCAGGGGGAACAGCATTAAGCTGTTCATTGGTGAGAACACTATGTCCAAGGCAGCCCATCTCGTTGTTTCCCCAACTATACACCTTACTTTGTGTCAAGAGACGCTTGTACATCTTTTGCCATCTGACTCCGTCGTTTTCTACTACTGGCTGGTTGGGCACACGGAAGGTTGAACGTGTCGCTGTGCTCCAATAACGTGCATATTGTGAAATATCAGGCTGATGCAGTGCTGCACATGTTGACGTGAGCGCTACGAAGTCTGGAACATCGAGGTATGGAAATAGCAGGTAGAAAATATCCACAGGCAAATCAAGGAGCTTAGTTTTGGGCGTATCGCTGGCCATATCGTCACCTTCGTTCAATTTGTAGGTCGCGAAAGATGAAATGATGAAGATGGTCAGATTCAGGCCGAAGTCAAGCTCAATCAAGGTAAACAATGAGTAAGGCACCTAAATTAGAAGTCACTGCATCCAGCCCTACGTCATGCTCTTGGCACCCGCCTAAGGTACGTACCTCACCTAAGGTACTCGTAGTAAATAGGGTAGGCATTCTATAATTATACTATAATTTTGTATTTCACCTCTACCTAGATGACTAGATACACCGCTAAGCCCGGGCGAAACCTAGGCTGTCCTATAACATCGTACATAGTGTGGGCCGCCGAATCCTTGGACGACGTTGGACAAGAGCAAGCTCATCTGGGACGCTGAAGCAGCTATCCGGTATCTTTCGGACGTGGCAGACAAATCTGAGTCGTTTATCTCCTGTTCGCAAGCCAGACGTTGACCTCCTCCCATATCCTCTTGTCCTTGCTTGAAATGATGTTTACTGGCGCAATTGAAACTGCAGCGAAAACCTGGTGCTTCATTAGTGAAACGTTTCATCTCTCCACGACACATATTTTCAGCTGCCACTTACTGCATCCCAGAGTTTGAATGCTCTCTGCAAGTCGCCAACGAAGTCTACGGCATGCGGGAACCAACCGGCGATGCTCTTGGACCTGACGTCCTCGCGTGCCTGCGCATTAGTGGGATCACTCAGTGCTGCAAGTTCGTCAAGATAAGACTTGACGGCAATACCAAGCGCGCAATCCATGTCCAAAAGGAAAGGTAGACTAGCGAAAGCTTAGCGAATGTACCATACAACAAGCCGAGGGCGAGCTTACCCGAAGCTGACTTCAGCCAAATCGTCCAACGACATTTCACGATCCACATGTCCGTTCACGAGCATGGTGAACAGGCTCATCTCCACGAGGTTACGCAGGTTACTGCGTACACTGGAGGCAATGTCCCGGAAGCCCAGCAAGTGTCTGCTCAAGGGTCCGGTGAAGCCAATGCTTTTATGCCTAAGTTTAGCCAGGCAAGCGACCCTGCTGACAAGAAGTGTGTTGCGCCTGTCCGTTTCGCTTCCCCTCTGCGGAGCCCCGCCATATGTGTTAAACATGTCATCTGCATTCAGCGTGTTCAAGCGGAGGAGCTCGAGGGCAACAATGATAGGTTCTTCGAGCTCGGCATCCCCTGCTTGGGTAATTGCTGCCTGCAGACTCTGCCCGAGAGGGGAAAGCGTGTGATCCGACTTGGCGTAACCGCGGAGCTGTAAGAACCGCCATAGCGCATTGCATCGGACCTCGTAAGTTCCATTGAGTGGCTTGAAGCCATTGATCTTAGGAGTGACTGTGGATTTGGCAAACTCGGCATCATCGAGACTCTTCACCGCAAAGGCAAGTCCTGAGATGTCACCCTAATAGACAGCAGTCAGTAATGTTAGATTCAGGTTGGCATTAGACCACCCACCTCAAGTTTGCTGGCCCTTTCACCGATCTGCTCAAGTCGGACATTCCAAGCCGCTACCTCTGTTCTCGGATCGTCACTGCCAGAGCCAACACCCAACCTCTTTGGATCGCCATTGTCAAACCAGCAACGTAGCGTGACGTCCATGTTCGCGTAGTATCGGTGAAGCGACTTCGAGAGGAGCGCCAAAGCAGACGATCGCAACGGCGTCAGACCATCGCGGACGAGTTTCCTATAGGTTTCAGACTCACCACCGTCCAGCGGAGGACGCTCGACGACCTCACCTGATGAGCGCCATTGTGGGACTTGTGGCGAAATGATACCGCGCGACATGAAAGCGAAGAGCTCATCGGGAAGACGTTGACCCATGTATGAATGAACGTCGTTAGTTGCGTTTGGTGCATCCAATGTAGTTATTTCTCCACTTGGGCGCATGACAACGTGCTGTCTGATGGCGCTGGAAGCTTTGCGGTATCTGTCAACATAGTTTGTTGCAATCATCTTAGGATCGTCCTGTTGAAACTGCATGCAGATAGCATTGCCGTTAGCATTGCGCGACTTCAACATGTCTGCTGCGGTCTTGATTTTCAATGGTCCAGTTTCAATTGAAGGGAGGGTTGGGAGGAACGATGAGCCTGCAAGTAAGCATGCATCAACGAACATGCCGGTAGAAGTGCATCCTAGTGCCTCGACACATTCTTTGCGAGTCACCAAAGTGAATTCCTTGTGATCGAAATCGATCTTGGTGATCAGCTTGTCAATTTCGAACATCAGGATCTCTGGAGAACCAGCAACTGCATCACAGAACTCGGAGCCATTTATTGATGAAAGCTGAATGCGAGTCATTAGAGAGCTCATATACATGTCCTGACGAGCCTTACCTGAGCAGCAGCACTGTATGGTGCAACAAAAAAGTTCACTCCTCGCTTTCGTAGGATGGTCTGAACATAGCGGTAAACATTTTCGACATCGAGCGTGCCTGAAATGGGGCTATTAGAATGTTGGCCAGGTCAAACGGTACTGGATAGCGTGCGTACAAAGAGTGCCAAATTGGTTCACTGCTTCATCAGGCTGAGATTGACCATAGAGCTCCCAAGCATTTGTGATGGTAGGGATCGCTTGAACCAAGGCCCGAAGTCTATCCTCCTGAATGTTGTAGTTGAGGCCGCTGAAAACGAAATACGGTTCGATGCCGTACTCCTTTAAGATTGAGATGTGATTCTTAACAGTCTCCTCCAAGGAGAACGGAAGACCACCAAGCGCCGGTAAGAGTGGTTCTCTTGTTGGAGGATTCAAAACAAGGTTGTTGATGTAGTCCTCGGCTTCGATGCCCAGTCTGCGATTACTCAGTTGCTCCAAGGGTAAGATATGGCCGAGTTGAGCGGAAGCCGCCCACTCATTGAAGCCAGCAATCATGTTGCGATGTAGGGATTCTGTAGTGAGATACGCAGACCCCTCGAAAATGAACGTGATTGAGAGCTTTAAGAATAGCAGACCAGTATCTCAAGGTCTCACCAATCTGGCAAAAAAACAAGGGCGGTGTCCCTCGAGGCACAATGGATTGTGATGCACAGTAACGGTGTTAATTGCACGTGAAGGGACGTTGTCGGGGGTGGTCAAAGCTCCCTTCCTGAACCCGTCACTTGCGCAGGAACGGCCGCCAAGAAGCAGTCTGGGGTGAATTCACAAGGCAGCCGGAGGCCGGGCTAGGGCACTTACCTTACCTCAGGTACAGAACAGAGGAGCTTGCACTCCTTGTTAGTTTAGTGCAGTCCCTCAGATGTTTGCTCACCCCAGGTTCACTGCAAAAATATTCAATTGTGTACTATATTAATCTAGTTCGTTGCTAATCTATCGGGTATCTTATCATCATGCAAGAAGCTGTGATCATAAAAGCAAAATGCCCTGCATGCGCCAAGCTACATGCTTTCCCATTCTCGTGAATGCCATCCAAAACATTGTCTCTAGATCAAATCCACGTCCAAGCATAGCATGTGAAAAATGCCAGCAACACTGCAAGCAATGCTGTCAGCAGACCGTGGCCTCTCGTGCTGCTGGCTTTTGCTTTGCTGCCCGACAAGACCTGTGTCTGCGCAAGGCTCGCTCTGGCATGTGTCCAAGCGAGATTTGAGTCGGCATCTGTCTGCTTTGGTGTAGCCAGCTCATCGTCCAGTCTGTCCACTAGGTCGATGCACATGTTGAAGATGTTCTGCGCCTCTTCAGTAATGTCGTTCCTCTCTTGCTCAGTGAGCACAGCCTCTGCCATTTCGAGCCTAGCCTTGAAGTCTGCCTTGATATCCTCACCATCTCTTTCACCTTCGAAGTAGAACAACGAGAAGCCTGAGACATATTGGCGTAAAGCACCAAAGTCCGATTTGACGGAGTTGGGTACGTGCCAGAACGCAGGTCCTGCCTCTCGCAATTGCTGTCTTATCCAACGCCCGCCAGAGAAGATGGCCATATACATAATCCATGAGTAGGCGACAAGGGTATGTGGTTTAATCGCGGTGACCTTCCGAATGTGCTCAAGCATTGTTGAGTCTACTTCAGCGATACCATCTGCGATGTCCAGAGAGATATCCAGAACTTCACTGATGTGCTTCAGATCAGACCTGATCGCTCTACTTCTCCACAGGCCTGAAGGTACAAGGTCGGCGAGCCACGCTCGAACATCGTCCTGATGCTTTGCGTCACCGAGGTCCCTGGCTTTTGCTTGCACTATGAGTTCGTGCCATCTTGCTTCAAAGGCGAAGTATATTTGTGCGAATGCGTTGATCCCACGGGCGTAGAGCTCTGGATTGTCAGAATAGGGAGGCAATGCGAGCGGGAGGCGACTCGTGGTGAGTTTGTTGAGCCGTGTATGTACTGCTCTAGAATCATCGTCAACTCTCCATGTCTCTCCCTTTCAGAATATGTAGAGCGCGCCTACCTTGTCGCTGTGTTGATTTCGGCACTGATCGTCTGAAGAGAAGGCGAAGGCAGTGGCGAGATGAGGCTCTGCGGCGTCTTTAGGCTGTTCTCCTGGCTGTCCAACATCGTAAAGCGCAGGGGCTACAAGAATGTAGAACCCCACCCTCTGGTACCTAACTGATAATAATGAGCTGGGGGGAAGATTGTGTAGTAGTCCCGGACGGCCCGCTAAGGTTATAACAAGTTTATACCACTGCACGATGCACTCGCGGCACGCCATCCATTTTCACCCATGATCGAGTCAAACGCCCGAAACTTTGTCTCTGGCCACACGTCGGTGAGTCGGCGAGGGTTCACCCCGAGACATGCCGTAGCCTCCATTTCTACAGCATCCGGCCGTTTTCAGCTATCCTCCTTGGAAGCACGTTGTATTGTTTCAATTTTGAAATCCTTTGAGGACATTATGAGGGAAAATGTAAGTTCTAGAAGGGTCTCAGGGTTCAAAAGCCACAGTGAACACTGGAGAAATCTCGTATCGATACCTATTTGGTACGAGCGCAGATTACACCCCACCACGCCGACCACTGCACGTGTAACACGGCCATGACTACGCACGCGACATCAGCGTGTCCACTAAGGTAGTGTAGCCAGATCCGATGTATTCTACACATTATTCTTTGTGATCATGTCGCATGAGCATACTCCGATCATTTTCCTTCTTAAGTCTTCGCGTGACGATGTCGACCTCTGACTCTGCCTGCCACACCAGGCGGAGCGTAATCAGCATTGACATCCTTCACAACGCCGATGCTCTCCACCCGTACCCCGACTCCTTCTTCACTGAAGTTTGTTCCCATGCGCTTGCTCATCCTGGCTCGATGCTCTTTGGCATCTGCAGTTTCATAACCCAGCTGCTGACTTGGCAGTGGAACACTCAACTCCAAAGGGCTCGCAGAAGCAGTCGAATCCGCTATTTTTACGCTCACACTGTGCATGAACGACGTTGGCGCTGATGGATTAGACATGTTGGACGTAGCACGGCCTAGCCTTCTCTCCTTTCTCCTTCTTGATGTAACAGGTACCTCGTTCGGCACTGACGCCTCTTTCCTCCTATCGAGAAGCGATTTAATATCCTCGCTAAGACGTATCTTGGTCGCTTCGACCGGCATATCGGTAGTAGCATCAATATCTTTTCGCACCGCTGGACTATCATCCTCGATCCACGGAGCGATGTTCTCATCAGTTGGTGGGACATTCCTTGCATCGTCAGCTGAGACCACTCCAGCATCACCATACTGAAGGACGGAATCCTCCACCAAATGCTCCAGACCGGTTAACGTGGCTGAACTCGCGTCAGCGGATCTCGATGGTATAGCTTGGTCTCTTTTATCCGGTGAGTTCATGATCCTGGGTGGCAATTCTTGTAGAGGCTGCGATCGCGATCCATCGAGCTGTGCATCTGCGAGAAGATGCGATGGCGCATCCACAGGCGAGTCGTCCTCCTCGGTAAAAGGCATAGCTGCGGAAGCGCTTCTCGTTGTCTCCAATTTCAAAGCCCTACCTGGATTTGGTAATGTTTGGACTGGACGTGATTTGACTAGCATCAGAGAGGGAGTTATACTCTTCTTTCTCGTCACGGAGAGTCTTTGTGCCAGAGAATCGTCCTTTCTATCATACAAGATCAGCACTGGTTCGACAAACTTCAGCAAAAAGAGGCTGTTACCTTCTGAGTAGCTCGGGTGGCCTGCTGGTGTTTCTCTCGCGAGCACCGTCATTCGCGTTTGAGGGAGGCATTTGAAATGGCTTCATCGATACCTTTTCGCCTTTGTTCACAGATGATTGAAACCAAGCTTCCGAGATGACTGGTACATTGTGCTTCATGGCATAAGCGACCTTTTCTCGATTTGCGGTTGATAGGCGAACAAGCAGGACGGAACATGTTGGCTTGAACTGCTCTTCGTATTGGCCACCTGGAAATCTCAATTAGAAACAAAACACTGTATCCTTAGAACGATGACCATACCTGCATGTTTAGCGATACTTTGAACAAGCTTTGCATCGTTATCCATTCCTGATGTCCCAATCGTGAAGCCCTTGAAACCTATGAACTGTCAGAAGGTACAGAACACTGCTGCAATGATGTTACCTACAGTCACTCGAAAGGTCCAGCCGTGGTCTACTATATATGTCTTTGTCAGGGTCGATGATAGACTTGGTGACGATGCATCTCTCGATCCACCATTCGGTGACAAGCCAAGTATCTGTTGGCACGTCAGGCAATGGTTCTCGTGTGCCAGATGTCCATTCGCTAGGTACAATGAGAGCGGTAACAGAGTGGCTTTGACTGGCGATGGCAGAGTAGAGGTCCTCCGGGAAATCTGCGATTTGGCCACCCTCGTTCTGCAAGATTTCTTGGATCTTCTTGAACTAGAATGTGTCAGTGTGCGTCTTGCCACAAAAAGACGAACACAACGTACCCGCTTCTCTGGGTGACCTGATACCAGAAACAAGCAATTATGGAACAGACCTCTTTTTGGCTCGGGTCCCACACTCGGTGCTCGAGACGCTGGTCTTGGGGAATCCGCAGGGGTGATATCGCGGAGACCTGAGACTTCCGAACGGGCGTAGGAGACTCTCTCTGATGCCTGGCCTGTCTCGTTCCACTCATCTTCGGCCTTGACCGGCGCTGGAGCATCGTCCACTCCCGACATCTCTGCCCACAAATTTTGGCTATGGCTGTTCAGTCGTGCGCTCGTGGTCCTACGCATCTTGCGCTTTCCTGATTCTTCGCCAAACCAGCTTCCAGCACCCTCTCGATTTCTCTTGCTGAGTAAAGGTTCTCTCTGATATTCCCTCACAAATGCGCCTTGGCCCTGCATAGTCTCAGGACGTAAAGGGTCGTACAACGCCTCTTCCAAAGCCATTCCACGCTCTAAGCTCTCTTGGAACCATTTGAGGGAGACTATCTTCAGGCCCCACTGCTTCGCTCGGTCGTACTTGGGTCCCTCCGGTCTCTTGGCGATCAGATGGGTGACTGCCCTGGTAAGATCGCCGTTGTATGTTGCTCCGTGGTCGTTGATGCTCTGTATCATGTCCAATCTATGGTCCAGATCGTCGAAGCCAGTGACGCATATTTGCAAACCGTACAGCGCAGGCAATCGATATTGCTCTACCAGCGCTGCCACGTCGAAGTCCTCTCCGGACCTCCAGGCATCACGCACAGCCTCAATCCATTCCGACCTCAACACATGTATATCCGGCCGCTCTTTGGCGACATGCTTGTACTTTGGCGTGTCCACCTGACCAACTATCAGATGTGTGACATCCGTTGTGAGGTCAAGACGATGGCCTGCACCCATAGAAGTGGAGATCTCAGCCAAGAGAGTCTGAATTCATATATCAGCCTAATCTTTGTTAGTCAACTCCTCCCGCTAGAGTACTGACCCGGACATCTTGGGATAATGATGTGCTGCATAACACGACGCCCTTGAGGGGCAGCGCGTGCCCTTGATCTTGATCAGCATTGGAACGATACCGTATTCCTCTTCCATCTAATCATACCGTCATGCGAGTCGTCTTGCATATTTCATGAGGGGTCGCCAGCGGTCTATTTCATGCTACTAGAAATGTTGACAATCCAATGAACGCTCACTCGCCTTCAAGTTGTAACTACATTCAATATTATCACCTAGCTGTCGCGTGCTTTTCGCGTTCACGTATATTGGATTCACATGTCACGCTAGCACGTGCGTCATGGGTTCATAATTGCATAACTCTAAATCTCATCTCGCCTCAGGCTTATGCAAGGTACCTTCTATCCCGTCGTATATTCAAATACGCGTCAGATAGCGGCTTTCGTTCATGGGGTCATGCTGCGCCACTTCACAGACAGGACACCAAGGACACATCCGAGATATGTCACCCCACGTCAAGCTTTCTGCTGCAACTATTACCTCCCATGTGCTCCATCTTTTGCTTCTTGGTGGTAATGTTCTCTAAGTCCCACGCGTCGTTCAGCGGAGTTGCAAAAGAACCTGTGAACCCTCGGAAGTGGACAAGAAAAGAAACAGAAGAAGCTTAGCTAGCGTCCTCGGCAGCCACAGTAGATCCTCTCAAGCCATGCCCAGATCTGTTAAAAGCCCCAAGTCAGTAGATCTTGGGTCCTCGATATTTGCTATTGTTTTCGACGGCATCACAAGCACCGTCAACATCATATTAAATATGCGTATCTTGCACAGAGAGGGTTTACCGGTTGACTGAACGCTTGTCTGACATTCCTGTGTACCGTACCTGTCACTTGGACCATGTGTCACCGGTTATACGAGTACCCGCGAATGCACGAATCAAATGTGGGATCGCGCGGCGGCATGTCTCAGTCCGTCTGCCTCTCCATGGCTAGAGTTCCAACCGTTCCCTGCGCTCACTGTCCCCAGAGGCCCTTCCGAGTGATCCTATATTGACATCACGGGGTCGGACCAAAAGTCCTGCAGTAAACAACACACTTCAAAAGGTCTGTTGCATGATGCTCAAAAGGTGGGGGCGAACCATTATTTGCAGTTGCGGAAAGCCGGCTATGCAGCCTCGGTAGATTGGCGGTCTTAGCTCCTCCACTCCTCTAGCCCAGAACGTTGCATGTCTCTCGCATGATGGCACGACTCAAGACTTGGATACTTCAAACCTTAGCACACTAGGAATATATCCGGCCAATCATAGGCTTCATATCTCTTCGCCGGATGATGCGGATAGAGTATGGGTATTGGCGAAGAGCACTGCCGCGCGGAGGAGGTCCAAGATGGTTCACTTCAATGACGGAGGCGGGTTATAGATAACGTGGGTTAGTGGTTAGATGACCAATATCATTTCTCAGCTTCGACGAGACATCTTCTCGAACAAATTCAATCCTTCAGACCTTCAGGTGCTGCGTGCGGTCCCCTACAATTTCTCTGTCGGTGCCCAAGTAATCTTGCCAGGAATAGCCCGACTGTGATCCGTCCTCCCTGTCATCTCACACGACGATCATTGTCGTCAGGCTTCCAAGTAACTCGAGGAAGTTTTTGATGCAAGCTTGTACACGGATATAACGCTACCGCGCCCATCTATTTCAGCGGACGATTTCTCCGTGTTGGATTGGTAGACATCGTGACGCAGCGTTTGGATCAGCGACGTGGGGCCCGTCGACACCGCATTGTCTATCACGAATACTTGAAGTCAGCTGCAGGAAAAGATTCTGTCTGAATCGTGAAACAACGCACGCCGTAAGTGAAGACCCGCCACACTTTCCTCCAATTTGCGATTCAGAAACCCAAGCCTGCAAGGCGGTTGCACGTGATGCATGAAGCTCCGGTCGTGCTTTCCTTTGCAGTGGTAGCAAAGGCCTACTAGCAGATGGAAATTGCACTTGCATCAATCCAACTTGTCCACCTCAACCAAGATCCCTTTGTCCGCTTCCGCGCAATCTTTTCAGACAGTTTCAATGACTTGGATAGCCATTCTAACCAACCATGGCAGATATCACTTGCAGACGCAATCACAGAAGTCACTGTTGTTGGACTGGTGACACGAGCAATAACAACCATTGCACAGGTTATTTCGAGCCGCGCAGAATCAGGAGAGGGACAATCTATATCAAGACTCTTCCGAACGATATCGAGAGCTTCACTCGAGTGGTCAAGCAATCGAAAAAGAAACATCATAACCGCACGCGGAAAATCGAAAAACTGGCGGCGTCACGAGACCACGCGAAGCGCTTCTTGCGATCCGTCATCTCACACAATCACCCGAGTGATCGATCAAGGTCACCCGACTCGGTAGACTCTCGAGCTTCATCTAGGAAAAGGAGGGAAAACTCGTCGAACACAGACAGCGGCCAGTCTGCGGCCGAAGGAGACGATATGAGAGCTGGAATCAGAGGCTCCATAAGTGGACCGGTCAGTGGCATGGTCTCACGACCGTCTCTGGTAGACGACTTGCGCAATGCAAGGGGTTCCACTGATTCGACTTTGCGATCCGGAAGCTTCAGTACTTCCGTTATGCCTGGCATAGACCCCAATGACAAACCTCTTGCGTCTGGAAGTGGCGTCTCACTCTCAGTGAACCTCGCTGAGCCTGTACTTTTCTTGCAAGGCTTTGACCACTCGGATACTGAACGAAGAACCACGATGCTGCGGGGCACTCTACATTTACGAGTCACAAAAGCCGCCAAGATCAAGGCCGTGACTCTGAAGTTCAAGGGCAGAGCATTAACAAAATGGCCAGAGGGCATTCCTCCCCGTAAGGTCGACTTCGAAGAGGAAGACATCATCATGGCCCACACGTGGCCATTTTTCAACGCTCAGTTTCCCACAGCAGAAGCCGGAACCTGTGCTGATCACGTAGAGCTTCACAAGCAATCAAACGGTACCTCGGGTCTAGCGAAGTCTCCTCACGTTTCCTCCACGAATCTCTCTTCAAAGGATCATCGAAAACTCTCGCTGCAGGTCAATCAGTCGCGCAGCTTCAACAAGGGTGAATCCTCCACCAACGGACCATCCGTAGCGCAGAAAGGATATCGCACCTTCTACCCTGGCGATTATGTCTACAACTTCGAGCTTCCTATCGACAGCAAACTACCAGAGACTATCGACGTCGAACTGGGCTCCGTCAAATATGATCTCGAAGCCGTAATTGAGCGCGCTGGTGCCTTTAGAGCAAATCTGGTTGGAGTGAAGGAGGTGCAACTGATCAGGACTCCCGCTGAAGGCTCGCTTGAACAGGTCGAACCAATCGCCATTAGCCGAAATTGGGAAGACCAGCTGCACTATGACATTGTTATTTCAGGAAAATCGTTTCCCTTGGGCGCCAAAGTCCCGATAGCGTTTAAGCTCACCCCTCTTGCCAAGGTGCAATGTCACCGGATCAAGGTACTCGTGACCGAGAACATCGAGTACTTTTGTGCCCACAAGCGCGTCCACCGCATGGAGCCAACGAGGAAAGTGCAGTTGTTCGAAAAGCGTGCGGATGCAGCGCCTACCAGTACATTTCCCGGAAGCACCATCCGTGTGACAGCAGGTGGTGGTGTGCCTTACGATCAGAGAGCTGCGGCCGCAGCTGGTCAACAGGTTGCGACGGCCGACTCGACAAACCTGCTTGGCAATTTGGAGGGTGAAAGCAATATCGGTCCTACAGAAATGGAGTTTGAGGTGCAATTGCCCAGCTGCACATCGAATCGGGAGGGTAACCGCTCGACAAGGCTCCATTTCGACACCACTTATCAAAACATACAGGTACACCATTGGATAAAGGTACGTATCTGCCTATGTCCAGACATGGGAAATACTAATATTTTCTCTCAGATTGTCATGCGTCTCTCCAAGCCAGATGCAGAGATAGCAGGAAAACGGCGACATTTTGAAATATCCATTGATTCTCCATTCCATATCCTCTCATGCCGATCTACTCAAGCAAACACCTCTTTACCTGCTTACTCATCTCCCGAGAGTGCCGCGGGCCCTGCTTCTCTGTACGAGTGCGGCTGTCCGAACGCTGCCCGCCGCCGCAACTCGCCCAGCTCTTTTCTACCTACCCTCAATGCGCTAAATCCAAGCACAGCAAGAGAAACGCATAGTTCTACTGGAATACCCTCACCTGCTCTGGCTCGACCCCAAGCAGCACATATAGGTGGCCCCACAAACCACGCCCATCAAATGGATCGCCCAATCCATCTTCTTCGCGCTCCATCTTTCAATCCGCCCGCGTTTGAGGATGAAGAGCCTCCGCCACCACTGCCAACCCCACCACCACAATATGACAGTATTGCGTCACCAACCAGCGGCCTGGCAGACTATTTCTCCAGGTTGAGTGACGCATATGATGAAGACTCTGGTGACGAGACTGCTAGCGTCAGGGCACGAGTCGATGTCCCGCTC
Source organism: Delphinella strobiligena (assembly GCA_009982845.1). NCBI lineage: Eukaryota > Fungi > Ascomycota > Dothideomycetes > Dothideales > Dothioraceae > Delphinella > Delphinella strobiligena. The sequence continues at coordinate 443,497 of JAADKB010000010.1, forward strand.
ACGCCGGGCGCGAGGATCAACCGGAGCATGGATGTTACTCGGACATGGATGCCCCTCGGAGCACAAACCACACAATGACGATATTGAGGGTATGTCAGGAGTAACAGGATAAGAGACGGTAACGAAGTCACGAGTCTGATAGACAACACATGCACTGGCACGGCGTTCATCTGAGCCTCAGGGAGCCCCTTGCATGACAACGGGTAGAAGATTGGACATTGGTGCTCTTTTCTGGATGTGTATTGATCCATTAAACCGAACCAAAATCGGTCGACTGACTGCATTTTGAAAGCGCTTGTGGATAGAAAGCGATAGAATTGATTAATCAGAGGATTTCTTTCATTTTTCGCGAGCAGTTGAGTCGTGCTCGTATGTTGTGGCCCTAGCCGTGTCCTGCTACTTAAATCCTCTACCATGTATCGATTTCAATAGTACTCAGATGATTAATTTGAGAGAACTCAACGTCTGCATATGCATACGATAGCAGATGAAGGTGATAACGGGATAAGCCCGGCTAGCAGTACTGTAATCACCAATGCCTTTTAAACAGAAATCTTCTCCAAAAGTTAAGCAACCATCCGTTTCGTTTCTCTTTTCATATCTCACTACCTCATGTTCAAGACAGTGTGACATGTGGTGGGGACTCACTTATCAGTTATTAGATCTTTCGGGTGGATCAAATGTCATGTAGTTCTTCCAGGGCATATGCGAAGGGAGCTTGGTAAAGGGAGCTTGGTAATTGATGGTGGTTTTATATAAGGTAACGACTCGGTTCAAGGAAATAGCAGGACAGGAATCTCGACTCGTGCAAATGGGAAGAAGTGGATGATGGAACTCTTTATTGGATCCTTGAGATCATGTTCGTAGACATGACATCGAAAGAGCGGTGGGAAGTGGTCTTGGTCATGGCTTAAGGGTAAGGAGGAAACAATGTCCCATCGCCGGGAGCAGCAGCGCCATCGCCTCCACCACCCTCGCCGCCAGGGTGTGGGAGACCTCCAGGGCCGCTGACAGAAGCTCTTGTCATGGCGGCCACAGTGGCCTGCGAGATGCGTCTCGTCGCGGCATTGGTCTGGGCGGTAGTCTGCATTCCTCGCGCAACCATGTTATCAAAGTCAGCCCGAGCCTGAGCCGAATTTTGCTGCTGCAATCGTCTCCTTTCGTTCTCCTCTTCGGTATCGTCCGAGTCGGCGTCCTCGTCTTGTTTTATCCTGAAGCCGCGGAACCTCAAATCCTGATCTGACATCATGGGTGGAGAAGGAGCGACTGAATGTCTCGAGGGCTCGTACAATTCGCTTGGACTCAAGACTTGGCCTGGGAGTGGCGTTGATACACCTAGCCAGAGGGGTGGTACAAAGGCTTTATGTGCAAAAGAGGCGACGGTTTTGTCCCAAAACTGGCCTGTGAGGAAGCTGTGCACAAAAGTTGTTGGAACGGAGTAGTTTTGAAAATCAAGTTCTCCCCAGTGCGCCGTAGTTGCCCTTTGTCTACCGGAACCCGTCGGCACGACATTGATCGGACCTGGCCATCGAGTCAATCCAGCCCCGTACGGTGCACTGGACGTAGGTTAGTGTGTCTGCAGAACGGGCATACAAGGATGGAGCACGAAAGGGTTGGATCATGGTTAACTCGCTTACCTCAAAGACGCACCGACTTCAGTATATGTTCCTGGTTCCCAATTCGCCTTCTCCTCTGCACTGTAGGGCCATGGGACTGAATTGTAGCCCAATGCGCGAATGCTGCCGCCGAAGACGGCGGCTTCCCAGGAATCTCCAACCTCATTGATGCGATTATCATGGACAAATGGCTCAAAGCCCTGCTGGAAATTCCCGTGCCCATCACTCCTATCCTGGAATGCGAAACCAATGACGTGATTGAGCTCGTGAACTAAGGTGGTCGCCTGTCAAACTTGTTCAGTATAGCAACCGATAACGCTGATCTCGAGCAACGTAGCCATACCAAGAGAAATATTGTACGCAATGCCGCAGCTGAACCAGAGAAACCTTCAGCTTTGGGGAAAGATCTTGGTTTGACGTTGCCGCGAATCATTTCTAGGTATTCTTCCCGTATGTGCACATCGCTTCCACATGTCAGGCTAGACACCTGTTAAAACTTGCTAACGCTTCATCGCTTGAGACAGTATTTACCTAGGTATATCGAGAAGTCCTGGCGACACCCATGAGGGATAGGTCGTGGCGTAAGCTTGAGACACCTGGCCACCAAATCGCCACTGGACACAATTCTTGAGGTCGTCAAGTCGTTGCCAAACCACCTGTGCTTCGAGGATTCCAGCATAATCAGTCATAGAATGTTCACGGACGAACATCTGATGAGACACCGTGCCGGGAAATTTCGCTGCAAGTTTGGGATCATTCAGGACCGGGGCTGGTCTGTAAAATAAGCCCTTCCACCATGGAAACATAATGGGCTCGTACAAGTAGCAAGAGGCAAGCCTGAGGACTGGTCGTAATAAATCGTAATCTGCATCCGATATCATCCAGTTCTCGCGTCTCCAGACTGGATGAATGGGATTTTGAGGGAGGAATTGTCCGCCTGGTATGTATGGGGCTGCACGTACGCCTGGGACTCCAGAGTTCGGGTCAAGCGGAGGCATTGTATTGGCAGGGTAGTCGATGAATCCGTTGTTGTTGAGGTCTTTCAGACGGATCCTGGACAATATTGAATCGCCTCCATGCCATGGCTGCGCAGGGTCACATCCTGGAGTAAGTGTATTTCCTCTTGCAGTTCTCCCTGGGCCTCTCTTCCTTGGCCGTCCGCCTCCAGTGGCAGCCGAGCGCTTCGGAGGCATTACTTCAAACAGGTGGCAGTGAGATCCTATATCAATTATGGTTGGCACAAAATGAAAGGAGAACAAGAAAGTCATGGGCTCGATCATTGCGGATGAAACAGTCTCTTTGTTTCGAACGAGTACGTAGTTATTACATGCCTGTAAGCGGCTATAGTGGAGACAAAGCGATGCAACACGAGTCGTTCATCACCTAATCCCATATGGCAGTACGTATCTTGACTCTTCAAAGGAAGGCAATGAGTAATCGACACACAGCCCTGCCTAGAGAGCAGCATCACAAACGAGTAATGAGTTGCGATATTCGAGCACTATGCTGCTCCGTTCCTGTACATATTTAGCAGGTAAGATGTATGCCTTATGATCAAGCGTTCACAATGGAAGTAGGAAAAATAAAAAAGACGGTGATCAGAAGAGAGTTCGAAGTAGGCAAGATATGAGTAGGAATGGAAGGAGTTGCTTTGTTCAAAGTCTAGTCCAAGCGCTCATCGACCGGAAGCGAAGTGGGAGCGGGTCCGTGTGTATTTTCGAGACTGCGCAGGCGTACTTGCTGTCCTTGAGCACTTGACTTCATGTCGACACCAGCTCGGGCTTGTCTTCATCATGTAATTACTCAGTACACGCTTCATTTTTAGTCTCGGGCCGCATCTGGAAACCATCACCAGCCTACAATCATACTAGATCAATGCACAAGATTACGCAGATTGCGTCGTCACCGCGACTACCGAGGGACGCGACTTCAAGTGTCGTGGATGAGCCTAGCCTGTTCATCCCTATTCTCCACGACATGTATCGCGGTAGCTATAATAAGCATACACTGAGGCCATGATGCCGCCCGTGGAAGTTGCAACACTCAGAAATCGCTGTTCAAATACTTGAGTAACAGTGATCGGCATAGACAGATGTTTCTAATCCGGCATACTCTGTCCTTAATATAGGCAGGGCTGTCGCTTAGGATGCGCGAGGCACTTGTGCATCCCAGCGGTGTCTAGACTCCATCTGACGCCCTACTCGTACAGATGAGCTGAAGGAAGGCATGTCGTGCTGCAATTCATCTCCAAATAGTCTCGCAGTCAACACCATGATCCAGACCCGCCAATTATCCAGGAACGTGAAACCAGATATAGCCATGCCAGGCCCTTCAGAAATTAAGTGATAGCCAAGAAGAACTAAGGAGCATTGTGCTTTCTCCTGAACACGCAATCTCAGGATAAGCCTCTGCCGACGACCGCCGAGTATGGCCGTAATTTAATCCTGATGCTCAGAGCAATATAGGCCACTTACTTTTAGCACGCAGGAACCTCCTTTTAACCATGAGTGTCCCTGCAATACGAATTTCCCATCTATCTCTGTGTCTCAACCTCAGTCAATCGTCGCATTTCAGCTCTGCTTCGTCTCTCTGCCAATCTAGTCATCTCGTACTGCGTATCACTATCATTGCAGCACTGATTCTCCGTACCTGACGCTTTTTGCGTATATTCCAACCAAGCAGGCCGATAGCATAAATGGCTGCCCCTCCTCCAATGGAAGGTCCACCTATGGGTGGCGAAGGTTCGTTTCTTCCTCGAAGATCTACCCATTTAACTTCCCAAACCATACTGATAGGACCCATGGTATAGCACCCATGAATGCAGGCCCACCCGGTGCTGAAATCTACGGTGGCGGTCCACCGGCCACCGGTACCGCACCTGACGGTACATACTGCCCTGATCCGGGTATGGGACCCCCACCAGACGATCAAGACGACTGCAACGGAATGTGCTGTGGAAGCTGCACAATCATGTGAAAGGAAAACATGACCAGAAGAACCAGAGACGACTCCAGTCACGGACGAATGCAGCAGCGGGAACAGGGAAACAAAGCCATCGGCACACACTCATCTTACGAACGATCGAGAACCGACAGTCCCAAGAAAAGATTCCCCGAATCGGCTCGGCCTGACATTTCACTTTGCCTTGGTTATCCTCTGGACAGCAGCACCGGAGCGATGTACTATCCATCTCATGGCGCTGCACGCAGACATGACTTTTCTTTTTTTCTTTTCAAATATACACCAGAATTAATCGACTTGTATCAAAGGAGGCATAGCGGAGAAGAAAGGTCCCGCGCGTATATGATCTCTTCGCTTAGCACCGAGTATGATTTCCTTTCGCAACGTCTGTATGGCTTGTGAAAGGAGGAAAAGCTCTTTCTAAATTTAATTCTATGCCATTTGAAAGCACGTAAAGATTCGCTTTCTTTCGGTGCTGTTGGGACGATGTGATGGGTTCAGGCTAGAAGACCATTGAGAAACTATATGTTGAGAAACTATATGCTCGGGTTGGATCGCTCTTGGTCGGTCGCTATGAAGCTTGTGCGAAGATTTTTGTATGCCTTCAGCGTTGCTTTCTACAGAACATGCTGGATCAGAGGCTGATTCGCTCTTCCGAGGTGTCGTCGAATCCCACTGTTTGGACACCACCGCCACGTCATGCTCTAGACCAGAGAAACAAGAGAATATTGCTCATCGCGTTCCAAACATGTGTTGTATCATCTATCACATCTCATCTAGGGTATCATGAACACGTCTACCTCGCCATGCATTTCTACCATTCCTTGCCCAAGACTTCGACGATTTCCTTCGCCACCTTTTCAACCTCCTTGGCGCTCTGCAGTCCTTCGATCGTGTGTTTTGCGTCCATGGCACTGCACAGATCGGCGAGCTCGCCTCCCTTTGGGGCGCAGTAGATTAGGTATCCGAAAGCGGTGACTGCGCTCTTGAGTAAGTCTGGGTTGACTCCTCTGCCCTTTTCGGCTGGTGACTCTGTTGACAACAATTCCAATAGACTTGCAGCGAGCTCGACTTGTGATGCTTCGGGTAGGGCTTCCCGCTCTTCCTCGCGGCGGATGCGGTAGTTGGTGGCTGCGAGGTTGAAGGCCAGACTTGATGCAGCGGCACGAATAGCGGGCTTGTCTGGCTCAGCGAGCAAACTTTCACAAGCAAGCTTCGTGATTAGAGATGAGATCAGGCCTTGACTCTCGCCGTTTAGCAATGTTTTTGCGAAAAGAGGCCAGGTAAAGAGGTTCCCTGCTAGCTGGATCGTGACCAAACGTAAATTGTAAGGACAGGTCTCGTCGTTGATCAGGCCGAGGACGTGAGAGAACATGAATGAAAGTGTTTCGCTATCTCCAGGTGCTGATTCTTCGGCGAACCAACCGCTTACACGAGGGTCGAGGAGGGCACACCGCATGAGATCGTAGGCTGTGAAGAGAGTGTCAGAGGCATAGTTGCTGGGCGCAGAACGCATGAATCTGGCAATGGCTGGTAGATCTGGCAATGGTGCATTGATTGAGCCGTCCGCACCGCGTTCGGTGAGGAAGGTTTTGAGTCCAACCACGACGGGATCTTTGGCCTTGTCACCCATTTTTGCTGTGAGCTTGTCTAGAGGTGGGATCTTGGAAAATGTGACGGGCTTCAGGCTACCAAACTGGAGTACTGGGGCTCGGGCTTGGAGATGTGGGTGTGGAGGGAAAGCCTGCTGTATCAGGAGTTCGACATTGCCACGCAGTTGTGATGGGTTGGCACCAGACCATTCGTTATCTTTTTGGCCGTGAAGGAATGTCATGAACGTTGGTGTAGCGCGGATTTGATATTTCATGGCGATTTCCTGAGCTTGATTGGTGTCAACCTTGATAAATGGTACCTTGGGATATTCCGAAGCTAGCAAATCGTAGGTTGGATAGGCAATCTTGCAAGGTGCACAAGTTGAAGATGTGAAGAAGACAACGGCACAGCTGTCTTTGGCAGAATTGAGAAGTCCCTCCAGAACGGATGGTTGGATAATGTTACGGACAGAGCCGTGAGCGTCGGCAGCTCTACTTTCATCGCGGACTTCGAGCTTCCTGGGATGCTTCCTTGGCGGAGCGTCGTCAACAGCAGGCGGATCAATCGTCTTCAAGTCTTCAGTTGCACCATTTCGAACTTCCAATTTCCTTGGATGTTTGAGATCCTTGGGTGGCTCTGCGGCAGCGTTCCGTACTTCAATCTTTTTGGGTTTGGGCTTCTCGTGAGAGGATTCAGCCTGCTGCTGAGCTGCTTTCTGGACTGTGCTCTCTACTGCTGCACGTGCGATATCCGTATTTGCAGGACGAGCTGTGCCATTACTTGGGTGGGCCCTCTCTCTTCGAGCAGCAGCAGCTTCTGCCTGGACGGTTGGGTTCCTCTCCGGTGGCACAGCAGCTTGTGTCACGTTCCGCATGGACTGATCGAGCTGGTTTTTCATCATAGCACCAAAGGGTGTGTTCAGGACCTGGGAGGGGAGATTTGTGATATGATCAGGAATGCCTTTGCCAAGCAGAAAGACAGAAAAATCATGGGTGAAGTTGTTGCAGTTGTGTGTAAAGAGGTCGTAGTTCTCATGAGTGTATTGTTCTTTTGAAGACTCTAGATAGGTCAGGACAACATCCATGGGCAACTCAGTCTTGCCCAGGTTTATAATCTCCATGGGCTGTCCGTGATGGGTTTGACCCGGAAAACAAGTCTGCACGCCGGCGCCATAAAAGTATTCTATGCCTCCGAGAACGATTGAAGTGTGATAGACGGCATCGATTTGGATACCAACCAAGCCCATGGACATAACACGGGCCAGGCCTTTTGAAAGGTCGTAAACATATAATTGAACATCCATGATTGATAAGGTGAGCTTTACTTGTGAGACAGAGGGGGCAGGCTTCCAGATTTAACTATTTGTACAAGAGGAAACAGGAGGTGGAAAGTGTTGGAATCGCCTTCCATCTCGGCGTGCAGCGTCATCATGCTTCTGCCTCTGCACGACCACATGCCCAGTTCTGTGGATGAAGTCGCTTTACATTGTGCACCTCGTGTCGCGCCACTTTGAGGCTATCATGTGAATTTGTTAACAAGCTATCCGTCTTTCGATACACGTTATCAAGCATTTCTTCTTGGACTTTCTATTCTTGAACTCTTTCTCCCTGAACCTGTGATCGCCACCTCTGATTTGAGCTTAGCGTGGCAACGATGTAGGCTTGGCGCTGTACCTGTTCAGGGTCTCAGCCCTACTAATGCATCTCATCTCAATGCCACCTGTACGATCAAGGAGACAAATTGGTTGAGAGTATCCTTGTCTCTTCCCTCGATTCTTCTTCACTTCCGGACCTAGGCCTGCGCTTGGGTTGAAATTCCGAGATTTAATCGTTTGCTTGTGATGCGATTATAGAAGGCGACTTCACATCACCCTCCTTTACATACCTTAACATAATTGCCCTCTTTCTGGTCCCCCGGACTTTTAGCCCATTTCATGTCCTCTGGTCTTGACGGCGGACAGTCTAACATCTGGTCATACATTCCGAGCTGGTCTAGCAAGCCCCGTCGACGCACATCAGTTTCTAACGCGCACATCAGGATAAAGTCCCGATCAGACGATCCGTTCGAGAAAGCGGATAGACACACGCGATTCCCCATGACGGACTATAAGTCAGCGTGGATGAATCAGGGACAGCGCGCTCGTTATATCAAGACAGGAGGTATCCTGGCTTTTGTCCTCCTGGTCTTGTTCTTTATCATACCACGATCAGGGGATGTGACAGCACGACCACCCTTCCCTGGCGGAGATGTCGCCTCGAGTCCTGAATTGGGCACGACCAAGTGCACCAAGTCATACTCTTCTAGCAAGCCCCTTATCCAGTATGCGCTCATGATCGACGCTGGCAGCACAGGATCTCGTATCCACGTCTATCGCTTCAACAACTGCGGTGCCACTCCTGAACTCGAGCACGAAGACTTCAAGATGACGGAACCAAAGAAGGGAGGATCGGGCTTGTCATCATACAAGGCCGATGCTGAAGGCGCCGCAAAGAGCTTGGATGTGCTGATGGATGTGGCCATGGAGAGTGTGCCCGACAAACTCAAGGCTTGTACCCCTATCGCTGTCAAGGCCACGGCTGGTCTTCGCAAACTTGGTCCTGAGCTCAGCGACGCCATTCTCAAGGCTGTCCGCAATCGCCTCGAGACTGTCTACCCTTTCCCCGTCGTTAGTGAAGAACACGGAGGTGTTGAAGTCATGGATGGCAAGGATGAAGGTGTCTACGCCTGGATCACCACAAACTACCTCCTCGGCAAGATCGGTGGTCCGGATAAGACGCCGACCGCTGCCGTCTTCGATCTTGGTGGAGGCAGCACTCAAATTGTCTTTGAGCCTACATTCCCTCAGGCCCACAATGGCGGTATGCCAGAGCAGCTTTCCGAGGGTGACCACAAGTACGCTCTCAGCTTCGGCGGTCGTGACTTCACACTTTACCAGCACTCCTACCTTGGTTACGGTCTCATGGCTGCTCGCGAGAACCTGCACAAGCTCATCGTGGAGAATATGTATGAAAACAACCCTTCTTCCCGCACCTGGCTGCAATCAGACGTTCTCAATCCCTGCATCATTCCTGGCATGACTATTCCCGTCACCGTCGAGATGGGTGCCGACCACCCTCTCGGTGCCTCGGTCACTGTCAACATGACTGGTCCCACCACCGGTAGTGCAGTCCAATGTCGCGCTCTGGCCGAAAAGACTCTTCTAAAGGAAAAGGAGTGCACGCTCGCCCCCTGCGCCTTCAACGGTGTCCACCAGCCCAGCCTCGACAAGACTTTCGCCCGCGAAGAGATCTACCTCTTCTCCTACTTCTACGATCGCACTTTCCCTCTCGGCATGCCCGAGTCATTCACTCTTCGCGAGCTCAAGGACTTGACCGCTCGTGTCTGCGACGGTCCCCATAGCGACAAGGGTAGCTGGGAGCCTTTCAAGGCCGTCACCGGTGCCATGGATGAGTTGCTCGATCGCCCCGAGACCTGTCTCGATTTGAACTTCATGATGGCGTTGTTGCATACGGGTTACGAGATGCCTATCGAGCGTGAGGTCAAGATTGCCAAGAAAATCAAGGGTAATGAATTGGGTTGGTGTCTGGGCGCCAGGTGAATTTGCTTCCTCTTTTTCACGTATGATGTGACACTTCGTTTGCTAACCATCTGCGACAGTCTCCCTCTGCTCAGCGGCGAGTCATGGCAGTGCAAGATCAAGCAAATCTCCTAGAGGCGGAGTTACGGTGCAGAGGACGAGGATTGAGACGGGGATTGCATGCATTTCGTGGCGTTTTTGGGGGATCTGACTCGAGTGGAATGAACCGATGTCGCTGGTTGGGTTAGGTACGGTCTTGGTATGGCGGCCAGATGGTGGCTGGCTGAATTGAGTGGGCTTGTGTTTGATGCATTCTTTCTTCTACGTGTACCCTGTTGTCCCCCTTTTTAAGACGAAGATACCGATCATGACATGGTTCTACGTTCCATCCTATCATCTGACTTTATCATCCCACAGCCATCGTCCCGTCGTGTGGTGCCATGCCTTTCTCCCTTGTGCGTGCCTTATAACCTACCTTACGCATCGCCGCCTTCTCCGATAATCTTCCTGTTGAGGTTGATGTCGTGCAAGATCTTCTCGGCCCCCAGCTCGACAAGCTTCCTCGCGACATCCCAGCCAAACTCATCAGCCTGCTCTCTAGTCTCGATCCTCCTCCTCATCTCCGTCTCGACGCTCTCCTCGCCATTCAGACTAACGACCAAAGCCCTCATGATCAGCTCTCCCGTCTTTCCCTCTCCCTCGCCGTGTCCCTCTCCGCTCAGCTCGAGCCCAGTGCGTCCTGACGCAGCCACACCAGTCAGCTTATCGTAGTCGGCTGCGGGCTTGGCCCCAACACCAACACCAGTGCCCACCGTACTCGCCAACGACGCCTTTTTGGTCACCCACTCGGTTTCCACACCAATAGGCACACTGCACCCCCCCTCAAGCGTACGCATCAGCGACCGCTCAGCCAAGCACGCCAGAGTAGTCCACTCGCATCCCACCCTAGCAAGCAATCTCTTAGCCTCCACATCATCACTCCTCACCTCTATCCCAATGGCGCCCTGACCAACCGCATGCAAGATGCCCCCGTCCTTCTTGCTCAGGTACGCGCTGATTCGGTCGGCCATGCCTAGTCTCAGCAGCCCTGCCGCCGCAAGCACAAGCGCCGTGTACGGTCCTTCCGGGGCGTCTAGTTTTGCTAAGCGCGTCCCGATGTTGCCGCGTACGTCGGCGAAGTTCAGGTGTGGGAAGAGGCGCTTTAGTTGGGCGCTGCGGCGGACCGAGGAGGTGCCTATTGTTGCGCCGGTGGGTAGGGTCGCGAGAGAAGTGTAGGGGTGGTTGGGCTTGACTACTAGGGCGTCACGGGCGTCTTCGCGAGGAAAGATGCAGCCGATTGACATTTCAGAGGGCAGTTGGGTTGGCATGTCTGGTGGGAATGGATTAGTGGTTGCTTCTCTTGGGCATGCGTGTATGGCTAACTGGTGTAATTACCCTTCAGTGAATGCACAATCATGTCCAGATCACCCTTTGCAAGCATGGCCTCCAGCTCGTGTGTCCAGAGTGATTTGGCATTGAATTCATGCAGCGCGGTCACTTGGTTCTTATCGCCCATTGTTGCCATGGCATGGATCTCGTATTTGCGTTCTGGCCATGCTTTTCGCAGCTCTTTGCAAACTATGTCGGTTTGGACGCGAGCCAGCACTGAGCGTCGGGTTCCTACATTCACGACTGGGAGTTCCGACGAAGCTGAAGGGTTATTGGTGTATTGTACTGGCTCCGAAGAGGCTGTTGTTGGTTCGTATGCCGCCATGATGGAATGGAGAGGTGATCTGGAGAGCGAGGGTCGACTTGGGAGGGTCTGCTCTCTTTGTCAATGGCACTTTTATCGTTTTTCGGAAGGGATACTTAAGTTCGCACGATAGTGAGTCTGACATCAGTCTTGATTTATGGACCCTGGCGTGCCTGGCGGCCTGCTCGCTTTCGCCGTACCTCCGACCCTCCTGAAAGATAAGGTAGGCGCGTGCACGGAACTTGTAGCCTGCCGAGCTGCCTGTCTGGGATGCCTCATCCGCACCACCCTACTCGACACTACTTTAATACATGCACCTACAGGCGATCATCACGACGTACAAAATCGATCTGACCGCTATCAATTATCCTTCCTTCCAATCGGTATCCTGTGCTGCAGGGCCTGACCTATCTGGTTACGCGCTGTCGCATACCACGAGTTCAACCGAGACCAAGACATGAACGACATGAACAACGATTTGTATGAATACATGAGTCGTAGGTGCAGTACAGTGCCAATCAGGGCATCATCCTTGTTTCTATCTTCTCAGGGACCGTGATACCGCATAGAGATGCAGCCGCCTGGGCACAGCTCACCTTTGAATAGACGTCCCACGCTCACAGCTGGAGTTCCAAGGTACCAATGAGTTCAATTGTGTCTCAAGCACTACATACTTGTCTTCAAAAAAGGTTGTTCAATGGATCAAGCGAAAGAAACAGTGGTGTGTTTTGATACTTTCGAAATTCTGGTAAGCGTGCAATCATGTCTCATAAATCCAATAGGGACTTGTTGACATGCTCAAATCAATTTTAGTTCTACTCGAAACCCGCTTTTCAATATGTGACAGTCAGTCGCTGGACCAGATAGTCTCCACTGTTGACACCAGTGTATTTCTTCGCTTTTCCCTTGGCCTCATCGTAAGTACCAGGAATGGCATCGATGAAGCGGTCGAAATTGGGGTTGCAGAAATAGGCCATGCTGTAGCGAGCAGGGTACTGGTCCTCATCTGGTTGTGCTGGTGGCTGAATGACTCGGTGCTTGGTACTCTTGATCGTGTCATTGGACCAGCGAGCCAAGAGGTCACCAGCGTTGACAACGATTGTGTCTGGGATGGGCGTAGCGTTGACGAAAGTGTTGTCCGGACTCAATACCTGCAGTCCGCCGCGCATATCCTGGAAGAGAAGCGTGATGGAACCTGCCGTTGCTGTCAGTCAGCCACCTTTAGCTGCATCATGAAAAAGAGATACTGACCATAATCAGTATGCGCTCCAGATCTGACAGCGTTCTTGTTGTTCTTGAAAACCTCAGTTTTGACCTCAGGATAATGCAACAACCTCAAGGTACTAGAAAACAGAGTCAGCACATCGAAACACAAACTCCTAATCCCCTTCGAGAGAAAGAAACACTTACTTATCACCCTCATGAGTGAAGCTATCGAACCAGGTCTCCTCGATCCCCAATCCCACAGCAATAGCCCGCATAACCTCAACATGCAAACCCTTGCACTTCTCAAAGAACCCCATCATAACCCTTTTGAACTCAGCTCCCTCCTCATCAAAAACATCCGGCCATTTATTCTCAAGCCCCTTGACCCCCTCCCTTCCAATCTCCAGACTCTCCTTGAGATCCGCACCCTCGAGCGCTCTGATCTTTTCAATCTCGACAGGGTCAGTGAGATCGGTTGTTTTCTCCCGTCCTTGACAGACGTAGCCTCTGTTCGCCTCCGGGGTCGTCCATGCTAGCTGATCCTTTTGCTCCAAGGGCCGCTTGAAGAACTTGGCGCTTTCGTTGAAGGCGTGCGAAATGTTTGGGCTCGGGATGCCGTGGTTGCGGAGGTAGATGAAACCTGCTCGTTGAAAACCCGAGAGGATCGCTTGGGCGGTCGAGAGGCGGGTTTGGGGGTCTGTGGAGAGGAAGGCGGAGAAGTCGATGAGCTGTTGGTTCGGTCGTGTTAGTTGTCGTGTTGACTACTTCAGGTGCCTGTGTTTGTGGGGTGGCTTGGAGTTGGCCCTTTTTGTGGGGTTGAGTGAGGTGCTTACGGGAATATCGAGGTTGTCCGCGTTGACTGCGGACGTCACTGTCGGGTTTGTTGCTGCCATTTTCTTCGGTTTTTTCTTTTTCTTGCTATGACAGTCACTTACTCGTAAATTAGAGAGAAGTGTTTGAGGTATACAGAAAGTATTTATCTTGTACTTCCCGGCAACGATCGTCTCCGCGGTCTTATCCTTGCTGATAGCTATCAGTGTATGCTGCCAGCTGAAGAGATAAGCCCCGCACACCAGATTAGGAAAGAGGAAAGTCCTCAGATATGCAGACACGGCAGATTAGAGCATGATAGTTGTACACAAATGAACACCCAATGTGCAGATAAGAGCCTGATTATACATACATCAGAGTACGCCATGCAGATAAGAGCAATGATACACGCACATCAGAGTGTGATTTCCCGATAAGAGCACGATACGGCACATATCCTGGCAGAAGCTCGTTCATCTCATCGGTTATTTTATCAATCAGCAGGCCAGATAAGAGTGCGATATGCAAGATAAGAGTAGGCTTTTTGAGCTCGGCTTATCTTTACATGCTCCAGATAGTGACAACGGCGGTATAGGTAAAAGTTGCAAACGAGATCGATATACAAGTTATACAACCCCGCTACCCCTGCCGATTATCATTCACGCGAATCTTGGTCCTGCCCCGCTATACCAGGAACGTCAAATAATACATCAAAGTCTCAGAGCAGTGACTTTCATCAACCACAAGTCCACCAAATCAAACCCCCCTGCCAGGCTCATACCGTTCAAAATGCCAGTCGTAGATATCCACACCCACATCTACCCACCAGCCTATACAGCTCTCCTGCGCGCCAGAAATGAAGTCCCCTACATGCGCTCCTTCCCCGACAACCCCTCCGCAGGCGAGCGACTCGTGATTCTTCCCGCCGAGGACACGGCATCGACGTCGCGCGGGCGACCCATAGGACCGGAATACTACGACATCTCCCAGAAAATCGGCTTCATGGACGCTCACGGGGTCGACGTGTCCGTGATATCACTCGCGAATCCATGGCTGGATTGGGTGGAGGCGTCGATGGCGGCGCAGACGGCCAGAGAGATCAACGATGATGTGAATGCCATGTGTGGCGAGCATCCGGGGCGGTTGTTCGCTTTTGGCACGCTGCCGCTCTCGGCGCCTGTCGAAGACGTGGTGGCTGAGATAAGGCGGTTGGGCACGCTGAAGTTTATGCGTGGTGTTATTATTGGGACGTCGGGGCTGGGGAGGGGATTGGATGATCCGAGGCTCGATCCTATTTATGCGGCTTTGGAGGCGGAGGGACAGCTGATCTTTCTGCATCCGCATTATGGGTTGCCTGGCGAAGTTTATGGGCCTAGGAGTAATGATTATGGCCATGTGTTGCCGCTCGCACTCGGTTTCCCGCTTGAGACGACGATAGCGGTTACGAGGATGTTGTTGAGTGGGGTCTGGGATAGATTCGCAAAGCTGGATGTGTTGATCGCGCATAGTGGTGGTACTCTGCCGTTTCTGGCAGGCAGGATCGAGAGCTGTATTGCTCACGATGCGCACTTGAAAAAAGAGGGCAAGCTGAATACGAGAAGGGACGTATGGGATATTTTGAAGAGGAACATTTATCTCGATGCCGTCATCTACGCAGAGCCAGGGTTGAAAGCTGCGATTGAGGCTTCTGGTGCTGACAGGCTACTATTTGGTATGTTGTTGGCTCTTGATATCGCATCATCGCAGTGCTAACCATCGATAGGAACTGATCATCCGTTCTTCCCACCGCTAGACGAGGGCGAGGATGAATGGCTCAGTGTGAAGCTCAACTCGAATGCAGTAAAGTCTGTTTTCAAAGGAGACGACAAGACTGCAGAAGCTATCATGGGTGGTAATGCTGTTCGTATTCTCCATTTGGATAGCTGAACATGGAACAAGCAGAAACACAAAGCAAAGAAGATACTGAGTACGAAAAGGGGTATCATGAAAAGCAAGTCATGCTCCACCATCAGAATTACTGGTGAAGCATAACCATGGTCTAGTAAACATTCCACTCAAACTGGATCAAATCCTGCAAAGTGTCAACTGTTGAGCAGAGATCAACATCGATGTATGACCTACTTTCTTCATCGAGGCGGGTGTGCTCTTCGATGCTCTTGGTTACCCACTTCAGTGTCACGAGCCTTGGCAGAATCGGTAGTCTGCTGAAAGTTAGCACAGCATTTGAAGAAGCCATCTCGTTCACATACCTTGCTAGTCTGCGGCGTAATTGCTTGAGCTTCTGATAGTCATCTGAGACCATGACGTGTGTAACGTTACCATCTTCCAGCGAACTCGATTTTGAACCTCCACAAAGGAGTAACATGCGATAAGCCTTGTCGAGGTCAAGGTCTGCAGAAGATGGATGTGCAAGTGGAGCTTCGCGGACATTGTCAATCTCTCCACTGCAAGCTACAGTATCTCTGGCAATGAAAGCCCGCACACCATGGAACAACCAGCCTGGGACATCCTTGGGGTCTCCGCCGTCCATCAGCTCGTCGATTATCTCAGCAGTGTCATAGTCATCATCGTGTTGCTCAGGCATTGCACCCAGTAGCTGGCTAAGTTCATTCGTGGTGAGGTCTCTGGCGAAACTATCCCCGTAGAGATCCATGTTGTGTTCAAAGCTATGTTCATCTTCTGCCCGTGCAAACAACACATGTTGAGGTTCGTAGGGTAAAGCAAGGCTTGTGAGACCGACATCCGTCTCGGCCTGACGGATACAGTCCAGGAGCCATCTAGGATAGACAATATTGCGACTGCCTTCCTTCTTGACAGAAGCCACTCTTACTGGGTTTCCCTCTGCAACGCAAATGGTATTTGGATCTTTGTGCGTCTGGGCGATCTTACCACCGTTAGCTTTGACCAATTGCTCCAGTTCCGTTTTGGTCTTGTTGATGGGCTTCGCAGCACCGGTCATGATGTAAAAGGTCAACCTCTCGAAGATTTTTAGCTCAGGGCCAGCGTACGGTCTCGTGACAGCGTCGTCCGCTCCAAGCACAGTGACCTTCTTCTTCTTGGATCTGAGAGCCCTTCTCTGCTTTCGAGAGTCATCGATCATGAATTGCTTTTCTTTCTTCTCCCGATTTGCCGTCTCCTGCAGCTGCAAGAACTCATTGACGGACAAGGCCTCCTTCCAAGATTTGTCGCTCCTTAACTTGGTAAAACGTGGAAACCTCAGACTCTTTCCTACTTTGTATTCAACGGTTCTGATAACCTCTGATGCCTTTACTTCAAGAACAACAGAATCATCGGGCTTAATCCAGACGTCAGGCCGTTCCCATTGCTTACCTTCACCGCCAAGCTCAATGTATTCATCCGGAGGATTTCTCCTATCCCAATCTTTCCACTTGCCATCTGTTCTGTGCCAGATGTCTGCATAATCCGCTGCTGTGAACCCGCCACCCACTTTGAAGAATGAGTAACAAAGCATAGGATTGCAGTTGAATGCTGCAATCATATCATCATCGAGCCGTAATCCGCAAAGAAAGCTCGAAAGGCCACCGCCACGGTGCCCAGATCCATAGTAACCCCCAATCACAACGCAGTCCAGGTTGTGCCCAAACTCGGCCATGTATTCAGGCTTGACTTTGATCCAGTCTTCGTTGCGCTCATTGAGTCGATACATCGAGCCGGGGCGCTTCACCACCAAACCTTCACCATGATTGGCCACCATTCTCTGTAACTCACTCTCGATATGCTGAGAAGTGGTACCTTCAGTATGTTCGTGTATCTCCAGACGACGGTGAACATTGTTGACGCTTTGCTCCAATGCTCGTCTTCGATCCCGCAATGTGTACTGCGTGAGAGCCTGGTCGTTGAGATAGAGGCAGTCGAAGACTCTATACAAGGGTCGGTTGCCATTTGCTAAAGGATCTTTTTGCTCTGCGAGGGCTGCAGTTTTAAGAGAACCAAATCCTACAACGATGCCATTCTTCGGATCCCATGTAATCATCTCGCCGTCCAATATTATGTTGCGAACGTCGGGATTGAAGGCATCACGAATCTGCTTTGTCAGAGAACCGCCTTCATCGTCATGAAAGCCATTTCCATAAAGGTAGGTATAGTCCTTGCCCTTGCGTGACCAAAAGCCAAAACGGAAGCCGCCTGTGATGTTCTCATCCTGCATCATATGCAGTTGCATTCGCTCACCGTCAAGCTTCTCTTCAACCCAGAACACAGGGTCATCTTCCGAGAGATTCATGCGAGCGACGGTCTTTTCTATAGATCGAAGCTGAAAGGCGGCGAGTTGTGGCTGAAAGCATTGCATGAGACTGATGTCCTTATCGTCACCAGCAAGCCTGACAGTTGGATCGTAAAGCTCCCAACACACTCGACGCAGGCTTGAAGATACGTTGAACAGGTTATGGGCATCGGGATGCCAAATCTCGAAGATTGTCTTTTCAGAAGCACCAACTTTCATTTGCCTCAGGATCATGCGTATCAACCACATCATTTCATCGGCATTCATGTTCTTATAAAACTGGTCAAATATCGGAAGTTGATCATTTTCCTTCTGAGCGGCAGAGAGTTTGTCGAGCATCTCATTTACTTCGCCAATGGTAAGAGTTCCAGGCTCGTTGCTGGAGGCACGCTTCTTGATGACTTCTTGACATCGACCAGCAAAATCACCAGCCATGGCACTTGTCGACTTGATACCAGGGAGTTTCCAATTCAGGAGATTGAATGCATCTTCCGAATTCTTCTCGAGGCCCATGGCTCGAACTAGAAGCTTGCCGATGGTCTTCTCCTTGAGGCCATACATAGCGCGATCGCGGTCTTTCTCAGGGACTATCAAGCGGAAAGCAGGGTAGATGTCGTCGCCGACCTTCTTGCGCCATCGTGAGATGAAGCGCTCAACTATATCACGGCGGACGTCCCTGGGGTTGGTTGAACGAATATTTGGGCCTTGCTTCTTGCGTGATTGGATGGGACCAGTGGGCTTTCGTTTGTTCTCATTCAGAGGATTGAATAAATAGTTTAGAAAGTCGCTAAAGGGCAGAGTCTTGGAATGATTGTGCGGTCGGTTCGGGTACTTCTCGTCGAGATCTTCCTCGTTGATTCCGCCAGAATGATACTGTGCCCTCTCCTCCTCAACAGCATCGGCATCACGCATCTCAGAGTCATCAGCCATGGTTCTAGTTTTCCATCACATTACAACAAATTTGATTGTTGTGAAGTTTGGGCACGAGATACAGTAAGATACGAATGACGCGTTGTTGCCTAACGCGCAGTCAGGAGCTCGCGACCATTACCACATTGGATCAAATTAGTCTTGGCATGAAACTGTCGTGGCTGTGCACCAGTCAGCAAGTCAAACGTAATCCGTGCTTTGTCGGAGATCTAAACAATGACTAGCAACAGACTAGTAAGATACACACGTTTCAACACTCGTGTTACAACAGTGTAGATGTTGTTCTGTAGCAGAGAAGTGTCCTGCCACATGGCTCATGGCTAATTCCAAGCAGCCGGTTCATGCAGGCTCGCACGGAAGCAGTAGCAGTAGCCGGCCAGTGACTGCACAGAACAATGCCGCACTTACTGGGGCAGCGAGAGCCTTCATGAATGGTCTACCTCCGGATGAGTTGGCTCGATATATAAAGGGTCACTCTCCCCAGGCCTCAGTCAAACCAAAACCATATGTACCCTTGCGCAAACGAGTATCGTCTGACTCGGTCAAGTTATATCAATCCGGGCACCATGTCGATAAGGATGCATATGGCCAGGGCTCGTCTAGCAAGCAGGACACCCTCCCCATACCGCAGTCTATACCCGCAAACCCACCACGATCTACTCCCAATACAACGGCAGCTTTGGCGGCGGCGCGAGCCTTGCCAGCTGTTGTGTCGGCCTCTTCACCAGTTGTCCGGAAACCAGTGTCCAGCTCACTTGCACCGTCTCTGCGTGGCAGAAAAGGGTCAATTCATTCTGTCCCACCTTCATTGCGCAGCAGGAAGGGATCAGATGCCACGACAATATCATCCGAACGAGCCGACGAGTCTTCAATACCTTGGACGACATCTCTTGTCAACTTGTACGAGCAGAAAGATGCGGCCACAGCAACGTCTAAAAATCCTCCAGTGATCGCTTCCAAACCTACAGTCTTGCAGTCTCCGAAGCCGTTGCGCAAATCAAAATTACTAGACAATGGTCTTCCACCTCTATTCCCCCCCAACCCCGAACAGCTTGTGCATGACCGCTTGGCTGCGAAAGGCTTGCTCAAGAATTCTCAAACAAGGCCTGCAGTCGACGATGAATACGATACAGCCGATTCTTTCACGTCCGCAAAGGAGGTTTTCTCTCCTGTCAAGCTCTCGAAACCACCACTCCCGTTACCTCGCAAAAGAAATGGCAAGCAGGACGGTGAAAAGAGGGTGATGCATGAGCTTGTGAGACCAGACATTCAACTGGAACCTCCTAGCCAGGACACGTCTGTAACCGCGCCTGACGACATCCACCACACCTCACACCGCCAGCCAAGCATGCAGTCTTTACACTCCCATAGCAGTGCACAACCGTCTATTGCCGCTGCCTTTCATCAATTACACCCCCGTCGTTTGACCCCATTGACTACAGGAGACTCCCTTGCAGACGCCATAGTTGCCTCGAGTCTTGCTTCCTCCAGGGCGCCCTCTCCTCACAAGACCCTATCTCGCCCGCCACCGCGACACAAACCCCGATCCGGGTCACATACTTTGTTTACTCGTACACCGAGTCCTCCGAAGAAGGGTATGCGACAGACAATGCGAAAGTGGTCTTCCGACTCATCCGACAGTGAAGAGGATCCTTACGCAAAGCACAAGAAGAAGAAGAGGTTTCTCCGGAAGCATCCGAACAAGCACCATGAAGGCGATAGAAAGAGATGGCGAGACGCAATCACCGAACGGGAGAGGAAGCGTTATGAAGGCGTCTGGGCCGCGAACAAGGGCATACAATCCTTCTACACCCCAGAAGAGCAGTCATACCTTGACAGACACCCAGACGGTGAACATGCTCAGATCTTACGCGAATCTGTTGCCGAGCAGGTCACAAACATCGTTGCGAGAGATATATGGTTGAGGTCGAGGCTGCCAGAAGCTGTGCTCGAGCACGTGTGGGACTTGGTCGACACGCAAAGTAACGGGAGACTACTCAAGGAAGAGTTTGTTGTTGGTCTGTGGTTGATCGATCAGTGCTTGAAGGGTAGGAAGCTGCCAACCAAAGTGACAGAAAGCATATGGTCCAGCGTGAGGTTCCTGCAAGGCATTCGCGTCAAAAGGAAATAGACGGCTGATTTCATGCATGGCGTCGGAGTTGCGGGTTTACTCTTCTGCCTTTGCTCCGCGGATACCCTCATGTGAACTTGGCATTATACATCATCTCTTTCTTGCTCTCCTTGCAAATGCACCATCTGACCATTGTGTGGTGTGTCATTGCATGTTTTCCATGTTGCTCCCACGGATATGGAGCTCCCACATCCGTACTTGTCTGCAATAATCCCTCTGCCATGCTATGTGCTCTACTGATGTCTCCGGACCCCTTGCTGCATGCAAAACCACATGTTCCGTTCCTGCATCACGTCATTATTAATAATAGGAGCATTATGCCCCGTGTCACAGGACACCACTCGGACATGCTTACCGGGAATGTCGGTGCCCAGGTGCGGGGAACTTCGTCGCTTGTCTGCACTTCGTATCCTCATGTCCACTTTGCCTTTCTCTCCTCGTGAAGGAGGTCCGTGAATCTCACCAGCCTACCCACTCTACAGGGATCGAGCCGCGTTGAGCAGTATGGAGGCCTCTGACTGGGCGTGTCCCCTCCAATGGGCTCATGTGACGGAGGCTTCTGCGGACAATATCACTATATCAAGCAGATGCATGGCTGGTGCTACCATCGACTTCTCAAGCGCTAATCATGCACATTAGTGATCCCAATTATTCCGCGTAGATGATGGTGATGTGCCTGGGAGTCCAACTTGCTACCCGCCGTGCTGCTGATCTGATGCGATCTGCGTTTGTATAAGATGGAAGGAGGTGCCTGGGCATCTTGTAGATCTTTGACCCCGTTACCCTTTTCACTTTTAACACTCCAATCACAATGTCTGGCAGGAAGGCTATCAGCCTTCTTGCAGGTGCTGCATTTGTCGCCGCTGGTATTATTGACCACTCACTCAAGCCCCGCCAAACAACCAATTTGACCATCGATCAATGCCCAGGATATACCGCATCAAACGTGCAGTATAGCGGCAATCGAACGGTCAGCGCATACTTGAGCTTGGCAGGCACAGCTTGTGACACCTACGGCACCGATTTGACCAATTTGAGGCTTCTGGTGGAGTACCAAACGGGTACGTACTTCATGCTCCGTCGTACGCCTTAACGCTGACACCGAAAGCTCAACGCCTCCACGTCAAAATCTACGATGCTGCTGAACAGGTCTACGAAGTACCGGAGTCCGTGGTACCTATCCCTGCGACTGGCGATGTTGATGATGGAGATCTCGTCTTCTCCCTGGTCGAATCTCCGTTCTCCTTTGCCGTAAGCAGGAAGAGCAGCGGGGAAGTCTTGTTCGATACCTCCGGCTCGGCCTTGATCTTCGAGTCTCAGTACTTGCGCCTGAGGACTTCTCTACCAGAGTCCCCCAACCTCTACGGATTGGGAGAGCACACAGATCCCTTCAGACTGAACACAACCAACTATATCAGGACGTGAGTGCTATCTTTCCTTGACCCAGTATCTAGACACTAACTTTCATCAGCCTTTGGAGTCGCGATGCCTATCTTGTTCCACCAGGTACCAACCTCTATGGTAATCACCCCATTTACTTTGACCACCGAGGAAGCGATGGGACCCACGGCGTTTTTCTGCGCAACTCTAACGGAATGGACATCAAGATCAACAACACTGCCGAGACCGGCCAATACCTCGAGTACAACACTCTCGGTGGCGTTTTTGACTTCTACTTCATTTCAGGTCCGACACCCAAGCAAGTTGCAGCTCAGTACTCGGAAGTTGTTGGCAAGCCAGCAATGCAGCCGTATTGGGGATTCGGCTTCCACCAATGCAGATACGGAATGCAGGATGTTTACGAAGTCGCAGCTGTAGTCGCAAACTACAGTATCGCTAACATTCCTCTCGAAACTATGTGGACTGACATTGACTACATGGATTTCCGCAAAGTCTTCACTCTAGATCCCCTAAGATTCCCACTCGATCTTGTACAACAGCTTGTGGAGTATCTACATAGTCACAACCAACATTATATTGTCATGGTTGATCCTGCAGTCGCTTATCAAGACTATCCAGCTTTCAACAATGGCGTCAATGATGATGCCTTCCTCAAGATTTCCAATGGCTCGGTCTATAAGGGTGTTGTATGGCCTGGAGTTACCGCTTTCCCTGATTGGTTCCACCCAAGCACGCAAGGCTATTGGAATGGAGAGTTTGACAGCTTCTTCGACCCTGATACTGGCGTTGATATTGACGCTCTCTGGATTGACATGAACGAAGCGTCCAACTTCTGCACATATCCCTGCAGCGACCCTGAGCAATTTGCCACCACAG
Source organism: Delphinella strobiligena (assembly GCA_009982845.1). NCBI lineage: Eukaryota > Fungi > Ascomycota > Dothideomycetes > Dothideales > Dothioraceae > Delphinella > Delphinella strobiligena. The sequence continues at coordinate 466,573 of JAADKB010000010.1, forward strand.
CAGGCGACCCTCCGCAGCCACCCACTGTTCGTCTTGGCCCACCGTATGCCATTCCGGGATTTCCTGCCGACTTTCAGCCTCAGTGTGTTGCTCAGGTATCGTTCAACGTCAATGCCACTACCAACTTTGGAGAGAATATCGTGATCGTTGGCAGCGCCATCACCTTAGGAGAGGGCAATGTCCACAATTCAGCGAGTCTGAGTGCTGACAACTACCCCATCTGGAGCGCCACCATCGATCTTCCCACGAACACCACCATTACCTATGAGTATGTCAGGACTGAGACGGATGGTAGCTATATCTACGAGAACACCAACCGCACTCTAATCACCGGAGGTTGTAACGATACTGCTCAGGTCGTAAATGATACCATCACCACATCTTCAGAGACGACTGCATCCAAGAGATGGCTTGAAAAAACAATCCTGGACTCGGTATACCCACGTAACGCGCTGACTGCTGGCCACCAATTGAGCAAGCGTCAAGCGATTGGTGCCAAGCTGGGCCTTTCGGGTCGTGATTTGATCAATTCGTCGACTGGTACCGAGGTAGGCCTTGCGGGTCGTGATCTGATCAACCCACCATATCAAATACATGACGCGGCCGGATCGATCTCAAACTTGACCCTCTTCACGAACCTTATCCATTACAACGGACTAGCCGAGTACGATACGCACAACCTTTATGGAACGATGATGTCTTCCACGAGCAGGAATGCGCTGCTCAGTCGTCGCCCCACTGTTCGTCCTCTTGTCATTACTCGATCAACCTTTGCGGGTGCAGGTCGTGACGTTGGGCACTGGCTTGGTGACAACAACTCTGACTGGGTCCATTATCTCATCTCCATCGCCGAGTTGCTGGAATTTGGGGCCTTGTTTCAAGTCCCAATGGTCGGATCTGACGTCTGCGGATATGCGGGTACTACTAATGACCTTCTTTGCGCTCGGTGGGCCACATTAGGAGCTTTCTCGCCATTCTACCGCAACCACGACGCTGACGGTGTTCCCCCTCAAGAGTTCTATAGATGGCCCATTGTTGCAGAAGCCGCTCAGAATGCGATTGCGACTAGGTATCAGTTGCTTGACTACATTTACACAGGTAATCTGAAAGTCTTTTCTTGTTGCCGCAACTACTTATCTGACGCTTCGTAGCATTCTACCACCACAACCAGACTGGAGAGCCTGTTGTGAACCCAATGTTCTTTGAGTATCCCGAAGATATCAACACCTTTGCCCTTCAATACCAGTACTTTTGGGGACCCTCTGTCCTCGTCGCCCCAGTCACAACCGAAAACTCGACAGTCGGTACTGTATACTTACCTCACGACATCTTCTATGACTTTTACACGCATGAGTCGGTCCGTGGGAACGGATCCTGGCTGACCCTCGATGAAGTCCCGTACACTACAATTCCTCTCTATATCAAGGGTGGTAGCATCATTCCGCTCCGTTCTGAAAGCGCTTCCACCACTACTGAACTCCGCAGCAAGGACTTTACCATTATTGTTGCTCCAGGGCTGAACGGCACCGCTTCTGGCAGCCTGTACCTTGATGAAGGTAACAATATCGAGCAACCTGACATTAGCGAGATCACCTTCTCATACGCCAATGGCACATTCAGCATGGGTGGTAGCTTTGGTTACGACACAGGCAATGTCTCGATTTCCTCGATCGTATTGCTGGGCGAATCGGGAGGCACAACATCGAATCTCACAACAAGCCATTCGCGGGAGAGTGCTCGTAACATTCCTCTGACCAGGAGCTATAGTACTAGACTTGGTTAAGCGATATGTTTGCAAGCGATTGTTAATGCTTGGTGAGACTGAAAGCGGTCGCAAGAGTTAGCAGATATATGATGGTTGCTACACAATCGCGAAGAATAATGATACCTTTTATTACACGTGCGTGAAGATGATGCTTCTGATGGTGTCGAGTAACTTTCACTCCTAACAAGCAGACAATACCTTATGTGTGCTGCATGTCCCATTATCATCTCGTCATTAGTGGCGCATCCTGTAGAGTGACCACATGATAACACGGTTAGAGGTCAGGTTGGTGTCCAAGGTCTCCGATGCGACGCCAAGACAGCCACGGAGGAGCGCTTATCCAGATGCCGACGTGCTATCACATGTCAATCACCTCTAAACGACGGACACGACTCTTGGATCTCATCAAGGTACCTTAGACTCGGCAAATGATCGCGGGCGACGTAAAGCTGGCATAACAATGCTAGGAAGCAGCATCACCAGATCCATGGCTTGATCTTATCCTCTGCAAAGTAAAGTCAAGAATGGCTGACTGGATATCACAATACACGGCAGCCCTGGAAGAGAGAGATGCGCGCGAGAAGGCAAACAAGTCATACATAGATGCTTGTACGAGAAAGCACCAGCAAGCTAACCACGACGCCAGGCTGATTCAAGCATCCAGATACCAAATTAGCAGACCGCACCGCCGCTCTCGAGAAGGCACCACCACCACCACCATCAGCAGCAGCAGCGCCTACACCGTCAATAGCAGAGCCCTCCACGCCCACGACAGGCAGATATGGCTTTCGAGCACCCGGCAGAGTGAAATCACCCGCGACTGAGCCGAGCGCAACAGCATCCCCAGATGTGCTTGCACGGTTACGAGAGGATCTATCATCGACACAACGATCTCGTGTGGAGCTTCAAACACAATTGAATCAGCGTCAGGCCGAGCTAGCGACGTTGAACACACAGTCCAAGGCGGCGATACGGCAGACGGAGGTGCTGAGTCGTGAGAAGAGGGATCTGGAACGGAGACTGAAGGACAGAGAGGAGGAGGTCAGGCAGAAGCAGCGGTTGGTGGAGACTGTGCATGATGAGATGGCTGCGCTGAGCTTGGAGTTGAATATGGCGGAGCAAAAGGCTGGCAGGATCAAGGCTGAGAATGACATGCTGGTTAGGAGATGGATGGACAAAATGGGCGAAGAAGCCGAGAAGATGAACCTGGACAGTCAATGGCACTGAGGAAGATGACGAACGAGAGTGTGCGGATGCATGAGTGGACGTTTCAGGGCTTAATCATTTCTACGAAGGAGTGGTGCCAATGTCCTGTTCAAACGACCGACCAACGCCATGTCATCAACAAGCATTGGCTTTATTGCTGTGCGCACTGTGCAGCCTCTCCCTCCTCCTCATCCTCATCCTCCCATCCGGCACCGCCTCTGGGATCATCAGAACCAGCACCAAAGTCCTCCATGCTTGATACGAGGTCCCACTCGACCTCGTCAACGATATCGGTCTTGATCTCGGCCTTGGGCTTAGGCAGCACGTCTCTTATCTTCTGGATTGTCGCCTCGTCACCCAGCCACCCGTCTTCGGGGAAATCGATCTTCACAATCAGGTAGAGGTCACCCTTGGCGTCGGATTTCTTGATTGGCATGCCCTCACCCTCGACCTTGATGATCTGGTCGGGCTTGAGTATTCTGCCCCTTGGTTGTGTCACGCTTAAAGAGATGCCTCGTCCATCAAGATGGGTTAACACGACGCGATTGAAGCCTGTGAGTGCCTCGGCAAGGGTGATGTGGAGGTCGGCTTGGAGGTCAGCACCGGCTCTGTTGAACGTGTCGTGCTGTGCCTCGACAAGGTCAAAGATGATGTCTCCAGGCTCCGTGTCCGGTACTTGGTCGGCTTCGCCTGCCAGGACAATCTTCTCGCCTTGTCGTGCGCCAGGTGGGATATACAATTCGAGGATTTTCTTTTGCGAGACGGTTCGGGCGCCTTTGCACTTCTTGCACTTGTCCTTGTCGGCGTAGTAGGCTCCGCGTCCGTTGCAAGTCGAGCAGGGAACGCTTTCTTGTGTAACCAGGCCTGGGCCGACTGGGCGAAGAACCGTCTTCATGCCTGTTGTTATATGTCAGCATGATCCATGACATCGAAAGTCGCTGTCCATCTTACCTTTGCCGTTGCAAGTACCGCACTGCTTGGCCTTTGCCTTTTCCTTGCCTCCGCTGCCACTGCAATGCGAGCAAATGACATTCTTTGTGCTTGCGAATCTCGTAGTCTTGCCCTTGTACAGCTCTTCTAACGTGACTTCATATTCTTGCTGCTCGTTCTTGCTCTTCCTTGGTCCTCTGTGTCCTCCGAAACCGCCACCCATGCCCTCGAAGCCCGGGGGCATTCCGCCCATGCCTCCGCCCATGCCTCCTCCCATGCCTCCTCCCATGCCTCCTCCCATGCCGCCGAACATCTGTGCGAGGATGTCATCAAGGTCAGGTCCAGCTCCGCCGCCTGCGCCGCCCTTTTCGAATGCGGTCATGCCATGCTTGTCGTAGAGCTCGCGATTGTTGTCGTCGGAGAGAATCTCGTAGGCTTGTTGGATTGTCTTGAATTTGTCGTCTGCTTCCTGGCGCTCGTGCTCGGGTACTTTGTCCGGGTGGTTCGTCCTTGCTTGCTACCATGGGCGTCAGCTATACTGCGTTGCCATTGCAATGGTCCGGGCTGAACCGACCTTGTGGTAGGCCTTCTTGATCTCAACCTTGGTTGCGTCGCGCTCGATCTCAAGGATCTCTGGTGGAAGTTGTCAGGATCATGTTTCATGGACTATGCCGATTGTTGGAGTTATGATATACCGTAGAGGTCTATTTCTTCCGAGCTCACTACTGTCTGTTAGCGACCATTTCACAAGTTTCATATCTTTCACAGGCACGACATACTGGCTGCTGCTTGCTGCTTGCTGCTACTGCAAAAAAGTGTTTTTGAATGATAAAACGAGTTGAAAAGAACTTCACAACAATCCAAAGGAAAAAGATGCCTCAAAAGTAATCAAAGTCAGCGTGATTGCCTGAAGAAACATTCACTGATCAATCAACTTTCATTCTTTCTTCGTCATCGGCGTTTGGTTTGCGCTTCGGACTTTCTTCGGCCTAGACGACATGCATCTGCATCTCGCGTGCCTGAATCGTTTCAAGGATACCTTTTACGCTAACCTTGTTGAAAGTAATAATTATATTCAACAGACGCTTGGGGATGCTCAACAGCAAAGCCCTATTGGCGAAGCAGTCAAAAGCTTCTGACTATGTCTGCCAGGCTTGTCGTGGTCGCTTGACATTAACATCAAAACGAAAACGTCAATTCTCAAATGCTGGCCTGCTCTTACTGCAGGGAAACCAGGCATTGAAATGCAAACAAAATCAGATCGTATCAAGACGACAATGCATTTCCTCTACTTCAATACAGAGAGCAAAGCAGGTCGCCACGGGAAAAAAGCTTCTCCCTGATGGACCTGCAAGAACTCGCTTCGCCCCATCACCCACAGGTTACCTGCACTTGGGCTCGTTGAGAACGGCGTTGTTCAATCACCTTCTGGCTCACAAGACAGGAGGTCAATTCCTGTTGAGGATCGAGGACACAGATCAGGTTCGAAACTCTGTCGTCAGATTTCCGGATATCAACTAATGTAAGAAGAAAAGGCTGGTTCCTGATGCTGAGCAAAGATTATGTGATGATTTAAGATGGGCCGGGCTGCAATGGGATGAAGGTATTGTTTATTGTTTATTCTTCAATATCTGAAGGCATAGATCTAATTTAGTACAGGCCCTCAGGTTGGGGGTCCATACGGGCCATACAAACAATCCGAACGCACGCCGTTATACCAAGAGCATGCTTACAAATTGCTTGACTCACACGCTGCATATCGCTGTTTTTGCAGTGCAGGCCAACCCAGTACAATCCAGACTGATATGTCGCAGATTGGTGCTGCTGTCGGGGGTTGTCAAAGTGATTGTGCTAGCATTCCAGACGATCAATCAACTGAACGAGCGTACAAAGGTGACTCACATGTCGTCCGTATGAGGAAACCGGCAAGGTCTCCTAGCTGGTCTGATTTGGTGTATGGCAAGGTGTCTCTGGACAAGTCATCAAAGAAGACCCTCCCACAGAATCTTGGCGTCGATGGTGTTGTGCTGCTGAAAAGCGATGGCACACCTACTTATCATCTGGCAAACGTGGTTGATGATCATCACATGGAGATTACGCACGTCATTCGAGGTTCAGAATGGATGGCTTCGACACCATTGCACGTTGCACTGTACAGCGCGTTTCACTGGACACCTCCGGCCTTTGCGCACGTCGGCCTCTTGACAGATAAAGATCAAGCAAAGCTTTCCAAAAGAAATCTCGACACCGATATTGGTTCTTTGAGGCGGAAGCACGGTATACTTCCAGAAACGCTAACCAACTTCCTGGCTCTGCTGGGCTGGCGAAACCCAACACGAGACGATGTCATGGAGCTACAAGATCTCGTCCAAACTTTTGATCTCAAATTCACAAAAGGCAACACCATTGTCTCTTTTGACAAACTTTGGTATCTCCAAAAGAATCATGCAAAGATCATCATCGAGCGTGCGATGAAGAGCGAACAGCCCGATCAATCTTTCGAAAACTTGGTGAATTTTGTTGTCAATTCAGCTGAGAAGAGGTACAAGCCGGGGGACTAGTATGTGAAACCTTGTCATTGTATTTTCAGGTGAATGCTGATATTTCACAGCCAACCAATACTAGGCCAGCGAGATCTTCGAAACTATGTAATCAGTGTATTATCAGTGGACGAGAAGAACTACGAAAACCCCAGGGATTACATCGAACGCAACAAGTACTTCTTTACGAATGATCTGCCAGCTGTCGAAGCGGGAGAAACTACCATCCCAACAAATGAACTTCAAAGCGCTGTCCTGGAGATGCTGGCATCTGACTCGTTAGGAGCAGTGAGCACTACCTCTTCGAGCGCCACTTCCAGCTATGCATCGCTAAAGAAGAGTTTGAACGAATCTGCAGCCGCTTATTCTGCTGCCATCGAAGAGATTTGTCACAAACGCGTGCCTGGCGATGATGACGAGTCCAAAGCGCTTCTCAAAGATTGGCGGAAAGCTATTCATCGATATCTGCGAGAGAAGCTAGCATTCGGAATGCCTGGACCTTCAAGCTCCCAAACAATGGCCGTGCTAGGATACGAGGAGTGCTGCCGCCGAGCAGGAGTGGCATGAGTACTCAATTATGCTGGCCTATTCTGCGATTTTTGTATAAGATACTGTTGATGCTTAAATTTGAACATGATTCACCTATCTATCAGATCAATGTACGCACTGCCAAGGTGACGAGTGCGACATCATTTCTTCATAGCCAAGAGGCAAATGGCCTGCCTGGACCACCACCAGTCAGCTCATGGTAGCCCAAAAGCACCTACAGTCCACACACCTAATGCGCCATCGACTAGCCATGAGATACGCTGTCTGGAGTAAATCGCTGGTGATGAGAGCAATAAGCTCTCAGCCATTTCAGCCAGAAGCTTGCCGTACTGTGTGGGGATACGTTTGAGTCCACAAAATCTTTCATCTCGTGCGGCAATACCAGGTTCGCCCCACGAGCGTTATGCATTGCTTCCGAGTCTACATATAGAACTTCATCATTGATATATTCGAACACCACCTTAAGTCTGTGATTCTCACCCTGCTGCTATGTAACTGCACAATATTGGCCAATTCACTGTTCAAGCAACGTCTCGGGGTCTCTTCACGTACCAATTTGTGCCAGGCGAATGACTGCGCCGTCTCATAAATCACGATTCCATCGAGTATTTGCCAGGGCTTCCAGCGTCGTAGAACGAATAGATCCATGAGTAATGATCTTGTCAATTTTGTACGGCCCTGCTGCAAGGCGTTTCGAATACGATCGTGGTGTGGAGCCCAGTTTTCGTCAGTCAGGAATTCCATCTTGGTCAAAATGAAGTAGAAATATCTACTTTAGAACTAAGATCTTAGAATATTGGAAACTATGGAGACATTCTATGACTTCCCGTGGTGGTTTATAGTACATTAATTAAGTGGAGATCCTATAGCTCAAAAAACAAGAAGCCTCTAGGACCGATATCTCGATACCCGAAAAACACTGAAGAGAATCTATGATTTTCGATAATAATTTTTTGATAAAAGAGATATTGGATACTCCATAGTTTTTGGATACTATATGATCAATCTGTTGGCATAGCCTGGCATGTACTCGACCGAGATGCTGGCACATCATTCCAAGGTTTTACTAGAAGCTATTAGCTGGGTCCTCAGGAGCAAGTTGTAGCCTGATCGACCTGGTCCTGTTGAATGGACTGATTGGTTGAAGGCTTCTATACTGTGTAGCCTCCACTACGACTTCCCAGGCACCTCCCTTCTTGCGGAGATAGACCGAGACGGAAGTTGAGATGCGTATGAGGAGAGTTTTGCTCACGAGCAGTAATCGCTCCCAGACTGTGAAGCTGGCGGTCCACTTAAGGTCTCGCAGGCGCAGACCTTACTAGGGGCGGTTCTTCTTGTGTTGGAGATGAGATACTGTTGCAGATAACGAAGACATTGAGACGCTTAGAGGCACCAAACATTCCTTTGCTGAAGACACAGCTTCTACTGACCGGAGTATCGCTTATACAAAGGTCTTCATTCTATTCTGCCGCATGGGATCTATCGAGAATATCCTACACTGATCTGAGATTCAAGCTTATATTGCCACTCGTGCTGTTTGTTCTACTGCTTAAGGACTTTTGAGATCTACTGATTTCTCATCGACATATATGCGCGTTGACTACGCTCAATACGTGAATTCCGTGGAAATTTTTATTCTTGCTGATGTTCTATAGCATTGAAGTGAGATCTCCTTGACTTAATCTGAGATATATGGTTCTGTGACCGCTTACGCTGTGAGCCTATTGGAATAGGATCCTTTGAGATCCTCCTGCTGCTTGTCAATATACACGCACGCATAATTACGCTCACGCCTGGGTATCGCTTTGACGATTTGGTTTCGCCACATACTATGACTCAAAGCCAGTGGAATCTGCTGTTTCCTTGTCAACATCTGCGCACGCATAGCCGTGCTCGCTGCCTCGCACCACCTCGATAAGTCGTTCTTGCAGTCCTTCTACCTACAAAATTTTGTCAAGATCGCGCTTGCCTTTTCCCGGTACGCTTGCTCACTCGACCGTTCGCTACCTAGCATTACTCTAGCTCTCACAGTCAAAATTATCTATTGCACTATTCAAACCCATCGAGCCACGCCTTCCTCCTCATCAACAAGCACGTCTATAGCTCTAGCCAACAATCGCTCCAACAAGCCACAACTACAAACCGTTTCTACACTCAAAATGCCCCAAAATACCCGCTACACCTCCAAAACCAACTACTCCTCGCTAGCCGTAAAAATCCAAGGTTGTCCCCAAAAATCCCTACTCCCGTTCCCACCCTAACAAACCGCAGCCAACGCAGCCATCCTCTACCCCACAGAACTTCTCCTCAACGTCGTCGTCTTCAAAGCCCGTAACTCAGACCTCTACATGGCGAAACTGATCCGGCCCGTCGTTCACAAAACCTTCATGACGACATCACTGCTCGCTACATCCAACTCGAGTCTGGAGAAGCTTTATTGGAAAAGCATCAAGGGCGTCACGAATCTGCGCATGAAGAGCTGGTGGCGGTGGAAGACGAGTGAGGAAAAGGCGAGATTGAGAAAGGAGAGGGAGGAGGAGGATGCTGCGGATAAGAGGTTGCTGGCAAGTGGGGTGGGCGTGGATGTGGTTAGGGCGAAGAGGAAGTTGAAGGTTGGGGAGAGGAGGGCGTTTGATGCGGCGATGAGGGAGCTGATGGGGATTCCGGCCATGCAGGCGGTTATGCTGGCTATTTGCGGCGTTTATCAGGATTCTAGGGGCAGGTAGAGGTTGGGATGGGCGGCGGGTGCGGAGTAGTGCAGGGCGGACCAAAGCAGTGGATGCGAGATGGTGTGAAGCGACACAGAAATCATAATGGCGAGAACGGGGATCGGTTAGGGGTGGTTACATGGCAACGCCGCCTTATTGGCTAGATAGGAGACGGATATTCATTGTGCATTTCTGCTCACATTGCAACCGTATCATGTTGCTGTCCTCTAGTCGTCGCGAACTGTTTACGCACGACCTTTCTTTCTTCTGCGCCTCCTCATCTCCATCACAGAGCAGCGGTAAGGCCTCAGCATGCCTACAAAGGCTTCATGATATGTCTTCCTTTGTCAAAGACAATGAACTCTTCTTTCTGCTCTATACGGCACAACCTTCTTTCACCGGACAAAGTATTCTTTCATTTGGTGGAATCGACACAAAGAACAAAGAAGCCCATTATGCTTTCAATCTCCTACAACCCTGCGATAATCTCGTCTGCATCTCATCTTAACCCTACAGAGTCCCGAAAAACAGACTCCAAACCAGTGCCCGATCCTTCATAATCACAATGACGGGCTGGAGTCAAGCGCAAACCGACTTTTATTATGGCAGAACAACAATCGACGAGCTAGTAGCGAATCTAGAAAGTGCACAACGCCGAGCCGATGCCGCCGAGAAAGAAAATGAAACTCTCAAACGACAACTAGGGAAGAAGGGTAAAACCGTCGACTTAGCAAGTGAGCTGCGTGTCCATACCGCTAATCAGGAAATCAGGAATCTGAAGAACGAGCTTGCGTCGCTGAAGCGGGCATCGAAATCCACAAGCGAGCAGCAACAGCGAGAAAGCGCCAAGGGCAAGGAACTCGTGCTCTGGCAGAGTCGCCCCGAAGACAGGATTGAGCAGGCCAAGGATGGGGAAATCGCTATACTGAAATCGCGCGTGTTGCAGCTGGAGTCGCGGGCTCACGATGCTGAAAGCGAAGTGCAAAAGCAGATCCACGACATCGATAGGCTGGACGATGAGATTGAAGATCTGAAGGAACAACTTTTCCTTTGTCGTGAACCAAACGGACGACCATCGGGCGCTGGCAACTTCTTTCCCACGTTCGTTCCTCAGCATTCGGAGACACAGAGTCCGAGCCCTGATGGGCTTTTCGGCAAAGGGAGCAAGTGGAGACGTGACAGGTCTTGGAGAGCTTTTCCCGGCTTCGGAAGTCCTTCTTCTTCCGATAACCGGTTCGAGGAGGTGGACTGTTCCAATGATAGGTTCGAGGAGGTGGACTCTGAATCTGACAAGGCATCCGCTTCTGACGGCTCTGTCTTCGGCGATAGCAAAAACAACCAGAGATACAATATCTTTGGAGAACAGCGCGCAGCACCTGCCTACGACTCCAACGCCGCCGGTAAAGGTTTCGGTGGTGGTTTTGGCGGTGGTTTCGGCGGAACAGAAACCTCCAGCACCGACTCTCCCGACCTCTTTGCCGAACCGCGTACAGGTTCCGGCGGAGTGTTTGGAAACAGTGTATTCACCTCCAACACTGGTAGCTCGCTTCTCAGTCGTGAAAAGGATGATCAGCAACAACCAAGTACGATCTTCAACACATCCCCCTCGCCAGCAGAAGCGAAACCTGACCAGGCGGTCGATCAATTCCATTTCCACAAAATGGACGAGATAATAGCTTACATCCAAGCCCGCATAGTGACTTGGAGCGAAAAATACAGCAGCCTGAGAATCCTGAACGAAGGTCTGGCCCACCAGGGAGGCGAAGATATCCTAGATCTAGTCAAAGATTTCGTAGTCCTCAAAGACGACGGGAAATTGCCTTTCGATCCCAACGACGAGATATTCGAGGGACAATGCTGCACCATGCTCCTCCAAGGATTCGCCTCGCATCGTCTTTTCAACCAGATCCTCGTTAACCTTGAATCTGAAAGGTGGCAGGCTTTGGAAAACGCGCAATTCAACGCGAGAAGAGTGGTCATGATGGCCGAATGGCATTTCACGGAGGAGAAAGACCGTAATGCTGCGATACAGGACCTCTCGATCATCGTGAGTGATATCGCAGAATTCGCTTGTCGAGCAGGGAGTGAACAGACAGCATTCGAAGTTTGTACTCTAAAGAAGGCAAAAGACGTGCTGAGATCGCAACTCTTCAGCCGTTCCGATAGTCTAGAGAGCTACAAGTTGCACTCCAGAGAGCTCGGCGGGAATCCACTGGCTTTGGACAAAAGAAGCTTGAGTGTCGTTAGTCCTCTTGTTGGTGTAAGTGGGACAGACTCTTTTGTCAATAAGGGTGTCGTTTATCTGAGCACACAACTTGATATGATATAGGTATATGGTTTTTGTACTAAGAAACCAAAAATGTAGGTCTTCGTATCAAGACGCCTTTCTTGTAAATATTAATTAGCATTTATTCGATATTGTAGTGCCCACGTACAAGAAGGCCATCAGTAACTACGCAGCCAACCAAAGTGATATGTGCAAAAAGTCAGCATCAGTACATGATAACAGCCGAGTATGTATATACGACGCTCGTCAGCAAATTCGGAATCTTAGCAAGGGCGAGAATTTTGGAAAGTGGCACAGTGTGACTTTGTTAATTCTTTGTCTGGGATTGCTGAATTTATGAATAATGTGGAAGAGTCCATGTTGTCCTCTAAAGTAGTTGAAACTTCGCGAGGTTCGGGTTGTTGTAGAAGTATTGCCTCTGGTGGTTGATGAGGTTCGTGATACAGTAGATTATGACTACGGCTGAGAAGCTCTGTCAGTTTGTCATGGATAGTGAGGTCCCAGGACAAAATCGGGCTGAAGTCAGAAGCAGGTAGAAGCGGAAGCGGCGATTAAGCGGTTTGAATTGAGGCAATAACGTCACAGCGCGGCATGGAATCTCAATGTTTGGTACCACGGTCTTGAGCCTATCTCCGCAAAGTAACGAGAGAACGCTTCATGATCCCCCTGTTATCTTACTCATCATAAGCTAATATAGAAAGTCACCAATTCCCTCTAAAGTATCTTTGACATATTGAGATACTGGTCTAAAAGCCATCTTAAATTCTTTTCTTTACTAGAAGATCCCCACTCTGAAATACCCACTACAAATCACTATAAACAGCCACGCAATCTCCTAAAGTACACTCACATCCTGAGACACTGCGCTCAGAGCCCATCTCCATCCTCACCCTCTTCCAAAACAAGCAAGTCCACCCAACGCCTAGCATCCTCCATCCACAAAGCATGCGCAACCTGCTCCTCCCGCTTATTAACCCAGAGCATCCAGGCCTCCTCTCCCCTCGCCATCCTCTCCAGCCTCAATGCTTCTTCCCTCCTAACCCCCCGCTCAGACCGCAGAGCTTCTATCTCAAACCGAGAAGAGCAGGTCCCAACCTTCCCACAACCAGCAGACCCAGCAGGCACAAAAGCAGCAGAAAGCGGAGAAAGCCGCGAGTCCTTCACCTCAGGCACACGCAACTCGCCTCGCGCGGTCATCACGCTCGCCTGCTCCGACCTCTCCCGTTGCTTCAGAAAACGAAATTTCTGCTCTAATTCGGCGAGCGGGGCGCACCGTCTTGCGTTCACAGTGACCGGGTCTGCGTTGGCGGTGCTTTGGGATTCCAGCGTTGCCGTTGCGTCTCGGATCTGCTTGATCTCGGCCTCGAGTTCGGCGTTTCTGATTACGAGGGTTTGGTTTTGAATTGTGCGGGCGTGGAGGTGGTGGTGGAGTGCCTGGTTGTTCGAGTTCAGAGTCGCGATCGCGATTGTGTTTGCTGAGATTGTTAGCGCTTTGTTTGTGTGCGGTCGATTGGGTTCGCGCTTACTGGTGATCTCGTCTCGTAGTTGGCGGATGGTGGACATGGTGGAATCTTCGGTGTTGCGATTGTTGGGAGAACTTTCTGAGGGGCGATTCCTGATAGGGTCAATTGGTAGGTCGAGTGGTAGGTCAATAGGTATATTGAATGTTGTCCTTGGGTGTGTATTGTTGATTGTTTGGTGATCGACTGGTGTGTCTTGACGAGTGATTTGTTTGTCTGCATCTTGAATATTAGACACAAATGCTAGCTCTGTGGCTTCACATGCTGTATCGCCGTGGCGATGAGGATTCTTGGATGGGAGAGCAGGCCATGCGGTCGACCCAAGATTCAGAACGTCAATGGCCATATTGGCGATCGAGCAGAGTCTGTACTGCTGAACTGTCAAATTAGTATATAGATTGCTTTTCCTGACTTGGTTGCCTATCTTTTTCGTCGCCTCTTTTGATGTTAGTAGAAAAGTCGCATTTGCTCCAGAGGTTGTAGCTTTCCCTGCAGAAGACAGCCTATACTTGATTGTCAGCATGGGATGCCAAAACTGATACATTGACGTACAATAAACCATCTGAGACTTGTCTTTACCAAGCTGTCTTAGCCAAACCCATATCATTCCACAATGTCTCAAACGTCTCGAAAGACTGTATCGGACATGCAGAAACTCCAGCCAGCCATGGCGCAAGCTCACCGCAGAGTCTCACAACACCAAGCTGACAGAGGACCATTCAACCAAACCACCTTGACCCTTCAATCTCTCATATATTCAAAAAGTTACTCGGAACCACAATACCCAGTCTCCTCCCTCCAACGCTTCCCTTGCTTTTGACCTCCACCTTCAGCTTCCAAACCAGCCACCTTAGCCCTCCTCACAGCACCAATCAAATTCTCCCCCGCGCTTTCAGCACACATGACCAACAGCGCCATCAGCGCTTGAAAGATGTCCTTGCTCTCATCTCCCTTCATTAAGACTCCGGTCATGTCTCCACGCACAATCTTAGCCGTGAAGACGCCGGATGGGGAGGAGGATTCTCGACTTAATATTATGTCTGGATCTGCATGAGGGCCGAAGATGACTTTTGCGTTTGCTGGGGTCGTTAGTGGTCGAGGAGGGAAGAGGGAAGGAGGAGGACGAGAAGATGGAGGGGAGGTGAGAAGAGGGGAGAGGGGAGAATGAGAACATACCTTTTATCTGCTCGCGAATACCATGGATATCGAATGGAGGTGGATCCGAAGGAATAGGAACAGGGTGTTTGGTGCCTTTCAGTCTCTGTAGCATTTGGGGAGGAGTGGGGTTGTATAGGATATATATACAAGATAGCAAGCTTGATGGGTGACTTTTCCATTGGAAGGCGCGGTCAGTTGACTATGAGTACGGCGGAAGTTTCTGCTTGGGATGAGAAGATAGATATGGTGATTGATAGAGGGCAGCTTTCGAAAGTGTTTCGGTAGGTCTTGAATACTTATCCTGTGATCTGAGACATGGATTTGTTTGCTGGCAATCAGTTTCTGCTGAGACTTTGGCGCAACACTTGAATCCAGCAAAGCACATGTTTGTGTCAGTATTCGAACGATGGTGGCATTCAACAAGCTATTCGTTCAGGACAGTGTGATTCCTCGTGCGTCGGAAGCTTGAGGTACCTATGCTCAATGCTAGCTGTCAACATGCAAGTGGGGACTAATAAAGACACCATGATCCTCATGACAGTCATCAGGGGCCAAGCTTCGAAAGGTTGAAATGGATACTTCGAGTTCTCCGATGCAAAATTGTAGCCATGAGTGAGCCGCGCGTGCGGCCTTCGATTGAACGCACTTAAACTCATCCTCATCGAAACTTACTCCATATCATCTCAGTAAATCGACCACAATGACGCTTTCAAACAATGACTCCATCTCCTCATACACAGAATTCACCTCACGCGATGGAACTGTTGCAGGCGATGAAGACGTGGCCGATCGTCGCGATGAGCTCACACAGCATCTGGGAAACAACGCAGAATTCGCGTGGGAAGACCTCCCCATAGCCGACGTAAGTCCCTGCCCCCCCTACAGTTCTCAATCAATCTGACAGCAATCTTACAGCTCCGGACCTTCCGGAGACACATTTTTGGTAGAATTACATTCTCCCATCATTCACCAGCTATATTCGCTAAATTGGTCTAGCTTTGGCACGCATGCTTTATCCGAATGAGATTCTCCGCATCATGTGGCGTGAAAATCGTACTCTTGATGTCGTGGAGCTTGCTGTTTCGCTTGTGCGTCCTGATGGGCTTTGTTTGCTTGTGGGACCACTGGCGATCGGGTGTGCCTCTGCCTATCAAGCTCTCATTGATTTGATGGTGGGGATGTTGGAGGACGAGAGGAGGGAAAGAGAGGAGCATGACGGGGAGCATGACGATGGGGAGAAGAGAGAGGGCGAAAAGGAGGGTAGCGGATGAAACCAGGGCATATTCTGAGGAAACGTCCTAAAAGGGACTCTAAGTATCCATGCAGACTGCAATAAGCCGCAGTGGCACAGCAGACCAACGGGGTAGAGTAGCTACAAAGATTCCGGGCCGGCTCCTGTTAAGTCTGGATAGCGACTGCATACATGATGATCTCTTCTCTACCAAGTGTCCACCAATTGACACAAGCCTGCTGTTGTCTCCTCAAAGCAAGGTTGGCAAATTGTAAGATTGTTGTGCAAAGTTGTAATACACAGACCGAATGATGATTGAGCAAGCTGACTCAATCTCCGGATGCATCCGATCAGAGTTCTGGATCTTCCACTTGCGCGCCATGACCAGCATCTACTGATCTCTTCCACACTTATTGAGGTCAGCCAAATCGATATATCCAGGCAGGACATCGGTAGTAGCTTCAACAGCAGCACGATGAGCCTCAACAACACCCTTCAACTGACGGTCCAAAGCCCTGGCGGTCTCGCTAAGTAAACCATAGAGAGCAGATGAAAAGTCGCGATGAGTTCTTCCTTCCAAGAAGATCTTTCTCGTATCTGGACGAATCATTCTTGCCGTCCAGAGGGGTTTACTGTCAGTCTCGCGTTCGGTCTCGCAGACGACAATCTCAAAGATAAGATTGCTGCCGAAGAGCAAGCGGGCGTTGGCTATTGAGAATCAGTGATATACTTTGACAACGTTGTATGATACAACAGTACCTTGAATTTGCTGGCGCATACCAATAATATCAGCGCAACGCTCATGATAGTATTGATGCTGGTGTGAGCGGTTCTGTATGATCAATTAGCGAATATACGGCTAAACGACATGAACTTGACGTACATTGGTTGGAGTTCTCGGTGAAGAATGCGACGATGGTATCATGGTGGAGGTTGCTGAATGATGGATGGAGAAATCCCGAATGAGAAGAGAGTAGATGATATATTCCTCAAAATTGAGCAAACGTGCAGCGATAGTTTAGATGCCGTGCATGCTGTTTGTCCTGGGTAGGCAAACATCAAGCGACGCAGAGACGCTCAAGACCAGAATCTAAGCCAGCCAGAAGAAATCATGGAAGGGTCTTAGAAGACAGTATATCCTTTGTGCCACAAATACGCTGCATTGATGGCAATACTAGCAAGAGCAAAAGGAAGCTTCATCTCAATCACACTCCATATCCAGAGTGTACCAAGCGGAGGCGCCTGCTTCATGACAGCAAAATAGTCGTAAGTATTTCCAACATAGATCATGTAAGATCCAGCCCCTACAGCGAGACCTAGGTGGAACATCTGCCTTGGGATATTGAATTGCTGAGCTGTCTTTGTATGCAAGAGATAAATCAGGACAAGCAGAACAGGTAAGATTGTCGCACTCCGTTTCGCGATGGCTGGCCATATGATGTCTTCAGCATATTGCTGATAGACAAGAACGTCAAGAGTAAAATGCACCATTGACAAGCTTATGGTCAAGAATAGTGCTTCGCCCAAGGGACCAATAGGCGGGTCATCGTCCTTGCCGCCTTCAGACTTCTGATCAAAGGGCTGGCCGTGTTCCAAGAGTGCAGATCGTTCTTCAGCGATTTCATACAAGGTTTTTGCTTTTGGTCCAGAACGATCGGGCTGGGCCATGGGTATGTCTGCCGGAGTCTTGTAGCGTGGTTGCTTTGATAGTCTTCTATCCTGTTTCAGAGGCTTCCCATCCTTTTTGGCTGCAGCTCTACGCTCTCTACGATTCCTGGGAGCAGCTTCGTCGTCGGACATATTTTGAGTTGTGGGAGGAAATTAGGACATGAGGTTGCACATTTCGGCGTTGCGGAAAGGCAATGCCACGTCGGACCAGTACCTCGGTCCGTGCGGCGACGTCCACTCCTCGTATTCAAGCATGTGCGCATCGAAGATGAATATTGTCATGTTCGATCATTGTCTCATTGAACATTCAGAGTAGTCTCGAAATGCATTGGATAGCATGGGCGTTCATGCCAGTGCTACTAGCAGCACTGTGGCTATATACCAGCCTCCTGACCGGCACTTTCCTCATGCTCACAGACAAACGCATCTGCCTCCTCATCGCCCATCCAGACGATGAAGCAATGTTCTTCGCGCCAACAGTCCTCTCTCTGACTCGTCCCGAATATGGAAATCATGTGAAAATCCTCTGTCTATCCAGCGGCAACGCAGATGGTCTTGGCGAGGTACGAAGAAAGGAACTTGTCAAGTCTGGAGCCCTCCTTGGTCTACGATCACCACAAGATGTACTAGTATTGGATGATTCCCAATTCCAAGATTCCATGACCGCTACCTGGGACGCCAAAGCCATTTCCGCTTTGTTGACCTCAACTTTCGCCCCCAAAATGGCCAAGATATCTGTAAAATCGGCTCCAGAAACTAATATCGACGTCCTGATTACCTTCGATAAAGGCGGCGTCTCTTCTCATCCGAACCACATATCTCTCTACCACGGTGCTGTCACGTTTGTCAAGTCAATCATGCAAAAGCACACTGGATGGGACCCGGCAATCAAACTTTACACGCTGACATCTGTGAATATTTTCCGCAAATACATCAGTGTGCTGGACGCGCCTGTCTTGATTCTGCAAACGCTGTTCCGGAAGAAGGAAGGCTTGCCTTATCCAGCGCCGCTGATTTCGATAAGTGGATTCTTCGATTATCGAAAGGCGCAGTTGGCTATGACGCAGGCCCACGAGAGTCAGATGAGGTGGTTTCGATGGGGCTGGATTGGGGTGAGCAGATATATGGTCATCAATGATCTGAAAACGGTGAAGATTACTTAAGATGAATTAATTCCGGGTCGTCGACGAGGGTAGAGACTTTTTGTCTGCCTCTGTCGATCCCTCGATCTGCCCGTAGCTTTTGCTCCTCATGGCAGCGTCTAGGTGGAGGCAAAACTTGTGTATGCAGCTCAATCATCCCCTTAACTCTGGAAAGACTGAAAGATGGCGGAACTGCTCCTGGTCTCCGAGGCTCTCCTTTGACCCTCGAAAGCCTCAGTACCGTAAGATGCCAACGAAATGGCTCAGCCATTGAAAAGGTGGACAACATGATGTTCGAATGCCAACTCAGGACCCTATACAAATACAGTCACATGAATTCATATAGCACTCCTTGAGGCGCAAAGCGTATGAGCATATCTTGGCAGATTGAAGAATGGAAAGCATTCTAGACGCAGGACTCAGCATTCGGGAAGATAAGGTCTCTACTGTATTGTAATGTATCAAGTCAAGTTCTATGAAGAATCATGGATATAAAATCTATATCTGTACACCAACCCTCCAAACCTTCCAACCATGAAGAGCATTGGAAGAAAATGAAAAGCTGGTACTGATATCTGCTCTCCTCTTGCCTTGTATCCCCCCAGTCATGGATCAGGACTTGGTGGGTTATTAGATGGCAAGAGGTGTTTGTTACACTTGGAAGATTATCAAAGTGCTTGACATGATTCTGAAGCACGCTGTTTCAATATTGGCCTACCGCACCTCCTCGACGGACAGGGCAGCAATGTCTCGCTCAGCCATGGAAAGTGAAACGCACATGAAGCGATGTCATCAGACATAGTCTAATCTTTGATCTTCATGCATTCATGGTATATATCTCGGGGAAAGAGTAATATATAGGTGTCTAGACTACACACTAATCGTCTTGAATACACTATAAAAAGTCAGTAAACCTTGTCGCAAAGCGCGATGCTCCCACCGGTAGGCAGAAACTTTGAAAACCTGTACGTACCCAAAACCACTGCCACCGGTCGCCATCAGCGCACCCGGAATTTGAGGATGCCAGTGTGCCTCCTTGACTTGCTCCATGTAGTGTACAAAGAGTAATTGCGGCGGAACGTCTCTGACGCCAGCCGTGTCCCTGCTCTCTTCATCGTCCAGCTCGACAGCGAGATCCCACAGGGTGAGAGTGTTGTCGCCGGCGCAGACAGACACGATGGAATCATCTGTAGGGTGCCATTCCACGGAGGTGATTTGCTCCTTGTGGAAGTGGAAGTTGGCGACGGGGCTGTGCTTGCTCGAGGCAGAGCCGGTGGTTGGTTTCCATTGTCGGAGATCCCACACTGCCCATTCGCCGTCTTCGTGGCCGGAAGCAAGAAGGTGAGAGGTCTGTTTCGACCAAGAGAGAACGTTGACATCGGTATTGCTCACTTGGACGCTGACGGCGGGCTTGCGAGACTTTGATCGGGCGTCCCAAATTTTGACAGTGCCATCGGCGGATGCAGAGGCAAAGACGTTCTTCTCGGAAGGGGACCATTGTAGTTCCTCGATAGAGCTAGTGTGGCCAGTGAATGGGTTGGTGTCTGTTACGAAACCGCCGCCCTCTGTTCGAGTAGTGGCGAAGATCTTTCCGGAAACATCACCGGTGACGAGCTTGCCGGCGGGGAAAAGTGGTGACCAGTCAAGAGCGTACCCCTCGTTCTTCTTGTGGGCGCGGATAGTGCAGGCGGGTTTGTTTTGTTGTGGTGTGATGACAGTGCCGGGAGTGTCAAAGGAAGTGAGGTGAGGAGTAACGTCGTGGACAAAGACGTCACCAGACTCGGTCATGGTAGCTGTGAGGGTAGTTGGAGGAGTGGAGGACGAGGCCTGCGGCGATTGATGCACGCGAATGCGGTTGGTTGTGGATGTGAGGGGAATCGACTTTGTTTCGAGGATTGGATCCGAGTGTTCATCGTCATCGTCTTCGTCCTCCTCTTCTTCCGACTCATCACCACGGTCCATACGGGAAAGACTGCTCATTTTCATGACCATGATCTGGTTCTCCTTTGCTCTATCGCTGGCGGCCTGGGTGCCTGCGACGGCGTAGACTGTGGCTGGGTAGGACTTGCGGTTGTCGCCTAATTGGTCCTTTACTATGTCGAATGATAGACACGGCCAGGGTGCTTCGAGAGTGTGCAGCATTTCGTATGTTGAGAGATCAGGCGCCAGCGTCTGTCCGGCATCCAATTTGTGTCTGCCCGGGATGAAAGTGTCTTGGTCGACGTCCATTTCTATTGCGCGTCAGCGAACGGGGAGTGTATCCCGGGAGACGAGAGTAGACGAACCATTCTCCCGCTCCTCAGCTTCGCGCTCTTCGTCGGGTCGTCCATCCACACCGGCCTCGAAGATCTCATCTTCACTCTCGAACTCGTCCTCAAATTCGTCTTCAAACTCTTGCTCGTCGCCATCTTCAGCGCCGGCAGGCCGTTGACCAGCCTTGAGAGCGCGGACCTCTTCGTCAGAGTCGACATCGGCCGGTCTTTTGCTCATTATGTGTCGTGATATGAAGGGGGTATCTCGAAGTGTGATTTTTAAAATTGTAATTGAAGTATGCAAGAATTTGCCGTGACGCGCGAGCCTGAACTTTTCGACGGGCGCCGATCCGTCTTATCGATAATGAAATCGTAGTGGCCAGGGCATGTCCCATGTTCGTCCAACCTTGGTCCAAACCGGGCACCGTGGAAGCTAGCACGGCTTGGCAAGACGTAGTTCGGTGATGCTCCCTCCCCTCCCGCGGTTAGCGCAGATTGCTCGCATATGCCCGAAGCATCAGAGGTGGGTACATGACAAACAATGTAAACAAGGCGACTATAAGACAATATCAATCTTTAATTCATCTGCCAGCGCAACAAGGGTTGCCTTGCACTAGCATCTCCACAGTTGCCTACAGGAGTCGGCGATATTGATTTAGGATTTTAGAACAAGACCTTTTAGGTGCTGTCACAAGACTCACTTTGTGCAGGCCATCCCGGGCGGTTAAGGGCTGAGAGATCCCTTCTGCTCCCCTGTCAGGCCAAACTCAAAATCCACACTCGTCTCTTGATCCGAGCCCCCACCACTGTCTGCACCCGACAACCAATTGTTATTGAAATATCTCTTCGAAGCCTGGCGCACTTCCTTTTGGACCATTACCACCCAACAAGGCACAGCAGCCCGACTTCTCCACACTTCCAAGACTCCATCTGTTCCCCCGACACTTCCCTTCTCCCACTATGGACACATACGATGCGCAGGCTGAGGCAGGCGCCAAACACGACCCTTCGTTGGAAGATGCGAGCGTGCAAACCATCACTGCTTCCAGCGTCAACGCTCTGCCCAATGTCGAAGTCCAGTCCAACCACTCCAACTCTCAGTATGGCGAACGACCGCAGACGTCCTACTCGGACACGGGCTTCACCCGCAGCGCATACGCCTCTTATTCTGCCGACAACACGCCCGATCGCCCTCTTCAGAACTTCTCTCCCTCGGCTGCTGTCGACGACAGGCACCGCTACGCTGATCAACAGAATCCTTCTCGTCCAAGCTCGAGGCTGAGTCGCCAGAACAGCGATTATGACGCACAACAATCTCAACAGGCAGCACAACGACAGCAGGCCCAGAAAAATGCAAGCGTCGTCATCAAGGTCGGCATGGTCGGTGATGCGCAGATAGGAAAGACCAGTCTAATGGTCAAATATGTCGAAGGCAGTTGGGATGAGGACTATATCCAGACCTTGGGTGAGTACTCGAGTATACACGCTTCCGATAACTTTGCTAAAAGCCACTCTTACAGGTGTCAACTTCATGGAAAAGACCATCAGCATCAGAAACACGGAAATCACCTTTTCCATCTGGGATCTCGGCGGTCAGCGCGAGTTCGTCAACATGCTGCCCCTCGTCTGCAACGATGCTGTCGCCATCCTCTTCATGTTCGATCTGACCCGCAAGAGCACTCTCAATTCCATCAAAGAGTGGTATAGGCAAGGAAGAGGTTTCAACAAGACAGCCATCCCTTTCCTTGTCGGTACCAAGTACGATCACTTTGTCAATTTTCCCAAGGAGGAACAAGAGGAGATTAGCATGCAGGCAAAGAGGTTTGCCAAGGCTATGAAGGCCAGTCTGATCTTCAGCAGCACCAGCCACAGTATCAATGTGCAGAAGGTGCGTCGTGCGCTCTTATCGACAAGCGCGTTATATATTAGGCTAACCCGTCTCTGTCGCAGATCTTCAAGATTGTCCTTTCAAAGGCCTTCGATCTCCGTTGCACCATTCCCGAGATCGAACATGTCGGTGAACCCCTCCTCTTGTACCAATCCGTCTGAGCGCCTTATCAAGCCCGTTCCCACCACATTGACTCCATTCAAAAGCATGCCCCTGCCTTGTGCGCTTCACCGCCCACAGCAGAAAAGCAGGAAAATACAAGGAGAAACAAATATAAAAAGGATGAGAGCACGCAGACATTGTCGCAATCTCTCCGCAAACCAATACCGCCATAACCTTTAGTACACAATATCATGCAGCAACGGCCTTCGACATTCAGTCCCATCACCATTACAACCTTGAGGCGCGCCGATTTCCTTAGCGATTGGGAGGGCAAGGCTGGCGCATTGAATCTTGGAGCTTTGGCAAGAAAGCTATTTCATTTGTTCAAACACGATCCACACCTGCATGGAAATGGCGATTTGCGGAGTTCTTTGGTTCATCGTACTTTTCGGGATTTCTCCTTGGGTTGGGCGCCGTCTACCATTGTGACATTACGTCTTTCCTTGCTCTTTTAGGAAATTGGAGCGTGCATTGCTTTTCTTCCATTTCTTCTTGAGGGCGTAAAGAGGCGAACTCAGGCTGATACATTCTGGTGCTGATGCAGAACAGTCAGCTAGCCCATGCGCCGGCCGCACCAGGGGTAGTTCTCGACTTCCTGGAATTCTTCCCCAACGCATCGAGTTTGTCATCTCATGTTTAGTGTCTAAGACAGCAGCGACATATCTTCTGAGTACAGAAAGGTGAACCTTTCCGATCCTACAAAAGCATACAGCATTACAGTGGCGTCAAGAGTGCCTCTCATCGTCTCGATCTCGAACAAGTCGTCGGCTACTCGTGGCTACCGCATTATGAGAGTATGCTAGATCAGGCTGTGAGGTGTCCAGAGGTCAGGATGTCCTGTTCTAATCTGACCACTCCGACTGCGTCACCGCACAGAATCAAAAGCCACCAGAGTACCATCGTGGCCATGGTCTACGGTCATGATGGCCAATAAGCGATTGCATATATCTCGGTTCCATTTCGGAAGCGTGAAGCTGATCCAGGTGGCTGGGTCCGATTCAACGTCAAGTCATGTCGAACCAATCATGTCTGATGTTTTAGTACATACAACTCAAGCCGTGTTCTCCATCTCTATTGCTCGCCATTGTCGTGCTGACGGTCGTTTGTGATGGGTTCAGCTTGTGCAGAATGTGAATCTTGAGACTTTTCTGTTTGGCTTGTGCTGCTGGGGAATTCTCAGTTCTTGTGTAGTGCTTTTACTACGGGTCCCGTGGTGGCTTCTGCTCGGCTGTCTCCGATCTGGGGTTCTCGGCGTGTACATCTCCTGCCTTATGCCTACATTCTGTTGGATCGTCTTCTTCTCTACTTCTCCCTCTCTGCTTTTTCGGTGTTTTCTGGCTCTCTCTTTTCTGATAGTCTGCGTGTGGGTCTAGCGGTATGTACATTTCAGCATGAGAATTTTTCCCTGCCTCACTCATATAGGCGTGAGTGTGCCTGGGCCTTATAAACCTGCTCAGCTTTCAATTTGGCGTGTCTGTCGTTAGCAGCGTTGTCCCCACCTATAATGGCTGTCGTGGAAGGTTCGTAAGAGCCCAGGTCACTTTCTTTTTCTGCTCTTTCTTTTGCTCCAAGGATTTTCATGTTCGTTTCCGCTACAGCTTGCCTCGGAGCTTCTATCTGGCGGGATTGTCACGAACATTGCATCGCTTGATCCTTTCGCACGTTGATCTTCGACCTGCAGATGCTTCTGGGAGAAATCACAGGCCGAATTCCTCCGCACCCTAATCCTGTTTAGATATCTGACCCCTCATGTTTGTGGCATACGGAAATTCAATTATCATCTCATCGGGCATTGATCAATGGCAACGAGAATGGTAAGGAGAATCTTGGTCTTGCAGCAGACTTTTATCAGAATGGCACGATTACTGAAGAAGGACCGTGCTTGCTAGCTGCAGGGCTGTCATCTGCGATACCGTATCGCGTCTGAGATAGATTATCACTGTGCCAACAGTCTGAAATCACGGACTGGACGTATAAGCCGGGATGGAGCGACACTGGATTCGCAAGCTGATAATGCTGTCACGTCGTCGACGTGATAGGTTATCCGGGGGTCTCATGATTGTCTTTGTGCTGTAGGTACTACTTGAGATGCACGGAAGAGGCACCTTCCATGTTGCACGCAAAAACTTTATGCAAATTCAGTGACAAATTCCATAGGCTGTTTGTAAAGCAACGCTTCATCGACTAGCACATAGCAATTCTATGGTCCATCTAATCCGGTATCCCGAAAGTAGCTCAAGGAATATGTAGATCAATCATCATTGTAAGACTTTTGGGATTATCATTTGACGTGTCAAGTCCATAGGTCAAGAATTCAGCACTCCCGTGATGCGTAGCACAGAAGAACCCATGTGGACCTACGCACGCAGAATCTTACATCTAGCAAATGTGATTCGACAGTACCGCTGCGCTAATCTACGATAAAAAGCAGCAAACACACTGTACGATACAGACAGGCAGCACGCTAAGGCGCTCCAGTTTTGCAGGAGCAAACAGCTTTGAGATCTAAAACTGTTCTTAGCAGAAGTACATTTTCCACCTCACACATTCCTCAATCCATGTCTACACAAATTTGAAGTACCACAAAGTCCTCCTTTTACTCAACCACCGACAAACAGCAACTAATTGCTCCAAACATCTCTCTCAACTATCCTACGTGCATCAGTGACGACAGGATGTGTATCATCTATAGTCATCACTACACGTGCGGCCACCAAATCAACCGCCTGCAAGACTGCAGTGACCCCCCTCGAAGGAGCGTCTATGAATTCAATCAAGACTACAGCAATCCCACGTGCGCGTGGTCAGATATGTCATCTCAGGACGTGATCGAGAGGTCAAGATGCCCGACCTGTGTGTCCAGATTGCTCGAGGTACCGAAGGAAAGAGAGAGGGGCAGGAATAGGGAAAGATGAAGGGGATAGAAAGGCACGGGCATGGAAAAAGCGATCATCTCACATGATCGGTACCTTGGGAAAGCAGAAGATGGTGGGGATGTGAAGCTGCTTGCAATACGAAATGACGTCCCGGCCAGTTTTCGATGATCCTTCGTCCACATAGATAGAGGCAGTCTAGTGGCGTGGTGTAGGGTTCAAAGAATAGAGAGACAGTCTGATCCAATAAAGGAAGAATTGTTCCTTGGTCTGGGTAATACAGGCTCAGTCACGTCATACTGCTTCCTGATACATTTGCATGCTGTATGTCACACAAGTCAGGGACACACTAGGACGTTTTGACGCTGAGTCCTGCAGGAGCAAACAACGTCTGGGTATAAGAGGCGTGCTGACTAGAAGGAATTCTCTGTTCATCTCGTTCCTCAGTCTCCATTCCTGACAATTCCAAAGCTAACACTAATTCACCGAGTCCTGCATTCAAATCTGTCGCTACCGACACTCAAGCATTACGACAAACATCAAAATGTGCATCATATACGCACAATTCTTCGCTTGTGGCCACATCGCCAAATACATCACGGACTGCGGAACCTGTGCAGTCAGCGGTGCCAACCTGTTAACCCAAATTGACATCGAACGTGCCATCGTCGAATGGATCCATATCGAATACATCGAATTGCCTCCGAAGAGGAAATGCAGAGCTTGTCTTTCAAGATCGCAAAGAAAAGGCGACAAGAGCCAGAGAGACGATGATGTCAAGGATGATGATGATGATGGTACAGCTGAATCGATACAAACGTGTCCAATGAGGCAAGGTCAAGGGACAGGTCGAGTACAAGGAAGAAATCAAGTTTTTTGACTTGTGGGACGTCAGCAGGCGGCTTTGAGGCCTGGTATGCTGGCCAAGGATGGATTGTGACACCACTTGTACTCGACTAGTGGGTCGGCCTTGATTGCTGCAATGTATCTCCAAATATAGAGACTTTCTATGCCTCTTCTTCTGCCCCTCTCTCTCCATCAAGTTCAAACAATCTAAAAGCCTTTGTCCAAACCTTGGAAGGAGTTGCTCTTAGTAGAGCAGATTGTCTATCTCTCACACCTCGAACTCTTCTGATAATCGAACTACCACTGATTCACGAATCGTGAACCTAAATCCATCGCTGTCAAGTTCTACACACTTTCGCCAGTATGTGCGTCATATATGCTCATACCTACACTTGCGGCCACACCATCAGATTCCTCCAGGACTGCAGAGGCTACCATGTCGGC
The DNA here is from genome assembly GCA_009982845.1 of Delphinella strobiligena. Taxonomy (NCBI): domain Eukaryota; kingdom Fungi; phylum Ascomycota; class Dothideomycetes; order Dothideales; family Dothioraceae; genus Delphinella; species Delphinella strobiligena. The sequence goes on from JAADKB010000010.1 coordinate 493,742, forward strand.
ATCCCCTGCGGACCTATTACCGATGACGCCACTTGCTCTTACGCAGATATCGAACACCAAGTCATGCCCGAGGAGTCCATATGTCTGGCTTGTCTTGCCCTAGCGCTACCGGATAGTAGTGGGACTTGATAAGGAGCCGAGTGAACATGATAGTAACGATAAAGACACGGGCAAGGGAAAGGACGATCCGGTGAGAGAATCAGCGGGAAAACACCCAGGTTGAGGGAAACACACAGCGGATACAAGGGGAAAAGCAGGTTTCTTGATTTTTGTCATGTAAAACGTGGATTCTGAAGATGTAACATGCGAGCCAAGGATGAACGGTGACATGGTTTGTACTCGAGTATCGAGTTTAGTCTGTTTGCTACACTGCCCTCGGGGTATAAAGACTCCCTATGCCTCTTCTTCTATTCTGCTTTCTTATCCACTCTACTGCTTCCAAACGATCTGAAAGCTTTCATCCAGATCTTGACCACTTTTCGAGAATCGAATACCACTTCGAGCCCAACTTCACTCAATACCTCCAAACTCAATCCCCCCTTCTAAATATCAGATACCTAAGCATGTGCAACGTCTACGACCATGTCTTCATATGCGGACACAAGTGGCCCGCGCGCTACCAGCCCTGTGGCCGTCCTTGTCACTTCGCTAGATGGATCTGGCAGACGTCCCCCGTGGAACCATACATATGCGGAAATTGCCAGGCCTTCAACGACGACCCCGACCGGCTGCGAGGATGGAGAAGGAGATATTGAAACCATGAGGGCGGTCACCACTAAGACGGGGATCGAAGCGATGGAGGAGTGTGCGAGACGGCTAGAAGCAGGGGGACAGAGTGAAGAGTTGTAAAACCCTGAGATTCTGGTCCAAATCATCTTGATGACCTTACCACGAAAGCTCAAAATACATGCATGAGCTTTGCATTCTTCTGTCACGAATACAGTGTAGCCCATGCTTTCTGGTGTCAAACATTCCTACGGCCACAAGGATATGTCAATTCCTTGATGGATGATTGATGAAATACAGAAGCGGAGCACAAAAAGAGTGGCGTCACACCAATAGGTAAGCCAATAGAATTTGTTTATGATCCTTGTACTACATCTAAGCCAACGGATGAATAGGTCTGCTTGTCATGGCTCCACAGACACTAGTACCTGATGACCAAAACCATATGGTCAAGTAAATATCAGAGGATAAAGTGCGTGCAGGAGATGTACAAGAGATGACTCCCCCATTCTGAATCCTCGTTACTCTCTTCAAACTCCAGATTGAAACGGAAAACCACCTCTATCCATACGCATAATCTATTAACAACATGTGCAAACTCAATCACCACATCTTCACCTGCTCGCACGACCTACCCTCCTACCAAACTTGCGGTAGGCCTTGTCATCACAGCATCTGGCATCCAGTCACTGACTTGGACCAATTCATGTGCAAACATTGCGAATACCGTGAACACTATGAATACGGTGATGACCGTGAATAGCAGACTCTACAACATCCCGCCATCTCATACCCCAAACTCCTGTCATTTCTTGGCCCCAACAACTCCTCGTCCTCACCGCTCCGTAAATTCCCGTCTCTTTATGTCGATGGAGCTGCCCCGATTCGTATATCTAGCGAGAGAAAATGCGCTTGTAGTCATTTAGATACGACGTTACTATACGTACGCGTTCCGTTGTCACGGTAGAGGTAGCAATCAATAAATGCAATTGGCGCGACCAATATTTTCGAACTCATTCTAAGCCAATACTGAGTATCCCGGTCACTGTTTGACGTTGTACGTAACAATCTTTAGCTATCCACAGTCATACCGTCTATATTGTGCTACATTGGTGCATTTTGCTCTCGATATTTGATCTGTCATAGGGTAGCAAAACCTGCTTTGCCTTATCTCGGGCCTGTAAACCAATCACAGTAGTCACACATTTTACCTAAGATATTGGTGAAGAGCGCACCAGCCAAAGGCACAAAAGCTGTGGCATAGTCTGGTGGGACCTCTGCTACTGCAGCAAACAATTTCTGGCCCTCACCTGGGCTGAATATACGAGCGACGCTCACCCAGGTACCCTCCCAAGCCTCCTCACCTCATTTCAGGATCATCAAGCCCAGTCTATCGTTGACCCTCACCCATCTCTACCTCCAAGATACTGCATGTCCGCCCCGACACTCTTAGCTATCATTACAAAAGCCCATAAAATGTCCAACTCCACAACATTAAACGTCCTCAGAGCTGTCTCGGCATCAAAGAAGCCAAAGTCGTTTTCCGGACCACACAAAGCAGCAGTCCTGCCCCGAGGCGTCCACTCCTTCCTCCCACACGATGGCAAGTGCCACTTTGCAATGATGCAAGAGGCACAACAACTCATGGACCATTGTGCACGCCAGCACAGCTCTAACGCTTCCAGTGCGAAATATATTCGCAAACCTTCCAAGATTTCCCTTGAGCTAGAGAGGCAGGAAGAAGCGGAAAGACAAAAGCAGCATGAGAGCGTGGCTGAGAAGTAGGTATGGGATTTGCAGAAGGTTTCACAGTGGCGATGGCATCTTTGAAGACTTTCAGAGAATGATCCCGATGGACCCGCCGCAGGTAGAGGTAGCTGGTACCGTGTGATAACGACATATTGAATCTACGTTTTTTATGAAACTGCTCTCCCTCTGAATAGCAGCCGCCTTGGTGTATGGCTTGAACTATGGTAGACCGCACCTGAGTCAAGACGTCGTTCTACAGAAGTCTGGAGCGTAAAGACTTTTCCTTTCCCATCATGTGAAGGATTATCGCTGCCTCGCGGCGGTGTCTTAAGATGCCAGAACTGTCACAAGCTTTCGATTGCTGCTTTCGCTCTTTCAAGTCCCACGAGATCGAAGTGTTGTGGCAGACTCTTGTTTCACACTTCGCACCAGCAGCAAATAATGGCGGGTTTTTTATCTTCGGCGTTCATCCTATAGTACAGGGACCGATCTGAGTACCTCGAGCTAAGAGCGTCGGGCACTACATAATGAGATGCGCATGCCGAGGTTCTAGATCTTCATCTTTTGTGGTTGGAGCCAGAAGCGATCTTCGATGAAGCTGAGACTCTGGGTGTGTGACCACAAGCTTTGTGTCCTGTGTACAAAGATGGACTCTTACCTGCACAAATGCAACGACTGCTTATATAATGGCTTTTCGCTCGACTTACAGGTTCTCATCCAATACTTTGTCTGCAGAAATAAGATGTCAGCCTTGCAAGCTGGTATTCGTGAGAGACTTGAAATATGATAGCAAACTTCGCTGATCTAAAGACAGGCCCCCTCTACGTCTTTGTCAATGATACTATGATTTGAGCTGTCAAATGGCATCCAGCACGCTTCCTCTATAGCAAGCATTGAACAAAAGCACAACGCCAACCTCAAACCAATCTACCAACCAAAATCCGAGCACTACCAGGTGCGACTACATCTTCTTCGACTATTCTTGTGGAAAGCACAGTTCCAACCGCGCAATTCCACTTCTGCGACAAATGTAAGAATGGCAAAAAGTGTCCAGAACACAAGCGGAGTCTTCGCAAGGTTGAGCCGGAAGGAAATTGTCCAAGATGCAACAAGAAGAAGAGGGAGGATCATCGAGATCAGCCTCCAGAGAATGGCGCTGCTCTTGCATGGGCGGCGAGATTTGCGTGGACCAAGCGAAGATGAAGAGCTTTGTATTGCTCGGATCGGAGTTATTAGTGGCGCTCCTACAGGAGCCTATTCCGATTTGCTTGGATTTTCTGATGAAAGAGTTGGCTTTGCTGTGAATCATGACTAGCTTCTCAGCGGTTGTGCCGAAAGGCAATCTGATTGCTGTCCCCCTATACTGTTCCTTGTGGCCTGGTTCTTTCAATGTTATCTTTTCTTGTGATGATCATTCGTAAGGGCATCTAGATACGTTCTAGTGTAGACTGTGTAGTGGCTTCTTTGGATAAGCGTGCAAGTTGGTCAGTCGTAATAATGACATGACGCTCATCAAAGCGCTGTCTTTTGAGAGTGGAGAATGGCAGTAGTTGCCAGCTTCTGTTTGACCGTCATGACAGACTAGTTCCGATCAACATCGTGTTCTGGAGCACTCGCATACCTGGGCCATTGTCGATGAATAGATCAAGGATAGCGTAGCATCAAGCCTGCCGCAGAGTCTCACAACAGCCAGAATATCCACGTAGTCGAGAGTTCAAATCAAGGTTATGATCAGAATGGCCCGGTTGAAATATCGTGAAATCAAGGAATCTCTTAGTCTAGCTCGGAAGCAATGCCGATGACAAGGGCCCAGTGACAGTTCCAGCAATACATATAAAGACATGCCTCCTGAATATCTGGTTGGGTTGATTACGCTTCGAACCTGAGAAGATCTGTGAACACGTAAACTCCACATCTCAGATTCCAGTAACCCCAACCTTTTGCTCCACGAAACACAGGCTACCAGGCAGCCTGAACAAGATGCCTCCAGCAGATTCCTCCACGTCGAAGGGATCCGAAAATCCTGTACAAGGAAAGCAAGGGAGCTCTCAAGTCACCTGCAGGATTTGTGAAGGGTCATCGACAAAAAATGACCGGGAAAGTCGATGCACATGCCCTGCCTGCGCTAAGACCTTCAGACGTTTGTAACCTTCAAGCCCCTACGAACAGTGCTCGCACTGGCTAACACTCCCTGAATAAGCCGACGTGTATCATGCTGTCGTTCGTCGCTGAGCGCTGCAGCCGCAGAGTTGCGGCAGGAACAAGTTGGCAACGGGAGTGGGCTCCGGCCAGTGAACGCTTCTGAGTTAGCGTTGAGCGCATTATCCTGCGTCAGGAGCCATTTGTCATATTTTTTTACTGTCTTTTATCATTTTGCATTGTAATTGCCTTATTTGTTTTCACTGACAAAGCTGTCCTGATGTATTGACATTCTTGATGCACTATCGATTGCCCTTGTTCCATGTTCAATAATCTTGTCATGTTGGATCCAAAATCTTGTGATAGAGATGTCGTGAAACCGGTCGAATTCTCATTGTTATATATAAGCACTCAGGCTACAACTAGCATCCTCTTTTGGTAATGCTTAAATCCTCTCTGTGAAACAAATTCATGCATATGTCGTGAATCTTTCAAATGAAAACAGCAAAAAACCAGTGTCGATCAGATATGAATGCCATTTGGCAAGCTCTGCTGGGGAAATATCCGATAAAGGTATCACTGGATGAACCAGGTGGGATTTGAACCCATAACCTTTGGGGAACGGAATTTTCATTCGTGATGTGGCTCAATCGTCCCCATTGTGCCACTCACATGAAATGATCAGACCTAATCGCAATATTTAAAGGTTAATGGTAGAGACGTGTTACATTGGTGGCCAATGAAAAGACCACCTTCCTTCACTATTCAACGCGCGTGAAAATCGTACCACATTCAGTCTCTATCAGCACTTCTACCCCAGGAACACATTGATAACACTTGTCCGTCTCTCTGATCAGTCTTTCCTACCTGAGAGTAATTGAAGTGTATCGCGATGCACTGCGAGTTGACCCCTACCCAGGTGCATGAAAATGGAACTCAGGGCCGAGTGAGTGACACTAAGTACAGCGGATAATTACGTTCAAAAGACTAAACACAGCGAGAGGACGCACAAGTGGACAGTTCGTGCAATATTTGAGCCTCGAGTGCATCTAGGGTTCGTTTGCGTTACAGGATACGGGGTAGGCAGAAAATGTCAGCACATTCCGTGTGACATCGCCAGTCATTCTCCACGAACAAAACCTCCGCAATCAGGTTCTACCTACGACAAATAAACTTTCTAGCACACAGAACATCGAAAAGAGCGTCTGTGGCGATGCATTCGTGAGCGATCAGTTCGAGTCGCTTCTTGTGACCACGGTTTTATTCTCGAGCAGCCAATCCTTGCCTGGAAACGAGCCACGGGAATTTCATTACAACAGCTTGGTGTGTGCGTGTGACAGGTGAGCAATCAACTGATATCCTTTTAATTTCACGTCTGATCGAGTCGACAGCTCATCTCTCACAGTCCAATACACTCGACTGAAAACAAGTGGCTCCTGGCAGTTAACATTTCTACCAACAAAAATTGCATCCTGCGAGTCCACAACCACTTCACCCAAACAGGCTTAAAGTGAGGATATACAGCCATCGATACCTCAACAGTTGGTCTCGCTCTTGGCGAAAGATAGTCATCAAGCCTCACCATTCTAGGGTACTGTCCCCTACATTTCACTTTCGTCACGCTTTGAAGCTTCAAACTCTCACGAACAATTGCCAATGTTCACGTCTCGCTAACTCATGATTCCAAAGAGAAAGACGGTCAACACTTGAAAATGTGTCACTATACCATTAATGAGTATGTCGGGTGTGGCCACAGCGTAACGAACCTTGCATGTGACTACAAGGGTGTCCCTGAGATGGACATTCTTTTCAGAGACAGATGCCCTGGAAGACAGCTACCCCAATTTAGAAGACATGATCCAAAGTGTCCGGAGTGTTTAGAGCTTCCTGGAGCAGGCTACACCGAAGCCATGAGGAATTCCATGAACACCGCTCTCACTACAGAGGATGAGAATCGAAGGGAAGCAATGGAGTCTGCTAAAGGCATGGCGGCCAGGCATGATCAACAGTCTAGGGAAGTGTGGGGTCCTCGACTCTCAAACCCGCCTCACAGCTTTGTTATACCACCCCTTGCTACGAGCGATGAGGTATGCAATATCTCATGTCATGAGGCGGACCACAACTGACAAATCGCAGCAACAATCAAGGCTTTCTCACTGGCAGAATCTCCTGCTTACGGCAGGAAATTCTGCTGCGAATGACGAGGTATGACTAGCATTTACTGAGTGAGCGCGAACCACGTCTGACACACTATAGCCGCAGCCTGGACCATCTTTCCCATTTGTTCCCCAGAGTCAATACCCGCCTCTTAGAGAGCAGGGTTTTCCAGAAATGCCTTCCCTATACCAGCAACCGCAGGAAATGCAGCATGAACAAACTGCTAAACAACATCTTCAAGGCCCACCACTCTCACAGCCACAGCCCTTCCAATCACAGTACCATGTCCCTACACACGGCTCCCCGCAAGATCTCGTCGATGAATACATGTCCCATAGCCAGTCCCTAACACCACGTCCTCTACCACAGCGACAGCCCACGCCACAGCTCAATCTCCTGCTCCAACAACCCCTCCAACCCCTCCATCCCGAGGACCTGACTCTGGACCCAACCACTCTTGAAAACGTCGATCTCCTCCTCCCAGACGCCGTATTACAGCCTACTGTCCCTGAGCAGGAACCAGAGCAAATGTCCGCTCAGCCGCAGAGACCGCAGCCAAACAGCGACCCACAACACGCCTGGGTGCCTCAGCGTGCAATGTCGCAGTACCAATTGTTGTCGCAGTACCAATTGTTGTCTCAGAATCTCCTCGGCCCACAGGCCATACCACAGCCTACTATTCCCCAACAGCAACCATGGGTCCCAAAGCGCGCAATGTCGCAGCAGCAATTGTTCTCTCAGCAGCACCCGAAGCAGATGTCGGCCCAGCCACAGAGTTCGCTTCCAAACAGCAATCCACAACATGCATGGATGCCCCAGGGCGCAATGTCGCAGCAGCAACTGTTTTTCCAGAACATGCACACACTCCAACCAACCCCTCAGCAGCCAACAATGCCACACGGAAACGACAACGAGGAGTTCTTCCCCGACTTCATCGACACTGAGCACGCTTTCCTGGGACCTGGTGCAGGTAAATAGTGGTATACTTTGACCGTGGGGATCGCTGGTCGGAGTGGCTGTGGCGGCGGCGGCGGCGGCGGCTACATAGTTGCGGTATACTGAATTGAAGTGTAATTTGAAATCTTTCTTCTCTTTCTTGTTGACCCTCTTGTGCTTGCGGTTCGTGGCGAGCTGCTTTCCGGTAGTGGTGGATGGAGGCGGTTAGGTCATGGAACGTGCCTGTCTTTGACGAGAACACTGTCCAGTGTGTGTGCGTATTCATGCTCCCATCGTAATTGTGCCCCTCTCGACCTTTCTGTACTCTAATCTCAACCTAGGACTGAATAGCCTGCGATTAATTGCCCGCCCATCTGACCAGACCCCAAGCCGGCATCTTCTCAGACGCCCTGCCCGTACTAAACCCTGGAACAAAGGAGCTTGCAGTCCAAGTACACCAGTTCTGCATGGATAGCGAACGACGAGGAATAGCCGAAGCCAAAAACCAAGACGGAGTTACCCTTGCAGAAGCTATTATAGCACTGGACCAAGTACCGTTGCCACAAAGTACACTGCCAGCCGAACCAGACTCTACCAGTAGAGCAACATCGAATTGTTTGGCAACGAATCTACACCGATACAGTGGATACCCCGACTCTTGGGTTCTGAGTGCAAATTCGCTTTCTGCAAATCTGATCTCAACTATATGACGCCTTTCTCAAGAGTGTAGCTGCCTTTCGATGGTAGTGTAGTGGGGACAGACGAGGCTTGAGACTGTCTAGTCAAAAGTGTATGAGTAGCGGGTATATATCATAGTTACAATATAACTCAAGCCGCGTCCTGTGTGTGTGCAATGCTTAGTCGCTGTGTGATATTGGTTCAGCAAGCTCAGTCAAAGTGCATGACTCTTTGTATTTGAACAGATTGTCTCATACTGGAAACCAATATGTGGATCTTCTTGTGCTTCTTCAAGACATGTGTGCGAATTGTGTGGTGTGGTCTCAGTACAAAGCCGAGCAGCAAACACTACATGGCAAACACAAAACCTGTTAATTCTCCTGCGCATCCTTCTTTGCTCAGCTACCAGCCTTCGCAATCTCATCGTCACATCTCATCGTCACATCATACCATCACATCTCACGTCCAAATTGCGGAAAACCGAGCGTCAAACTCTTGGACACTGGAGTAATACTCTTTCCAGCTCATAAGGGGGACATTACTGAAAATCGGACCAAACCTCGACGAAATGTGCCAGAGGATCCGCTATAGCTATGCCATCTGCAATCACGACATGAGTGGCGTGAAGACTTGGCAAGACTTGTCCAAATGCAAGGGTATTATCGGACACAAGAGCGAGATCATCGATTCGCATTGCCCGACTTGTTGAAAGGCGATCAGAAGACATCTCCAAGCAGCGACATATGGGACATGGATGAATAGTCATGAGCAGCAGGCTGACTATGAGGATTCGACGAGTAACGTCCAGCAAGAGCTTGAAGTCGAGGCGGAAGATAAGGGTGATCCTAGCCAGTCACAACACCAGCGCTGACAGCAGAGCCTCGTTGAATCCAAGCAATGAGAACGATGCAGGTCAGCAAGGAACTGTTCCGCAAGCGGCATGTGCAGGCGGAGGCGGGTAACTCAGCGAGTTTGCACGAGGCAGACCTCTAGAACAATTCGTTGGGTCGGGGGAATAGGACATATGGAAGGAGTAGGCTCTACACAACGGCAAGACGCTGATCAGTTGAAGACAATCGTGATGGTTGTTTCGGTACTTTCGGTATACCATGTGATCTAGCCATCACGCACAAGCCCATCGTGACCGCCAGACAGGTCATCTCGTTGAAAGGATTTCGCAAGTGTGAATCCTTCTGCATGTTATAGATTCATCATAGAAGCTTCGCTTTTGCCAACAAGATCAAATCTCAACCTACCTTTCTTGCCACAATTAATGCCGGCCCTGGCCGGCGCGTTCCTAAATATATATCAGCAACAATGTGTCATATCGATCAAACAAGACACACTCGCTGTGACCACTGGGATTCCGCATTTGTACAATGTCCCGGAAGGACAATGAAATGCAAGAAATTCGAGCCTCCTGTGGCCTTGATTGCCGATGACCACTGCGAGCGATGTTATAGAGCAATCCAGGCAGCTTTGGAGCAAGCAAACGGGAGGCCACCAGCCCATAGAGGAGATTTAGCACCCTTGGAGCCTCCTTGGCCACCTATCGACAAGCACGCTCCTGGCAATCCATAGGCTGGGCCTTCTCGACGAGAGTCTGATAGTCCTGAGCACGAGAGATAGCAAGGGAAGGGATGGAGCTATGTCTGGGGTCCATGGAGGCGTCATTCAGCTGTCGGGCTGAAATTATTGTAGGGAGGTGATAGAGATAATGTGATGATGCTGGCAGCATTCACCACTGCTTTTGAGGTTGTTGGGATAGGTATCTGTACAAGTTTTCTCTCATCGTGGATACTGGGAAAGATCGGTGTTTTTGTTTCATCTGATCGACTACATGGAAGTGGTACTATCGTGGTTCGATGAGATCGGCAAGCCTATGAGAGGAGAGCTGGCCTGGTGGGGAGTTGCTTACTACTCATAGGTCGAGGTCGGTCGAGGCGTTCTACAGCGGGGCAGGGCCCGGCTTGGCAAGGATCACAGTGGAGATCGGGGCGGGTCATATTGCCTGCCGAGCCTTGTTGCCATCGGCGTTGTTGCGAGGCGTGATCCCAAAATAGAACACGGTTTCTCCCTCTAAACATGTCGTATACGAAGGCGTTCAAGTGCGATCACTCGTTAGCACATACGATCTGCCACTCGCTGGCAAAGTGCGCCTAAATTGTAATTCAGTAATTTCTTTTGCCTAAGATTTAGCAACCAATAAGGCTCCTGACCACGGCGCTGAGATATCGCTCTGCGCAGCCGCCGTCTTTTCTTCCTCTTGTACTCCTGTACGTCGGTCGCCATGGGATTTGGAGATTTTGACAGTATATGTCGCAAAGTAGCATTGCCAGTATGCACACTAGTGGGACCTACAAGCTCTCTGACAGGAGAGCCCGGAATACTGGCGCAATGCTATAGCAGGACTATCAACGTGGCCAATACTCTCATCTATGAAGGTGCTACGGGTATAGCGCACATCTCCGCTCTGGTCATGACGGTTATTATGATCATTCATGTGAGGAGCAAGTTCACCGCTGTTGGTATGTGACATGGCTGCGTGCTATAGGGAAGAGAAGACGAGACGAGCGAGCGCTAATGTCATGTTATAAAGGCCGCAAGGAAATCACCACCTTTTTCTACCTATACTTCCTGCTCACCGTTTGCTCACTTATCCTCGACTGTGGAGTCGCACCGCCAGGTACCGAGGCCTACAGATATTTCGTGGCCATTCAGAACGGTCTCTCATCCGCAACAGCTATATGCCTGATGATCAATGGATTTGTAGGATTTCAACTTTACGAAGACGGGACCACTCTCTCCGTCTGGCTACTTCGAGGATGTACTGTCATCATGTTTGTCATTACATTCCTCATCAGTCTGGCCACGTTCAAGAGCTGGGGATCACTTAATCCTACAAACACTGTCGGTCTCTTCGTCGTCCTCTACATCTTGACAGCCATCTTCATCTTTGTCTACTTGGTCATGCAGATCTTGCTTGTACTGGGTACCCTGCAGGATAGGTGGCCGCTTGGTCATATTGCTTTTGGAGTTTTCTTCTTCGTCATGGGTCAGATTCTCCTATACGTCTTGAATCCGGACCTCTGCAACAGCGCCAAGCACTACGTCGATGCAACTCTCTTGGCTACCGTCTGTAACCTCCTTGCTGTTATGATGGTCTACAAGGTATGTGCAAGACTGCATTAGGATCAATGCATTGGCAGTCTGCTAACATGACTTGCAGTTCTGGGATTTCATCACCAAGGAAGACCTCGAATTCTCTGTTGGTACCAAGGCCAACAATTGGGACCTAAAGCAAAAACTCCTCGACGAAGAAGATGAGAAGAGACACACCATGTACATGCATCAGAACGAGAGTGAGTATGGCAGCAGCGTCTTCCATCAGCCACCGCGCCGCACTTCGATCCACGGCTCGTCAGGGTTCTAGAGGCACTCTGCGAATTCTACAAGGCCAGGGGATGGGAGAAAGTAGACGATGGTCCTGCATGTGTTATGGTTCGTGGTCACGTATTATGCTGTATTTGGGCTTAACGAGGTATGAATGAACCTGTATGGGCTTATGGGGTAATATATGTAGCGACTCAAAGAAGAATAAACATGTCTATAACAAAACTGTGGCATTGCAAATTTCACCTCAACTAATCCGCCATGGGCCTGCTCATACCGCTTCGCCTCCTATGCACTCTCGTGTCTGAAAGTTTTTACGGAGGCCATGCCGAGTGGTAGAATGGGCCGATACTGTAAATGAAGTAGAAACGTGGTCCAGAAATGTTTCGCATCCTATCCATCACAATGTCGTGCTAGAAGCTCTCTTATCTATTAATTACAATCTACACACTCACGCAGCCTAGGTATCATGTGAAAGTCCTGCCACATGCTGCCCCGAGACCCGCTGGACTGGATGAAAGTTCCCACGACCTCTTTCTCTCATTTCAACCAATCCAACACAAAACTGACACATAACGTCAACCAACAGCTCTGATGGCGTCGGATGTCATTTGGCTCCGGGTATTATTCCGTCTCGAGACCTGAGAGGTAAAGACGACATCTTCGATCTCTTCCTGACGGGCTGCAGAGTGGGGCATGAACAATCTCTTGTTCGTGCATACAGCCGAGCTGACAAGTTTATTAATTGAAAAGCATTGCGTGTGACTGGAGGCGTTTGGCACTCCATATGAGCCGCACCATTCGCGGGATAACAGGTCCATCTTTCTCCACAATCACACAATCGGGATCTCATCTTCGGCTGAGATAACCCACGCCTGTACATCCTCTGGGGCAACGGTGAAAGCCAACTACTAAGGCTCGGTTTTGAATAAAGATATGCATTGCAATGCTGTTGTCAAATTTCGGCGACGGTAAAGCCAACGCACGAGAAATTGATGAAATCATCTTTGTTCGGACGATTTTTGGTATGCTAGAACTCAGGTCACCGGTACATCTTACCTCCGCTGCACGAATCCTACGACGGAATTGTTGGATTTATCTGCAATTAGATTCATCGCTCGGAACGCGATCATCACAAGCCTCATTCTTGCTGTCCACAGCGTCAAGTCTGCGTTTCGGACCACGATCGAATGAACATCGCGTTTAGCTTGAAGCCCATAATGCAAATGCAATGTTTTTGATGTGGGTCTTTCACGAGCTTTCCACCAAGTGCCGAGGCCTACAAGTCTTTCTCGACCTCTGCATCAAGGTTAATAACCACACAGGGCTTGAAGCGGTAAAGTTTCCCTCTCATACATCTTATGTCATTCACTTTTGTCGATCCGCCAACCTCACCACGTCTCTGACAATTCTTTTCATCATGTAATTCCCGGTCTTCATTATTGTTTAGAAAAACTCACTTCCTCCAATGACTGGTGAGCCGCTCAGGATGCCCAGCGGAGCTGTGGTAGTAGCGATCCCTGTTCTTGCTTATACAGTGTTCTGCTTTCTCTGCGGCGTTGCGATGATAGCTTTACTGGTTGCGAGCAGAGAAAGAGCATCATGTTTGTGGTGACTAACAATTGTTCCTGGAGTGCAGCTCACACCTCAACAGACGTACTCCTTCTTGCCATTTCAACGACTTTGACGGCTGTTGTCGGTATACTCGAACAGAGTGACCATATCGCCAACTGGCACGATGGATGTATAGCAAGTTACGAAGCATCGGTCAAGGCACATCACAATCCCGCTCTTGCATTGGGTCCGTTATCTTCTGGCTTCAGCGCAGGGCTTTGGTGGACACAAATGTACCTCTATAATGTCGACGCACTGCTCATCTTATTTTGGTGAGTCATTCCGAGGTCCTGTTGTGGTGATTGGCACAAATCAACTGACCATTAGCAGGGCTATAACTTTGGTTATAAATGTGTGGAACTGGCAATGCCATTGTCTCGACATGTATGCGAAATGGTTTGAAATGATAGCCAAACTTTCAGCCTTCGTTTTTCCTGCAATTATGGCTGGCCTACGACAGGTGTTTCAGCTTAATGCTGGGTTCGTTGGCACATTGATTTTGGTCAATTTCATACGTGTGTTTCTCCGTGGGTCATCCTCGTCTGAATGCCAGGCTGATACTCTATAGTCTTTTTCAGCTTCACACTGGGCTCTTTTTGCATCATGCTCATCCTTGCCAAGTATCTGCACAGCCAACTACGGATTGATAGCTGCGGAAGTAGCTCTCCGACTTCTGCAACTACCTCGAAAAACAGCCGAACCCCATGGGTGCGACTCGAGAAACAAATCGATCCATGGCTTGTCGTCCGCTTCGGCATTACATGGTTTGTCATGAGGTAAGTCAGACCCATGAAACGTAAGACATGTTCTCAAAGTTGATCAAGCTATAGTGGCTTCGAAGTAGCCCTCGTGCTGTTCTGTCTCTTTCGGTACGACAGTGTCAGGAACGCAATCGAAAGAGCAAGCCCGGACTTTTCTGCAGCGGGAGCCATTAAAACTCTCATCAACTATCTTTACGGACCGACAGCTGCTCTTGTAATCTTTCTCATTTTCGGCACTACTTCTCAACATCGCACTCGCTATGCATCGATCCTCAAATCACTCCGTTGTCTCAGTCGAGAACATCCACGGGCACTTTCTCCTCGGGTAGAACGACACACGTCACAGCAATGGGCCCGCATGCCTTCGGAAGAATGTCGCCGGGATAGGCAAAGATCCGAGACGTCTGTCTGTCAGTTGCAGAGTGTGGATGCAGGGGCGAGTGGGCTGAAGTATGATCTCCAACCGACCGTCCCTCAAGAACCGGATGCATCGTTGCATAAGAGTCACTTGCATAATCCCCGTTATCACCAAGAGCGAAACCCTCGCACACTGGAAGAATGTCCTCGACCATCTACTGCATTTAAGAACGAGACAGAAATCCAGCCAAAGCCAGTTTAGACCCAGCCAGACCCGATTTAAGCACAGCAAAGACTGGTGTTTCCATTACTACCAAAGCTTTGGGGTGTACAGCCCATGTACGACGCAATGCCGCCTTCTGACTGTCAGACTCGACCTACGATGAAGAAGAGGCAGAGAACAGAAGAACCAGCAGCGTCCATGAAAGTGTGTGAACAGCAGTATGCAGCTTAATCATATAGCCAAAATGTATGAACCGAATCTACGAAATCAACCACCAGTCTGCAAACTTTCCTAACGACTTCCTATGCCATAACGGTATCCATGACTTCCCCCGTCTTTGTTTGAAAAGTTACGTTACCAATATCGCCTTCCTCCTACCAAGCACATCCTCAATACCCCAAGCGATCCTTGAGTAGACACCAACTGCGCGTCTACAATGGATGTAAGAATCTCTCAGCCCCCTCCGTGTATAAAGTACAGTACAGACCAAGCCCGTAAACCCGAATCCTCTTACTCCCATGAAGATCGATTACACAAATTCCTCCACGTCTTCGATACTCAAGTATCAGACCGCGACCTCCCACTATCAGCCCACGTTATCGGCGCCTACGTTATTCCATCCATGCAACTGTCAACAATCGACGAGAGGAGAAAGATGGAGAAGGATGTTTAGTGAAGGACTTAGGGCATGACCTACCCTTCTACCTTCTGCCTTCTGCCTTCTGCCTTCAGAACAGACAGATTTACGTCGTCGTGCAGCGATCCGATATGCGATCTATAGAGTTTCAAAAACTACCTTACACGCGACGTGCATGGGATTCATGAAATGTCGGTGGTCTATACACCTCTTCGATGCACCTTCGACAGTCTAGAGAAAGTCGTTGACGCGATATTCTCATCGATAAAGTAGGGAGAGGTGAAGCGAGTTCTGCGGCAGTATGCACTGTTGACTTAGCTTGGCTGAATTCTTCACGGTTTGTACGAGTTTCTCGTAACGTAAGGTATATGACCTAGGCATCTGGTCCTCGGTCACGTCAATAAGACAGACACGACACGATACGACAAACATCCTACGTAGGAAATCCGAATCTTTATTCCATGATAATTCTCGCTACTGATATGCTCGTGTTTATATGCTAAGAACTCATGATGGCCCCACTGCCCACCGCGGTGCAAACTCGTGACAAAGTGTCCTCGGGTCGAACGCTGAATACGGTTCTCTATGCTCATCAACAGAGAGAGCGAGGAGTGGGTGATTCACATACTCAATCCATATCGCAGTCCTCTGCGACTTCGGCATCGGGTTCGGAGTCTTCGTCTTCGTTCGCCGCGTCCATCACACATGGACTGGCATCTCCACCGCGCATGACTGGGGTGAGTGCTCTGTTCGTGGCGAGAGGAGATATGGCTGACGAGTCGAGTCTCTGGGAGCGCGTTGCTTCTCTTCTTGCGGCCTGGGCAACAGCGTTGGGACTGGGGGTGTGGAGATATCCTGTGGCCGATAGGGGAGGGGGTTGATACATGGCAGGTGCCAATTCGTGCTCTTGAGCCGGGGAGTCAGACTGCAGGGTTTGTGGATAGTGTTGCTGAGCACCTGACGGTACGTTGGTGGCTGTGAGCAACGTGGGCACAGGCACAGATTGAGCAGGCGTGGGCAGCACTTTGCCACGACCGAGCGAGGGCTTCTTTCGAGCGACTGTCTTGGCCATTTTTGGGTAGACGGTCGTGGCAGCTTTTCGGTTGTAGTTGGTGGGAGTCATGTGCTGACGACGTGGTTGATGTTGCGGAGGCGACTTCTAATCGACCTCCTCCTTCAGACTGGCATTGGCAGAACTCCTCTTTACATCGCCAAAGGCACCGGCACTGGCGTTGCCTTCGACGCCGCCGTCTTGCTTGAAGAAGACGGCTTCGTCGACAATGTCGAAAAGGATGTCTTCAGCGATCTGTTCGTTGAATCTCTCCCCGATCGGTCTCAGTGCGCGACCATGGTAGTAGCTATATTCTGTAGCTTCCGTCATGTCACGCGGTGTCGCGCCCGAGTCGTGCATGGCGATGTCCTCGTTCGAGTGAGCGGAGGGTTGTTTTCGCACAAAGTGCTTCAAGTGTGGTGGGGGCATCCAGAAGCCTTGATCACCAAAATTTGTTTCGGCAATGCCACCGTGGAATGAAGAAATGGCAGGGAAGTAGCCAAGCATACTGTCGTCGAAGCCTTCTCTTGCTCCGGCAATCTTGCTTGGGGCACTAGCAGGAGGCAAGAAGGCGAGCAGATTCTCAAAGGCGGTCCCGACCAGTTGGCCGTTCTTGTAGACGCGGATTGAGGAGTGCGGTAGGGTTCGCAAAGCAGGCTCTACGTGATTGGGATTCGGGAGCTGCTTGATGAGCGATTGGGCGCCTGGGCCTGGAGCGTTGATGTTTGACAGATTGAGAGTACGGTCAGCGTATGCTTCCATGAACTTGGAGGGGACATAGTCCATGGTCTCGAAATAGACATTGCCCTTGTAGGGAACGGGAATGCGGTCACGAACAATGTCGTAGGGTTCGGCCGAGGTATCATTCTTTGGTGGTGGTGAGTCTTGGTCGGGAAAGCCATCGCCAATGTCTACGGCAGGGTTGTAGATACCACTGACTACCTTTTGGTGAAGAGAGATGGAGGGGAGATTGATTTCCAGGCCGATGATGTCGCCTTCACGGACGTGGTCGTTGACGTCGACGGGAATGTTCTCGGTCTTTGATGTCTTTGATTTGGCCTTCTTGGAGAGTTTTGGGGTGAAGCATTTAGCTGGACGAGAGCGGTGCATCGTGTCAAAGCGTTGGTCGGTGATTCCGTAGCTGTAGCCATCATAACCCGGAGGAGCATCCAGAGGAGCCTCCCTTCTCGCCCAGCCCATCCTGATGCGAGGTTGTGGGCCATCAGCCGAGGATATTGGACCCTCTCTGGGGAGGCCACGGATAATCTTGACCTCGTAGTAGAGGGAGCCTTCTCTTGCGCAGACATTGGCGCGAGCCATACGGTGGCCCTTTTCGTTTGTCACGTACCTGCCAGAATTGTCAAAGTGCAGCGCTCTGTCCGTGTCTTCCCAAGACATGCGAGGGCCAAAGGGAGTGCTGTCAGACTGGCGGTAGTACTGCTTGTGTCGGAACATGGGATCGGCGACAGCTTGGGTGTAGCGATAGCCTCGCTTGTTCTCTGCGCGATCGGCCGGCTTCTTGAGCTCAACTTTCCCATCGGGAGTGGTGAATGGGAAGGGTTCATGGGACGAGAGTTCGACAGGCTTTGGCGTGTCATAGTCTGATAGTCTTGGATCAGGGATCTGGTATCGCATGGGCGAAGGGGCGTCATGAAGAATTTCAGAAGCCTTGCGCTTGTTGGGTACGATTGGTGTAGTGCCTCGGCCACTGGCGGCCGTGGACTCGCGCTTCTTGAGCGTGTCCCTCTTCTCGCGCTGTTCACGTTCACGGGGTGGAGGCTTCGGTTTGGCGGCCTTGATGTCTGGATTCAATGGCGACGACACGGCAGGAACATGAGCTTGTTCGGGAGCCAAGTGTGCAGGAATAGCATTTTGTAATGCAACATCCGGCACCGGCTCGAAAGTCAGAGATGCAGTCATGTCCGTCATGTTTGCAGACGGTGCAGTTGTGTGTTGCGTGCGTACCTTGCCTTACTGTAAAGCTGTCGGCCAAGTCGCTCGCGTAAACTTCACCTGGAGAAATGCGCATACGAATGCGACGCGGGTAGATCCGCCTAATCTTATCTCGTGCAGAAAAAAGGGTCCGTTTCGCCCGACTATCTCCACTAAAATTTGGCTGATTCGGCGGCGCATCGAGACTTGCAAACTCGGCCAGAAATATTCCATCCTTCGCAACAACCACATATCAAAATGCCAAAAGCACCCGGAGTAGACAAGCGCCAAGAGCGTAGACACAATCCTCTGTCTGAGGAATACATTCCATCCCAAAACCTCAAACAAAAAGCCCCCAAGAAGAGAAAGTCACGGACTGCGGAAAATGATGATCACTTTGTCGACTCCAAGGCTTCACGGAGGATTCTAGGTCTCGGTCAGGAACTGGCTGATGAGGACGAGGCCGAGGCTGCCGCGCTACGACCGCAACCTGCCAATCCCGCATTCGACTTTGAGTCGAGATTCGCTCAAGATGTGGAGTCTGATGATGATGACGGTATCCCAGCAGGCGCCGACGACGATGAGGGCTGGGGCGACGAGGAAGAGGAGGAAGTCGAGGAGATTGAAGTCGATCCCGAGGACTTGGCCATGTTCAACAAGTTCAACCCAGAGTTCGACCCAGCCACGCTTCTAGGCGCTGAAGCAGACGAAGAAGATGGAGCAGGAACGAATCTCGCAGATTTGATTCTGGAGAAGATTGCAGAGCATGAGGCGCAACAAGGACAAGAGAGAGTCATTATGGGAGGTGGTGCTCCAGAAGATGCTGTTGAGATTCCCGGCAAAGTGGCCGAAGTCTACACTCAGTACGTTTGGAAGGACCTCCAGTCATGTATTCATTTATTCTCACTAACGCAACACCAACAGAGTCGGTCTCATCCTTTCTCGCTACAAGTCGGGCAAACTCCCCAAACCTTTCAAGATCCTGCCAACTCTCCCACAATGGGACACTCTCCTCAGCATAACCCGCCCAGACGCCTGGACGGCAAACGCAACCTACGAAGCAACCAAACTCTTCACCTCCTCTCGCCCTGTCTTGGCTCAAGCCTTCCTCCACGATATCCTCCTCCCTCGAGTGCGCGAAGACATCTACGAGACGAAGAAGCTGAATGTCCACCTCTACAAGGCTTTGAAGAAAGCCCTCTACAAGCCTGCCGCCTTTTTCAAGGGTCTTCTGTTTCCCCTAGTTCTGAGCGGTACCTGCTCATTAAGAGAAGCCCATATCATCTCCTCGGTCGTCGCCAGAGTCTCAATACCAGTTCTGCACTCAGCAGCCGCCCTGCACCGTCTCTGCGAGATTGCCGCTGAGCAAATGAGCGTAAATACCGAAGCAGGTGGCGCCACAAACATCTTCATCCGCGTGCTCTTGGAGAAGAAATACGCTCTACCTTACAAGGTCGTCGACGCCCTCGTCTTCCACTTTATGCGTTTCAGAGCCGTCGACCCCGCCGACCAAATGGCCTCTTCTGTCATTGGCTCCAAGAACGAGAAGTTGCCCGTACTCTGGCATCAATGTCTCCTGGCCTTTGCGCAAAGATACAGAAACGACATCACCGAAGATCAGCGAGAAGCCCTTCTGGATCTGTTGTTGACAAAGGGACACAAGCAGATTGGACCCGAGGTGAGAAGAGAACTACTCGAAGGACGGGGGAGAGGTGTCGTCGCCCCTGATGGCCTGCAGGGAGCCGATGGCGACGATACAATGATGGACGTGCAGTAGGCGAATGGGCCTCTCAAACACCCATTATTCAAGACGGGCCAAAGGAAGGGCTAAAGGAAGGTCAGAATATCTAGCTAGATGCATCGCGCACGAAGAAAACATCAGGTCGGGTTCGGGTAAATCGCTTTCCCAGAATAGATATCAGGTGCGGGAAAGAAAACATCAGGTCATCCTAAACCAGAAAAAGCCAAGCCTATTAGACCACAGTGCTTAAACCCGTTCAAGAAGAAAGGAAACATCAGGCCACAAGAACTAGTCATGAACCCGTATCCCCCTCTATTGTTAGGTAAAAAGTAGATCACGCGACATTTTACTGCAAAAGGAACCCTTCAACCGATCTTGCACCACTTTTACGTACCTTAATTGTCGACACGCGACGGGTTCGCGTAGAGTAAGTGCAATCAAGCAGAACACGCACTTTGTAATCCAACCACAATATCCATCACGCCGATATCACGCCAATATCTTGTTTCCTTTAGCAGCAGAAACGAGTCAAGAGAAATGTGGACGCGGGCGACCCTGGCCTGCAAAATTCGAGAAACCAAGGAGAGGAGATGAGGGGTTTTGTATACTATGTGGATCCCTACTCCCACCCACCTACCTTTTTCATCAGTAATTTATCAGTGATTCATCAGTGATTATTTCTCCAACTGGAATATCAGTACGCCTCCCAAACTCCTGCGGTGCAATGAGTGCCTTGGATGCGTGCCTTATAGATGCATCACGTTGGGTCTCGAGTATGTCGGGTCTCGAGAAGGTGTATAGCAGTATATGCACAATTGCATCTTGTCTTGTTCTCTTGTTTAAGATCTGTATGCCGATTTTTGCGTTTGCGTTTTTGCTTTAGACAGATGTTTGTCACTCTTTGATTTCGTTCATGTATGACTACCTCTCTACCTCTTTACTTTTCGTATCTATTTTTCGTATCTATTTTTCGTATCTACTTTTTACTTTTCGCGTCTACTTTCTACTTTTCATATTGACTTTCTGCCTTCTTGCCACCGTCGACTTCTTCACCTATGACTCGCACTTTCGCTCACCCGCATTTCGTCTATGTGTATATATGTGTACCGTATATGGCTCCGTACCGTATATCTCCATCATCCTATCCACAACCAGTGCAGAAACGGGCCTTCTAGTCTGATAGTCTGATACTCCCGGAAGCGCGCAAGAAAACAGGTAGATATCTACAAGCAGATGTCCACGAGCAGAAATCTACAAGCAGAAATTTACTACCCCCTCATACCGCACACCCGGACAATGTATGCACAGATACGGATCTGTCAATGACTACTTCCCTCACTCCCACTCGTATCTCCAATCTCCAATAAAGATTTCTCTATCTATCTGCTAGGACGAGCCAGCAAGCCAGCAAGCCAGCAAGCCATACAGTCAATCAGCCAGCCAACCAGCCAACCAGCCAGCCACAAAAAGGCAAAAGGCAGCCAGTCGAGCCGAAAGAAAAATTTACGAGCATCATCACGAAAAAGCGGATCGGATACATATTCTACAATCTGTAGTCACGCAACGGAGAAGCAGGGCGCAAGTCATGCATGGGGCACGAATATTTGACTCGGCATTTAGATCTGAGTGGAGTGAGGATATCGTTCCTGATATTCGATGAGGACGTTTGATAGGAAGGGATGGTTGATGAGGAAGGGATGGTTAGCTGAAGGATAGGGATGGTTGAAAGCTAGGTAGGAAGGGAGGGTTGATGGATTGTTTGCGGACGGCTGTAATGGGGCACCGCACCGCTGACGTAATTTATGGCATGATTGATGGGCGAGAGCATGGGTGATGAATGGGACAAGGCATGATTGAAAGAGGGCATGGATGATGTGGACAGGACATGGTCTAGAGCTGGTAGGTCAGATGGGCGACGACATGCGCGGGTATTGCGGGTGCTAGGAGAGGCTAGTTGTGAATCAGGGGTCGCGTTTGACACGGTATGACAAAGAGGCTGTGGAGGTAGAGTGAAGCGAGGATAATGTGGAGGGGGAGATGGTGAGAGATGGATGTGGTTGTTGGATTTTTAGAGGAATGTCTTCTCGTTAGGTTATGCATATACGGTCAAGATGTCACGAGAGGATTTGCAGCTGGCGAGGGCGATGTTCTGGAGTTTGTGTTTTGCATATAATCTATTGTGCAGTTGCGGAGATATGTACCCCAACTCTTCATGCACTTGGTCCTTATCTGGATATCAAAGGGAAAGTGTTTGGTAATGAGAGGGATTGATGTCGATATTGGCACGTTTATGTTTTGTTCAAGCGACCTGGCATTGAGTGCCGGACCGCTAGATGCACATATGCCTTGGCTAGATGTGATTGTCATGGATTTTGCATTAGATGAAAGTGAGCATATCAACCATGTACAGTACCGCTGAGACAGCATACTTTGCATTGTCTTGAGCGATCTAGCACATCGAATATGGTGACGAAACCCACGCGTGTGCTGGATGAACATATCGTTCATTCCATGTGCTCATGGCGATACCTTTACGTTAAGGATGAAGCTGACGTACTCTGAAGCACGTCATGACGTGACAAAGACAGCCCGAGCTTTCATGAAAGCAACCCGAAGACAGTGATCTGTCCTAGACCAAGACATGCTGTGCTGGTGTAAGGGCAAGTCCAGAACAATGCAAATCGAATGGTTTTTGGCCGAGAACTCTCCCTACGATCAACTCGCAGTGCTCAGTCTTTCCAGACCGCCTACTATACCTCCGCATGATGCAGTGAGTGGGCCAATGACTTCACCACTCTTTGTATTGACGACGTATCCCATAGCCCTTACCTGTGTCGCGGTCTGCAATTCAGTAGCTTGCAGGTCCCTCGACGTCTGTGTGCTACCTGTGCTGTTTTTGCTGGTTGTGCTAGTTGTGAAATTAGTCAAAAAGTCAGACAATTGTCCTCGGCAGTTCTGTATTCACCCAACTAGGTGGTGGTGTCCATGGCTTTATATGTTTGTTGTGAAGTCTGTGGAAATGAAGTGACCCGTAAAATGACAGTCTCCTCAGTCTAGTTTTGATCGCGGCAAGATGTTTGACCATGCAATGTGGAAACAGTGGATGGACGGCCACGGCCATACTTGTCTGTCCATGCTTCACAGCCGTTGGACTACCGCACTCTAGCTTGTTCGCTTCGATATTCCTGGTAGAATGCCACTTGTATACCGATCCTTGACAACTCCAATTGAGACGGGGAATGATAATTTGCAGCTGAAAGCCATCGACTGTGGATGTCGACATTCAAAGGTTTCGGCACTTGTCATGGATATTCAAAACGAACTGCATTTCGCACGAGTCGAGGATTCCTTGGTCTTGTGAGGACGAAACATCGCCCCGTCACTGTGCGAATAGCTTTAAATTGAGCTGCACAAACCTCGCCGATCCCCGATCAGCACACGCAAGAATGCCGGGACATTATCATACGACAGCAGATCTCATCTCTCCAGGTACGCGACAGTGGAGGTGCGGATCACTGTTTTGCGGATGTACCCATGGGCTACGTGGCGTGTATTACAGGTCTTGTAACCGCATTATGCCCGCAATGTCCGGGGAGTCGCGGCAGATATCGTTGCCGAGAAGCAGAGATTGAAGGAACTGAAGAAAAAGTCTGAGGTCTTACGCCGAAGTTAACCACATGACGCCCAGCTTTGCCCTATACCATGCCTGAACATGCGACTTTCGAAGCTTGGGTGAGCCATTTGCGGCTGTCACGGCAGGTCGGCGTGGTGTGCGAGTAAGGTATGCGGTCGGCCAAGCGAAGACTTCGGCACGAGAGAGACAACGGCTGCTTCGGGCTGCCCATGTGAAAATTTCTTGATCTACTGAGAAAACAGGGAGAAGTTGGAGATTATGCTGGAGATCCGAGAAGTCACCGCCCAACAATTCGGGCCTTTGACGGTCGGCTCGGTGGCATGCTGTTGAATGCGGAATTTCCACTGGATCTCCGGGCATGGAGTCTGATGAATATTGCATGCAGGAATTGTTCGAAAAGACTTCCGGATGTGTCATTGGTTGTATGAAAACATACCATATAGCAGAGTGACAGTCAACTCGATGTGAACCAGCTGTAAGCTTATAATAACAAGCCTCGAAAGGCTCCTCCGGCTCGGGCAGTTCCAGAGGCATAACAGATAAGGCCCGAATAGCGCTCCCGAGAGGGACTAGCCTGATCGAGATGCAGTGTAAAATAGCCAACCGTCAACACCTCGGCTGCCGCCAAGCTACTCTAATTTTCTGACATCGTCTCGAGTCGGGTGTATTGCATTAGACCTATTACCAAGACCGAGGAACAGTGCGAGGGTCTCGAAACCTTCCATGACCCACGAATCGAAGAAAAGATGATTCTAGCCGAAGCTTTGTGTCATAATAGACCACGGCCGTGTCAATGGTGGATGCTGTCTGTCATCACAAATGTCTCGACCCGAGTTTGAGATGCTTCATGTCATGGTTAGATCAACCACTTAGGTAGTCGCTCAATATGCTTGGCATCACCTTCGTATGTACAGTACTCCTAGAATTTGCGACAGTTGCGAACGGCCAGCCTTCTTTCCCGGATCACAAGATCTTCGCCTAGGGCCCGGAGTGGTCACGCCCTTCTCAGAGTAAGGGCTTACTTTACCTTAGTGTTGCCGACCGACTTGAGTTCGGCTTGTCATGCCGGCTCAAGACTAACAAGTGGAAGACCCATATATAATGTGTATCGAAGAAGATTTTCAGGAACACAAGACCTGCTAGTGTCTCGTGCTCCAATATCACCACCGACAGTCATCCCAGTATCCACTTCTCCCACACGGTGCCACATTATTCCCACGCGGATTACCGAGTCTTAGACACCTCGAAACCGGAGCCCCCAAAGACGACCCCGATTCTTCCGCATCGGTTCCACTTTGTCCTCCATCTTTTATAAAGGCGTGCCGCATTCTCTCCTCCTCTTCTCCCCTCCATCTCGCACCACACCAGTACTATTCTGGCAACACCATCCATCCTGGCTGGTACTAAACCTCCTTATAAATAGCCGTCTTCTTCCTCACACTCTATCACAACATCCACTCTACGCATAGTCTACACCAACCGCTATCATGCCTTTCTGGAGCAAACGCACTGAGCAGGAGGCTATGAATGCTTCCACCTTAGAGCAGTCTGAATCTGGGCTTCCTGTTGCACCTCCCAAAGCTCCTTTCATCGCCTGGTTCTTAGGTCTCGTCGCCTCTATTGGTGGTTTCATGTTCGGATATGCCTCCGGTGAAATCTCTGGTTTCTGGAAAATGAGCGATTACTGCGACCGCTTTGGTATAACCGAAGCTGATGGTACCTGTGGCTTCCCTGCTGTGCGCCAGGGAACCATCACCGCCTGTCTCTGCGCCGGTGCTCTTATTGGTTCTCTCATCGCTGGTAAAATGGCAGACATCATCGGTCGTCGTCTTTCGGTCTCTGTCTCCGCCTTCTTCTGCATGATCGGTGCCCTTATCGAGATCACCTCTCAACACTCCTGGGCCCAATACGCCGTCGGCCGTCTGATGGAAGGTGTCGGTGTCGGTTCCCTCTCAGTTTGCGTTCCAATGTACCAGTCTGAGTCTGCACCATTAGCCCTTCGCGGTGTTCTTGTCGCTTCCTACCAGCTCTTCCTCACTCTTGGTATCTGGACAGGTGCCATGGTCGACTTTGGTACCCACAACGCGTATTCCAACAGCGCCCAGTGGAGAATCCCCAACGGTCTGTCCTTCCTATGGGCAATAATCCTCGGCGGTGGTATCCTGTTCCTTCCCGAGTCTCCTCGTTACGCTTACCGTCGTGGTCGCGAGGAGGAGGCCCGTCAAGTCATCGCACGTCTTGCTGGCGTCTCACCCGACGACAAGATCGTCAATGACCAGCTTAACGACATTCGTGTCAAGCTTGATGAGGAGGCTTCCGCAGGCGAGGCTAGCATCTTCGAAGTTTTCACCGGCCCACGTATGTTCTACCGTACCATGCTCGGCATAGTCCTGCAAGCTGGTCAACAACTCACCGG
The DNA here is from genome assembly GCA_009982845.1 of Delphinella strobiligena. Classification (NCBI taxonomy): domain Eukaryota; kingdom Fungi; phylum Ascomycota; class Dothideomycetes; order Dothideales; family Dothioraceae; genus Delphinella; species Delphinella strobiligena. The sequence continues at coordinate 519,886 of JAADKB010000010.1, forward strand.
TGCCAACTTTTTCTTCTATTACGGTACTACTGTCTTCGCCGCTACTGGTCTCAAGGATTCCTACGTCACCCAAATTATCCTCGACTCCGTCAACGTTTTCTGTACCTTTGGTGGTCTCATCGTTATTGCCAAGTGCGGTCGCAGAAAGGCTCTGATGGTCGGCGCTGCTTGGTCGTTCGTCTGCTTCATGATCTACGCATTTGTTGGTCACTTCGTCCCTCCGAATGACACAACCACCGCAGGCAGGGCTTCTGGCAATGTCCTCATCGTTTTCTCCTGCTTCTTCATTGTCGCCTTCGCGTCCACCTGGGGACCTCTCGTCTGGGCCATTGTTGCTGAGCTTTACCCTGCCAAGTACCGTGCTCCTTGCATGGCCCTCGCTACTGCTTCTAACTGGCTGTGGAACTTCCTCATCTCCTTCTTCACCGAATTCATCGTTGGTGACATCGGCTACCTCTACGGTCTTGTCTTTGGAGGATGCTGCTTTGCGCTCTTCTGGATCGTCTACTTCTTCGTCATCGAGTCCAAGGACCGTTCCCTCGAGGAGATCGACACCATGTACGTTCTGCACGTCAACCCCATCACCTCCTCCAAGTGGGATGGATCTAAGATCCCTGAGGAGGCTATGGCCACGGGTATGTTCTCCCCTAGCGGTGAGAGCAAGCCTGTGTCTCGTGTTCCTTCGAAGCAGGAGGTGTAAGCGCAAAGTACGCTTATGGCCCCATTGTCTTACGATCACGTTTGGATACCACCCAAAAGAGTTATAGAGAAAAGCATGGAAGCATGGCGAAATGATATATCAGCGAGTCAACGTTCTTTGCAACGAAATGCATGGGAAGGGCGTTTTGGACATGCCCTACAATTGGACGGGCATGCTTGTTTGGGATGTACATTCTCTTGGATGTGAATGACACAATTGTATATACGCTTTAATACGGACGTTACGAAGTCTACATTACCATCACTGCTATTATTCGTGCTCCTCACCGTGTTGGGATCCGAAATTGCCATTGGAGTGTTTTGAAACTCGAGCATACGTTGCGTACAGCGATGCGCATGCATTGTTAGCTACGAACCTCATCAATCTCTTTCATGTCGGGAAAGTTCGGTAGATGTCTGATATGCTTAAATCTTGAGCTGCCTTCCAAGAGTAACGGTGCATAGGAACTAGGTGAATCTCCATATCACCAGAGCCTCCGATAATGCGGGTCGCTTTCGTACTGGGCTCCTGTGGTAATACACCATCACCACCTCAAGGGATCAGGTGAGGTGAGGTCGGAGACGGGGAAATCGATTTCACCGATGCCAAGTTTGCTCTGTTGGCAATGCGGCTCTCGGGATCTGAATCTCTCCTCCAGACTCCGCGATCCAGATCTACACGTCATATTGTGGTACATCGTTCTGACGGCATTGATCTATTGCAGTTAGTCTGCCATGCGAACCATTTCACATATGTAGAAGTTACTGCTTGAGCTAGGTTCATCTCTCTTTCTGTGCGATATACACTCTTCTGACACACGATCAATCATCCTCTTGCAGCCTTAACTTATATCCTTGAAGCTCGTCGTATAAACAAACTCCAAACATACTCATTTACCAGACTAGCATGATGGGTCTCTCATACAGCACGGCTCGCTGGATCGCACCTGCCTCCTTTGTTTACGACTTCGCAGCTCAGCAATATGGTCTCAATAGCACTCCTAATATGAAGGATTTCAACGACGCCAATGTCTCCTTCTGGTCCCCACAGCCCTACTTTATCGGCGCCTTCTTCTTTCCTCAACAGTTCTTCCAGCTCGCATGGTTGTACAAGTTGTGGAAGATGAGTGCCAAGGTCAAGAGCGGCCAGGCTACACCAACAGAGAAGAAAGAGGTGGACATGATGACCAAATTTGTGCCTTTCTACGTGGTTGGCAACATTTGCATTGGAAGTAAGTAAAGATGACAAAAGCAATCAGGGAGGCATGGCTAATATACGGTTCAGCATGGATGTTCTTCTGGAATGCCTCCATGCTTAAAACATCCAATATCTTCGTCTGGATCAACTCTCTCTCACAGCTCTACTTTACCTTCACCCAACTCGAGCCTATGGACACCAACTCTTGGGTATCCATCCTTACTCACGTCAATGCCAAGTCCTTCGCTGGTATTGGTGTTCTTGACTTGGTTCACAATACCTCCGTTGCATACTTCAAGGATCAGCTTCCTAGCACTGCCATCAAGGCCATTACCGGCCTTGGCTTCGCTGGTCTAGCTGCTGGCTCAGACTGGATCTTTGGTGGCTGCTTGGTCTACGACCTCATTGCTCTCAGTGTTGGTCAGAAGACGATTGGCAACGATAGTTGGAGCAAGATGTTGGGTGGCTTTGCTGTCGGCACCGCCGCTATTGTGGGATTGAGGAACTACTTGAAGTAGGTCAAGTTGCTTACAAGAAGGAGAAGAAGGGCATATTTTCGCGCTTGTCCAATCTTGCTGACGGCATTGGTTCTAGGCCGCCTTATGTCAATGGGAATGCACAAGAATATGACCGTCTCACTGCTCAGGATGACATTGACGATCGCGTCTGAGAGATCTTCGGGTTTAATGTAATATCGTTATTGGAGACGATCTGTAGGATATGTAGGCGCTTTCGAATCAATCTTTTCAGACTTTTACAAGGGCCTCCGTTCGACTACACAACTTACGATGTCTTCGAACCTGATACAGGATGTCTCAATACACCATGTTGTCATGAAAGTCAGGCATCAGGCAATGACTTGTAAGTTTCCACCTCTTCAGCTATGCGTACATCCGCTGAAACGACATATACCGTCATGATCTGATTGATACGTATCCCTCGCTCAGTAAGGCTGCATCGTCTATGAGCAGCTCTTCAATCAAGACCAAGGTGATCTCACGAGTATATGCATCTAGTCAGGCTATGATTGCAAGGCAAATAAATTGTTTCGAGCTCAGTATTTTAGCTGAGACGACTGCATATGTTGCATATGATACTTCTAATGCCAGCCAGCCAGTGGGAAGGTGTCTGCGCAGAGACTTCCGAGGTACTACCAATGCAACGCAGTGACGACTAAATCGATAAAGGCCCATTGCCGGAGAAGAACTTGAGGAAACATAAGCAATATCATAACTTGAATCTGAGACAAATTGGATGACTGGAAATATGATGTCCTCAATTATAGACGCTGTTAAGATACTGCTATTGCAAGGTGATGGCTACTTGAATTATGAAGGGTTATTACTGGAGATCAATTTGAATTGGTGCAGGCTGTGGTAGGCTGCCATTGCTACAACACCCCTCCCCGGACATGGTTACTACGACGATGATGTGCGTACGAATGAAACGGAACTTTCAGGAGATGACAAGACACATAGGTCGACAATCTTACACAGCGCTCTCGTACCATTGCAAACACTTCCAGCACAATTCTCACTTTAGCCTAACCACTACAAAGTCTTAAACGATGTCGGAGCCAGAAAGAAAGAAAGTTCGCATCGACGAAGAAAGGAATATTGTCTACAGCATCCCAGGCAGAGACTCCCTCCAGACCGACGAGGTATGCTGATTGTCTCGTCGTCAAAACTTTGCGTGATTCATTCACTGATCTCTTAACTCTTCAAAGTCTGGCTCGCAGACATCTCCTCCTCTTTCAGAGCATGACTATACTTCGCCAATCTTGGGCCGTCCCCTAGGCCAGCATTTCTCTCCTATGATGCCTAGCCAGCGGCAGAGAACCGACTCTTCCATCCTCCTGTTCCAGGCCGGGTTCCTCGGCCAAGCCACACCACCACTTTGGCAAAATGTCTACATCAGTGCTCCTACGAACGAGCAAGCCCAGAAAGTGTGCAACGAACTGCGAAGCATGATTGTCTACAATCAGAGATTGAGGGACTCAAATGTCTTCCTCAAGAATGCCCATGCCACGACCGAGAGACAAAACAGCGAATTGGCTAGGAAGCTCACCAAGAAGACTAATGATCTGGCAAATAATTTGATTGAGAACAGGAGACTGCGCAAGTCGACCAAGAAGCTTGGAAAAGCCGTGGACGCATTAAGCGGTGCTCTTGAGCGTTCCAACATTCAGACTCGTATTGGAGGTACTGATATCACTCCTACTACCACTCAGAAGACATTGAAGACTGTGACAATGGAAGGCGTGACTGAATACAATGGCGCAATAATGGCACACAGCTGCGGCAAGGTTGTCATCAACTATCGCTCATCGAGTGCCATTCTGATGGATGACGTTTCTAATCACGAAGAAGATGAGGATGAAGATCAGGACAGCGATGAGGGTGGTTCCACTGATGATGAAGACAATGGCGATATCTCTGACGCTGACGAGGTTCAACCGGATGTGCAGGAATGAAGCTTTGTTCGTGGACATGACAGAGAGATGAGTAGAAAGTCCATCGACAATGCTGGCTAGAGAGAAAGAGGCACGCAAATTACTTGAAGTCAAACACGCCGTTAGTGCTTACTACAGTCAGGGATCTCAGACTTGCTTACATGTGAAGAAAAAATCAACGAGCCTTGAGACGTGGATACATAAGTCTCAAGCAATCAATGGGATTGTTGTTGGGAGGCTCGCATAAGATAGTGGAGTGCCAACTGAATCCAGCAGAAATAGTTCATTGATTACCAGTGAGTACCTTGAATTTGGCTGGTGGAAACTCTTTGCCGAGGAACCTTCTGACCTGAGGATTTCAGCTAGATGAACGCAAACCGTCTCGGACTTGACTTGATTCGTTCACTTGCATGTTATAGAATTCAACTCAGTTTTGCTTGAGGATCATTGCTAGCAGCCTGCAGGTGATCAATTTACTCATTGTCGCCCTTGGCGTCGAGCTGTGGTCGTACAACATAAACCTACCTTATCTCGCATGAGGTCGTCGCACCTCAACTCCGACCCCACGTAACAACATCCGCATCAACTTGTGTCCACGAACATCATCAAAAATTGTAAGCAGTTACGCATCCTTCCTAGCATCATCTTCTCTGTTGGTCTCATGTCTTCAAACCATTGACTGACGCTTCTCACGCACAGACAACCTCATCACACAAGTCTGTGTCAACCAACAGTTGATTCAACTATAGTAAAATTGCCACGGGCAGTGACGAGCTTCAGCAGTAAGTTACTCAGTTACACACACCGTTTTCCCACTTCGTCCTCCTTGACTTATTCAACTTTCCATTATACGTATTTCACTTTGAACAAAGTGTCATATCCTCGAGACACATGATTGACACGTCTATTCCCACTCCAGCTCCCACGCTGAACATCTGAAACCCAGAGTCTAGAACCATGGCGGTTTATCAAAAGAGGCAAGTTTCTCTTATGGCTTTCGAGGCAGCCTGGTTGTCGGCCATGCAAAGCCGTCCATCTTCTACGGTCTGTGATGATGATAGCTCAGACTTGAGCGACGGATCCGACTTCTCTATCATCAGTGATGCTGGTAGTATTGAGGTTGCCGACAACGAAGAGGATTTCGTCACAGTCTCGCCTCTTGTCTCCCCTTCGGTACAGACCAATGAGCCGACGTCGCTTTCCAAGGTACGCGCGATTGATGAGCCTTATAAATCTGCTTGCTCGCACGTTTGTAACTGACATGCAATTATTCAGTCTGTATGTGTGGAGGTAGAGGAAAAGATCAAGACTGAAATTAAGGCACCTGCTTTCCATGATGAACTTCGCCAGAGAACGCCCCGTACCATGCATCCCCTTGCGACCAGCGATCTTCTCTTACGCCCAAAGGTCGACGCGACTACCTGCGAGTCGCCATCCCATAGTACCAGAGCTGCACCCATCCCAATCGCTCAGTGTCAGGATATCATGACCTGTTCCGCGGGTACTGGTTTCAGTATGAACTCCGACACTCTCGCTCAGCCGAGTCATCCTGAAAACGTGACCCAATATTTTGGCTACGGCGCTACCCGTCCTTGTTTTCACAATACACCCAGTCACGGAGTTAGAAAGATCGATCAGCTACAGCAATCTAGCTCGCGTCATTCCGATCATCTTGGTAATGAGGCTCATGCCAACCATTCTCTGGCTGAAGTCGATGAGAATGCGGGTCGTACTCTTGATGATGGTATCCCAAGCTTTAACGCGAGACCCCCAGGCTTTCTGCCTGCAGTCACAGACATGAACGCGTCTGCAGTCACTCAGAGTGAAGTCGTGATTTCGAACTTTGCTGATTACATCCGCAACGACCTAAAGTCACGTTCAAACACAAATCTCCGTCTCTCCGACACGCACGAAAGTCACAGACTCGCACACGACAGTACTATCAAACACTGCGGAGCGAGACTGCTTGCCAAAGATGTTGAGATTGCTCAGCTGGCCTCGAAGAACAGAGAGCATGTTGTAAAGATCGAGCAGATGGACGCATTCCTCATTGAGAAGGAGGGCGACCACATCTGGCAGCTCGACCGTATCACCGAGCGCATGGGTGAAACTGAGACTGTCGCTAAGCTCGAGATCGCCAAACTCACCGAGCGACTTCGCAAAGCCAAAGTCGAGCACGATCAGATGACCAAACGTCTTGAAAAAGCTGAGGCTAGTGTGATTGAAGTCACTGGCACTTTGAACGATACCAAGACCTCCCTCGACGGGGCCACCGCTCTTGTTGGACTGACAGACAAGAATCTGGTGGGAATGAACTTTCAGCTGAAGAACGCGGAGACCAAGTTATCCACAATTGAGCTTGCGCACCACGCCGAGAAATTTCAAATGCATATCAAGCATGCCGACGATCTCACCCAACTAAGCGAGCGCAGCGAGAGAAGGGAAAACGAACTCAAGAAGGCTCTCACCAATGCCGAAGACGAGCTGGAGCACAAGACTGCTCGGCTTGCCACAGTCGAGTCCACTTACAAGGCAAATATTGCTGTTGGCCTCAAAGGTTTTGAAGACAGAATCGCAGAGCTCCACGCGGCATCTAACCAAGTCAGGCGCGAGATGAAGAGCAAGACTTCCGAGCTCAACGGTGCCAAATTGAATATCGAAGATCTGGAGCGCATCAACAGGGACCTCTCGCATAGGCTGAGGACGTTCACAAAGCATCCTTGGAAGCCCGTGGAGGATCTGTATCGGCACTCTGAAGGTGCTCTGGGCTCTCCTCAGTAATGACGACGAGGTGTAACTAGCAGCATCCCTATCGTCGACATAGCTCCTTTAGGTATTCAGTAATGACTCAAATGCGAGAGTTCAACCACGTACTTGCAGAAAATGACCAAGGAGTGAATTCCACCTCGATTGTTTCGCTTGACAGCGTACCTTAACTTAGCTGATTGTAGACGCGACTGCCTAGAAGGTGTTTTCGTGACGCGATACCGGACTGCCGTTCACCCCTCATCATGCCCTGACTGCAGAACAGTAGAGTCGTGGGAGGTTCGTGATAAGAACAGTGATAGATGATTGATCGTACACTTTCAAGCGGAGATGTGCAGAAATCTTGATAGGCGATGGTACAATAGAAAAACAATCAACAAGACAAGGTATAATGTTCAAGTTTCAAGGATGGGGTTTCATTTCTATCGATCACCAATCTATTAATATTACCACTAGCACGTTGCGTCTTGATACTTTCATTCGACGCTGTTTCATTGCTCAGACTCTGTTTCGTTCATGGCATAATCTTCGAAAGAGGTTCTGCGTTCTTTCTGTATACTCCGAGCGCCACGGGGATGTCGCCGCTGTAGCCGACATCGCCTTGCATGGTTTCCAGATGCTTGGTGACTTTGCCCACGAGCTTTGCGATCCACTTGTCGTTGGCGGCCGCGTCGACGGCCACCCTCTGCATCTTGTCCTTGATTTCTCCTTTGAGGGCTCTGGTGAATTCCCTTACGCCGTGGTGTTCCTTTTCCATGGGAGACTCCACTTTGAGATATTCGATGATCTTGGTGGCTTTCACAAGCGCGGCAATGAAATCAAGTAGCTCTTGGTCGAGACATGCTGGCAGACGCACGTGAGTGGAGATGCTCACGTTCGTCTCATCCTTTTGCGATTGCTCGAGGTCGTGCTGGGCTTGTATCGTCTTGGGTTTGCCATCAGCCTCCTCCACGTTCTTCTCCAGCTGTTTCATGTCCTCTTTTGACGGCGGTGATGGTAACAGATGTTCATGATGCGGAAGCAGGAACGAGGGTACTTTGATTGTCGCATCTGCTCCACCGAGTCTGACAATCTGCTGAAGGTTCACTTCTTTAAGTAGTGTACGATGAGCAATGATATCGTCAATACTGAGATTCGTCAAGATATCAAAATCTGTGTTCATTGGGACGGAGGCCAGGCCGGTAATGTTGCCAAGCTCGAAGACAAAGTTCGCGTCAGACAGCCACGCAGAGATGCGCTGCTTAAGCTTACGAACTTGCGAGTCATCATCCGCGTAGTCCTTGAATACCATTTCCGAAAGCATATGCTGAGCCCACTTGCCGCTTCCACCGGCGGTGATAGAGGTGATATAAACAGGATGAAAGTAGGCGATAGGATTGAGCTGAGCTCGGAGAAGAAGAGGAAACCTGTGGAGCTGCTTTCGAATCCTGGGGTACACGCCCTTGATGGTCGATACTCTGATTGCTCGCTTGGCAGGATGAGCAACGGTAGGTTTGTCATGCAGAGCCGAGCAGACGGCCGCGCGAAAGTTCTTAGCATTCTCAAGCATCTCCTTTGCTTCCTCGCCTTTACCAAGAATCGAGTCCTCGGCTTCAATCTGAGCAATGCGAATCACGCTAGTCTCTTTGATGTGCTCTAGGATATCCTCGTACTTCTTGCCGGCATCTGCGTCATCTGGGGATATTTCCTTGACTGAGGCAAAAGCTGATCGAATGGAAGCATCATCCGGTGCATTGCCGCCAGTCATCTTGTCCTTCATCGTGACGGCGACAGGAGATTGAGTGTTACCGTTGACAGCTGCAGCCACAAGCAAAGGCGTGTCAGTGACCATGAGAGGCTCGCCGCTGGCATCCTTTGTCTTCTTCGCAAGTTGGCCAAAAGTCATTTCATATTGGCCTCCCTTGAGGTTGGCATAAACATCATCAATGTCGATTCTGCGGAACAAGGCAATTTTGACCTTGTCAGTAACGATTGCTAGCTCCATATCATCGGAAAACTTGATGCCGACTTCAACTCCATGGGCAACAATTATGAGGGTCGATAATGAAATGGTAATGCCTCGGATACACATCAGTCCTTCAACGTCAACATCGATTTCCAGAGCTGGGAGATTGAAAAAAGCGATGGCGTCATTGGTGAATTGGAGCTCCTTGAGCACTTTTCGCAGTTTTCTTCTGACGAACTTCGCAACGAGATCGAATTGGAACAGAGATGCCAGGAATATTGAGGGAATGCAGACAGAGGCAAAGACCCAATACAGTAACCATGATGTCGCCGCGACAGCGTAGACCAGATTGATAAGTCCGACCAAGACCCACACATCAAGGAACGGCAGGATTCGATGTCCTTTGACCTGACCAAGCAGGAGGACATAAGTCAAGGGAGCCGCTCCAGAGATAAGCCATCGTAAAGGCCATTGATAGAGAGCCAGAAACGCGACTGCGGTGGCTGCGAAGATGTGCGGTAAGATGCTCGGAACAGATGACGTCGGCTGGAGTTTCTCTCGCTCGGCTGGAATTGCCTGCGTAGATCTGGTATCAGCCATATGGCTTCTCGAGTCGGGACAATAGTTTCTGAAACTGTTGGTCGACCAGGTAAATTTAAAAGCCTTCCTGCATCTCGCGTCCATTGAAAGAATTATTTAAAGCAGGAGACACGGGATAGGAAAAAGCGTTGCAATTTTAGTGCACCTGGCTTGCATTTCTGAGTTTCGCGCCTTGAGGTGGATGACGTCAGGTATCCGCGAGATTTGGATGTCGTTCCAACCACATTCCAGCAGATGAGAGTCAAGAGTACAGACTAGGCAATCACCACCACCAGCCATTAACGCCACATGAATCTGTTCGTCTCTGCCAGACCAGCTTCGCGTAGATCACTCAATTATCTTGCCGCCGCTGTATGTCTTAGCGCTCTTTTCCTTGCGTGGAGGTATTCTTTGTTGACGCTAAGCCAAAAGCCCACCGTCCAATCACGAGCCATGCAAATCAAATCGATCCCCATGTGTAAGTAGCTATCTTGACGTGGGTGAGTGAAGTAGGAGAGGCTTATAAAGATCGTAGGGGAGGGTAGTGGTAACAACTACGCCTACCTTGTCGTCGACGACAAGTCGAAGGATGCTGTCATCATCGACCCCGCAAACCCATCAGAGGTGCTTCCAGTACTGAAGGAGCAGACTGACAGTGGAGCCATCAACTTAAAGCATATTATCAACACTCACCAGTAAGCTAAGTCCTGAGTGAGTGCACTTGAAAAGAGACTGACATGTACAGCCATCATGACCACGCTGGTGGTAATGCTGAGATCCTTAAGACTTACCCCCTCCCTATCATTGGAGGCAGGGACTGTGCAAAGGTCAACAAGACTCCTGCACATGGCGAGAGCTTCACCATCGGCCAGAGCATCAAGGTCAAGGCTCTACGCACGCCATGCCACACTCAAGACAGCATCTGCTTTCTCTTCGAGGATGGCGATGACAAGGCTGTATTTACTGGAGACACTCTGTTCATCGGAGGTGAGACATAGATTCTCGTGCTACAGCATTAGTGACGCTGACATGGCCACGCAGGCTGCGGTCGTTTCTTCGAAGGAACAGCAGAAGAGATGCACAAGGCATTGAACGAGACCTTAGCTGCATTGCCAGATGAAACTAAAGTCTACGTAAGTTACACTTTATTTCCACGTCCCTCGACCTCCCTCACAGTTCCGCTCTTCCCTTGAGAGAGGGTAAAATCCACTGATGCAGTGCTTGTCTAGCCCGGTCACGAGTATACCAAAGCCAATGCCAAGTTCGGCATCCAAGTCCTTCAGACCGAGCCAGTAAAGAAGCTTGAAGCATTTGCAAATGCAAACAAGCAGACCCAGGGAAAGTTCACCATTGGTGATGAGAAGGTATGTTGTTGAAGGTCGAAGTCAACGTGCAAGATTCCTTAGACTGAAATACAACTCACAGCTGCATAACGTCTTCATGCGTGTTGATGTAAGTATCCTCAATGCTTAGATGTGTGAATGGTATTCTGACGAAACGCACGTAGGACCCAGCTGTACAGAAGGTGACCGGAAAGAGCAACCCTGTCGATGTGATGGGTGCACTCCGTGAGATGAAGAACAAGGCTTAGTTGTCCATAGTGCCGTCGATACCGCCATAATTGTATGCTTGTTACGCCATGATAAATCCAGCCAAGCCAAGTGCCTGGTAGAGTTTGACATCTCATCTCTTGCACAGGTAGAATAGTGGTCGTAGAAAGTCAAAAACATTCCACCGCAATGCAAGCATGTCCTAGAGATATCCTCGTAGGTCCTCATTTGATGGTCGTACCGAATATGTTGTAGACTGAGGTGTATTCTGAAGGGACATCCTCATTCAGGCTCAGGCAGGCTTCTCTGATACAACATTCGAAAGGCAGATTTGAGAGGCGTGCGTCGGATGAGATAGATTTTGTTTCACCAGCAGGATCTGCATCACTGGGGTATGATACACCTTCTTGATGGGCTGCTGATTTTCGTTCATCCAAGTTACCCCAGAGAATTGACAATTTTTCGCGTAGCTGAGCGAGCCTTTGCTGGTCAGAAGTGAGGTTGGTCGCGTTCAGGTCGAGCAAAAACTCTGCAGCTTCGTGGTCCACCTGCAGCCACACCTGTTCAGGCTGATGCGCAGGGTCCTTGAACAGGTTGGCGCGTTCGACGAGTAAGCTGAAGGCCCATTCCCAGCGTTGAGTGGCATAATCATCATCGAGAGGATCGTCCTCGTTCTCCTGCGGCACGTCGACAGCCCCAGAAAACTCCTCGAGAGTTGGAGGGAAGAAATCGACGACACGAACCAGTGCTCTTCTCTCGCGATCGCTGAATGGCATTACTGAGCGGTCGGCACTTATGATATTGGTCAAAGAACTTTCCTCAACGTCGGTGCGGCAGCGTATATGCTTGTTATGATGCGAGACATTCTCTTGGAGCTCAGCCTTCTGTTTGCTAGTAGCCTTCGCCTTCAATTTCAATTTCTTCTTCTTCTTCAACTTCGATAGCTCTTTGGAAGCTCCTCGCTTCTTGTTGTCCCGCTGCTTCCTGTCTGCCCAATATGTGTGTTTTCGTTGGCGAAGCTCTTCCACCCTTATGTCGTCTTCGTTGAGCTGATTCACCACACAGACCTTGTTTGGGAAGCTGTAATCTGTCCACATGTTTCCTTCCATCTTGTTCTGCCCGCTCATCTTGATTCGCACATTCTGCAAAAGTACGACATCGCCCTCCTTTACCTTGTTCCTGATGAAAGATGCGTGTGGCTCCCTGACCTCGATTTTAAGTGTCATTGATCCATAGGGCCCAGGCCAATCGCGTTTGCTAGTAGGCATGAGGCCTATGTAGCCGTATGTGTCTCCATCGCGACCGCCCATGCCGTCGTCTTCTTCATCAGGGGAAGGGTAGTTGAATAGTAGCGAATTCGCTGTATAATCTGTCACGTAAACCTCGCACATGTCAAACTGGCCTGGAAATATCTTGATGACATCGACGAATATGTCATAGAATTCGTTGCATGCCACTTCTTTGATGAGGCCGAATTTGTCCCTCACGAGCGGCGGTTTAGGCAGAGGCAAAGGGTTGTTCGAAGACTCTACTTGCGTCGAGGGTTTGCTTGTTTTGGCTCTTTCATTTCTGCCGCTGTCGCAGTTTAGGGGAATTTTTCCCTTCAACATGATGACGTCTAGTTGCTCAGTCGCCGAGGGGACCCATTTTGAGTCGGGAGAATAGCAGGCACTGTTAAGTGTCCCAGCACGGGCTCGGGCTGTCGGGTCGGCACTTGTAGGTATATCGCTCCCCAAGAAGACGGCGTATCCAGTCTTTCCCTTGACTCCGACGAGAACCGGATCATTGCTGAAAGTGACGGACTGGAAGGATACATTAGTACTGGGGAGTAAGTGAAATGGAGTGTGGCTTTTTCGAGCACAGCAAGTTTAGACTCTAAAGGCGAAAAGCTTCAGCTGTGAAAAAGGCGTGCTTATAAGAGTGCTACGAGATCGTCATCAGTCTTGAGGTTATCATTCCTATATCGGCGGTATAGGACGGCTGCCAGTCCATCCTGGAGGAAAGTATAGAGCCAGATCGACTCATCCTACTTCGTCGAAAGCCCGGGCAAGGAGCAATGTACGGTTGCATTATCAAAGTAGATTTTTGAGGCACGGAATTCCACGAGATGTTATTAGACGCCTCTCGGTAGAGTGGTTTGGGTATGGTATGGGCTGGAACTCACATGGTGCTGACTAAAGGACTGCACATAGACTTACTTTGACTTGGCGCAAGAGGACCACATCACCGGCAGACTTGATGCGTGGGAGATCTAGCTGACTCTTCTGGAATATGCGGACCTTGATGCCATTATGTCGCGTTTTTGCCTCCATCAAGTCGAGGTCCGTGATGGTGAAGGTCAACATCCACTCTGACTAGGTTAGTATTTGCAAAATGATGGGAGGCTGATTGCAGGATACCGCCAGAACTCGTCTGCTTTGGGGGCCACGGAACATCAGTTACTACCCCAGAGACATTGATCATTTGTCCCTTTGGGCTACGCAAAGCCTTGGACAAGCTTGTCTGCACTAACGAGGCCATGCTGATCGTCTGGAAAGTATGTATGTCGTGGTATGGCTAGATGTCTATGATGGGAACCAAAGTCAGCGCAGGTCTTTATCTTGCAACAGTACTCTATGGTCCATTGTTGAAACGTACCAGTGTCGTTGATCAAATGTATAAAAGAGAGAGAACCGGCGCGGTCCACACACATAAAGCCGGAAGACGCGATCCAAATTACTCTTACCGCGTCAAGGTTCGTCGGACATCGAACGGACCGGGTGCCAAGTCCCGGGTAAACTGTGGATCGTTCAAGTGTTGCCCCTCTGAGCGCCCAGACGCAGACTTGTCTGCGCTCACAATAATCAAATAAATCACTGACCTCACACAAACACTTCGCTGCTTTGCATCCCCACTTTTTGCGCACTCTTTCTTCACTACAACCTTTACTTCGCAGAGGCGCCAGCAATATCAGATAGCTCACCATGGCGGACCGATACATTCCCGAGCACCGCAGAACTACGTTCAAGGCGAAGAACACCTTCAAGCCTGACGAGCTCCGTCGCCGTCGTGAGGAACAGCAAGTCGAGATCAGAAAGCAGAAGCGAGAGGAGAACCTTGCAAAGAGACGTGGTATCACAACCCGTGGCGAGGGAGCACTTGGTGCATCTTTGGGTGCTGCACCAGACAGCGACGATGAGTCGGGAACCATCGAGAGCCAGGTACGTTCACATTCGCTTTAGCTTGACAGTACATCACAGTGTATCTCTTGCCAAATGACCCATCTTGATCCCTGTTCTGCGAGCTACAAGTTCTACAAAAAATGTTCAGAGCTGTGGTTATGCCTTGTCAAAACAAACTCCCCATACCTCACGCATGCTGCCCAACCGCTCTGTTTGGTAGCTATAAGAATGATGTGCTGACCATGACATTTTCCAGCTTAACGAGGAGCTCCCCGTAATGGTTGCCGGTGTCTTCTCAGACAAGATCGAAGAGCAAATCGCGGCCACGACCAAGTTCAGGAAGCTTCTCTCCAAGGAGCGCAACCCACCCATCGAGCGTGTCATCGAAACGGGCGTTGTTGGCCGTTTCGTTGAGTTCCTTCACTCTCCTCACACGCTTGTTCAGTTCGAGGCTGCTTGGGCTCTCACCAACATCGCCTCTGGATCCGCTCAGCAGACCCAAGTCGTCATCAACGCCGGGGCTGTGCCAATCTTTGTCGAGCTTCTTGACAGCCCGGAGCCAGATGTTAGGGAACAGGCGGTTTGGGCTCTTGGTAACATTGCCGGCGACAGCCCACAATGCAGAGACTTTGTGCTCCAGTGTGGTGCTCTGCAGCCCCTGGTCAACCTCCTTGGTAACACCATGATGCTCATCGAGAATGCTTCGTCCGGGAATAACGATGCAGCAGGCAACAGCCGCAAGCTCAGCATGCTTCGAAATGCTACCTGGACGTTGAGCAACTTCTGCCGTGGAAAGACTCCTCAGCCCGACTGGAGCACTGTAAGTTGCACAACCGACACTTCAAATGGCTCGAAGCTGACGACCCAGATCGCCCCCGCTCTCCCAGTCCTTGCCAAGCTCATCTACTCGCTCGACGATGAGGTTCTGATCGACGCCTGCTGGGCCATCTCTTATTTGTCTGATGGCTCCAATGATAAGATTCAGGCCGTCATCGAGGCCAACATTCCCCGTCGCCTTGTCGAGCTCCTCATGCACGCTTCCACCTCTGTGCAAACCCCCGCTCTTCGCTCAGTCGGCAACATCGTTACTGGCGACGACGTTCAGACCCAAGTCATCATTAACTGCGGCGCTCTCACCGCTCTGCTGTCTCTGCTCAGCTCCACTAAGGACGGAATCCGCAAGGAGGCTTGCTGGACCATCTCCAACATTACCGCTGGCAACTCCACCCAAATCCAGTCTGTCATTGATGCTGGTCTCATGGCCCCCCTGATCCACCTTCTCTCCAACGGAGACTTCAAGACCAGGAAGGAGGCATGCTGGGCCATCTCCAACGCCACCTCTGGCGGTCTGCAAAAGCCCGACCAGCTTCGCTACCTCGTCGAAAACGGTGCTATCCGCCCACTTTGCGACCTTCTCTCTTGCCCCGACAACAAGATCATCCAAGTTGCTCTTGATGGTCTCGAGAACATCCTCAAGGTTGGTGACATGGACAAGGAGGCCTCCGAGGCAACCGCCGAGGCCCCCGTGAACCGCTACGCCCTTTTCATCGAGGAGTGCGGTGGTATGGAGAAGATCCACGACTGCCAGAACAACGCCAACGAGGAGATCTACATGAAGGCCTACAACATCATCGAGAAGTACTTTTCCGATGAGGAGGCCGAGGCTGACATGAACGAGCTTGCTCCTCAAGCCGGTCAGGACGGTCAGTTTGGCTTTGGTGCTCAACAGCAGCAGCAGAACTTCAACTTCGCCAATGGTGGAGACAGCATGGACATGTAAAACCTTTATACACATCCGTCTTTACCTTTGCCACTTGATGCTTCGCCGGCTCAGTGACGTCGGTCCGACTCGTCATAAGCCTCGAAGATGGCCAAGGCCACAAGAGGAGCAGCAGCCGATACAGGGTGGACGCAACACCATCGTACGAGCTAAGCCCCCTTTCATGCATTATGCATTGATACCCCTTACCGATTTCGTAGCCTGAGCGCAGATATGGCATTTTCAAGAAAGCGACTCATATTGAGAAGCTCCCATCACCCCCCTTTGCGCATCATGAATATCCTACCCCAACCACCCCAATCCGCCAATACCTGCCGTCCCCATTACCCCTGTCGTTTGCAGAATGAGATCAATGGTTTGTTTTGACTCATGCAGCACTGCCCGATGAAGTGGAATGCACTAGCAGGAAAAGATACACCGTCATGTAACTCCCCGTTTACCCTTTGATCCAAACCACCTCATCATATTCCACATCACTGGCGCAAATGGTTTGTTTTTACAGGGGTGCAATCAAGGGACTTCCCTAGATTGCACGGAACTCCACCCTACGCTTTTCACTTTTTCATCTCGGTTGTTAAAAAGGAACACTCCTAACGGCAGTCGCGCATTGCCTCATCTCGTAGTACTGCTTCATAGACGTGCATCAAATAGCACGGTGTTTTTCTCACGCACACTCTCAAATACTGCAGCCTCGTATGTTTCGATTCGTGAGGCGTTCTTACGAGAAATGTATCGTTAAGCCACATGTGACAAGATCCCACTTCCTTCTCCATTCCTACATTCAATTATCCAACTCCCAGCGTACCTTAGTACCAAGATTCCCTTTTTCCTTATTAGCGTGGGTGGATGCTTGAAATGCCTGCTGGCCAATACCACGCAGACTTCCTTGCCATATTGGTCCTTGTTTGCGCTGTTACAGTAAAAGGAAGAGGTGGTCTTCTTAATGAAGAATTAGGCATTGAGGGCCGATCTGCACTGTCGATTGATCTGCACTGTCGACTGGCAAAATGATGTTTCTTTGGTTGCATTGCTATGAAAAACGCCTCTTATCTCTGTAAAGGCTGAAGAGTCAATCTCGTGTCTGCTCTCTTCCAGCACGAAAGCGCATCTACAAGGTGCATGCTTGACACGAGATCGCCGTGACAACGTAGCTTCGGTGCTGAGCATACACGAACGCCTCCTGAATCACCCTTTTTCGCGCAGCATCTCGCGCAACTGCTTGTTTACCCTCCACGAGCTTTTCATTAACTTCCAGTCTTGTTCTTCGTTCACTTCACCTCGAACATCGTTAAATCACGTCTTGTTGCACCATCGTAGCAATTTCCTTATCAACGTTCATTTGCACCCACGCGTTGGGGGGTTCATCACTCCTGCTCGCAGATCAGTGATAAACGACAACATTCACGTCAAGAGCATTTGTTGTGCATCTGCAGACAGGTAATTAGACGCACCTCACGCTCCCTCACGATCTCTCACGCTTTACAAGACACAGCGCGTCGTCCTCGTACAGATCTTGTTCACTTGGATTATCACGCTCAGATTACCTCAATCGCTTCAGGTACGGAGTCTGTACGGCTTCTGTTCATGTTAACTTCTGACCTGCTAACGTGTCAAACCACAGGCACCGACTCGGCGCTTGACCTCTGCAGATACACTTGCAACAAGACCCTCTGACACCTTTCAGAGTGTGTACCCAGAGCGTGCATAAGACGTTGCACCTCCCTCACCAGTATCAATTGGAATAAGGTACCTTGTTCGCAATGTTCAGGAGCACTTTCGCTTTGACTTAACTGACTGCCATTTGTAGCAAATCACGCTTCACTTGTCCTGTACTGTGCAGAAGCCATCGTGATTTTGCGCATCGTCTGAACAACCTCCGTACGATCCTTACAACAAAGCACTCGCCTTCGCGATCCGCTTTGTATCGTCCCATTCTCAACATGGCAAACAACAGTATCCCCGAGCTGCAAGTCAGACGCGACAACAACAGACTCTTCTGTCCGCACGACGGCTGTGCATACAACGGCAGCGTGTACTGGCGCATCAGAGACCACATCCTAAGTACCCACCTCGACACTGCCCCCTGGCCTTGTCCAGCCTCTGGATGCAACGAAGGCCTCAACACAAAGCCCGCTCTGGAAATCCACGCTCGTATGGCCCACCACGGAGATGGTCTGGAGACACTCCTCAATCTGATCAGTAACTTACGCACCGTCGTTCAGAGACCTGACAGCAGCATTGTTGTTCAGTACGGTAATCATGTCGTGCCCCATGTTCCGGTCACTATTCCTGGAATGCCGAGCACTGATGGTGCTGAAAACCACCGTCATCGTATCACGGTTTGGGCTCCGGCTGCCCCTGAGTCAGCGCCTGGTTCTGGTTCTGCTCCGTTCAACCAGTTGCCAAACGGTGACAACACCATCACTAATGGAGATCATCCAGCCTCTAGTGTTGGATCTACTCACTTCAACCTGTTGCCAAATGGCGACACCATTTTCATTGATGGAGATCATCCAGCGCCTTCTGTACTTACCAATCGCACCTACTCTGACACCACTGTATCGTTCAACCAGTTGCCAAATGGCAACCACATTCACACTGATGAAGATGGTCCACCTTCCGTACTCACCAACGGCACCTACTCCGACACTTACTCCGACACTACTGTATCGTACAACCAGTTGCCAAATGGCGATCATATCTACACTGATGAAGATGGTCCGTCTTCAGTACTCACCAATGGCTCCTACTCAGACACCACTGTATCGAGCCCCCTGTCCCAGGTCTCCGACAAAGAGAACCAAGAGTATCTGGACAATCAGTCAGCACCTCCAATGACCAATGGTCACGCGCCCGACGAAGACGCAGCCTGGTACTACGAAGGCCAGTACACCACCGCACCATCTAGCGGCCAGGAACCAAGTCGCCACGTTCTAGCACCCATCACTCAGACCCCCGATGCTCTCAGCTCGTCCGCACAAGGTTATCAGTTCGTCTATCCATCCTTCGCCCCAACCAATCTGGACTCCAGCTTCGCACCAGGACGTATTGTTCATGCTCGTCCACTGACTAACGGTGCGTACTACGAGAATCCTTCTCAGATGCACGTACAGACAATGGAGTATCAGCAGAACAACGTCGCACAGTACCAGCAGCAGGTGCACGTTCCCGGCGCCAATGAGGATTACCTAGATCCACAATTGCGACAGATGCAAACTCGCGTGTTTGAGCATCTCGAGCACTCGCCGCTCGAGCCGCTCCAGCCATCCCCATTCGACAACTATCGCCAGCTCTCATTCGAGCAGCACCTCCGCGCCCTCCGCGAGCAAGAGCAGGAGTTGCTCATCGACCCACGTCTGAGAGCCACAAACGAGGAGGATCAGCCAAACGAGTCACAAGTAAGTCCCGCCGACTAATCTTAAGGTTGCAGGGTAGCCACCTGCAACCTTGATACCAGCAGCGTTCGATACTCACGATTACTTCCTATAGCACTGAATGAACGAGCATCTCGACATCGAGGCACGAGGCCCCTGTCGTCGTTTGCAGATTCATAACGCGCTGAGTCCGTTTGATGGTCGTGGAGATGATGGCTGCCCTTTGGCTGCTGAAGAATGGAGACGGTATTTCTGGAATGAATTGGACGTCTTTTGGAGAGCATGACCTTGATCAGTGCTGGTTTTTTTTTTTTTTTTTTTTTTTTTTCACATACGCATTGCTGGACGTCCTTTGGAGAGGACGACCTTGAGCAACCTTGATGATTTTTGTTTTCTTTTGTTTTACACACACTCATTGCCCTTAATATTCCCCATTCGTTTTTCATAGCACAAAGTTTTCAATGCACAAATGCTCTCCTTGAATGTTTCCGTATTGCTTCGTTTATAAGTACAAAACGGGATATACGTACATTCAGCATGCTGAAATTAGCAACAACAATTTCCTGCGTGTAGCATTTCTTGAGCGCTTGAAGGCGCCGGATTGGTGCTCCGGGTAGGTGCTCCGGGTAGGTGCTCCGGATTGGTGCTCTGGATTGCCTGCTCTGTTTGCAGGTGGACTTCAATGCATGCTCGGGGCGATTCACGTCTTCATGGTGCTTTCGTCTCCTTTCTGAAGCCCGAATCGCCAGCATTGGTCCTTCCGCACATAGCAGAAGGCTCCTCTTAGGCTTTCCTGAGACAGCTGTTCTTTGACAGCCTTGTCAAAGCCAGACGTGGATTGCGGCAGTATTGAGCCTGCAAATTAGAGCATCTTCTGACTAGAGGTCTGGATGGGGAACTCGACGGCCCATGCGTACGCATGAATTCAACCAGCGGATGTCGAAGCTGCTCATACCTTCTTTCCTTCGACCTGTTTGTCAATGCTCTTCTCCGCTTCTGTAACAGCCCACTCCTTTTCTTTGACTCTCAGTTCAGCAATTCTGTCGTCGATGAGCGCGATATCAGCCTCCAATCGCAGTAGCTTCTCGTTGAGCATATCTTCGTATTGCTTATCAGTGAGGACACTAAAGGGACTCCATTTTCTGGCAGCTATCCGTTCGAACAAGTTGCCCTTTGCTGCTTTGTCTGCGGCGGTTGCACTGTCGAGTGGAGCTTTCTCAAACATGATATCGTAGGCATGTTGGCCTATAAAGCCAAAAAGTGAGAACATTATACCGCCCGGTAGAACGTTGCGAGGGCCCCCTGAAGAGTTCATGAGCTTAATAGAACTGTGGGTGGCGATGAAGAGGGCAACATACGAGACAATAAGCCAATACCACTTCCTGCAACCCCACCAGCAATTGTACTTGCAGACACCCGTTCACTCTGTGTTGGGCCTTTTCCTGTGTCCCAGGCTTGTAGGATGAAGCTCCTGCTGCCCCAGAAGGTAGCGCCTAGTCCGAACCATTGAATGCCTGATGCTGTGGCAAAGAAGATTGCCGGGGTTTCTCTGATGACACCTGCTATACCGCCGACAACGAAACCAGCGGAGCCTAGAAGGAAGTGTCAGTTTCCATGTCTACCTTGTCGAGACGAAACGGCACATGTCGGGGAAAAGCCGATAGTTACAGTTCGGTGCAAATGACTTCACGCGGACTATTTGTAGCTTGTTTGCGCGATCCAAGACGGTCTCCAGGCAACAAACACATGCAACTCATTGTCAAGCATCTCCACCACATGACAGATGGATGAAGTTAAAACAATAAAAGTCTAGACATACCAGTATATGCACCAAATTTCAAAGCAGGCATGAGAACAGAGGCCGCATCAGGAGCAGACTGCTGCTTCACTGGTCCAGTCTTGTCCATCCTTTTCTACGGTCACGAATTGCACATGAATAGAGACAAAAAGATGTGTCAACAAGATGGCAGAATGAACTTTACAACACTTCCAAGGCCAGCCGGAGCTCGCAACGGAGATTGTAGAATGCATGTGGCCGGCATATCCGAAAAGCGTTAGCGCCGTGTGTTCTGGCGGGAGGCAGCCAAGACATTTGCTCTCAGCCTCGACGAAATCCGAGCAAAGAAGAGGGCGCGCAAACCGTACAACACAACGATTCACATTGATTCCTGTACTTGTGCACAGGAAACTTTCTCGACTTAAACAAGTACACTCAACCGGACAACGCGCATCAATCACAAAGCGCGTTGACTGACAGCAACACCGCAATCATGGGTTAGTCGACACAGGCCCTTCAAAAAGTTGAAATACCGATTTTCGCCGCCCACGGTATTGCGCACACGAGAGAAGGACGATTAGGCTGACTGTATTACATGTGCAGCTCCCAAAAAATCAAACCAGAACAAGATGTCGATTGGCGACTTCTTGTCGGACCAGTGTATGCGCTTAACAAAATTCCCCAGATGGTTTGCAGAATCAGATGGCTAAAATACCGCATGCAGCACTGGGATCATGGGCCGACGAAATGGACAACATGCCAATGCCAGGTACGTGAGACGATGCCCCGGAGTTTTGGATTACGTCAGGACACTGTATACTAACATATCGCAGCCGGTACGTTTCTCCGAAGGACAAACCTGAAAGATGGGCTCGGTCGAGGGTCAGCCCACAAGATGAATGACTGACAACCTAATGCGACACAGCCCCTCAGGGATTCGGCAGCCGTCCTAGCGCTGGTTCCTGGAGTGCCAACCGCACAGCAGGACCATCTTCAGCAGGAGCTGCACCAGGCGCCGACGCCGGTTTCGGTGGTGAGCCAAGACGCAATACATGACGAGCAGCAAGGCAGACATACTCATCGACCGAATGCAGGCACCTCAAGACTCCAAGGCTATGCCGTCCGCGAGCAACTCCCTCTTCCAGACAAGCCCCCATACACCGCTCACTTGGGCAACCTTTCCTTCGAAGTCACCGAGGCCGATGTCCAGGACTTCCTTTCCGGCTGCGAAGTCACCAGCGTTCGCATCGTCGAGGACAAGCTCGACCGCAGACCCAAGGGTTTCGGTTACGTCGAATTCGGCACTGTCGATGGCTTGAAGAAGGCTCTTACTCTCAGCGATTCCCAATTCCAGGGCAGAAACATCCGCATCAGTGTTGCCGACCCACGTATGTTGACCTGCCCTGCCTGACATGAATAAAATTACCAACACCGACTAACACTTCATCTACAGCCAAGGATCGTGAACCACAACGCACATTCGACGACTGGTCTCGCAAGGGCCCTCTTCCCGACCTCCCCGGCCAGGGCGGTAGCATGCGTGGTCCCCCAAGAGGAGGAAGCTTCAGGGGTGGCTTTGACGCTCCCGAGTCAGACGCTGGAAGTGATCGTGGTGGACGCAGACCCTTCTTTGAGGGCGACGGCAAGGTCAGAGACTTTGGAAACTGGGAGAGGAAGGGTCCTCTTACCCCCGCTGAGCCAGCACCCAGGGGTGACAATGAGGGAAGATCTGAGAGACCAGCTCGTGCCGACGGTGGTTTCCGTGATCGCCAAGCTGGATGGGGTGAGGGCACCGGCCGCACTTTCAACGAGGAGGATGGATCAAGGCCGCCACGTCGCGAATTCTCCGAGAGACCTCCTCCAGTCGAGAGACAGCCAACCGCTGCCGACATGGACAACCAATGGCGCACAAAGATGAAGCCCGATGCTCCTGCTCCCGCCGAGTCTGAAGCCAGCACCCCAACTTCTCCAGCCGCCCCTGCAGCACCCACTTCCAGGCCTAGACTGAACCTTGCAAAGCGTACCGTCTCCGAAGCTCCCCAGAACGCCGAGGCTGGTGCCTCATCAGACTCCAAGGCCTCTCCTTTCGGCGCTGCCCGTCCCATCGACACTGGTGCCAGAGAGCGTGAGATTGAAGAGAAGCGCCAACTCGCCATTCGCACCAAGAAGGAGCAGCAAGACAAGGAGCGCGAGGAGCGTCGTGCAGCAAAGGAGAGAGAGCCAAGAGACGTTCGCAAGGAGTCTGTCAACAGCCAATCCGACCGCCCCGCCTCCAAGTCAAACGCCAAGGATACTGAAGAGACCAAGGAGCCCGCAGCACCTGGCCTCAAGTACGAGATCCTCCGCCGTGGCGAGGGTGACGAAGATGCAACCGCCGATGCTGACAGAGATGCCGAGGTTGTAAACGCAAACGGCAACATCATTGGCGACAAGGAAGTCAAGCCTCAAGAAATCACTCGCGAGGTGCCCAAGGGTGGCAACAGCTGGAGAAAGCCCGCAGCAGAGACCGAGACGACCGCCGACTCGCTCGACGCCGACGGCTGGAGCACCGTCTCCAAGAAGGAAAAGAACTTCAACAAGAGAGGTGGAGGCAACGCTGGTGGCCGCGCAATGGCATCGTAGATTGTCACTTTGAATGAGGGACGTACCGAACCTTTACGACTTGCATAACGATTCAGAAAAAATATCTTTTCTCTCTCTCTCTTGCGTCCGTCATGCAAAAAAAAAAAAAAAAACCAGCAAGCAAGCAAAAAGCATACCCTGTTCCGACCTCACCACGACTGTTACCTACCTACCTACCTACCTTACTACCCACGTCATGCAAAAAAGTTCTTTCCACCTTCTCCTTTGGTCTCCCTGCTCAGCCAAAAATTCCCCATGACCTCCCCTCACCTCTGGCGTTTTGTAAAACGTATACATTATTTTTCAGTGTTTCTTTTCAGCTACGAGGCAACTCCGGAATGAATCGAAAGAAGACGAGGTGGATAATTTCGGGCAGGCGATCGAGGGGGCCGGTGTGCAAAACACCGATATCATGTTCTTGGGCGTTTCTTCTCTTTTGCCTCGAAACCAACGGCTTTTTTGACGTTCGAATCATGCCCCCCAAATGCTGTTGTCGTTGTTTTTTCCCCAAATCTGATATACTGGGATGGCACGGAGTCTACTAGGTACTTTCTTCCTGCGCAACGTCGTTTCTAAGTAGGTGTTGATGGATTTTCCTTTTTTTTTTTTCTTTCCTCTTTGCTAGGAACAAATTACTTCTCATTCGTGTCTTTTCTCTATGAAGTGATGCACAGTGTGTGAATGGGTCTGGCCTAGTGAGTAGGCATGGTTTGGTAAGGTATGATTCAACCGCTGCCGCCATCACAATGCCAACAAACGCCACACCTCTACCTTGCCGCATGCTCGCCGTCTAATATCCAACACCTGTCCAACACCCCCAAAAAAAACTCCTGTATATCCTCCTCACCTTCCCTGCTTCCCCTACTCTATTTCCCAATAGTCCCAAACAACCGATCCCCCACATCGCCCAACCCCGGCTCAATCATGCCCTTCCCATCCACACCCTCATCAACACCCCCAACGAAAACCTCAACCCCCTCCCTCCAGACCTCAGCGACCTTGGCCAGGCCAGGCTGACTCGCCAAAACCGAAAGCACGATTATCCTGCCCACGCCCCAATCTCTCAGTGTATCTATAGCCGCCGACGCCGTAGCGCCAGTCGCGATGATAGGATCGAGCAAGATAGCCAGATCCGAGGGGCGGGATGTAGATGGCGAAGCAGAAGACGCGGTGTGGTACGGGAGATTGTTATAGTACTCCACGGGCTGCAGTGTGGATTTTTCGCGGTACATACTGCAGCTTCGTCAGCACCACAGCGATTCAGTAGTCAGGGGATGTCTGTCCCTCATCACTCACCCAAGATGAAATATCGGCACCGCATCAGGAAGGACAGATTGCAACGCGTCCACCATTCCCAGTCCAGACCGCAGTATCGGCACCAAGGAGATGTGCGCCGGGCTGATTGTCTCGCGTGCGTATGTGTAGCCCAGGGGGGATTCGTCGGTGCCGGCTTGGGTTGTCGAGAGCCCGTGCGAGAGGGCCTCGTAGCCGATCATGGTTGCTATCTCGTGGACGAGGAGTTTGGTGTCCCGGGCGTTTGTTGTTGCGGAGCGGAGTTGGGAGAGTTTGGCGTGGAGGCAGGGGTGGGTTGAGATGTGGACGTTGGGGGGGAGGGACATGTTTGCGGTTTTGTCGTTCTGGTGTGGTCGGCGTGGGAGGAAGAGCGGGCGAGGTTGGTTTGCGGGAATTGGTGAGGGAGTGCGAGGCAGAGGGATTGGTAGGTTGACAGGTGTGAGGAGGATGGCAGAGTGGAGAGGGTAGTATCCTCCGGGTCGATAAGAGAATGGAAAAGTGTTTTGAATATGGTTACCAAGAAATGACTTCTGGATAGGTGTGCAATTCGGACCTCGTTCCTTACCTAGCAGGCATGTGAAAGGCGATAAGGACCTCAGTTGATAGGCCAAGTTGCTGTGAGGTAAACCGCGGGGTAGATGGTCCTTGCGATCGGCTACCTGATCTGGGCAGTACAGGCGGACCGTCCCGATTTTATGCAAGACCGATGTATTATGCATCTCATGCAGCACGCAGCCTGCGTCAGATCTCACATTTCCCGTAGATAGGCTTTCCGGGAATTCGATCGATGCCGTTGATGGTTTCCCTTCGTTACGAGGACATGTATCCTTCATTCTTTCCCGAGCATGGTGAACCCATCGCCTGATGGAGTGGACATTGCAAGCCTTGCAGACAAGACCCAATGAGCGAGGAATCCTCAACCAGGCACGAGCCCAAGACTCTTGGCCGTCCCACTCCAAATCCCGAAGACAACAATAACATCGGAGAATCGACGCGACCGCTTTCTGGTAGCAACAGCAGGCTAGGCTGGTATGAGCAGCAACGAAGCGATGTTGCAAGTCCCTCGCGACACCGACCCCACAGTCGCGCTAGTGTACAGACTGCACAGACTGCACAGACTGCCTATAGGGTCGTCCCCGAAGACGATCATAGTCTGGGCGCGATACCACCATCTTCGCCAATTGGAACCCCGAGCGTCGAGCGGAACGTGAATGTACCTCAGCAGACTTCAGAAGCAAGAGCACCAGGACCTGGCATGCCAAGGAGCAACGATTATCTAAGGGATGATAGAAGCAGACAACGCTCGTCTGATCAGGCGCTGAACGAAGTGTCCGGACCTGCGCCTGTTCAACAAGAGACTTCCGACGGGGCATGGCGTAGAGACGAACACATTGAAGACGAAGATGATCACAGCCAATTTGCATCAGGTCTATATCCACCATCAGGCCTAGGCGAAGGCAGGTATGGTAGCAGCCGAGGGACAGAGCGCTCATCTTCAGGCGCACTCAACGAGGTTTCGGGGCCGGCGCCTGTAGTACGAGGGCATGGTACCTCTGGACTGGTCAGAGAAGAACATTTCGAAGACGATGACACTTCCGACCAATCTGCCCTTCCGCCAACATCTTTTACGAGGAAACAGCCATCATCAGATCCCGAACCTGCGTCAAATAGGCCTTCGAAACTCGCCACACATATATACACCTATTCCTATCTCATATTTTTCTCATTTCTGGGTACACTTGCGCGTTTGGGCGTTCAATGGCTGACCTTCTATCCTGGTGCGCCACTTGTCACGCCCGTAACGTGGGCCAATATTGGCGGTTCCATGTTCATGGGGTTTCTGTCTGAAGATAGAAGAGTCTTTCGCGACGAATGGGGCATCTTCGAGGATAACGCAAAGTTGGACAAGAAACTTGAAGAAGAAAAGGCCGACGAAGAAGCAGCCAAGAAGGCACATGCAAAGGTGAAGAAAACCATCCCCTTGTATATTGGTCTTGCAACTGGCTTTTGTGGCTCCTTCACCTCCTTCTCTTCATTCCTGCGTGATGTCGTCCTGGCCTTGTCCAATGACCTGCCCACGCCTGACAACCACCCATACTCGGGCACGGCGCCGTCCTTTACATCTACCATTCATCGCAATGGTGGTTACTCTTTCATGGCTCTCCTCGGTGTCATCATCTATACTGTGGGCCTTTCACTTGCAGCGCTTTTCGTCGGCGCGCACATAGCCATTGCCTTGGACCCTTGGACGCCAACATTACCCTTCAGATTCGTGCGTAAAGTCCTTGACAGAGCGATGGTGGTACTCGCGCTAGGTTGTTGGCTTGGTGCAGTCTTTCTGCCTATCTGGCCGCCTGATAGACCGGGGGGGCCTTCTTCCCGAGGAAGCTGGGCGAATGAGGTGTGGCGGGGAGAAGTCCTCTTTGCGCTTGTCTTTGCCCCTGTTGGATGTTTACTTCGCTACTACGCTTCGATCAAGCTCAATGGTATCTCAGCGTCTTTTCCGCTGGGAACATTTGCCGTGAACATTTTCGGCTGCGCAGTAGAGGCCATGTGCTATGATATTCAGCATGTCCCGCTGTTGTCAGTTGGTAATCTGGTTGGCGGTGGCAGGGTTGGCTGTCAAGTATTGCAGGGTGTCATGGATGGCTTCTGTGGCTGTTTGACTACCGTTAGTACCTGGGTAGCCGAATTGCAGGGGCTCAGGAGACGGCACGCCTATTTTTATGGACTGGTCAGTTTAAGCGTGGCTCTGGGTATCATGGTAATAATTATGGGCAGTGTAAGATGGACAGTGGGTTGGAGCGAGACGGCTTGTGTGACTATGAGGACGTCGATGTGAAGTTCTAATGATTCGATCAGTTTGACATGACTAGCATCGACTAGAGATTTGCCGCTAGAGTACTGACAGACCTTCGCAATGTACACCTAATAATGTAGGATTTACAATCGAGAAGAGGCTTGTTTCGCATATTTTCACGTGGCCCACCTCCTCACCTTGTAAGATCCTTAAACTGTGACATGCCTTGCAGGATCTTCGAAACCGTCACGACAAAACCTTGAATTGGACAATACTCTGCCCTGCATCTCGCCCGCCTCACGCGGCTTGACGCTTCTTCTCCAAAAAACTCTTCAGCCTTTGATGCCAACGGCCCGAAAGTAGCCCAGGGCTAAAGTAGCCGGGCCAAGCTTCAATAATAATGCACCACGCGAGACATATGCTGTAATAATAAAAACTTGGAGGACATACGTCAGACAGTGTGCAGTCGACAAGAACATGCTAGGAGCACCGCGGCTCAACTCCGTTTTGTGGGGTTAGTGCCCCCGCGAAGGAGGCGAAAATCAAGCCACATCGCTGGAAGGAAATGAGGACGAGCCAAGAACGATATTCGATCCCGCCATCTTGATTTTCGACTTTTCAACCTGCATGAAATTGGCTGGGACGCTACCAACATGTTTCGACGCATTACTGATTGCTTGAGAGTGCGGATAGCAATCATATGCCATAGATATATGGAGTCAGAAATGCATAATGGTGATATCAAAAGGTGGACTGACGTCTGCGCATCCACGTAACTAGCGAAAGTGATTTACATGGAGAGGCGTTCGAGACGCGTGCGCTAGTCCCCGTTAGGGGAGGCACGATCATCGGCCGTCATCTTCATGACGTACTCGGCAGCTGCCAAAGTTGCCCTTGTTGTGAATATTGATGTGTAACTCTGAGCTCTCAAAAAGAGTCGCACCCCTGCGTTACCTACTCAATTCTCGCCCTGCTACAATCCATACCGCACTCTTCCCTTGCAGTTTTAGATACCCCTTTCGTACTTAATTAATTGCGGTTGAGTACGATTGACGTTTTTACGACTATTCCCATTATTCACGACAGCTTAACAACAAGAATCAAACACCTGACTTGCAGCTCAACATGTCTGGCAAATCAGTCAACGTTCCGACGAACGAGAAGATCAAGGAGCAAGATGTCAACAACAAGCTACAGCTTTATGGCATCTACAGAGGTAAGTTCCCCTGTGCATAAAATCTAAGCTTGTTGGTTGCTGACTTAGATATAGCCTTCGCCAACGGCAAAGTGCCATCAGTGGGTTTCCACGAAACTCCGCTTGAATTGGCGCATACTGACTTTCGTTGTGTAGAACAAGCAAATTGACATCGCATTGAACAGCGCTCTTGCCTCAAAGCCGTTGTCGAGCCCTAGTAAGAAGCTCTCTGCTGAAGGTCAAGATCTTTTCGCCGATCTTCGCGATGTCATTGAGAAGGCAAAGATCCTTCTTCTCACCAAGAACGAGGGCAACCTTATCCAAGACTTTGCATGGCAAACGCAGCAGCTCACAGGTGGCAACGCTTCCACTCCAGACGCACCTATTGATCAGGAGACTGCCAAGCAGCACGGAAACCAAGCTCTTGAGGGTCTTCGCACTCTCGGAGAGCTCATTTTGAGCAACGGACAATTCCGCAAGCTTCGTAAGTTGGAATGTATGTGCGCTGTGGGAGCACCTGTCTAACCCACCACAGTCAAGGATGCCACCGTGCTTCTTCGGGACATGGCTGGTGATGCAGCTCAAAAGGCTGCAAACAAGGTCAACCCCTCTGAGGATGAGCTCAACCAAATTGATGAGCCAGAGGAAGACAACACGTGGCACGATGTTCCTGATCTCAGCAGGGATAACCTGAAGAACCAGGCCAAGTCTCACTACAACGAGAAGAAGCCCTTTAACAGAGACCAGGCAAAGGACGCTCTTGGTGATGCCTCTCAGGCCGCCCACCCATCTGGATCTCGTGATCCTCGTGATGCTGCCCAGCTCGCAGCTCGTGATCAGCAGAACGACACTTCTTCCGGAGTTGATGCCTCTACGGGCGCACAAGTCGCCAAGGACAAGTTGAAGTCCCACGCTAAGCAGAACGTTCCCGACGAGGACCAGGAGCGCGCTAGCCAACACAAGCAGCGTGCACAGGGCTACCTCAAGGATAAGTTCCCCGAGGAGCGTCGTGACCAGACCATCTACCGTCTCAAGAAGATGATCGTTGAGATTCAGGGTCACCAGGACTGTAAGTATCTTGAAAGCATATCTGACGTACCTCTACTAATCAAATCACGCAGACCAGCAAGCCATTGATACTCTCTTGGACCTTGCCGAGCAGTACACCGGTCACACTAAGAACTTGGCTGGACAAACTCACGGAGCTGTCAAAGGTGCCCACAGTGATGATAGCCTTCAAACGGCAGAGGCTGACCTCAAGGTATTTTCTAGAGTTCATTGACAATAATGGCAGTATGCTGACAGATCTCAAGACGCTCATCGAGCGCTTTGCCAACAGCACTTCCCTCGACGATCTTTTCGACTCGATCAACGTCGTGTACCGCGATGCCGACAACGACCCCGAGCTCAAGGGTTGGTTCAGACACATGGACAAGTACGTCCGTAAGTGCCTGAAGGAGCAAGGATACATCCTCCAAGACTCTGCCACCGAAGAGTGGAACAAGCTCTACGACCAGGGCGAGTTCTTGCTCCGTGACCGTTACCGCAACCACACCGACAGAATCGCCGATGAGCTCAAGTTCTACGCCAATCAGTTCGACAATGATCCTCACAACACCGCCTTCGGCAACTCTGTGCAGAAGCTGTTCAACGACCTTGGTACTGATGAGAACGGTAACGCCGAGTTCAAGCCTCACCTCGTCAAGGACTTGACTGAGGTCATTATTCCTGGCATCTTCGAGTCCGTTCGCTACGTCCCCATTCCTCGTATTGAGTACAGCGACCCGATGATCGATGCCATCGTCGAGAACCTCGTCCTCGAGGGCGACAACCTTGCTCCCAACATCATGGAGTTCGGCAGCGACAACTACTGGCGCTGGGGACGCAAGTCCATCTCCAACAAGAATAAGAACAAGGTCATGCTGTCTGTCAGCGGCATTCAGTGCGACCTTCGTGATGTCAGCTACTACATTAAGAAGAAGGAGGGCTTCCCAAGCATCACCGACAAGGGTGTCATGGACATTTTCATGGGCGGCTCCGGCTTGAGCTTTAAGGTGGCCATGGAGACTGCCGACAAGACCGACGGTCAGCACTTCTTCAAGGTCAACACCGTCCACGTCGAGATGGCCAACATGAACATCAAGCTCAAGCAATCCAACCACAAGCTGCTGTTCAAGATCTTCAAGCCTCTTCTCCTCAAGGTCATGCGTCCTGTCATCCAGAAGGTTATCGAGAAGCAGATCCGTGACAACGTCCACCAGCTTGATGGCATTCTTTACGGCATCAACCAGGAGGCCACAAAGGCCAAGAGGGACTTTGAGAGAAACCCTGACCCAGAGAACGCCCAGAACATCTACTCCCGCTACGCCAGCGCCGCCCAGAAGTACATGTCCAAGGCCAACCAGAAGAAAGAGAATGCCAAGGCCGCCGCCGCAGACAAGCAGTTCAACATGGCCGTCACCCAGCACGACAGCATCTTCAAGAACATTCGCCTTCCTGGTGGCATCAGCACCAAGGCTACCGAGTACAAGGAGCTCGCTGTCAAGGGCGACAAGTGGGAATCACCTATCTTCAGCATTGGCTCTGCCAGGGAGACCAGCAACCTGCCCAGTATTGCTTCTATCCAGCGCAAGCCTCATAACGTCAACACTGATGGCGTCAGAGGTCCCCGAAACATCCAGTCAAACACTTCTGGCTACTCTGGTAACATGACCTCTGGTAACACCGGCTACGACGGTATGTCTGGAAACGACAGCCAATACCGTGGCACTTCCTCTGGTGCTGGTGTGACTGGCCAGGTCCCCACCTCCACCTACGGTAGCTCCGGCCAGTCAGGCTTCGGCTCCAACACCGGTACCCCCGGCGCTCCGGGCGCTTACGGTAGTGCCGCAGGTGCTACCTACGCTGCCGGTGGACAGCCTGGTGGAAACTTTGGTACCGAGGTTGACAGCGCCTTCAACAATGCTGAACAGATGAGCCCTCCTCCCAATGGTGGTCACACTCTTCTTGGCACGAACAACCCTGTCTTCAACGGCAAGGTTTAGGTTGTGAAACCTAGGTATTCGGTCAGCGCAGTCCTGAATAAACACTGACTGCGCTTGGAAGCCTCCCATTGGTTGGTTGGCTTGTCTCTTGTGCTAATTCTTCTTCTCATCATGATACCACTTTTGATGCGTAGTTGGGACGGAACGTGGGACATTGAAAAGAAAAGGGACGATTTGATGTTATACCCCCGAAAGGAACGCGTAATGGGCAGTTGATGAAGTGATGGCAGTGTGGAGGGCGTTACCGCCATGCACTTTGCCACACTTGAGAGTGGACGTTCTTCCCTTTTTGCATTGCCGATGCTTTAATTTAGTCGATAGTTTTGTTATGCAAGCAAGGATTTCCCTTACTCGAAATTACATCGTTGACCTACCTTGCTGAGCCCATATAACTGCACCTGATGTTTCGTCCTGAAAAAGCGGCATTGCGGCTGATTGTTCGATCACCTGATCAGAGCATTGCTACTTTCGAGATGGTGTCCAAACCCATATCACTGCCACCTCGTCTGTACTGAAGAATTCTCCATAATCGCCCGGTAGCCACTATACATCCTGTAGTCTATGCCTTGATGCGAATCTAACGTAGTCAATCTAGTCCAAAACAGAAAATTGTTGAGCTCGGATATTATCGTATAGCTTTCTGGAACGTGATAGAGTGAACTTTTATTGCTTGATGATGCATCGCACGAACATGTGACCGTTGCATGCAGGCATCGTGTGCCCAGGCCAGGCAGGCTGTCGAGAGCACCTCACGCAGGGTTTTCGTACTATGCACGTTGTACTGGCTGTTCAGTTGTCAGAATACGGTAGCCACTCGGTGTCAGGATAGCGATTCGGTTGTCAGATAAGGAAGGTATGGTAAGGTAAGGTGATGACTGATTGCATGTCACGTACGTATATGGGATTACTTTAATTTGATAGCAGGGGTGTGTTTATTAAGTGCCTAAGCGAATTATATCAAAGTATGCATATGTTGTTTATTTGTAACGTGCGAGGATAGAATGGCACTGAGACAGGGTCGCCCTGCCCCGGCGGTACCACTCAGCTAGTACTAGTAATTAAAGACCGTACAGTCCTTCGCTGAGTGAGATGACCATACGAGTATTTCAGCACCACAACTGATATGGAAGCTGGAAAGTCATTTCAATGACGGACGAGTATGCGATTATTGCTATCGATATGGATTGAGCTTATGGAACGGAAATGGGAGGTTAGGAGATTAGGAGGAACATGTGAAGGCTGTTGTTCTTGATTGATGAAGTGGAGCCAGGTGGGACATACGTGCCATATCAATCAAGCTCATGGAACGGAGATGAAAAGTTGAGAGGAACAAGGCTGTTGTTCTTGATTGATGAGTGGAGCCATGTCAATTAACCACTGCACCAAACGTGGTCGACCCACACTTGGCCTCTGGTACTGTTGATATTTGACAAGTCATGCCAGGTGGGAGACACGTGCGTTTCGGAGAATGGTCACGGCAGGCACCCATTAAGGTACGTTAGTGGCTTTTCCCGAAGGCCGATAGAAAGATGTATGGCAAGGCCTATAAATCACCGATTCGCCGAAGACTTATAAAATCGCCGGATCTGATGCTGTGGGCGCAGAATGCAAAGGCTAGGACTCGATTGGTCACTAAGGTACGATCAATGTCAGTGCATGATGGACTTCTCGAAGCCCGGTCGGTGATCGTCGGAAGCAAAAGTGGAGTTTAGGCAGAGTGAGTGGGGTTATGAAGATTTTTGGCCATGTGTCGAATTGTCCGAAGCTATTGAATTATTGAGGCTTGTTGTCACGAGCCATGATGGTTTGCTGGGACAGCCACAGACAGCAGGTACGGATATTGGTGCCTCGTAGACGGAGGTTTCTGAGATGCTTGGTTGGCTGGCTGGCTGGTCGGTAGGCTCGCGGTGGAGCCCTCTTCACGCCCGACCGGATCGTGATGTCTGGATGGTAGTGGAATTCTTTTGGACGAGTTTTGATTATATGAGGCACACATACATCAAGCGACATGCTGTATCCTGCATATTCAAGTGGTCCAGGGTGAACATTCTTCCATGTTCGAGAGTGCTTATTGGCGTCGACACATGAGTAATTTCGGCTTCAAAATGCCAGTCCTACAACCACGGTCATGTACCGCTATTGCATCACAGTATCTTGGCCTTAGGTTGTTTGCCGGATCGTCGATTCCATGATGCGGGGTATGATATGATGCCCGATTTAGCCAATAAAAGTCAATGCGAGGAAACTGAATACTTCGTAGCGATACATGAAAGATCTTGATTTACGAGTAGCGATGACGTAGTAGCGACATGTCACATGAATGGTACAAGCACAGGGTACTTGTTTTCAAGAAGCGCCCTGCGCAAGCTCATAGAAGAACAAAGTACTTGCTGTAGGAACAAATCCTTGTCTGGCTAATAATGGGTTGCCATGTCTTGACGATACGGCAGAGAATCAGGATTAAACTTAAAGTTGGTTTAGATATCGAACGGATGGTCCGTGCAGGTTCCTGTCTTCCGATAACCAGTATCTGCCACATCCAAGGCCTGTATCCAATGTGACTGTCTTTTTGGCCTAGCAATTGCTTGCTAGCTGGCTCCCTCGGCAGGAGTTCAAACAAAGTTGAAGGGATCATTTGACTTTCGCTTCTTAAACAAAACTTTATGCTTCTCACAGCCGTGTCTCGCGAGATCCCTGCTTTTAGCCTTTGACTTGATTTGTCTTTCCCAAACCGGTGATCGAGTTCAGTTTCTCAGGTACAGGCCCTGCTCTCATGTCATATTTTGTTACGTAGAGGGAACAAGTTACGGTCAAGTCGGGCGTTTTTGCGAAAGAGATAAGCATTGGCCCGTGAACCTCAAGATCGAATGACAGCACATCTTCAAGGCTATCGGAGGCAAGATCGAGATCAGAACAGTGGAGTGTTGCCGCCAGCGCTGCCGCATCCTTTGATGGCCACGCGAGCCAGGAAAGGGCATGTGCCCGCTAAAGCCCTAGCTTCAGCTCCCAATGAGGAGTTTTGCCAAGAGCCACTTCAATCGTCCCTGTTCCTGCATGTTCGTAAATAGCATGACCTTCTCCGGCTCTCCTCTTTCACGCGCCGGCATAGCTGTTCCTTTGCCAGACAAGGACTCATAGGCTCTACCGCGACGGCTGATACGAGTTAGCGAGCAGCCTGGGCGACGATGCTAATGCGGAAGGCGACTCAAAGGTGGATGGATCTAGTACTATCTACCAAGACAAGCCATGCGTTGAATGCTCTGAAGGATCCAGGAATGGCTATCGCAGGCAGAAAGTATGGAAAATCAAGGTATTTGTCTGGATAGGAATGCCATGGTGGCATTCATATCTCACGTGTCTCCTAGCCATCGAATTTCCCTCTTCTCATTTTCGCGCATTTTGGCGATTCGCCTAAGGAATTTTGACTCCTCAAAAATTAGTTGGCTGGTAACAACCAAGCTTACAGCTCAAAGGTAAGCATAGATCCTTGGCTATGCTTCCCAATGCTCCGATGCTTGACATCCGTGAAAACTTGGGGAATGGCTGAATACTCCTGAACAACGTTGCTGACATGTGGTGTGGCGTAAGGCTACATTAAACAGTCAGGATGGTTCTCCCCGATTATCCTCCGCCGCTGCAGTCGAAGGGATCCCACACCTCCTCAGATAGGTCAAGGAATGGCGACTACCTCGACTCTAGGCCCTCTCTCGGTCGGTCTCGACACATCTCCCTACAGTCAGTGGTGGACTCGTTGGCGGAGGAGACTCTATACAGTCGCAGTAGACCAGAGTCCGTACCAGACATTCCTGCAATATACATAGGTCGTGAACGGTCCACGAGTTTTTTGTTTCAGCAAACAGTAGCGAAGCTAACCCCTGAGGTCATGGCAGATATATCTACTATTCAGACCGCACCAACGCCGCCTGAGCCACTAGACGAATCACTAAGGATCGGAAAGTTCCACGAGGTACTCTTCATTGGTGTTGTAGTCATGGCACAATTCATGTGTCTTGCCGGGCTTGGTCAAGCCATAGCCCCGCAAGCATACATAGCCGATGGTCTCGGTGTGACGAACCCTGGACAAGAGGCATGGTTTGCCGCTGCCTACAGCCTGACGACTGGTACATTCATCCTTATTGCTGGACGGATGGGCGATATACTGGGTCATAAGAGAATGTTTGTTTTTGGGTACCTATTCCTTGGCATCTGGTCGGGGTTTGCAGGTTTCAGCGCCTACGTGGGAAGGCAAATCTTCTTTGATGTGTGCAGAGCTATGCAAGGTATTGGCAGTGCTATGCTCGCACCCAACGCTCTTGCCTTGTTCGGACGTGCTTATCCTCCAGGCTTGAAAAAGAATCTTGTGTTTGCTTTATTCGGTGCAATGGCTCCTTGGGGGTTCGTTGGTGGTGCGACTGCTGGTGCGCTCTTTTCCCAGACTACCTGGTGGCCATGGACTTTCTGGAGCTACGGTCTTGCCGCGTTCGCTCTTTCGGCCTTTGCTCTACTCGTTGTTCCTAAGCAGCTTGCCAAGGATGCACAATTCGCTGGTCAGCCTACCAAGCCCAGCTTCGATTGGACTGGCGCGATAGTTGGTGTGTCAGGACTTGTACTTGTCAATGTGGCGTGGAACAACGGACCGCTCTATGGATGGGGTGCTCCGCATGTGTACTTTGTCCTCATCATTGGTGTGCTCGCTCTGATCGCATTCTTCTGGGTGGAGGCGCGTGCTATGTTGCCTATTCTTCCCGTCAAGGCATTCAACGGTACCGTCACTTTTACCATGGCCTTGGTTGGGATCGGCTGGAGTAGCTTTGGCATCTGTAAGCTTCCAGAGTTACTCACCTGTCATTTCATAACTAATTTTCGACAGGGATCTACTATAGCTGGCGCTTCCTCGAAGAAATCCGCGGCTTCACGCCTCTCTCCGTGAGCGCCCAATACACGCCTGCTCTAATCTGCGGTCTCATCGCCGCTGGTGCGACCGGCTTCATGCTCACTCACACTCCCGTGGCCTTCACAATGCTCATAGCCATGATTGCTTTCTTCATCGGCGAAGTAGTTACCGCTACCCAGCCCATACACCAGATTTACTGGGCTCAGATGTTTGTTGCCATTCTCATTATGCCTTTCGGAATGGATATGTCTTTCCCTGCTGGCACTGTTATTCTTTCCAACAACATGCCCAAAGAACATCAGGGACTTGCAGCTAGTTTGGTCAATACTATGGTCAACTACAGTATTTCGATTGCTCTGGGAATTGCGGGAACGGTCGAGGTTCATGTCAATCACGGCGGTGCGACGTTTGACGATACTGTTTGGGGTATCAGATGTGCATGGTATACTGGTGTTGCCCTTGCTGGTTGTGGCGTCATCCTCGGGACGGTATATTTCGTCAGGACGATGATAAAAGAGGGGTGGAAGGTTGAGACGCACTGATCGTTCTTGTGTGTCAGATTGCGGTGTGCTTCGATCGATGGGCCATGGACCGCAGGGTAAGCCCTGAGATTGTCTCCGAAGCAACATCATGAAGTCATGACCAATGTCGTACCTCTCTTACCTCTTGCGAACATTGATTTTCTTGCCTGGGCTCTTCCAGCAATTTTGGGCGGTCTCATCTTTGCCTTTCACGCCCAATTGTGGCCACTTTTCTACATTCCATGTATATAGTTTTGCAGAAAGAAGTGAGATCCATTTACTTGCCATCAGTCCATAAATCACAACAAGACAAAGAGAACATCGGTTCATGCTCCATCCAGATAAACCGACCAGGCAGTATTCACTTCACGGATATCCCTGCCTCCGAGCGCTCTTCTCGTTCAATCCCCAAGCATGCACACTCCCATCATGTACAGTAGCCCTCCTCATGTCCCTCTTGAATTTCCCCTCGAAAGTGCCCCCAGTGGCTCTATGCATGACGCACGTATTATCCCACATAATCAGATCCCCATCTCCCTTCCACTCAATACTAACAATATATTCCTCCGCACAAGCATGCTCATACAACCTCTCAATCAACCGCCTGGACTTCTCCTCGCTCAAACCTTCGATAT
Source organism: Delphinella strobiligena (assembly GCA_009982845.1). NCBI lineage: Eukaryota > Fungi > Ascomycota > Dothideomycetes > Dothideales > Dothioraceae > Delphinella > Delphinella strobiligena. Next base: position 558,171 of record JAADKB010000010.1, read on the forward strand.
GATGCACATGTGAAGCTATATACAAATTCATCCTACCACTGGGCTCATGCCTTTGGACGAGTCTGTGTCTACTCATCGGACGAGCAGTGGGATCAATATGAGCCAGGAAGTCTGGCGCTGCAGTCTTGCGACTGTGGTAGAGCGAGTGCGCGGCAACGTAGTCGTTTTCTAGGACCTCTTGTTTCAGGTCTGAGGGGAGATCGGCGAACGCGGCTCGAGTATCGGCGTACTCGGTATTTCCTCCTGTTCCTGCGGGCGGCAGAGCAGCGGCGCGCAGGAGAGAGTAGGATCCTCGGCGAGGGTTGAATGATGAGTCCACGTGGAAAAGAGTGTTGCCCTTTTATTTTCGCTTAGTATAATTAGGTCGCTTTCTTGTTGGGGAAGTCGATCACGTACTTTGTTCATGGCTGCGCGATGGCTGGATAGTTCTGCTATCGAGCCGTCTTCGTTTAGGTTACTGACGTCGAAGAGGTAATCGGTACTCAAGCGATGTTTCTTCCCTAGTTGGGTGTAAGGGGTGACGTCGTCGAGTTCGCCGAATAGAGAGGCGAATTGGACGTGGGTTTCATCGTTCAGCGCTGTGTTGCGGAAGACTAGTACGCCGTACTGCATGGTCGTAAGTCCTACACCGTGAGTCTAGTCTGAGATGGAAATCTCTTTACTTTGGTTATGGCTGCATATATCTCTTTGAATACGTCTTCCTTGATTGGCTTTGAGAAATCGACACCTGATACTTCTGCTGCGAAGGTGGGATGCAGTTCTGTGATGGTGATGGGAGATACGCTGTGCGGCATTACCAATGAAGCAGAGTATTGAGACGACTATGTGATATATTATACTACTAGAATTCCAGAATGTAACGTGAACGTTTTTGATAAAGCTTGTAGAGCTCGTTGATGAATATATGTTACCTTCTCAAGGCGGGGTTGCGGGCGGAGATAGGGCGGGTCTCTGAGAGATAGGCTTGTATATATATACTTTATTATACGATTAGCCTTCCGGTCTTACTTGTGGAATCGTCATATGTACTGCACTTTCCTCATACACCTACCTCAATAGTCTCCATATAAATTGGCTTTGGCATTGTCGATACGCTCAAGGGCATCTCTCAAACATTCAAGATTGCTGATCTTTTTTCGTGAGAGAATCACGAATAATGCGTGGAACAGCGTTACATATATTGCGACCTTGTCGACTAGGCACCAGTCTGATCCCGTACAATGTCGCTTATGTTGCTACTAGCCATGTCATCAAGCTCTTTGCTTGTGCTATCCTTTGGGGCTCTAGATATCAACGCCTTCGAAGCAGAACTTGCAACTACCTCTTTGAGTGAGGCACTTGTCATGTTTTAGAGGTGTGTGAGAGGGGTCTCTCAATAAGCTCCTAAACGTCAATGTTCGATTGTGTATATTACCATGAAAAACGGGGAAGCACGAGAAATCGAAGATCAGGCATCCAGCAGTAAAAGTCCTAGAAGTCATTATGCATAATGACACGCGCTTCAATAGCCTCTACGTTGCTATACCACGCGCTGTGAAAGTACAGGGTATTATTACAGTTCTGGTCGATAAATCGACTGACTAGAACTCGCAAGCCCCCTCTTTGCATATTCGCCATAAACCAAAGAAGCCAAGCATTATTGATGATCATTCATGGCACGATTTCATATTCGCAAAGATTAGCTAGAGCGGCGGTGAGCTCTCCTTACTGAGTTTGGATACTCTGGCATTGGGAAATGGTCTTCTCGGCTCTGCAGGAATCTGTTCGCCACAAAGGGTATTTGCACGAGTTGAGTGACTGCCCACATCGTTGACTGGAGTAGCCATCTGTGCCATGCTGTTCTGGGATGCACAACGCTTGGGTAATCGGGATTGTTCTGAATCTTCTCGATGGTTGGGCGCAAGGCGGTTTCATACGCCTCGAGGGCGCGAGCAGGATGCTCTCCTTTGGCGAGCTTGCTGAGTTCGCCTGCAAGCATGTATGCTGCATGAATGGCTGAAGTAGTACCCATTCCCGAGATTGGCGTCGGAGCAAAGGCGGCATCCCCCAGGCAGACTAGACGGTCAATTGACCATTTGGACATCCTGATCTGCTGGACTGCCTGGAAGTAAAAGTCTGGTGACTTTGTCCATGGCGTCCAAAATCCTTTGTGCCTGCCATCCTGCATCTGCGTACCTATTCCTAAGAAGCTTCCTCTGCGTGTCCTTGTCACTTCTGATCGCCTCCTGCCACGCCTTTCTCTGCACATCATCGCACGGCATTTTGGTGAACATTGCTCTAATAGTGCCGTGTGGGTCGGGCCTGAGGGTGATGTTCCTCGACTCGAGACCTATGTAGCAATTCCACCAGTTTGTATCCTCATGCAGGCGAGGGATCGTGCAGTAGACGACATACATGACCTTGTCGACCACCTGAACTGACTCTGAAGGGAAACACCACTTTCGCAGCCTCGACCACTGACCGTCCGCTGCCACTAAAAGGTCAAACTCGCGCACATCGCCGTTACTCAAACGAACCTTTACAGCGTCCTTGTCGTTCTGCAGAACCTTATCAACCGTGGTACCGAACATGTACTCCACATTTAGGCGGTCTCTGCTAGCTTCGTAAAGGATCATCGCCAGGTCTCCACGAAGGATCTCGTATTCCGAGGTAGGGTCGATAGACGAGCCTTTCTTGAAGGGAAAGGAGGCAATGGTTCTCCCATTGGAGCCCAAGATTCGGGTGCCTACTTCTGTAGTGTTGAGCCGTTTGATTTCATCTAACACGCCCATCTTGTTAACGATGGTGATGGCGCTGCCGTCGAGATCAATGTTGTGCCCTTCTGCACGGATAGAATTGCTCTTCTCGAGGACAGTGATGCGTGCGGAGGTCTTAGCCAGGAACCACGCTAACGTGGGGCCTGCGATGCCTGCTCCACTGATCAGTACACGCATAGCCATTAGCAGAGCGAAGGGTGTTGTAGGTATCAGACAAAGTGGTGCACGACTATGAGAGACGGCGTTGGGCCAATATGTATTGCCATGAAAGTTGTACTGCTTTTGCTTGTGCCTGACAAGCTCGGCCGCTATGCTGCTGCCTTCGAGCCCGCCACCAGGCAATACTCTCTCGAGGCGGGTCGCGGGCAGGGATAAGGCGGGGTCACTAAGAGATAGCTTTGCATACCTTATACAGTCCTCGGCGCCTGAGCTCCTGTATAGACTTTCCCAATTGCATACGGGGCGAGCTTCATTACGCGAACGAGTCGTGAAGGGCTGTCCAATACTGCAGAATTATCCCTGTGTGTACGAGTTCACTACCTCATAGGCTCATACAAGCACATAATAGAACCCAGCTATGCCAATCAAAACAATGCCGAAATTTCTGAGTAGTTTTGAGGCTGTAACGTCTTTCCATCTGCAAGAGGAAAAGGATCGGCGTGGCTCAGGTTTGCCAAGGATACAGGAATGCCAAGAGTGGCTTACCGCTTTGACCAGAAGCTTATATTATAGCTGGATTGATGTGTGCATGATATGTTCTAGGTACAGCGGTTTATACGTGGAGGGACGCCAGTAGTTCTAGTCCGAAAAGCGTGAACGTGATCACGCCCGCTGCACAGAGGATGGAGCATTGTCTAGTCTCAGCACATCTCGCCTTGATGATACGGCATCCTGTCTCTGATGCAGACTAGAGAATGGAACCTTGTTTCATAAACAAAGCTTCACTAATTCACAACCAAAGTGTCATACTCCGGCGCCACACCTTGGACACCAACCTCTGTAAAACACTCCTGCCACGATATAAGCAGGTCCCTTAGCTTCTCCTTGCTCATCTTAGCTAGATCCTTTGTCTAGCCAGGGTCTTGCTCCAAATCAAACAGCTCCCACTTCTCGGGACCATACGGTTTAGGAATATACGTAGCCTTCCACTTGCCCTTCCTCACCGCTAACCGACCGAACAGCTCCCATTCACAGGCCCTTTCTTCGTCATGTATGGTGGCAGAACCGCCCTGGAGATACGAGACCCAGCTCTTACCTCTCACTGGCTCGATTTTCCTGCCTTTGTATTCTTTTCCTGGATGCTTTGTCCCTGCCAGCTCAAGCATGGTGGGGACAATATCCATGACGGCCGAGAAATTATGTTCGATGCCTCCGTAACTCTCAGGCTTCACTAGTCCCGGATATCGCAGGATGAAAGGCACTCTGATACCGCCTTTGCTGCTAAAAGCTTTGTACAATCTGCCCGGCGCCGTGGCAGCCGATGCCCAAAGAGGCCCGTACCATACATACAAGTTACCGCGTCCGATGTTCTCGAGACTATTGTCGTAATACTTCTCCACGTGTGCAAAGATATCGCCTGCGATCAGTGGCAATGCCTCCATTAGCAAGCCCTCTGCGCCATTGTCAGACATGAATAGGATGAATGTGTTGTCCAGCTCTCCTGTCTGGCCGAGCTTTTCGATGACACGACCGATCTGTGTGTCCATGCGCTGCACCATGCCTGCATACACCTCCATTGTACGGGAAGAGAAGCGCTTCTCCTCCGTAGTTAGCGTGTCCCACGGCTGGGAAAGAGTGCGGCCGTTCGGTGGCGCGATTACTTTGTGTGGTTCTGCGTGTTCACGCACGAGACCAAGTTTCTTGAGATTCTGTACACGCTGATCACGAAGGTGATACGGATCTTCGTGGTACACGCCATGGTAGGGCTTAACGTCTTCTTCTGGAGCCTGGAGAGGCCAGTGGGGCGCAAAGAAGGCGAGGTAGCTGAAGAACGGTTGTTTGGCCTCCGCTTCAGTCCGCTCGTCCAGGTAGTTGATCAATCTGTCTGCAAAGGCATCGGTAGAGTAAAAGTCCTTTCCAAGGTCTGCTGGCGCAATCTCCTTGTCGTGTTCTACATAAAAAACTGGCGTTTGCTTCAAGGTATCTGGCGCTTCATCTCCATCTTCAAGCTGTGGCTCGTAACCGTAATGATTAGCTGCACCAGGGAGAAGAGAGTAGGAGCGGTCGAATCCGCGTTGAACAGGCCATCGATCAGGCTTGAGCCCTAGATGCCATTTTCCAGACATGAAGGTCTTGTAGCCAGCATCACGTAGAAGCTCTGGTAATGCTGCTACCTGGTCATTGAGGTAGCCTTCATAACCTGGCTTGCCTCGCGCAAATTTGGAATATGCTCGCTCATTGCTCCGATGCCTGCAATATGATGGTCTGTACCTGTGAGCAGCATTGATCTGGTTGGTGAGCAGGCAGCAGCGGCGTGGAAGTCTGTGAAACGTAGTCCTTCCATGGCCAGCTTATCAATGTTTGGAGTCTTGATCTCGCTGCCGAAAGCGCCCACATCAGAAAAGCCCAGATCATCAGCAACGATGACGAGGAAGTTTGGCCGGGACATCTTGACAGTTCTAATGTGCGTTGTAGCAATGTCTTCAAAACAAGCTCTTTGTAGTTTTCGAGACTGTAGGTATTTCCAGTGGCTGGATGGAGGCAAGCAGCAGACGGACAATTGGAAGAGAGAGGCTGATAGCTTCAGGCGACAGTAAGGAACATCTACTTGTATACTTGGCCTTCACCTTGATCGATAGGGAACAAGATCCACACGTCGACTTTTGTGCCGAACAGGCGACCTCCGTCCTGTAGTTACCCTGCAAACCGTTCGTTTAATGCATGCTGTTGATACGTGTCGCGGTATCGACTCTTTCGACAAGGCACGTCGGACGCGCAGACACGCGAGGTGGCGGGGTCAGACGAAGCCTAGCAGTGCCTACCTAATTAGAACTTCTCATCCTTCGAGATTATTACACTCATCAAACATCGCTCGGCTACAATGTCGGGTATAATGCATGTGTCGAATTTCGCTGCATGGAGTTGAGGTTACTCTTGAAGCGTGCTGACTGCTGACGCATGAGCAACATGACGCTAAAATGGCAACATTCCCCTTTCGGGCGCGTCTGCCCTATTATTGATCGACCTCTGTTTCAACTTTCGAGGCAAAGGACGACGATATCGATGAACTGTAGCCGGCTGTCGCCCGATTGCCGTAGTGTCGGCATCTCAACATAATATCCTGTCCAATGACTGTATTGCGTTGTTCTCACGCTTTTCGGATACCGATTTCTTATAGGCAGGGTATAGTAAGAACCTCGTAAGCTTCTACGAACCATACCCTCCCCAGGGGACCCACTAGTTCCGTACCCGTCGAGGTCTTGGAAAGCCTTATCACCCGATATCTATACTGACCGCGATGATAATTTTCCTGCGGGTTTTATTGCCCCGTTATGTTCAATGGTCATAAGCATGCAGGTCAAGTACCTACGGCTGTCTCATCGGTTACTGCCCCTTTCTGAATCGTTTTCTTGGTCCATTGGTACGACACATACCCCAATTACAACTCCTGGCGACGCTTGCGTGCACGAGGAAAGATGGGTAGGCCAAGCGAAGATATCAAAGCAATTGATGCATGCCGATCCGTTGTTGGCTCTGAGAGCCAGGGTGCTATCCAGGACTGGACAGATGAGGAAGAGCGGAGAGTAGTTCGCAAGTACGCAACCGAGCTGGCATCGCACATTTTTCAGCTAACATGACCTCAGGCTGGACTTTACAGTTCTGCCGCTGCTCACTATGGTCTTTTTCTTCTTGCAATTGGATCGTGGCAACATGTAAGCTGGTGATGATAGCTTATTTGTCACGTGACTGATCACATCCAGTGGTAATGCCTTGACAGATCATTTTCTCGTTGATGTCGGAATCACGCAATACCAATTCAACATTGGTCAGCAATTACTATATGTTGGTATAGTGGTGCTCGAGGTGAGAAGAAATGCGCGCTCACCACGAACTTGAAGGTGCTGACAATCCACAGATTCCTTCTAACCTCATGCTGTATCGTTTTGGTCCAAGACTTTGGATCTCGGGCCAGATCATGGCTTGGGGTCTCGTCGCTCTGTTTCAGGGTGTTCAGCATGGCCTGGGAGCTTGGCTGGCCACTAGACTTCTGTTGGGTCTCTGCGAAGCTGGCTTCATCCCTGGAGGTTTGTACACCCTCTCCATGTACTACAAGAAAGCGGAGACCTCGAAGAGATTCGCCATCTACTTCTTGGGCCAGAATCTTGCGACCGCTTGCTCTGGTCTCATGGCATATGGAATACTCCAGATGCGAGGCGTTTGCGGACTTGGCGGCTGGCAATGGTTATTCATTGTAAGGCAAATTGAACAACTCTGATATTGGATCTATCACTGATTCGGTGGCAGCTTGAAGGGATAATGACCATCGCGAGCGGCCTGCTCTTTGTCGCCTTCCTTCCCAAGAGTCCATCATCGCCAAAATCGTTTCTGGGCTTCTGTTACTTTGACGAAAGAGAGACATACATTCTCCAGCAGCGCGTCCTTTACGACGATGCCAGCAAGGAACGCAAACACAACAGCATCTCCCTTCGCGAATTGGGCCATATACTCTCGAACTGGCGCATCTACCCCCACGTTCTGATCAGCATGTGCGGTATAGCTCCAGCAACCACTCTCGGCTCATACGGAGCAACCTTAGTGAAGAGCTTCGGCTATGGAGCACTAAAGTCCAACGCCCTCGTCTCCGTCGGTCCCTGGATCCACATCGTGCTGAATTTGCTCTCTGGCTACCTCGCCGACAAGACGAACCGCCGAGGCTTTGTGAATCTGGGCGGCCTGTCACTCTGGTGGGGTTTCTCAATAGGTTGTCTAGTCCTAGCGGGTACGTCCCGGAAAGACGCCAAATACGCCCTTCTCACCTGCGCCCTCGCTTGCCAAACCATCTGGCACCCCGTCAACGGCTCCTGGCTGTCCATGAACTCGCGATCGCCAGCCGAGCGCTCAATCACCATGGCCATTTTCGTCACAGCGGCAAACTGCGGGGGCATCATCGGGAGTCAACTTTTCCAATCCAGTGATGCGCCGCATTATGAGACTGGCTGGACGGCTATTGTTGCTCTGCTGTCGGTAGCTATTGCCGCCAACCTTTTCGCGAATGTTCAGTATAGAATCTCGAATCGCAAGCTGGATAAGGCAGAGGCGATGGACACAATTGAGGAGAAGGCTGAAGGCCAGGCGCTGCCGGAGAAGGGCTGGAGATATACGCTATAGATGCCCATGTGTCAAAAAGCTTCGATCGATTTTGATGTCTTGTTAATTATACCCCGTCAGGTTCTAACGATATGCCTGCCCTTCACGAGGCTTTATATTACGTATATCAATCACTACCCTATCTCCAGACAGGATTCTGAAGCCAAGACGGAAGCTCGTGTGATGAGTGGCCACAACAAGCCGCCTCAAAGCATTGTGTCAAACTTCCAAACCGCATCTGTCGGCCAGTCAGCCCCTTCCCGTAATGCGCGTATTTCGCCGAGTTTGTCATTATGACTTTTGCGCTGACCGGAATCACCGGTTCAGTAACCATACACCAACAGGTATCTGTAACAATCTGTACACCAAATGCCTCGAGTGCAGAAACATGGCCGTCTCTATAGGCCTTGGAATATGTTTCTCGACCACACGTCACCATTACAGCAACCTCGGGGTTCTTTGTTCGCTCATGACAGAGACCTGCAAGTTTGGCAATCTCTGCAGACGAGAAATGTGGATTGCCGAAAGAAACGAGATCCACCTGGGAACCTTGAGCTCTGTTGAGTTGGCGCCAGGTGGTGATGAGGTGCTCGTGAGTCACTACCACAGACTCTGTCGACGATGCGTTGGTGGAATGTAGGGCTAGATCTTGCGTCTTTGATGCTTCGGGTGTGATGCCTGCAATTTGAAACATGGGTGCGTTTGAAGTCGTAGCGAAGGCTGCACTGAATGCTTTGAGGTCGTCGGTGTCAACCAGTGCCTGTTCGAGTCCTGTGATGATGGGAATACGGTTCTCTGCAATATCGCCAATCACATGCCCTAATATTGGGAAGAGAGCGTCATAATCTGCACCTTTTCCACCTAGGCTTTCGATCATAGGCGAGAGTGTGATATGGATCTGTGCCTGACGATTCGCGGTAACATGGCACCCGGTATTTGGTGCTCGTCCCGTCAATGCGACACAGATATCAAGGAAATCTGGACATTTGATTTTTCTGGCGGCCGAGAACACTGTTTGCAAAGACCACAGCATCAGACTCGGCCCATATGATCTGCTCGCCTTGATGAGGCACATTATCCTCAAGAAGATAAGGTGCGCAGGTATAAGTTGGGCTGGCTCCCATCTCGAGGTATGCATCCGCGAGCTGGCCAGCGGCGTCGATCTATGGAGATTGAATTCAGGGTGGTAAGTACGCGCACCTTTGCGCCCCAGGTACAGAGCTGTTGGGCAAAGCGAAGGCTGGCCGGACCAGTATAGATACAGCCGTCTATGTGTGCTTGAGTGATATCGATCAGGTCCGTAGCACCCTGAATTATGGCCATCTTCATGATGACGCGTGCTGCCACCTGGGCAGCTTTACCAAGACTACCGTCCAGAGCATCACGGTCGAAAGGAGTGAGGTTGAAATTGGGAGGTATCTCTGGCTCTGCTGAGACTTCTGAACAGAGATCAAGTTTTGGAGCCACATACGGCAGAGCCTGCTGTGACATACACTCTACACGACCCCCTGCTATCCTTGCCCATGGTGTTTTCGGAACTGTGCAGAAGTCTAGCGGTCTCAGCAGTACGATTGGAATCGATTTTCCGAACATCTCGCTGGCGATGATGACACCAAGAGTCAAGGTCAACTCTCCGCGTTCAAAGACCAATGCAGTCGGATTCTGGTCGTTGAGAAGAAGTTCTAGTAGCACGCCGCTCCCTGAACAAGATCCGCGACTGCCTGGAATAGCAAGGATTCTTCCGCTCAAGTTCTCTCCAGTGAGTGGATGATGATGATCGATGATATGGCCCGTTTCGGGATCGACTCCTCCCCAGAAGCTAAGACTTGTGCTGCTTCCGAGCACACGGCCTTCAGATACACCATGGACAAGTGCTTTCCCTAGAAGGACTGCTTGGTAATGGTCCTCGCATGTTTGCATGTTTGTGATGGTCATGTGTCATTTGTGAATGACCTAGTAGGAACTTTCTAATATGCAGATTGCATTTCATACAGATGGTCTGGGTTTATACTTCCGATGTTGAAAAGCAACCAAGTAAAAAGAACATGTAAATAGTTTACAGCTTGGAAAGTGAAGACTAAGTCGTGTGAAACAGCATTGAGAAGGGTAATAACGAATGACGCTATACGTAATGCGGGAGGTAGCAGATGCTACTGTATCTTCATCAAAACCTCAGTCTCGACACCGATAGCAACCCCTCAAGCTCACCTTGCTTTCAATGGCTCACCCTATGCATGTATGTGACATGAGCAGTTCTCAAAATACGAATTGAATTCGCATTATGTGGTATCTAGCTGTACAAATTACAAACGACAAGAAGCGGCATGAATAGCATCACTGATATTGACCCAAGGCACCATTCTCCCTGGCGACTTGTACAATCATGTTCAGGGTCTCCCGTTCTTTCTCGGTGAATTCACGAGCTTGATTGGATCTCAGTCGACACATATTGTGATCACCACATGCCCATTCGGGATACTCTCCCGTCTCCTTTCGTTCGTCCATGAAGACGTTGAATTTGGTGACCTTTATCGTGTCATCCGCCACGTATTTGTCGTCCAAAAGCCAACCATTCCACCATAGCGGCCTGCCTTCCAGGTCAAGATGAAGCAGCTGCGGAGCATATATCGTATACAATATGTGCATGTGACTGTCATCTGTTTGGTTTTGTTCAGACTCGTCGCCACCTTGGCTCTCTGATGATCCTGGGGGTGTGTAGGTATAAGCCTGGTCTTCGCTTACAGTTCCCATGATTCCACAACCAGCGCCGTAGAACGAGTACTGCATGTCACCTGCAAGCTCGAACCCGAGCCAGAATGTCTCTTTGTCGCCGTAGAACATGCTGTACATTCCCTGATCGCCAGTCTCCGGGTTATCGTCACGATCAGGGCCATTCATCCGGGTAATTGTCAGGAGTGCCACGAGATGTCGCCATTTGTCGACGACAAGGACACCAGACTCTTGCTGTTCACTGCTTTCTGCGGTCCAGAATCGGCTTTCCTGTGCCTTCAGGGAGATAGGCTTCGGCATAACGTCTTTTAGGAAATCCTTTCGGCTGGTACCTTTATTGAGCATGCGATCTTTGAAGAACAAGGCGCCTGTCTCCTTATACCCCGGATCTTCGAACAGTATCTCCGGGTTGGTGAAGAACAAGGCATCAGCGTCAAGGTAGATGACCTCTCGGAAGCTCGACATCAAGAGAGCGAAAGACTTCGATGCCCAGCCTTTGATCGCCCAATTTTGAGAGTTGACCATCTTACTAAGATCTCTTGTCGTCACACCTCCGATTGCCTCTAGTTTCATTCGCCAGTCATCCCCAAGATCATTTTCGCCAAGGTACATAATCTCGACGGGCAAATCACAACCTAGTCGGCGAAATGACTCGATCGAGGACAAGAAATAAGGTGCTTGTATGTCATTTCCAGAGAGAACAATTCCGCGTCCTCCATGGTGGAAATGCGCATGCATGGTCATGTGGTCAGAAAAGTATGGAGCAGTCCATGGGAATAGTAGCCCGGAAAGGCTTGCCAGGAACCACCGATAACTCTCGTAAGCTCGGATGATGTCTCCTCGGGGCAGAATAGAGACATCTGCTAACTGAGACTCAGACACACTTTCAAGATACTGAATGACATCGTCGCGAATGTATGTGATGGTCTGGTCCGTGACGACATGAAGGGCCTCCCAAAGATTGAAAAACTTGGAATAAGCCCGAGCCCGTACGCCGACTTCTTTGAGTCTTTCTTGTCCACCACCAGTGATCGGCCTGAGCAAATCACGCATGTGAATCTCGTCCGGAGCCATTGTGATGACCTCCTTCAAAGCCTCTTTGAATTCATAGGTATTTCCGGTACCAATGTGATGTGCAAGAAACGGGCGGTCTCCGGCATATTCCACGCTCTTTCCGACTTCTGCTTGGCCTCCATAACCAAGGTTATCGTGCACGACTTGAGGCACCCAGCTGCTTGAGGTTGCCCGTGTTGTAATGAGGTATAGAGTGAACAGGATCAGAGTAAGGACTCCTAGTCGTATAATGTGTACAGGTCTGTGTGCTGGTATATAGTCTGCAAAAGTCTTCGTTGGTGAGCCTGGTGATGAGGGTATGCCAAACATGGCAAGGGAAGGAAATTGTATCTGCATCTCGACGGCGTTCTCTGTTGTCAACGTTCACACTGCTTTGCAGCCAGAAGATAAAGCGCTATCGTGCCATGTGGCTGTACTTGTCCAACAAGTAAACAGTATAGGAAAACAAGGACCTACTTCAGCAACTCTGGGGGCATGCTGTTATTATTATCTTAGGCCTCATGGCGTGGCATCAACGGCGAACTCTATCGCCGCCGCGTAATACATGCAAACGGTTGTTGGAATGATGGCCGGCTATACTCACCTTGGTGCTCAGGAGGGCACCAGCCCGAGCTAATAAAGGCGCCGGACGGGAAGGCATTAGGGCGGCGAAAAGTCCACGTCTGCCTGTGCGTGGCCAGGCGTAGAGCAAAAAAAGTCGAAAGGCCAGGAACGACTCGTGTACAAATCCGCCGTCTACTGCTCCAGAACCAAGCCGCTGTGCCGGCAAAAGTCTAGTCAGCTCAGGGGCGCCGTTGCGATGTGGTTCTCTCCATAGGAAGTTTCTCGATACTCATGCGCCCAGTCAATGCTGGGGCATCTCGATTCTCAACCACACGATGTTGCTACGCCCAACCCTGCAAAGACACTCCAGTATCAAGACAACTGATCAACAAGGTCCTGGGTATATCACAATACACGTAGAGTGGTAGTGGAGATTGGCCAGTGCATAGCCGGCGCTGAAAACCCTTGTTCCTGTGGCTTGGCGGCTTTGCACTGCCGAGCACGCCGAGCAGACGGAACTCCACCTCTCGGTTCACGAATCCTTCAGGAAGCAGTGAATCGTCCTGCAAACAAGACTGCCGAAGGAGAATAACAGTAAATGTCCCGAAAATCGTTACTTGACTACGATTACGGCTATCTTGACTTGTAAGATGAGAATCAGACTCACATCTAGTACAATTGATGAATGAAAACGTGTATTGTATAAGTGGCCGAATCGAAAGCTTTGAGTGCCCGTATTCAAAGCAGCTATAGTATATGTAAGCCGCGGTCTGGTCTTGAATTCGTACATCATTCGGGTGTCACCGAGTGTAGAAAGAAGCGTATATGCATAGTGTACCTATCGATACTGATATCTTGAAATGTACCCACCGCGACTCACACCCTGATTCGATCGAAGCTATATTTGCCCACACGCATGCTCCTTTCCTTACCAAGCAAACTCTTACTCTTCTTCTGCTCCCTGCCTCCTGACCTGACCAACATCTTCTCAATCTTGTGCACCTTCATACCCATTGGCAAGATAGGGTCAAGCACTTCCTTGACTTCCTCGAAGCCAGGCTTCTTGATTGCATCAACCTTGGCCGCATTTCTGCCCTCTCTTCTCTCTTCTTTCGCTTGTTCCTTCAGAAGCATTGCGAATCGCTCAAAATCGCCGAGATAACTGCCCATCTCGCAAGCCTCATGTGCACCTTCAAGGGCGGCGGAAGTTTCGGCGCGGAGAAGTTCAATCACATCGTCCTTTTCTTGGGATGGAGGCACCATCCAGCCTTGCAGACCAACGGCATCGACACCGCAGGACAGAAGGTTGCTGATTATGGTGAGAGAATTGTCGGTAGGACGTTCGCTGTCGGAGAGCTCGTTGACGCGCGGTGAAACGATGGGGTCGAGACAGCCGGTGGTCCAGCCACCGTCGGCAAGCTCGACACGTAAAAGCTGAATGAAGAAAGTGAGATGGTTCTGTTGTAGATGAGTCTTCAGAGCTGCAACAATGGAGGAAGGAGGGAACGAGTTTAGGCGATGGAAGACGGTGCGCAGACTCGTGCTGCGGACGTTGAGGCCATTTTCTAGTTGTGCAGTAGCATAGTGGAGGTCTGCTTCTGCGGCCTCAAGAGCGCCTTGCTCGTCACTAGTGGCGAGGGCTGACGGGAGAGAGGTGGTGTCTAGGGCGCCCGATGTGATGAGCTTGCTTATAAGGCCAGGCTTTGGATCATCGAGCGATTTAACAAGGGTACGAAGAGCGATTGCTACTTCGTCGAGCTCAATGTACACTGGCCAGCTGAGGTATTCGTGCATGATGTGCATCTCCGGATCCAGCTCGTTGAGAGCGCGCATGATATCGCCTGAGTGGATCTTGGCTGATGCAGCTGCAGGCAGAGTGGCATTGGATTGTTGCAGAGCACGCTCAATCATGGTGGTGGTCAAATAGCCAGTCAAGGCGAGCCATTTGAAGATGTTAGGGGCGAAAAAGATAAAGCTGATGGAGGCTTGGTCTTGCGATGAGTTGCCAGTCCATGCAAACATTCTGCTCAATAAGTACAAGGCTTTGCGCCTGTTTGTCTTTTGAACGAGGGACGCGACATTTCTAAAGTTCCAGGCTTGAGAGGCACCAGCTTGGCTCGTAATTGTTAGCTGCTGAGTCTTATTGTCGGCAGAGTCGTCAGCCTTGTTTTCCTTGGTTTCTCCTTCGGCATCCTTTAGTTTTTCGGCAGGCTTATCCTTGTTGTGCTTCCCTCTTTTCGTGGGCTTGACCGGCCTCGGGCCAGCTCCAGTGGTGTCGAGTTCGGCAGCAAGGAATCGTTCGAGAGCATCAATACTACCCTCGATGAGGAGACTGTCCACTTGGTCTTTCCACCTGGACAAAGCGGCAGCATCAGCCTCGCTCTCAACATTGCTTGCCTCGGAACCCTTGCCGAGAGAGTTGATGAGCAGACTGGTGCCCAGCTTTGACTTTTTGTATACAGGAGCAGAGACGTTGACTTGAAGGCCGACAAGATTGCTCTTGGAAATGGCAACAGCGAGACCCAAATCGGAGAAGAAAGCAACGAAGTCAAGGGTAGTGGTCTCGCCCCCGGCCCTCTTTCTCTTTCCAGGGCTGTTCTCAACCGTCTCGCCAGACAAGGGGAGTTGTCCTTGGAGCGAGCTATACTTGGTATCATAGAGACCGCACACGGATGCATCGGCAGCCATGACAAGGGCGGGAGAAAGGCGCACGAAAGTGTTGTAGGGCCGAGTAGGGTTAGAAAGTTGAGACATGACGGAAGGGACGGTACCAGAAAGGTCAAAGGTGGTAAGGACACCGTCGAGCAGTTGTTGAAGCCTGCCGCTCGAGGCATGAAGAGAGAAGGTCGCACTGTCAGATGGTGTTGCAGCAGAGGCTGACTTGGGAAGCTCGTGGCTGAGGAGGTGGCGAAGGGCTGGGTGGACACTGCTGATCAGGTCCTTTGACCGCGAGGGCAGTGCGAAAATGCGGAAGTATCGTGCACCCTCAGATACAGTTGAGAGGACAAGGAGAGGAATGTTAAGGGCAGCCGAGGTTGTTGTGACGTCTGATCCGAGGACAACGGCAAGCGCATCTTCTCTACTCTTCAGCAGACCCTTTCGTGCCTTTTCGACATCTGTGACTGTCGCATACTCAATCTGACCAAAGGCTTGCGATGAGGCACCCTGAGCCAGCGCAACGGCTTGAGCAGCATCGGCATCCCACCTCTTTGTGCCAAGATCTCCAGAGAGCGAGTCAAGCGAGCCATCAGTGTAAACAACGCAAAGGTCCAGAGCTGAGGCCAGGTCCTTGTTGTCTGAGTGTGAGGCGAGAGCATAAATGGCAAACACATCCTTCTTTGGCAGCGAGTAAATCGTCTTGACTTGCTTTTCAACCGAGAGGTCAGACGAGTCGGAGAGAGCTTCTTCGGCGAAGGCAACAATCTCAGATTTCTTCTCGGCATCGTTACTGATGGCGACATATGTAACCCTAAGCGCTTTTTGTCCGGCGGGCTTGCAATAGACAGAGTAGGGCGCGCAGAGAATGCGTGTTTGCGGTGCAAGTGCATAAGATGTGATAAGGCGAGGATTGCGGACCTTGATAACGGTGAGCGGACAGCTTTCCTTCTTCACTTCACAAAACGAAAGCGTACATTGTAGATTGAAATGCCGTCTCCATCTACTGCAACTGCAACCTCTGATCTTTTTCTCCATCTCTGACCACGCAGACCATAGACCGGGCAAGCCAGACTCTTCCCTGTGCTAGCATTGTATGGCTTGGGGAGAGAAGCAAGCGTAAAGGGCGCTTCTAATAGTGCTTCTTCTGACATTTTAACTTTGCTGTCGAGAAATAAATAAATCACGACGATAACTGACGCCAGCAGCGACTTCTCTTTGCGTAATCTTGAAGTCGCAAAAAGTTACATAGACTCTACGCTAGTCTCTTTAGCGTTCGTGGGGGTTTACGGGTCTAAGTTGGACATCAGGCGGACCACGACTGCCTGAAACGCATAAGTTAAATGTGAACGCGTGCCGACGCGTTATTCGTCATGGATATGGTCAAGGCACATGTGCATGTACGAACGCTCTCGTTACTCACCTGAGCTTGAAACTGTTCAACAGTGAGACGTCTGCCATATCACAACTTGGAAAAAAGTGTTGTGTGCTGCTTCATTCATGATTGGATGGCAGCCACAACAATTCATTCTGCAATGAATGATGGCCAGAAGGGGTTGCATCCCTTCTTTGTCAAAGGCAATGGTACAGCGACTTTCGACTTTACACCAACCTATGACATTGCTGACGACTAAACAAGGCCCTTCCAAGCACCAAGACCACGACGCGCATACGCTACCAAACACTGAAGTTCAGCCCCCGGCATCTGCTAAAGCTTCGACATTGAGCGACGTGGAAAATTATGCGTCTGACATTGCTCAACTCGACGGCAACATGGATGGAGACCGAGTCCCTGCTACCCTTAAACGCGGCCGAGGGAAGGGTCGAGGAAAAGTGAAGCCTTCAACATCTACCAGAAAGGATGCGCTGTCAGAGAGAGTCGAACAGACCGAGGCTTCTGTGGAAGAGCAGAGCGACACTCGCAGGAAAAGGCGACGCAAAAGTCAAGATGCTGCCACCCATGTTGGTACTGAAGTTCAAGTGCCAGCTTCCTCGCCTCAGCTTCGAGATATCCAAATGGGAGGTCAGGGTTCCGAGGATATGATTGTACATGCATCGAGTCCAACACAACTACCCTCATCTCAACCACTGTCTGCACGAATTGAGGCTACTCCAGTCCCGGCTACTCCAGTCCCGGCCACGCCAACACGGTCCACGCAACATGTCTCTCAGTCTTCATCTCTGCCCGATCCTGGCCCGTCCACGAGTCCGCCAATAATCCAGCCTCACCACCCTAGTCTTAATGCTTCTAAGAACCCGCCAAAGAAGATTATGCAATTGAAAGCTGGTGGCAGACTGGTGTCGCCTGTCAAATCCCTACCCGAGACAGAAGAGAAGAAAACCAAGAAGCCCGCCAAGCGCGGTAGAAAGAAGAAGGAAAGGCTCATTATCTGTCACTACTCTACTAAAGCTGGACTTGGTGACAGGGTACAACGGATACTGTCAGGTCAGGAGAGGCATCATCTTCCCTCACCTGTGACACAACCTCCATCTCTCCCAGCCCCGCCGAAACCTGCAAAGCCTGCAGTCAACAAGCCAACCCATCCTTTCTTCTCAAGCAAGCCAAAGCCGCCGCTTGAGCCCCCAGGTGCAATTGTCAACCTGCCACCAAGCCCTAGGAGGCCCTCTGCTGTGACTCCGGGCAAGCTAAGAGCCCAGAGGCAGCTTCAGAGGATACAAGATGGAGAATTGACCCCTGTCCCACCAACTTTCGGTGGCAATCGAGACAGGGACATCTCAAAACAGCCCGGCATGACACGAGCACCATGGCCATCCAAAGAGTCCGCTCATGTCAGAGGTAAATTTTATTACCACGCGGAGCATCGTCCTGGCAGATCAAAATACGACCAAGCTGCTCCTGTCATCGCGGCCATGTCGCGAAAGATGAAGCGAAGCATTCCGCTCATAGATCCTGCCGAGGATTTGCTTGCTCACTATAGCCGACGCCTAGATTTCCAGCAGGAAGACTCAACGAGACCAGACGGATTCCAAAATCCACCCCTGTCTCTACGCCTGCCTACTAGATCGCTCATTTCCGGCTCCCAAATCCAAAATTTTGTATATAAGCAAGTCCGGGAAGCCTCATCATTGCATCCAGCTTGTGTTGCAATCTTCGACAGCATACCGCAAGCACTGACACCTTACGATGAAGGCCGCTCCGAGATCCAAGCCTGGCCACAAAAGTATGCACCCATGTCTGCCGAGCAAGTCTTACAGCCAGGTAAGGAAGCATTCATCTTACGTGATTGGATGGAATCTCTCACCATCATGGCTGTGGAGGGTTCCAATCCTCTCACGGCCAAGGCAAAGAAGCTCGACAATTCATATCGCGACCGAGAACCCAAAAAGAAACGCCGCGAGAAAACCAAGGATCTCGATGATTTTGTTGTTAACAGCGATGAAGAAGAACTCGACGACCTGGACATACTTCCTGAGCCCGAAGACAATGTACCTTGTCGTGATGGCAAGACGAAGAAACCTTCGGTCGTGCAACGCGGCAATACCAAGTTATCGAATGTCACCGTCATTAGCGGGCCTCCTGGTTGTGGCAAGTCTGCAATGGTATATGCAGTAGCCAAAGAGTTGGGCTTTGAGATCTTCGAAATCAACTCTGGTTCTCGCAGGACCGGCAAGGACGTCTTGGACCGTGTCGGTGATATGGTCGAGAACCATCTGGTTCAGAGACACTCTGCAGAAACTGGCAACACCTCTGCCGACGAAGACGCTGGCAGGCTTTCTGAAGCCTTCAAGGCAGATCTTGCATCAGGACGACAAGGGACCATGGGCAGCTTCTTCAAGGCAAAACCAAAGAGCTCTCATCAAATCAAGAAGCAAGGAGCAAAGCAAACAAACGCACCCACCCAGAAAGTCCAGCAGAGCATGGTCAAGTCAAAAACATCGCGTAGCCAGAAGCAGTCTCTCATCCTGCTAGAAGAAGTAGATGTTCTTTTTGAAGAGGACAAGGGTTTCTGGCAAACCGTCCTCACTCTTGTCATCAACTCCAAACGTCCTGTGATCATGACCTGCAATGACGAAGACGACGTTCCACTACAGGCCATGACTTTGCATGCCGTCCTTCGTTTGTCGCCACCTCCAGCAAACATAGCTACAGATTATCTTCTGCTCCTTGCAGCAAAGGAAGGTCATTTGCTTGACAGGACTTCTGTTTCTACGCTTTACGAAACCAAGAAGCAAGACTTTCGCGCGAGTATTGCCCATCTCCAGCTGTGGTGTCAGATGGGTGTGGGAGATCCGCGTGGAGGGCTTGGATGGATATTCCAGCGATGGCCGGCTGGCACAGGAATTGATGAGAACGGTCAGCCTATCAGGGTTACCAGTGAAGGTACCTACCAGATCGGTATGGGTAATATCACACACGAGCCCGAGCCTTCACTAGAGAATAGTGGCGAAGAAGAGCTTCTTCTGCAACTTTGGGAGGATTGGGGGGATGACCCACGAGATCAATTGTTCGCTGGCAACGAGGATGATGCTGAGGTCAGTCCTGCCTTTTCCGATAGACATTCTCGGATGAAGGCTCTCAAAGACCACGAAAGGCTCTCCATGACTATGAGTGACATGGATGCCTTTGGCAGAATTGGACTTCCGGGCAACACTAATTACGACATTACTGAACCCGACATGTCCGACAAATACCGCAGCAACTTCATCATCGGCATGCCCGTGCTACAAACACCAGACTTGCTTGACCACAGTTCTATGGATACACGCCTTACTCTGGCATGCAGCTCTCTTGCTTCTAAAATCCACCATATTCCCCTCGACATATCAACACCTGCCCTGCTGCACAAGATGACGAGCGAAGACCCTCACACACTCATCACACGCGCAGCTTTCTCGCAAGCGCTTGATGCTCTTGCCGACCAGCCTGTAACTACGAACTACTTTAACTACACAAGCATGGATGGTCCATTCAAGACGATAGCAGTGGAAGTTGCACCCTACGTCCGCTCAATAGCTGCTTATGACCTGGCCTTGGAGCCACAGCGCGCACGGTTGGGCGGGGAAGAGGGATTGGCTACAAGTAAGAAAATGAGGACCACTCGTGCAGCGAGGAGTGCTCTCGAAGGAGGCCAAAGGTCACTGACCAGGCGTGAGCGATGGTTCACAGATATAGACTTAGATCTGGGCATGGTATTGGAGACTGGCGGTGAGGGGTGGCCGAGATTTGGCTCAGAGTCGGCGCCATCTGTGGATGCGACTACCGAGGCTATGGACATGGGAGAATGAGGACAAAGAAGCAGCAGCAAGGTATCGCTTGCAGTCCTTGCTGTGACACGAGCTCAAGCTGCGTACATGTTGATGACACAAGGTTGCACATGAGATATATACTCAAACTATACAAAGCGAATGATAAGACAGGGGAGAACGTCCACTCTCCGACCTCTTATTTTAACGATACAATAGTGCTTTACATATTGTAGCATGGTTGATCAGCGACTAAGGACTTGGTCACTGCAAAAATAGATCATTTGCTAATAGTCAAGGCCTCAGACAATGACGTCAAATCTTTATGTCCGTTGTGCCGGAGCTCCACCTTCACGAGCTACAGGGAGTAACGGGTATCTCAGAATCCTCTTCCACTCATCCTTTATGCGTCCTACTTGATGGAAAAAAATCACATCTGCAACTTCGAGTGATAGTAACGATCGTCCTGCTGGAGCTTTCATCTGACACCTTAGCTAGAGAGTTGCGCAACATACCCATCACACATATCTGTTCATCCAGCGACCGCGACCAGAAGATCACATCAACCATCTCATCCCCCATTCTTGCATAATAGACTTATCAGATACGTGAACAGCATACTACATCCAGCCGCCAACATGCTAGACCACCTCAAAGAAACCCTGCACACCCTAAAACACAAAAATGACTACCAACTCCAAGCCCCCGTCTCCGGCACGGGTAGTCAAAGCCTCGCTCTTCACGCATCTAAACATCCCGACTCGAACAAACAACCCAATCCTCAACTCCTTGCCATAACCCAAAAATGCATCGACGTCTACCTCGCTTCCAGCCAACCAAATGGCGAGATAGGCGGGATAGGGTACTGGCAAACCGCAAACGGCTACACAGCCATAGCCCTACACGAGCACTATTCCGGGAGCACCGCGAACACGCAACTGCTTGTTCGGCGATTGGAGACGGTGGCTTCGCATCATGCGGACTTGATAAACGAGTTCAACGACGACACGTTATGGTGGGGAAACTGCGTGCTTGATGTCTATCAGATCGATCGACGAGCAGAGCTTGTCGGCGCGGCGGCGAAATTGCAGCGGCATGTGAGCAAGTCTGTGGTTCCGAGGGGGGCTTATCGTGTTGGCGATATGGATATGGAGGGCGCAGTCATGTGGACTACGAGGGGTGGAGAAGAGCAAGTCAATTCCATCACTACTGCTTTATACGCCGAGGTTTGCGGCAGACTTGCAGGTCTGGCCCAGGAATCCCCGCAGCGGAGAGAATGGTTGATGGAAGCTGAGAATTCTTTGACCTGGGTTCTGAGGTGTAGGTATAGAGAACATGAGGCGCTGGTCCTCGATACCATAAAGTTGAAGTCAAAGGAGTGTGTGGATTGGAGTTTCACTTACACGACTGGTCAGGCCATCTCGGCTTGTGTGGCGCTTTTCGACGCCCTGAGTATGCCGCATACGCAGACTAAACAGCGAGATGGAAACGAGTATCGCTCATCGAAAAGCCCGCAGCAGTATCTAGAGCTCGCCTGCGACATGGCGAAAAAGAGCATGTGTCGCTCAGGCTGGGTAGAGCAAAACGGTGTGCTGACCGAACACGGTGCCTACGGCAAAGGAAACCACGAAGCCTGGAAAAACGACGATGCCGTGGGTTTCAAATCCGTCCTCGTCAGGGGATTGGCGAAATTGTATCGTGTGCTTGCGATGGATAACAGAAAGGAAAATACCGAACTCAAAGAGGAGATTGGAAGTTTTATCGAAACTCAATTCGCTGCTTTGCAGCAGAGAAACACAAACGGTAATGGCCAGTATGGTCCCTGGTGGAATGGACCAATGGAGATGCCGACTAGTCATAGTCAAATGGCTGTTTTGGATGTCATGGCTGCTATTCATCTTGTCAGAGGGTAGAGGCTTTCGGGCTCTTGATCGCTTTATCGTTTTCTTTAGGTGACTGAGTCTGGTATGGCGAGGGCTGTACGCCTTTTCCGCAAAACACCATGGCCGAGATCTCTTCCTAGAAACTGCTCCTTTATCTCCTGATTCAGTAGTAAAGATGTATCAATAGAGAAAGGATACTCGTGATCTACAGAGCTGCTGCACGTACTCTTGTTGACTCCAAAACAACTCGACAACTCCTACTATGATCCATACCACAGCCTCCAATCATATTCAGGAACCCCCTTTTCAAACTTAACCTCGACTCAAGGGAAAACAATAAGCCCGAGATCGTTGATATCAACAACATCAGCTGCCCACGGCCAAAACGTCAAAAGCGGTGCGTAAAACGGCGGCTCGAAATCGGTCAACGATCCTCGATCCGAGTCGAAAAAGATAAACAAAGATGACAACTGGAGATGCTCTGATCGGAATGATGGGAGGCGAGAGCAAACGTCAACGATGCGGGAATCGATCGATACGAGGATTTGCGTTGTGCAGAATGGCATTGACCATGACCATGACCATGCGGCGACGCCGTTCGCCACTTCTGCGCTGAAGAAGAAGAAAGAAGAAGAAGAAGAAAAAAGAAAGAAGAAAAGGGCAAAGTGGGTTGTGCAAAAGAAGGTATGTATGTTCACTGAGTACTCTAGTCGTCGAGGAGGTGAATGGATAAAAGTAAAAGTAGAAAAGTAAAGACCAAAATGGCGTCGAGGAAAGCAAAACAGGCAAAGCAAGATGAGTAGGCATAGCCGAGGAAAAGCGAAGGAAACGAGGGAAACGAGGGAGATAGGGAAACAAGGGAAAGAGTTCGAGATGAATGTCAAGGTAGGCAAGGAGGCAGATTCTAGAACACGAACGAGGGCGGGCAGGTAGACAGACAGGTAGAACGCTCGCTTACTTGGTCTGTCCATCCATCTTATCAGCTCTTCTCCTCGGAATGACGATTGTACTTGTCCTTGTACTTTCTACAATGATCCGATACATTCATACATGCTTATAGGTAAGCGCCTGATCGATACGCAAAGCAACGAACGGAAACGAGTGTACTGTGAGCGCGACAAAAATTCTAGCGTACGCGTATTATTAGAAGCAAGAATGGTCGAGTACTGTGACAATAGCGATCATCATAAGAGCATTATTGTGCCCATGAAATACAAGAAACAAAGACTCAATCATTCTTGCAATGTTGAAAAATCGCAGCGAGGTATCTCGATACAAGTACACATGATGTGCGGCAAGATAACGAATGACCGCGTGGAAAAAACGCCATGAGAGCGATTTGACTGATGATGATTTGAAAGGGAAAAAAGGAAAATCCACAGACCAAAAATTGCATTCCCAGAATGTACAAGATTTGGCTGCTTCTGCTTGCTTTGGTTTAGTTTTTTGTTGCTTTCTTGTGTGCTTTGAGATTAATTTGGTAGCCATGTTCCCCCCATCCCCCCATAAAAGTCCCATCCAACCAATCACTTGTGTCGTGTTTGTTCAAAGGTCCGGCCTGATACTGTACTGACCAGGCGTCTCAACCAATCCACTCCTCCTAGGAAATCCATCATCCTTCCTTTGATTGATAGCTGCACTAAATGCCAGCTTTTGTGACTGAGGCCGACCCAATCAACGCCCATGCATACATGCCCAATAGACACTCCGATAGACACTAAAGATTTGGTAGAAAAAGGAAAAAAGTATAACAACAAGAAAAGGACGCGATAGACGTCGGCAAAATAGCGATTGAAGCTGCGGCAAAGATAAAGCTCGGGTATAACAAGAAGTAAAATAGACTGAGACAGCGCAAGGAAACATGCCATTCTTTCGTAGCAGACCGGATGTCTGCTCCCAACTCTTTTCGATTCGTGCTCGAGGTCGTCTCGAGCGAGGACCAGCTCAGTTCATGTGACGCAATGACTTCATCATTCACAGACTGGAAGGGTCAATGGTGCCACCGTAATGCACAAAAGAGTTGAGATCAATCTCGTCAGCATTGTGGTGGTGACCACCGGCCTGAAGAGACGGGCTCTGGTAGATGGCATTGTCATGAGGGCTTGTGAACTGGTTCGAGTCGTGCATCTGGGCAGGCGAGTGGTACATTTGATTGTCCTGGTACATTATCGACTTGTTGTCCTCTGGCGTTTGGTAGAGGCTTTGTCCGTTGTCACCGTGTGGCATTTGCGTCGGGGATTGGAAGGCGATTCCAGAATCCTGATGCAAGTTTTGCTGGTGGGCTGGGTGAGGTGACGATGTGTAGTGCTGGTCTTGCGAACGGAAAGGCAGATTCATCTTCATGTTTGCAGGAGCAGGAGAGGTGAAGTCAAAGTTCTCGTCAGGCAGTCCTGGACTGTGGAATGGCATGCCAAATGACTTGGCGTACATATCCGACGAAAGGCAGAGCGCGTCTTCGTTGAGATGTTGCTCGCCTGGTGTGCTGAAGATGTCCTCGGATTGGTTGCGGCCGAGAGCGTTAAGAGGCGGTGACTGGTCAGCAATGACTGGGTCACCGTGGCTCATGACGGACACGGGTGTGTTGCTGGTACCAATCATGGCGGCTTGGTCGACAGACAGGAAAGAACTCGAGTATGGTGTGCCAAAGTTGGTGGGGTGCATCATATCGCTAGTCTGGCCGGGATTGTAAAAACCAGGGGTGCCAAATTCACTAGGTGAGTTGAGAGTCGTGGCAGACATGGGTCCACCGAACTGTCTAAAGTCCATGCCGTAGCCAGCAGATGTGTCAATGCTAAGATTTGGTCCCATTGGGCCACCAGGGAAGTTACCATGGTGCTGAGGAATGGGGGCAAAGAGATTGTGGTCAGTCAACGGCTGGGTTGGCGCGGCTTGCTCGTGCTGAATGAGGAAGGATGGCATTGGGTTACTGCGGAACATGGAAAAGTCAATGGCTGCAGGGACAGAGCGACTGCGTTGTCTCTTGTGACCACGAGGGGCGGGTGGGCCCATCAGTCCGAGACCGGTGTCCTGGAACTGGATCGCTGAGTGCGGATGCACCATGTGGTTGGGCTGACTTGCTGGCCTGAATGGAGTGACGGGAGCGGAAGTCGGGGCGAATGCAGAAGGGTCGTGCAGGTTGTGACGGTTCTGGAAAGCTTCCAGAGAGACAAGCTTAGCCAATTGTCCGCTAAGCGCCTTTGAAGGACCACCAAGATGGTGGACCATCATTGAGCTTGCCTGTTGGTCTTCGGTGAAATCACCACACTCGTAGAAACCGCCACTGCCAGAGCTGTCCATGTAAAACTTTGGTGGCCTGATGAGTTCAACCACGAGCGAACCCATACGCTGAGATGCACCTTCGGCAGCAGTGGTGACCTCTCCCTGAACCAGGTTGATGTTCTTGATCCAAGCAAAAGGATACTCGATCTTGTAGCCAGCCGAGTCATTGTTGATGTAGTAAGTGACACACGCCTTTTCAGGAGAGTAGAAGATGATCAGATCCATCTGGCTCTGACCAACTCTGCGCCACGAACCGATAGAAAGGGAACGACATGCAAAATGTTGAATGACTATGTCAAGTCAGCCAGTGGCATCCGTGACTGAAAGTAAATCTACTCACCAACTTTGCCAGTGCCTTGGTCGGTGTTGAGGCTCATGTTACCCGAGCCGTAAGAATAACCAGCTCCGTTCGGGCCGAGCATACCGGGGAAGAAGGACCCCTTGCCTGACTCCATGGCCTGCATGGCAAGATGTCTACGCATCGACTCGGGAATGCTCTCGCAATCCTCGCCATTCTCGATACTCTTCCTTGCAATGTTCTTAATCTTTGCTCGTCTAGATTGTGGTTAGCGTGTGAAGCGGCAGTCGGACTCGTCATTGCATACCTGTTTTGGAACCAGATCTGTACCGATCTCTCGGTCATGTTGATCTGCTCGGCAATTCGCTCTCTGGTGAGGGCGGTGGGCGTAGGGTTCTTGTTGAATTCATGTTCCAATGTGATGAGCTGATCTTGAGTCGCTCTTTGTCTCTTTTGGTTTTTTTGTTGTTGTGTAAGGGTGCTCTTCCTTGGAGGCCTTCGTGATGAAGAGGCACCTCCTGTGAGGGGAGTACCGGGCGAGGGAGTGCCCATCTCGGTAGGAGAGTCCATGCTGAGTAGCTCCGAATTGCTTGTGGGAGTCGTCAAATCCATGGCGGTGAGGCTGGTGTGACGGACAGCCAGGCGAGGGTGTCGGTGTGTAGAGGGGTAGTGTGATGTTGTGTGTGTGTGTGCTCTTTGAAAGGTGGTTGTGAGATGGCAATTATTAGTAGTCGTCGAGATTTACAGGTACTCAAAGACCATCAGCTGTGTAGAGGTGGGTGAGCTGAAATGCAGGCCGAGGCTGTGTTATATTGAAGGTATGTGGTGGTGAAAGTGCTTGTCTATGCAGCGAACCCGTCTTCCAATGGTGTAATGGATTGAGTCAAAGACCCAAAGGCTGTAAGACGAGGAAGTGAATCGGCAAAGGAAAGATAAGGTATGGCTGTCGGAAAGGAACGACTGCCGGACTGGCCAAATGCAGTGATAATGAAGAAAAGGAGTGTTAGCGAACAACCACGACCAAAAGGAGCGATAGGCGGTGTTCAAGCGGTGAAACGAATGAAAATAGAGAAACAGGGTGGAACAATGGCGGGCAAGCAGGCAATAATGTGTTGGTAAAGGTGAAGATGGACGAGAGGCCGACAAGATTCGAAACATGCCCCTTGACCTTGAGCGAGGGAGCCCGGGAAGCAAGCGACGAACCACAGCGCTTCAAGAATCAGGGCTCGACGGTTGACGCACGCACTGGCACCGCACCCTCTCCTCGGACCAGTGACCAGTGGCCAGTCCCACACAATGCTCACGCTAAACCAAACACGGCACCAGCATACTCCTGCCCACTGCGCGCACACTGGCATTGTTACCTTGTTCGCGAATCGATACGCAAATCGCCTGACGCCTACGCCGCTGCGAGTCTACCGTCCGCCCCCATCGCCTGGCCTTGCCCTCACGTTTTGTTCACGTTGAAGCTGCGATATGCTCTGCTTCTACAAATCTCGCCAACGTGCCTTTCGTCATTTACTCTATCGTGCTATCTAAGGTATCAAGAGAGAAAACGGACGAATCGGGGCGGTCAACGACCAAGTGCTTCACTAGCTATACACTACGCGGGACCGTCATCTTTTCTCCATCATCGACTTACGCCGTATTCTGGCCCTATGCATAGGCACGGCACTGGGCCGCTCACCCGACTGACTCTTTCCATACGGGCACCTCGCAGCACTGGACCCGTGTCGTGCGTGCATGTCGTGTCTCCTGACTGACGGATTTGGCACTTGTTCAACAAACAAACATTCAAAAACAGCATGTTTACATCTCCATAAACGTTTAGCTCCAACGTGCCAGCAGCGAAACACCAAGCCTCCGCCATCACGATGCTCCATCGCACTGCAGAACGGTTACGCTGACACCGCCATCGTCCATCGCCCATCGTACTGGGCCTACACGCCCTCAGCCGCATATCCTGCACGACCGGAGACTTTCTCTGTTTTTTCCGACGTCAGGCCTGTGGTGCCTGCAGGAACAGCTTCGCACTTTAGGTCACCTTCCAACCTAATTCGTCCACTAAGCGCTCCTTGGCCCCTGACCCCTGTAGCTCATGGCTCGGCAGGCTTGCGAAAAGGATATGCACGGACGGGATACGCAGGAACACCCGTCCTGCGTGAGCCGCTAACGTTTGACCCACAAAGCTCGAGACCGAAAAAGGACAAGGGGCTGCTTTAGCGCACGCGGTGCAAGACCCTCAGCCTCGGCATTTTTGTACTCAGACGAGATCAAGAGATCTTCCGACCATCCCCAGACCTGATTATAGAAACCTGGCTTGTGACGGCATGATAATGAAAAATTGCCATGGCTGGAGAGCTGAATGCAGAAGTATAGCAAGACGGGATTTTGCAGACCATCCATGTATGAACAAAGAGTGGTCGCATGTAAGACAAGCCTCTATATAGCTTTGATCCACCATCTACGCCGCTCCAGAAATACTCCGTCGCGCCGACCACCGGATACAATATGTACCAGACAGAGTCGACTGGCTGCTGATGATCGCCGATATTGAATCAGCAAGTATGACCGACACAGAACTGCCTGACACAGCTGACGACGCCTCTTTTGAACTCTGGTCCGAGATTCAATGAAGGAGTCTTGACTCCCAGGATGCGAAACGCAAACCAACAAATCTACTTCTCAATGATCAAGGCGACGCTAGAATATTCTTGACATGTTCTCTGTCTGTCATATTCCATCTCGATCGTGGCAGTCTCTCGTCATGGATGCATTGCGCCTTGTGCCCTTGCGCAGCCCCGGTAATGACGAAGGAGCATGGGCGGATCCGCATGTCACGATAGCGGTATGACTCCAGACAGAGACGTGGTCGGCATGGTCTTGTCGCCCGAGTCCGACGATGCTAACAAGAGGTTGCCTGAAGCTTCTTCGGCTGTATTATGTATTCACGGCTTTAAGGGCGGGTTGTGTTACCATAATAGTTTTGTTGGCCCCTCATGCTTACGCGCATCGGATCATAGAGGTATATCTGAACCATTTACCGTACATCTGTCCTCTACGATAGTATTCCGCACGAAAGATGTCAGAGGCGCATGTCCCATGCTCAACAGGCTTCTGGACGTGTATCAGCCGCAGGCTCTAGGTGGATCGATCTTGTTTTCAAAAGCCTCTGAGCGTTGACAGTAAACGAGGGGGCGATGAGACGACGATTGGAACGCTTCCAAAAGTCAACATGGAAGACCGAGGTAAGCTTAAGTTGATATCTGCTGCTAGGATATCCGGCAGAGATCTGGCGAGCAAGTAGAATGGCAGGCTTTGTAATTGCATGATGTCAGCTAGGGGCTTATTGACAAGGGCTGTTTAGTATCGAGCCAGAAGCACACGGTAATCGTCTAGGTGGCTGGAGCAAAGATCTGCCTTGCCCTCTAACAGTGATTCAGGCAAGATATACACTTGACAGAGTTGCATTTAGCCATCCATACTCGCGTGAATAGTCCCTCGCCATGAGCTTTCAAGCTGTTGAGGCTACTAACTTGGCTCGTCGCTGTCATTGGCTAATCAAGTGGTCTGTATTTGCAGACTACCACAGGCCGTCAGCAAGTACTAGACCACTCTTCGCACACGCTCAACAACGGGCACATGTTCGCGTTTTGTGATAATAGACACCCGCAGAGTCTGGCTGAAAGATAAGGTAGGGTCAGGGCGGCGTGGTGAGTTGCGGTGGGGTTGCGGAGATGGCCGTTGCCAAGGCTGGGTCGCGAGGTCGCGCGTGGCTCGCGTCCGATCAATTAATGACGCGCCTCACGTCTTCCATCCGGAGAGCGTGTTTCTGCTCGGCTTACCTCACCACGCTGTCAACACAAGTTGCCAAACAAATCGACTAGGATGCCTGGTGTCATCAAAGAAATGCCGGCGTCTAAGATGACTAACAAGAGATTGCTCAAAGATGCACTTGCCTCGCACCAAAACATACAACAGACCAGCCCGTCAAAACGGAGAAAGCTCAATGGCGCTACGACAGCCAACAGCTTCAAGAAGCCTGGACAGCATGGCCTTGGGTCTAGTCAACCCAAGAGTCAATTTGAGGAAGAAGTGCTGGAGAAGTTTACACAGGATATCAGTGGGCTGAAGCAGCACAACGCGGAGAAAGATCAGAAATGGGCACGGCCTGTCCTCGACGATTTCAATGACAAAACGGATAGTCTCTGTTTTCAACAGATCGAAGTAGAGGAAGGCACATTGCACGGTGGCAAGACGGCTGTCAAGCTCTTTGGTGTGACAGAGACTGGCCACTCGGTGCTTCTACACGTCACTGATTTCATGCATTATCTCTATGTTGCTGCTCCTGTGACATTCACCAGAAATGACTGTGATCCATTCAAAGCACACCTCGAAACCCATCTCGCCCAACATCAACCTGCAATCCATTCCGTGCAGATGGTTCTGAGAGAGAACCTTTACGGCTTCCAGGGCAACCAGAAGAGTCCTTATCTCAAAATCACTGTAACAGACCCAAAATTCATCAACAAGCTCAGGACGACTATCGAGAGTGGCAGTGCTAATTACAAAGGCTTGTGGAAGGGTGCGGATGGCGGAATCCTCACCTTTGATAGCATTCAATATGTGCTCCGCTTCATGATTGACACCAAGATTTCTGGCATGTCCTGGGTGGAAGTCTCCCCGGCCAAGTACACCTTGGTTCCGCAGCGGGACCGCCATTCAAACTGCCAGATCGAAGCATACTGTCACTACCGCGACCTTATTGCACATCCCGCAGAAGGCGAGTGGGCTAAGATGGCACCCTTGCGCGTTCTGTCCTTCGATATTGAGTGCGCTGGTAGAAAGGGTATTTTCCCAGAAGCCAACATGGACCCCGTCATTCAGATCGCGAACGTCGTCACCAAATATGGAGATGATAAACCTTTTATCCGAAACGTCTTCTGCATGGATACCTGCAGTCTGATTGTCAATACCCAGGTGCTCGAATTTGAAAAGGAGGAAAAGATGCTGATGGCCTGGAGAGATTTTCTAGAGGAGGTCGATCCAGATGTCATCATCGGTTACAACATTTCCAACTTCGATTTTCCATACCTGCTAGACAGAGCGAAACATCTAAAGGTTGGCAAGTTTCCATTCTGGACGAGACTGAAGAACGTGCAATCTGCTGCCAAGGATACAAACTTCTCCAGCAAGCAGATGGGCAACCGAGATACCAAGGCCACAAATACCAATGGCCGTCTGCAGTTGGATCTACTTCAACTCGTTCAACGAGATCATCAACTTCGAAGTTACACTCTCAATTCTGTGTGTGCACACTTCCTCAACGAACAGAAAGAGGATGTACACCACACCATGATTACTGAACTCTACAACGGAACGCCCGAATCGAGACGAAGATTGGCTGTCTACTGCCTGAAAGATGCCTACTTGCCCCAACGCTTGATGGACAAACTAATGTGTCTAGTCAATTACACCGAGATGGCCAGAGTCACGGGTGTTCCCTTCAACTACCTCCTTTCCAGGGGACAGCAAGTCAAGTTCATCAGTCAGCTCTTCCGAAAAGCTTTGGAACAGCAGTTGGTCATTCCCAATCTACGAACAGACGCTTCCGATGAGCAGTACGAAGGTGCCACTGTTATTGAGCCAACTCGAGGCTACTATGATGTCCCTGTCGCAACTCTCGATTTTGCCTCGCTCTATCCCTCCATCATTCAAGCTCACAACCTATGCTATACGACCTTGTTGAACAAGAACGCTGTCGAGAAGCTCGGCTTTGAAAAGGACAAGGACTACATTGTTACACCGAATGGAGACTTGTTTGCCACGGCCAATGTACGGAAAGGCTTGTTGTCGCAGATCTTGGAAGAATTGCTAGGCGCCAGAAAGCGAGCAAAGAAGGAGCTTGCGGTCGAGACTGATGTCTTCAAGAAGGCCGTGCTGAATGGTAGACAGCTCGCTTTGAAGATCAGTGCAAACTCCGTATACGGAATCACCGGTGCTACTGTTGGCAAGCTTCCGTGTCTTGCCATTGCCTCGAGTACCACTTCCTACGGTCGTCAGATGATTGAAAAGACCAGGGACGAGGTTCAGAATAAGTACACCATTGCCAATGGATACAGCCACGATGCTCAAGTCATCTATGGTGATACTGATTCCGTCATGGTGAAGTTTGGCCCTCAAGACCTCGCGACAGCCATGAAACTTGGTGAGGAGGCTGCAGAATACGTCTCATCAAAGTTCATCAAGCCCATCAAGCTTGAGTTCGAAAAGGTTTACTTTCCCTATCTTTTGATCAACAAGAAGCGTTACGCCGGCCTTTACTGGACCAATACGGAAAAGTTCGACAAGATGGACAGTAAGGGTATCGAGACTGTGCGAAGAGATAATTGTCGCATGGTCCAGACAGTCATTGAGACCAGTCTACGCATGTTGCTCATCAATCGTGATGTCCAGGGTGCTCAAGAGTGAGTCCTCTTGGTGTATCTCTATCATTTACAAGCTAACGTTGGACCAGCTACGTCAAGGAGACCATTTCAGACTTACTACAAAACAAGGTCGACATGTCGAAGCTTGTCATTACCAAAGCACTCACCAAGAACGACTACGCTGCCAAACAAGCACACGTCGAGCTCGCCGAACGCATGAAGAAGCGTGATGCCGGTTCTGCGCCTGCCCTTGGTGACCGTGTAGCATACGTGATGATCAAAGGTGCGGCGGGTGCCAAGAACTACGAGAAATCCGAAGACCCCATCTTTGTGCTTGAAAACAATATCCCGATCGACACAAAATACTACCTCGACAATCAATTGGCCAAGCCGCTGGGCCGTATCTTCGAACCTATCCTGGGCGAGAAGAAGGCCGCTCAGCTTCTGACCGGCGAACACACCCGCAGCATCCAGGTCGCCGCTCCCACAATGGGCGGACTGATGAAATTCGCCAAGAAGACCGAGACCTGCATGGCCTGCAAGAAACCACTCACCCTGGCTTCGGAGAAAGGCGGTGCCGTCTGCGAAAACGACCGACACAGATTCGGCGAGCTGTACCAAAAATCACTAGGTAAAGTCGCCGAGATGGAAGTCCGATTCGCCAGACTGTGGACGCAATGTCAACGTTGCCAGGGCAGCATGCACAACGAGGTCATTTGCTCCAGCAGGGATTGCCCTATCTTCTACATGCGCATGAAGGCCAAGAAGGACGTCGAGGATTCGGGCAAGGAACTCGTTCGTTTCGATAGGGATGGTACGCTATGGTAGTCGATATACCTGTACTTTGCATTACCTGTACTTTGCAGTATGAAGCAGTCCTCTTGTTTTCAACTAGGCGTTAAAAGAGTGAGGTTGAGGGTTCAACATTTTTCCTGGGTATTTGGTTGCGAGGTATGATTACATAGGGTATGGTACGGTAGGATAATGGCGCAGCGCATCCTCCTTTAGCACCAGCATGAAATCTTCGAGTATATACTTTATCCATACTCCCCCTGTTTTCTTCCTGTTGAGGTGTCAGTGCCCTACGGGCGGCATGATTCTGATTCGGATCCACGCGGCTGAGTAGGTAAGGTACCTCAGGTGAGTATGATCAGCTGCGAGTAAGGTAGAGCCAAAAGCGTACAAGGCGACCCAGGCCGTGGCTGACATGAGGAAGGACATGCATTTTCCTCCACCTCCACCACAAGCATTTCTTTTCTTGTTCGACGGGGTCGTGGGAAGGTGGGTTATGTGGTTTGAGTGCTCGGTCTCTGTCGACAAGGAAGGTTAAGAAGGGTGAAAGAAGGGAGAGGGGTTTGGACTCTAGACAAGAAGTGATCAGATAGCAGATCGATGATGATGTGGGTTTTTGGTAGAATCGTGTCGTGTTTATCTTCAAGTTACATTACTTACCTAGGTATAGTCGAGTCGACTGTGTCGACCATTATATCACATTCACATTTTACAAACAACCCGAACAGACGGTTGGTCACAAGCCAATCGGACCGGGTCAGGTATGATAGTTTTGCATTTCATCAACTACCTAGTGCCAGCAGATCTAGTCCTGCTAAAGAAGAAACAAGCGAGCGAACCCGAGAGTCGCAAAATGCAAGGAAAGGGGTATGCCTCCGCATGTGTCAACGCCACGAAATGCTGCCCTCCATGTCCGGTATTCATCGTCTCCACCCGAGTGGAGAGGAAAAGAGTGTCTGTCAGATGCACGCTACCACCATCCCATAATGCCTGCAATTTCATGACTTACGCCTCGATGCGTGTCAACAAGATTCCCTCCAATGCTTCATATAGACGACGCCCAAAGTCAACACCTGACGCCCTTTCAAGCCCAAGCCTGGGCCACAGTCATACGCCCAATCCCGACCGCGAAGCTCATACCTGACTAGGTGCGGGTGACGAAGACATCTTCACACTCCTCGTTCTGCGACTGCTTCAGATCAAGCACGTCCTTGCGAGTAATGAGATCGTTCGCTTCGTCCTGCGCCTGGACTGCCTTCAGCAAATCTTTGTGAGCCATGAGATCGTCCAGCTTGTCCTGTGTCTGCATATTGTCCAGCATGTCCTTGCGAGTGATGATGTCAGGCGTGTGAGTACGCACAGCTTCTTCGGTCAGGGCGACGCCGCCGTCAACTTCCATCTCATCACCAAGATGACCATCCATGCTGTCAGTACTGGAGCTCCTACTCAGATCCAGCCAGGGCGACAATAGACCAAGATCAGAGATGATTGAGCCATTTTGGGCAGAGCCAGAGTGCTCAGACGAGCAGGAGTATTGTTCGCATTCTCGTTCGTGGCGTGTGCGTGCTTCCTTGTCTTCGAAGTTGAGACGTGGCATTGGAGAAGTAGATGCGGTGGTTGGAGTGGGCAGACTCAGACTCGAACGCGACGAGTCTGAACGGGCGGGAGAGGAGTCTTTGTCGACGCTGCCGCTCACATGACGAATGGTACGCTGCTTGCCCATATTGGGGGTAGAGATGGTGCGCGAGGGTCTGGCATAGATGAGGGTGCTGCCTTGGCCATTGGTGTAATGAGCGCTGCCGAATCCGCCCTCCCAATTCACCTTCCTCTCGTCGTCCTCTTCCGAAGAAGAGCCCGAATCTTCAGAGTAAGGAAAGGAGCTGGTAGTAGCAGTTGTGGAGCCTGTGGTTGGGGTTGTCTGATGCGTCGAAGGAGTGTTTGCGCCAGAGTCGAAGAAGCAGTGGGTGTTGATGGAGGGCAAGCTTCTCGGGCTGTCTGCATCAGACACTGTTCCAAAGACTGGTCTGCTGCCTGTCAGGCCGATGGTACGGGCAATCTGGGGTGACTTGATTGGAAGAATCTTGGTGTCGGTGACACTCAGGGGACGCAATTCATCTTCGTAGACGGCGTCGAATGAAGTAAAGCAGCGGTCGATGAGGTAAGGTCGACAGCGAGCACAGCACTTGAAGCGGCAGATACTGCGCGCAGGCAGTTTTGAAGGGGAATTCTTCAGTGGTGTGACATTGCGAGAAGCGAGAGGAAGATCGCCATGTCCCGCTGTCTGGCTTGACTTGACGGCCTCAACCACAGCAGCCAGAGGCTGGAAGAAGGTTGGTCCATAGGGCTGTTGACCGCAAGGAATTGGAGTGAGAGGAGGCTCAGCTGCAATAATGTCAAGCAAGTGCTGCTTCTGACTTTTGAGAAGCTTGATCTGAGCAGGAGTGTAGCCTCCAGCCTCAGCTTGGGCAATGATGGAACGACTGAAGTCCATGGCTTGAAGCTCTTCCGTAAGAGTACGTGCCATGATCTGGCTTGGGATCTTGATTGACTCCATAACGCTGTCGACAGGCAGTGCGGGGTGCTCATACGAGTAGTCCTGACTGCACTTGTAGAGCCATCCGAATGGGGATGGATGCTGGCAGAGATCACAACTGAAAGGTCCGTAAAGACGATCCATGTCGACATGGGTGCAATTGGGCCTCGAGCTCTGGGTTGGCCGTCTTGGAAGCATGTTGCCTCCTGCCTGCATTGTGCTATTAGCAAACTGTCTTGAAGGCATTGGTGAAGTTGTGGAAAGGAGGAGCGTTGACGACAAAGACCGGTCTTTCTCTATGAATCAATCACACTACTCGTGTTTCTTCTTGCTATGTTTTGTGCTCCGAAGGTTGTGGTAATTTGTGGTGATGCTGTAATGATAGACGTGATGGATGAAGATTAGTCACGTTGGGTCACGTACCTGATGGATAACACTCATGGTGCAAGCGAATGATGGTGGTCAAGAGACTCTACTGCTGGCTTGAGTTTGTGTCAGAGAGTGTATTCAAATAATGAGGTTGCAGCAGAGAAGCGCAAGAGTTGTACTTTTAAAGTCAAGTAAAATGTCGGCGTGAATAATCGCTCATGTGTGTATTGTCCACACGATGATGGTCGCCGTGATGGTGCTGCGCTCTTTCCTGTCCCAGACTTCACGCCGTCGTCACTTCAGCTGTGCACATCGACTTTGCTCTCTATCACCGGGTGCTGGGTTTTATCCTCGTTCGACATTGAACGTCTCATCAGATTTTCTGGTCAGCGAGATATCGTGTCTAGCTCCAATTCTTGTGGTCTGTCACTCAAGCATTTTCTTGCACATTCATATCAACAAAAAGAATCAATACTACAGCAGAAGATTGACATATCAGCGACAAGCCCTTAATTTACCGTCTTGTTACTCTTTTGTTCTTCATCTGCTTGGTGACGGCTAATAGAACAACAGAATGAGGTTGTCTATTTCAGTGGAAATTCTGACTGATACGGATCTTGTATTGCGCAACTTTCTTTTCCACATGTATCAACGAACTTAGTAGCTCTAGGAGATGGCTTTGTCAATCATGGTGCTCGCACGTTCCGCAGAAAGTGCTCGATGCATTCCGTGGCCATGGCTTATCGATTGACATCCATCGCTGTGATGAACAGCGATAAGAGATATATGGTTACAAGGTACAAGGGAAGTCATAACGTATGTCGTGACGAATTCTGAATTCTGAATTCTGAACAGAATGTTGTGAGTGCTGAGGATCGTCGTTACAAGACTATCTTATCAAGGTACGAGTAGATGAGCTCGGTGCTGCTCCAATTGCCGTACTTCTCGGCATGCTTTACCTTTTACCCCGCAACGAGCGACAACAAACAGTCGGCGTCTGCGGTGTCAGGAAAGACCCTAACCTCGCACCTCGGTGAGGTCAAGCTCGGCATCGCGTATCGCCGCTTTCCAGCCCGAGCTGTATCTCAGACGGGCGACGACCGGCCTTTCGTCAGATCATTGCGCGAAATCTCATTCACTCTGTGTGTGAGACCGGCCCGCAACTTCTCGCTATCACTTTCTTTCTTCACACAGATCATTGCGATTATTCGCTGAAAGAGAAGCACTTGTCGCAATCATGTCGCAAGTCAAGTTCGACGTCAAGGAGACGATTCGGCAGCAGACGGGCAAGGAGGGCCTCGCGCATGAGGTTGGCAATGCCCTCACTCGTGGCGCAGGTCCAGGAGGCTATCTAGCTGTACGTTGAAGGATGTAAATGATAAACGTGTCGAGAATGCGCTGCTAACAAGATCATGGACAGGCTTACCTGAAGCAATTGCAATCGAACCCTCTCCGCACAAAGATGCTCACTTCTGGCTCCCTATCCGCTCTGCAAGAAGTCCTCGCGTCATGGATCGCAAAGGACAGGAATAAGAATGGGCACTACTTCACCGCACGCGTTCCGAAGATGGCCGTGTATGGCGCCTTTATCAGCGCTCCCTTGGGCCACGTCCTCATCAACATCCTGCAGCGCCTGTTCGCCGGCCGAACCAGCTTGAAGGCCAAGATTCTCCAGATTCTTGTCAGCAACTTGGTGGTATGTCTATGACCGTCCCGCTACCTTTTCGCGCAACCGCCTAGCTAATGCTGTCCCGTCCAGATTGCACCCATCCAAAACACCGTTTACCTGACCGCCATGGCCATCATCGCAGGTGCTCGCACCTTCCACCAAGTCCGTGCCACGGTTCGCGCCGGTCTCATGCCCGTCATGAAGGTCTCTTGGGCCACCTCTCCCATCTCTCTTGCGTTTGCCCAGAAGTTCTTGCCTCAGGAGACCTGGGTACCATTCTTCAACGTCATTGCCTTTATCATCGGCACATACATCAACGCACACACCAAGAAGAAGAGACTCGCAGCGCTGAGGAAGAAGCACTACGGTGACGGCGGCAGGGGTGACGGCCGACCAGGCGACTTCAACGACAGGCGTCCGGGATACTAGGAACCTAAGCCTTCTGCGTATGACGCACATGGGGAGGACAAGAACATCTTTTTCCGACGAGCAAGATACCATTAGTGGATATCTTGATTGGTTTGAAGACCGGAGGCATCGATGATGCAGTGAAGTGACAGGATGCGTGAGGTGGTCTCTATTGTATTGACGTAATGTGGTTCAGGAGTTTTATGCACATATCCAATGCCTGTTGTGTCTCGGGCTATTTTCAATCATCTTCTACGCCTGTGTCGTTTCGCCTCTTGCAGCTTGGTCAAAATTCTCGATGATGTTGCATTCACGCATGTCACGTCCCAAGTCCGGTGTGCGCGTGGGTTCGAATGTGGCAACATAAGGTATATTGTCGAATTCGCAATTCAAGTTCAGTAGTACAGATGCGATGCAGCAGGCCAAACTCTCCTTTGTATCTTATATCCCGTGATCAGAGCTCATCTCATCTAGATATGCATTGTCAGCCTCCACTCGAGTAAGAAGGGACCAATGAGGCAGATAGGTATCATGACGTATATAGCCCTGATGACTTCCTACACAAGGCAAAAGCCATTTCGAGATTCAAATAAAAGGATCAGAGATCAAGAAAAGAGAGAGCAGGAGAAAGAATAGATGTAAATGTTATTCTAGATTATGAATAGATGTAGATATTATTCTAGACTCTTTCATTCTCGTACATATATTCCAGTAAAAGGGCCAACAATTGGATGGAAGGCAGCAGAACGAGGACTGTGCAAGCAGCAAGCAACAACAATAACAACGATAATAATAACAACAACAATAATAATAAGAACAACAATAATAATAATAAAAACAACGCCAAAACAACATCATCGCTAAAAACAACATCCAACACAACAACAACGTTGAAGCAACATAAAAAACGCTAAAAAGGTATAGAACGCCAAGACAAGTACAAACCACCAACACCAAAAGAGAGCAAAATCCAAGCTATACAAGGCGTGAAAATACAAAAATTTATTGTCGTACTCACGAAAGATTGACGAGGGGATCGTGATCGTGATCGTGATCGAACGTGTTCAGAAAGTGCCGTATTCACTTTCGTCCTCAAGAACACTCTCCATCAGACTCTGATTCTCGCCCATCGCGTCCTCTTCTTCCAGTCTCTGCATTGCGACTCTGCCCTGGAACCAGACAAAGACGACAATGGTGACGCCGATGACGAAGCCGCAGACGGCCAAAAAGACATTGACGGGGATGGGGTCGTTATGGAAAGTGTGTTTTGTCAGGGCGACGATGCCGACTTGAGCGAAGTTTACGACGCCGGAGAGGGCGATGATGGTGCCGTAGACGCGGCCGAAGGTTGCGAAGCCGAAGACTTTTGCTGCGTAATCCCTGGTTTGCCGGTTCTGTCAGTGATTTGGGATTCGGGGTTGAAGAACGAGGAAGTGGCACTTACGACATGGCGGAGTAGTAGAGTGGTCGAAGCAGGACGAAGAGGCTGACGTTGACATAGCCGGCCCAGAGGAATGGCAAAGAGCCAAACACGCCGATGGCCGTCACCAAGGCGGTGATGATGGCTAGGACACCGGTCATGCTGACGTTGTCGAGAAGCATGCCTAGGAAAGGAGTTGAGGCGACACCTCCGATAGGAAGTGCAATGTCGAAGAGATCCATTATCTTCTCCGCGCGAGACCTGCTGCCGAGCATGTACTCATATTGTGAATCGATAGTTGAAATGAAATAATTCTAGCGGAAATCGTTAGCATTGTGATTGGAAACTTCCTCTCTGTCTCCACCCGACTAGGAGTAAGGGGAGGGACACAACTCACCATTCTGACCATCTGTAAAACTGTAAGCAGGGTGATCAAGATGAACCAAGGACTCATCATTTGCTCGGCCGCCGTCTTGTTGTGCAAAACACCCCAAACACCACTCTTAGCCAGCTTCTTATCCTTCTTCTGAAGTTTCTTCTTCCTTGTGGTTTCATCTCCAACCAAATCTTCCAATTGACTCAGCTTGCGCTTTCGACGAACGGTCCTCAGTGAGCGGACACGCCAGACTTCACGGTCGTCAAGTTCGTCATCTGAACTATGGACGTCCGTGGCAGCATTCTGAGCACGCTCAATTTTGAATTCAAGCTGGGGCATGGTCTTGTAAGGTTCAGAGGGCAAAAAGGTAAGTTGAGCAGTCAGGATGGCTACTGGAATCACAGTATACCACCAGAAGAACTTTTCGGGAGTGAACGATCCTTCCGAAGCATCGTAAGCCAGCCTGTAGAACAGAAAGACTGCGGCACTCGCGTCAAAGGCACCAGTTATCAAAGCTGTAATGGTTCCTGAATACATGGGGAATGCATTCGCAATCTGAAAAGAGGGCACGAAGATGAATGTGCCTCCCAGAGCGAGGAAGAAGTTTCCAATGGTGTAGCCATCGAATTCGGGAATGGAAAAGGCATAGCTCATGCTCACGCTGCCCACGGCCAAGCACAGACATCCAATGATGTAGCAGAGTCTAGGACCGTATCGGTCGAGAAGCGTGCCCACAGGCAGAGCAGAGACGTTAGTGGTAGTGGATGCTAGACTGAAGAAGAAGTTCAATCGCAGGTCTTGCTCGTAACAGAGCTCTACATTGTTGGCTAGTTCCTCTGCAGAGCAGGAATCGTGATAGACGCCTTCGCGGACAAAGACTGGCTTGAGAGCAGCGAAACCGAAAACAATGCCAGATGCTACCCAGCAGGCGAGAGTGATGGTTGCGACTTGAGCTGTTGTTTATACACGAGTCAGCTATCTCGGCACCTTTGCATTCTTGACTCGGCGTTTTGAACGGCAGTGGCTTTTGACATAATAAGTTGGAAGGCGGAAATTATCCGAATTGAAACAGAAAATGGAAAGAGACGAACCTATTCTTTTGGTGATTGAGACATTGTAAGGTGTGATGCCGCCGTATTCCTCCTTGAACGTTATCTGAGGCTCGAGTGGCGGAAAGGCATCGTAACTCAAGACTCTATGGATCGATCTGGTCGAATGGACACTGCCGTACCATTGTTCATCGGAAGCTGGACCCTCGCGGTCCGCCACACGGTCAGTACCTTCCCATTCAGTAACATGCTGAGCCAGCGACATCCTTTTGTCGACGCGGGATGATCGGTTCAGGCTGTATGAAGATTTTGCGATAACTTCGCAGCCTTTTTACATCTGCTAGCTTATAGCTATGGTTTCTGATCTCCCGTGCCACCGGGGAGCCTTGGTTGTGAAGTGGCCCATGCTCTATGCCAACATTATTAATCTCCGCTTCATTCAAGGAGAGGCATTTTTGATCAGACGATATCAGACCCCGACTTCACCCAGCTTGCCTCGGATCAGATGCACGTTGACGTCCGCTCTCTAAATGCTTCTATGAGTACGCTGCGAGGCATTAAATTGAGCATTTTGTCAGGTCACCTTGCCACAGTTGCGGTGAGTTCTCCATGTGAAAAGTATATACAACAGAATCGTGAGGAAGAATGCCGTGTATTCTTATTGGACACGGCTCGATATCTGCTTCTATTCTGTTCGACCGATGCCCCCATATCAAACACTAAGACCGATACAGCGAACAGGCACATCATGCTCTCCCAGTCCCTGATAGACGAATGTAATGATAGAGGTCAATCTGATGTTATTACTCGCTGAGCAACTCTTTGATATCTTCAATTCTTTGCAACTTCTTCTCCTCGTCACTCATCATACCTAGTGAGCTCGCACTGCAAGTTGAGTCAGTATGGATTGATTGACACGAATCTGTCGAACGCGACTTACATGAACTTCTTCCTATCTTGGATCCTCAACATCTTCTCCTCGATGCTACGCTCAACCACAAACCTGACTACCTTGACAGGATCGGTTTGACCCATTCTGTGTACGCGGTCGATTGCTTGCGACTCGATTGCCCAACTCCACCATGGATCGAGCATGAAGACTTTGTTCGCACAGGTCAGGTTCAAACCCACACCTCCGGCCTTTAACGAAAGCAATAGTACACAGCCCTTAGGACGCTCAGCAAAGTCCTTGAGAATGACTGCGCGTTGTTTTTGATTGATAGAGCCGTCGAAACGAAGATAGGGAATCGAGTTGGAGCGAAGAACGGGTTCTAGGAGATCGAGGAAAGAAGTGAACTGAGAGAACACTACAGATTTCGACATGGGCTCATTGCGCTTGATGTGTTTGAGGTGAAGGAGAAGTGTAGATATCTTTGCAGAAGAGAGTTGATTGACGCGGCGCAGTGAGACCCTGGCCTTCGAGTTCGTAGGGGTGGACGTGCCGGAGACACTGTATAAGTCATCAATCTCACTCACTTTTGACTCGAAGGACAAAGATGCGGGAGGCGGGTCGGCGTCGTTGTCATCAATATGCCTGACCACCTCGAAGACATCACGCGCGTTGATGGGTTCCCGGCAATTGAAGCATCGTGCAATCTCTCCCTTGCCGGTCTCTTTCTCGATGTAGTCTAGCAGGCACTTTTTACAAGCGCTATGCCAGCATCCAGTGACGGCTTGCTCTTCCATAGGCTCCTCTAGACAGATTGGGCATTCACTGTTTGCTTCGTCTTGAATCTGTTTGAGAACGTGAGTGCCAAATCTACTGACATCTTGTTCTTCCTCATCAGCTTCAAATCGCTCGATCAGTGACTGAAGGTCCATGTCATCAGCGAGTCCATTGGCTATATCTGCCGCTGCGGCAGCGTCCTCTTCTTCGGCAACGATATTCTTGTTGCGCACTAAGATTGGGTGGCAGCAAGACTGTCGAAGACGTAGGATCTGCGCAAGCATGGTGGTGTATGACTTCATCAAAGTTCCAGCCGCAATATTGGCACTAAAAGTCCGTTTAGCACGAGCAAAGATGTGGTCATATAGTTCGCGCTCGGTCTTGGATAACTCAATCTTCTCCACGTCTATGGTACGCGGAGGTAGAGGGACAAGAGCCTCCCCAGATGGAGTCTTCATATCTTTGGTTCTGCGGAGTACAAGAGGCTCAAGCACAGTCTGAACCACGTCAAGAGCTCGGATGAAGTCTTTGCCTTCGAAAGGCACGGTGATGAACGTTTTCCAGAATGAAAAGTTACTCCATGGTTCGACGCGCAAGAACCTTACAAGACTGAAAAGGTCTTCCAGGCGATTGACGATGGGTGTGCCAGTCAAGACCCATCGATGCTCTGCACTGATTTCGTAGCAGGCTTTAGCCGTCTTTGACTGCCTGTTTTTGATCGAGTGTGCTTCATCGAGGATGAATCGGAAGTAATCCAAGGAGAAGAGTCCGCCGTGCGAACCTCTGTTACCGCCATTCGCAGCGACCTGATTGAACTCCGAGAGGACTGTGCCGTAACTGGTGATTATGACGTTCGGAGCAGAGGCAGCGTTTGCTTCGCAGCAAAGACTCTGCAGGTTGATGTTCTTCTCACTCCCATAGTAGACCAGAGTCTTGAGGGTACCTTCTTTTGATGCCTTTTCTGCTTCACTC
Organism: Delphinella strobiligena; assembly: GCA_009982845.1. Taxonomy (NCBI): domain Eukaryota; kingdom Fungi; phylum Ascomycota; class Dothideomycetes; order Dothideales; family Dothioraceae; genus Delphinella; species Delphinella strobiligena. The sequence continues at coordinate 601,583 of JAADKB010000010.1, forward strand.
TGCCATTGAGCGAGCAACGACATCGGCGCGACTACGAGAGTGGTGCAAGGAGCACGTTCAGTCTTGGAGGAATTCTTGTGCAGGCGGGGCAAGTCCATGGTCCGGCCGGGCGATTTTGAGCCTTGCAGTCCATACTCGGAGGTATGTGTGTGAATCAGACTGAGCATTTCAATAGTCTTGCCCAGACCCATCTCATCGGCCAAGATGCCTCCTAGACAGTTCTGTTCCTGAACAGGAAACTCGAGCGACAACTCACCAGAGTAAGGGTTGACATAGAAACTTGACTGACCCTCAACTTGTGGTAAATCTTGGTCTGAAGCATCTTTGGTTGGCCAGGTGTACTCTTCCCACAGCGGGTGCATCGACTGTTCTTTATGATTTGACTTTTGATCCTCCTCCTTACCGACGAGCCAGTGAAGAGCCTGCTTCTGGTATGTCCGAAGGTCCATTGTGAAAGTGTCAGCGGGCTGCATCTCTGGTGTATGAAAATCAAAGGACTGTGCTTTCTTGTATAGACTGTCGAGTTGGTCCTGCTCGAGCTCTTGTCCATCTTCGGCATCATCAGAGGGAGGCGAAGATGGCGGGTTATCTTGTGTCTTGGCCGTCTTTGAGGCCTTGTCGCTGCTCTTCTCGTATTGCTCGGCAATCTCGGCGGCCTGCAATATACCTTGTCGCTTGTGCTTTTCCGTGGTGGCGTTTGCGCGTGATGGTTGTAAATCGATTTCTAGGAAGAGCTTGACTAGAGCAACCTGACGGAGTCGTAAATCCTTTTCGTCCTGTGTCTCTTTGGCTTCAAATATGCCAGTCTGTCTGTTATTGTCCGAGGGTTTGATGAAAGTGCCGGCCTCGAGAGCGGTCCTGAGGATATAGCACCTCAGCTGCAGATAGATGTTGTCATTTGTACGGATCCTGTCAGGGGCATAGATACAATGACCTTCCATGACACAAACACGCTGATCTAGCAATGTTGATATCCAGGCGGCAGACTCGTGCTGCAAGCGACCGATCTCTTCACCTCTGGCGTTCTTGAATCGCACGACGACATCTTGAGTCTTGTTCTGAATGGCCATGGGTCTGCCTCCTCGGCCTGTCTTCATCTTGGGCTGAGTTCGAGTTCTCTCGATGGTGACTTTTTCATCCGACTTGATAATGCCAGTACCACTTCTTGTTGCCCATCCTGTGACGCCTAAAGATCCAATGTATCTCTTACTTGGCATGGTAGCCAATGCTGATGGGCTAGACTGAGTATTGAAGACTGCGTTGGTTGACGGCTTCTTCTCTCTGGGCTGGCTTGGTGATTTGGAATGTGGCGGCATGGGGCTTGGTGGGGTGTTTGGCTGAGTCGAGTTGATATTTATAGGATGTGACTTCCACGAGCCATCCAGGTATACATTGATTGCCCTTTCGACATCATTGGCGCATATTTTCTGGAGAATGCTGATGGTAGAAGCGGGCAGTCGCTCGCCGACAAATGTCATGAAAAGTTCCGGATCAAAGCCCTCATCGTTTCCATTGGCGGTATCGGTCACCTGCTCGTTGGCAGTCGTCTCGGAGAGGGCGTTCAACTCATCAGGTAACGAAGCCTCGGGGGCGAAAGTGGGTTCCTTGAGTTCCTCGTCCTCGTCCTCGTCCACGTCAACAAACATACGTCTTTTCTTGTGTGGCCGCTCGGAAAGCCCTGCAGAGCTCATCTTGTTTGACTCTGCAATGGTGGGCTAATGGTTGATATTTTGTGATATCTGCCCTGCCTGTGAAGCGGACAGTGAGAAACGTGATATGGAAGACGCGTCCGAAACGCGACTTCCGGAATTAATCAGAGCTTGGCGCCGTCATCCGGGCCCGCATTTAAACAATGGAACCTAATAATGGTCATCACAAATTTGGAGAGCTGTCAGTGGCTGTCAGTGGTTGTCATTCGTGCTCGAATACATTGACGAATATACACTCCTTCAGCACTTGCAACAATAATCTCTTATACGGAGGTCATCGAATTGTCTTTTACTATCATTTGGACACGAGCAACAATATCTCCAACCACCATTCCGTAGAAGAAAGGAAACCTCACGGCACTACAACATATACAAAGTCAATTTGCCTCATTCATCCATGAACGTCGTCAAGCCCCAATTACCAGCTCGGAATCTGTCTGTCGTCGCAGGTAGAACCCTGCGGTCCAGAAGCTGCACGTACCGGCGCAGTTATGCTACCTCTAACTATAGCCAGAGTGGTGCCACCATCTCTTCAGAGGCGGAGATCGCGTCTGCCAGGCAGTACTGCCTGAACTTTCTACGGTATGAACACCTCGCTACGCGAGAGTGACCAAGCTGTTGACGGATTGCTATAGGAAATATGATACCCCGGCATTCCTACTACAGTCCTACATCCCCCACCAAGGCCGCGATGCTTATCTCGCCATCCGCGCATTCAACCTCGAAGTCGCACGAACAGCAGACACTACGAGTACACCGATAATTGGTGCCATGCGACTTAAATTCCAGCGCGACGTCGTTACCCAAGCACTAGCCGGTACACCGCAGAAGCAACCTATTGCCATTCTCCTCGCACACGCTGCTGAGAATTTACAACGCCAGACCAATGGCCGTGCCAAATTTAGCAAGAGCTGGTTTATGCGACTCATCACTACACGGGAGCAGTATTTGTCGAACCCGCCCTACCCAGATCTTGCTGCCCTGGAAAGCTATGCAGAAAACACATATTCGACCCTCATGTATCTCACACTTCAAGCTCTACCCATCGCTAGTGTGACCGCCGACCATGTTGCTTCACATATTGGCAAAGCAACCGGCATCACTACAGTCTTGCGCGGACTACCTCTCTTGGCTTTCCCACCACCTCCCAACAAGCACTCAAATCAGGACTCATTCTCCGGCTCTGTGGGTTCGACACGCCAGGGCGCTGTCTTGCTTCCATTGGATGTCATGGCCAGCCACGGAGTGCGAGAAGAAGACGTAATGAGAAATGGGGCAGAGGCTCAAGGATTGAGAGATGCTGTCTTTACTGTGGCCACACGAGCCAACGACCACTTGATAACCGCTCGAGAGATGCTCAAGAATCTAAGAGCCGGTAAAGAAGCAGGCCATGACTTCGAGCACGGCCACGAAGAAGAGCATGTCTATGAGGTATTAAAGATGGACAAGCCCATGACGCCAAAGCAGGAGCTCGACAAGAGCTTTGGCGTTTTCATGCCCGCCATTCCAACCACTCTCTGGTTGGAGAGACTAGAAAAGCATGACTTTGATGTTTTCGCGCCAAAGTTGAGGACGACGGATTGGAGGTTGCCCTGGAAGGCCTTCTGGGCATACAATCGTCGCCAATTCTGAAATGTCGCTCTTTTACTATGATCAGTTCCACACTACAAATGCTGCAGGAGTTCAACCCTCATCTCCAAGAAGCACGGAGCCAATCTAAAATCAATCTGACGCAAGTGGAAGACTGAAATGCCGATGCACATCTTGAAGTCTCGACCGTTACGGGTTGCACGTGTGGTGGCGCACGTTCAAGTTGAGGATACCGACAACGGTAGCACGGCTCGGATGGTTATGCACGTCTTAGGGCTTGGTATCTCAGGCCATTTCAGGCCACAGAGACGGGAGCTATTGAAAGAGAGATACAAGCATGCAGCCATCATCATTCAGGCGCCGAACATCAGCCAGTAATGGTTCTGCCGCGACTCCCGCAGGGCTCGTAAAAGCATTGATCCGTGAGAGAAATCAACAACCGGTGAGCCCTAGGATTGAACGGTGCATAGGGCTATTCTAGTGCTGTCATCTCTCGTACGCGAGTAATAAAATCTTCCGGCGGTAGGTACGCTAGGATAACTCTATTTGCTCCCGCGGGACCTGCATGACCTGAAACCTTTCAGACGCACGACACATTTCTGTTCGGTACAATGTTGCGAGTCATAGACTATCAACGAGAGAAGAGGCGATACGAAGATATGTCCTCATCGCGGATTCCTGCTTCTAGAGCCTCGCAGTATTGCTCAGCTCTTGGGTAGAGTTCGTCAATGGTTTCGAATCTTATTTCTGTACGAAAGTCTATACCTGCCCTAGATATCAAGGTAAAGTCCACGGCAGCTTTATAAGGTCGCGGAACGGCATCTTTCACGACCCAGAAGTCTTGGACTTCCATTGGTAAAGGCGAAAGTCAAATTAGATTTCGGTTTTGAGACATTGTACATGCCTCGATTTTCCCTAGTCCCAAGAAGCTCCACCGCAGAAGGGGCAGCTTGCAAAGTTCGAACTGTCATGGATCAGAGCCATGTGGCCGCCACCCGTAAACGTCTCGCAATCGGAGCAATCTCCAGAGACGCGCTCTCTTAGATCGAACCTTCCACTACCCATGGGTAGGGTTCGTACGTGATCCGATTCGACATCCGGCAGGTTCCTACAAGGGCTAGGAACATGTCACCTCGTGGTGTTTCCAGCTGCGATCAAGGCCTTTCACCACGGCATTCGATATACTCTAGCTGGACGAGTTCCGGTACAATCAAGTCACCCTGCGCGATCGAGGCACCTGAGGCGAAGATCTCGTTTCTAGCAGCATTGTTTGATCGAGCCGCCACTCAGAGTGGTTATTGCTCGGCCGAAGATGCGATCATGCCTCACTGCCGGACTCTTACGACATCGAGCCCTAGGGTTGGAGTGCATCGAGACTTGACAGGGGACATCAAGGTGCCGTAACCCTAGGTCGAAGTATGTACCTAGACACCTGGACGGTCTCCCAACCTACGCTACATTAGATCCCAAAGCTTATTCGACTTTGCTAAGGTAGATACCTCGTTGAAGGTCTGGAGACATGGGTATCCGAGCCCGTAGATTTGGATGGCGAGCAATCCAAGGACATTATAAGTACCTCTATCCCCCTCCCTCGGACCAGTTTCCTACTATCAGCACATCAATCCAACATTCTCTACCAGACTTGATTCCCCCTCAATCAGAACATTCATTCGATTCACAAGATGCGCGCCTCTTCTCCCCTTACTGTTGTGGCACTGGCCGCAGCTGTTTCTGCAGCTCCTACACCAACAAACTTGTTGAGCAGCATCATTGATGCCATCACTGTTACAGTCGCTGGTGATATCAAGGTCGCCAGTGAGACCATCAGTGGCACTCTTGCCTCGCTTCTCAGCAGTCTCAACATCATTCAGGCTACCAACGGTGCTTCTCACGGCACTGCTCTCGGTAAAGATGGTCACGTTCGCTTTCTTATCAAAGCCTTTACTGATCAGATCCAGATTTCCACGGCACCCAATGCCCTTTCACTGCCGGTGCTGCTGCCAACCCAAACCAGCACTACACCCACTCCATCACCTGGCCTAAGGGTGTCAGTTCTAACAGCAACAGCTTCATCAACTGGTCAACTTACAAGGCCAATGGTGCAAACCTGGGTGGCTGGCTCGAGAAGGAGATGGACCACGACCCTGTCTGGTGGGACTCTGTTGGTGGTGCTAATATCCCTGATGAGTGGACTCTTTGTGAGACACTCGGTAGCCAGTGTGGCCCAATCTTCGAAGCTCGCTATGCCTCTTTCTTGAACACCACAACCATCGACCAGCTTGCCTCCGTTGGAGTCAACACATTGAGGATACCAACCACATATGCTGCGTGGGTCAAGGTTCCAGGTTCTCAGCTTTACAGCGGTAACCAGCAGACTTACCTCCAAACCATCACCAAGTACGCCATTGAGAAGTACAACATGCACTGCATCATCGGTCTTCACTCTCTTCCCGGAGGTGTCAACGATCTTGACATTGGCGAGGCTTACGGTCACGATGGCTGGTTCTTCAACGCCACTAACCTTGCCTACTCTTTCCAGGCAATCGATGCTATCCTGACCTTCATCCAGGCCTCCGGTCACACCAACGGCTTCACCATCGCCCCTATCAACGAGGCTTCCGACAACTTTGCCGGTTTCGCAACCCCTGCAGGTCTCACCACCAACGGTACCAACTGGATCAACACCTACATTAACGGTACTCTCGCAAAGATCGCCAAGGTGGACAAGAGAATTCCTCTGATGCTCCAGGTGAGAATTACCCATTCATGTGCTGCTGTGCTATTTGTACTAATAATCCACTAGGATGCTTTCTTGGGCGAGTCTTACTGGGCTCCCTTCTACGCTACAGGCACCAACATCGTCATCGACACCCACGTTTACTACTTTGCTGCCAGCGGTATCTACTCGCAGTACGTGGCTCCTGCCATTTGCGGTCAAGCAAGCACTCTTTCTGGTGATGGAAAGTTCCCAGTCTTCGTCGGCGAGTGGTCCCTGCAGACCCTTTACAACAACACTCTTGCCGGTCGCAAGACTATCTTCGATACTCAACGTTATGCATGGCAGAAGTATGTCCAGGGTGGTAGCTTCTGGACTGCTGTTTCTTACGATAATGGTACCGTTGATGGTGAGGGTAACGTCAGCGACTACTGGTCTTACGTCAAGCTCATCGACGAGGGTGTCATTACCGCCTCTACCAACGCTTCTTACTGCTAGAGAGAATTGATTGAATGGTTCGGAGAAAGGGTTCTCTTAAAATAGATATTTTTGTACATATCATCAACAAATAGACTATAGACGTGTTTCACACTACATCCAAAGTTTTACGTCTGTGTCGTTATCTTGGTGAGCCAAGCGTATAAAGCTTGCATGTTCAGCAGTAGTGGTCGAGTCATGAATCTCCGCTAAACCCACTACTACATACAGGGTTACTGCTTTGAGCATTCCCTCATCACGTCAAGTCGTCTATTCGCCACAGCAAAGTCAAGGCTACATCGACTGGATTCGTAAATAACCATCAACCATGCATATCAGACAATGATTTCCAAGAACTCGAGTTTTGCACAGTCCTCCCGGGACTCTGTTTGTCCTCGAATCGCTGAATGGTACCATCCAAGCTCTCCAAGCTCGACCTTGATGACTAGACTCAGTGTACGCCAGCGTGACTGAATCTGCCCAATATCACCTCGTGACCAACCAAACCGTGTTTTCCGCCAAAATGTCGTAAAAGAGTGAGCCTCACTTCGACTTGAGCATTCCCAGCCTCCTGAATCTCGACCTCCAGTTTCGTCCACCCTTACCCTCGATCTCAGTCTCCAATTCAGTCTTCCTAACTACCTTCTCATCCTCTCCAAGCCTTTGCTCTATGCCTTCGTTTTCTGTCTTGCTCTGCTCGACGTCCATGTCGATCATCTCGCTGTAAGCACAGTCCTCATCACCCACGAGGAACCCATCATCCTCGCTTCCCTCCCCCTGATCTCTCATCTGAAACCCAACGCTTTCAGCAATCCAATCTTCCTCCGCTCGCGCCAGCACTCTGCGCGCTAGATTGAGTAATTCCTCTCCCTTCTCCTCTCCCTTTCCCCCTCCCTCTCCCTTCTCCTTTCCCTCTTCCTTCTCCTTTCCCTCTTCGTCCGCCCCTTTACCTCGTGACGGAGACAAAGACGAAGACAGAGCATCCCGCTCCCTCTCAGCCTCTGAAACAGCTCGTCTAGCATGCCATAGATAATCAATTGATCCATGAGCTAGCACCTGCGTTTCAGTCAGTCAGATTTAGTCAGCTGTTGCGCCGCATCCCTCACAATCAGATTCGTGCAGCATTCGCAAACAGTAAAGCAAGATAAAGTAAAGTAAAGTAGTCAACCTACAATATGAGCACCCACCCTATACGTCGCGCTAACATCTCTCCTCAAAAGCAGTATTCGCGCGAGCTGTTCTGCTTCACTTCTTGCTGCTTCGTCGGTTTTGGGGTACGCTGAGAGGTGCTGCATTTTGTTGTAGATGATTGATGCGCTGTTTGGAGGACGGGGTGGGAGGGTTGGGTTGAGGGTTGAGGCTTGGTTGCGCTCGAGGTTCGCGGGGTGGATGTTCGCAGGGTGGATGGTCTTTGCCTTTGCCTTTGCCTTTGCTTCATTTTGAAAGTTTGTGGCTTCGGCATCTTGAAGACTGGACGTGTCTGGTTCGGGGTGCAGTGGTTCTGGTTCAGGATGGAGTAGCTGGGGTTCGGGATGGATATCCGCTTCGATGCTTAGGGGATTGTAAGACATTGTTTTGGTTTGGGGGCGTTGATGGGTGGTGATGTTGGGATTCTGGTATTCTTGATCTAGTATGGTTAGGATGGTGAGGATGAGTGGTTCGTTGCGAAAGAGGAGGATGAGTGCAGACAGTGGTGATTTGCGTTCGCGTTTGCGTTTCTTCACCTTCACGTTCACGTTTATGTTCACGTTCGTGTTCACCTTCGCGTTCACCTTTGCGTTCACTTTCACTTTCACGGTCACTTTTCCACAGAAGGATTTGCTATAGAAGAATCTACACTCGTCCGTCAAGCAAGTGAAATCGAGTAGGCGAACACAGTAGTAGAGATGCAACCGTGCAGTACTACAAGCACCCGGCTGAAACGTATATATAACATGCAAAAGATCTTCACTCAGATACAGAAAGCAAGAAGAGAAAACTGAACAAGTGGTACCATCACCATCTTCCGTGCAGGCAATCATAGTCATAACTCCAAGAACCCACTATTAACCCACTATTGGAAAGAATAGAAGTCTGGCCATCAACCTCGTCCCGATCGTAGATTTGTGAGGTAAGGTAAGGTAGATACCGAATATATCAGCGATTCTCCACGCTGAAATCGCATCATTGAAGCATGACTGCTACTCTAGATTCACTATCTCTCAAACCCCGGCCTCCACACTCCCTTCCTCGATCCGTCCTCCAACATACCGCAGAAAGCATTGCATCTGTCTACCTATTCCACAGATGTCTAGCTCTATACGTCACGGCTACCGTCTCCGCGTGAACCCCCTTCCTCCCAATCTCAGTCAAGCAAACTCGCATCCTCAGGAATGATCAGCCGTAGGGCAAATCCCCTGCAAAAAACAAAAGTAACAGTATATTATCACTTTAAACCATTTTCTCGGCAGCAACGACAAGTGTACTAGCCGTTACTCCTCGGCCCTTCCCCACCCCCTACCCAAATCTCCAGCAATCCGCTTACAAAGCTCCAATTGAAAGTTTCGAAATCAGGCTTCGATATCCTTCAATCGCCACAACAATGTATGATGACGATTCCGTTTCCAATCCAAGGCAAATCAAAGTGACTGCCCTGGTTTACTTATATCTTTGGTTGGTTTATTCGTTTCATTGATTGTTTTTTTGAAAAAAAAAAATTTAATTTTAGTAGTGATGAATTTTGATTTGTGCAAGGATATTATAGAGTAAGTGGTTTTTGATTTTTGACGGGTGTCCGATCCGCACTATTCGGGTGCAGCGACCGCTTGATTAATACTTTGAACATTATTCTCGAATCGCGTCATAGGCCAAAGGAGATAGGAGATCCCGGCGCCAACGCCGTCTGAAGGAAAACTTCGAAGCCGGAGACTAGGACTGAGGACGAGGGAAGGGTGGGAGGAGGTCAAAGTAGTTGGATGGCTATATGTGCGTCTAGTGACGGATCTACTATATGCGCTTTCCTGTTCTCTACTTTCGGTCTAATCCATTGAGCGGGCTAGGAGGTGCGAGGAGCTGGGAATTGAGGGAGGTCTTTTTTTGTGAGAAACCGTGGCTAGGGAAGTCGGGGAGGAGAATGTGGTTGGTTAGGAGGGAGGTCTCGAGGTCTCGTTCTGTGCATGACGAAAGGACGTCGTGGATGAAGAAGGTGGTTGTGCCTGCTGTGATGTTTTGCTCTCCGTAGCCTGAATAGATCTTATGAGATTGGCTTTGAGGCATCGCGTGATGGTATGACTGTAGCGTTGGTTTGTATTTATGTTGTTGTATTGGTTTCCTTGTCGAAACGAAAAGGAGAGACGTTCTGGCATCTCGCAGCTACTCGTGCGCCATACAAGTCATCTCGAGACTTGCGGTCGGACTTGTTGTTGGTGAAGTCTGGGAGATGTAGCAAAGTTGTAGAGAACGATGACTTGACACTGTAGACAATGGTGGATACAGAAATGTGAGCATGGAGAACGGTCAGGGACGGTAGACGGAGAGCTTCTTTTCATGGAGCTCTTTTGAAGTTTAGACCATTGAAGGCTAAATTGCTGCTTCTGCTCTCGTCGTATGATGTTCCTTCACATGACAACGTCAAGCCCTTCTGAGTTTCGGTCGCGATATACGATGTTGTGCGCCACGGTTTTGCATCCCCTTTGCAAGTTGACAAAGTATGTGTCAGCGATGAGAACCGAGCTCAATGTACAATGCATCTTATTTTTGGTGTCGTTGGTCCTTTTCAAGTGTGACCTTGATCTTAGGATGCGAAGAACGTGGATAAGGCCGGTCTTTCCGACGTGGCGACTCTCAAGTCTGCCATCGCCTGCCATCGCCTGCCGTGATAATGGTCTGTGAACGGGTGATTATTTTTATCTTGTAATTAGCGAGACACTCATACCCAGATCATGGACAGGGCCAATACTGTTGTCTAATCCTCTCATTGCCCCAAGATGTCTTAGACCAGCCCAAAGGACCGTCGTTCCCAGAGGGTACACTGGGGTTGGAGGTCGAAATAGGTGCCAGGGAAGTTCCAGACGGGTCTGCGGATGGCGAGTGACCGGTTACATCGGACGTGCAACACCCTTCATCTCCGCGCTGGTCTGGAACAATATCTTCTGTATGTGTTTTCTCTCTGAAGATTGAATGTTCTATAACCTGTATCGCACCGGGCTCCTGCATATCTCCAAACGGCCGACACAACAATATGAAGAGCTCTTTAGCGGCCTTGTGGAGAGCAGTGTCGCCATCAGAGACGACAATGAGATCCAATGAAGAAACATCCAAGTGCGCAGACGGAGGCTTCTGGTGTTCTGGTGGAAACCCATAAAGATCATTCATATATGAGTCGAGACCGGTCTTGATAATCGACTGGAGAGAATCGTAGTAGATGGCGAGTGAGCCAGAGAGACGTTGAGCAACGATATCATCAGTAGCGCAGAGTTTGAGCACGTCTAACGAATTATCAATCAACACCATGTCCTCTTCCAGCACCTTCTGACTCGCAGTACGATGGAGTATCTTCTGTATTGACTCTTGGATGAGCAAGAGCGCGGAAATGTAGGACTGGAAAATGCAGATCCAGCAACGCTTTACAGCACCGTCTCCCTCCGAGAGAAGACCCAATAGACGACTTGATTGCTTGGCAGCGGTGTAGCCGTCACTGATGAACTCCAAAGCTTCCGTCGAGAGGTCCGATGTGGATGGGTATTCGACACCAACAGCCCACTGCGAGACTATGGAGCGCTGTAACAACATGCATGCACCCAAGTAAAGAAGGTGAACAAAATATATCTTGTGTTTGTGATGCTTTTCAAGGTCTGCATCGAAGAGGTGTGTAATGGACATGACCTCAGGAAGACCAGTCTGCCACGCTTGGAGATCCGTTCTTATGGAAGCTAAAACGCGTGGAGACAAAGTCTTGCAAGTTGTGATGGTAGTGAGCATGTCCGCTTTCAGGCTTGAAATCTTAGCCATTTCTGTCTGAACAATGTCATTGATTGAGGCGCCGTCGTGGACAGAGAGATGTTTCAAGGCTTCATAATCTTCTTTCCATTTTAAATTTGAAAGAATACCGAGAGTGGATCTGATCCAGCCGTTCGCATGGACCAAAGTCCTCCACACTCTTTTATAATCAATCCAGATATCATGAGGAATGTTTGGCGGGGGCGTGCGCCAGTGGAGGCCAGAAGAGCGGGCTATGGACAGACCCATGTCGAAATAAACCAATGCCACGGTCGATTTCGTAACGATATGAAGCAGGCCGAGAATGGCGCATGCCTTGATGCTTCGGAGCGGCTCTTTCTGTATCAAATCGTCCAAGTAATATTTAGCCAGGATGTAGAAATGCTCTCGAAGATTGATCAATCTGGGCTGCGAAGAATAGAAGGAGCCCAGTGCTGCAATGGCGCAAAGCTGACAGAGCAATGGATTTCTTGCCGAATCATCCTCCAACTCAAAAGCATCATTTACAAGCTCTTCGATTTGCTCATCCGTGTAAACATAGAACAAGGGACCGACACTCTTGGTATATACCGAAGCTGCAATGGTGAATGTATCCCTGTCAGGTAGCTTCATCTGCATCGAGGTGGATGTGGCGAGGTTTTCATTGGACCCTTCTGAGAGGCTGGTGTCTCTCGTAGTACTGCGCTCAGCTCGTGATTCGTCCCTCTCCACACTAGACTCTTGTTTCGATCCTGAAGTCGATATTGATGTAGATGGCGACGAGACAGACGCCCGCTGTCTCTTCACAGGTAGAGGTTGTTGGTCTGGCGCCGCAGGTGATGTGAGCTCGGATGACCTTCCATTGGCGGTCAGGATACCCTGTATGATCTTACAGACTTCTTCGTTCGATGCATTGGGTAGTTGAGCGACAAGGTCCAGTGTCTGCTTATGTTTCTCTGCTAACGCAGTGTACCGCTGTTTGAGAGAGGTTGATCGTGTCTCGCCAGGTGCCACATCGTAAACACATTCAATGCCCTTGGCAATGCACTTGCCACACACTGGTCGAACACCATCGCAGCGTGTCTTTCTGACCCGACAGCTATCACAGGCTGCGGAGACGAGTGGCTCTCGTTTGCGCTTCTGTGTTTGCTCAACAGTAAACACTCGCATGAATTGCGATTCCGAAAGAGGTGCTGATGTTGATTGATTCCCTGCCATGGTGCACTAAAAGTTGTTCAATCATGCAATCAAGCATCCTCCTCTTGACTCCTTGTGCGCATCCCTGCCCGAGTATACCGTTGGCACCTTGATGTACTGCAAAAGCGGTTGAAGAAGAGTGCTACCTGCTCGCAAGCGCTTTCGTTCCCCACGCAAGAAACTACCTTAGCGTAAAGGTTCTTGTCATCAGGCTGCACTAAGTCTGTATTGAGTTTGGTGTTCACAGTCAACAACTTTGCCATTCAAGCGTTTATCCAATTGTGATTCTAAAAATTGTGGAAGGTCTTCTTGGCCCCTCATGAGCTTCGTGATCGACCCACAGAAGCAATTGATAATTGATACACCGCTCCATACCCACTCCCTACCATTCACGATGCACCCTGCGCCACTCGTTGGCTACAGAAGGCCAACGCAGCTCCGTCAAGGAAAACCTTGCCCAGGGTCATACGGCACAGCGGTCACGACTCCGATCATGAGCAGAGCCGAGCAGTGCGTTTCAGGCTAGTGTCAAATGTAGATCTAGGGGTCCATCAGTGAGCCGCAAGCTTTAAATTTTGAGCCTCGACGAGAAAGAAGTATCGAGCCTCAACGAGAGAGAAGTATCCGATGGACCCTTGTTATTTCCTTTTTCCTAGAAGCTACATCCTTCAGCCAAACAAGCCACTGTAGATCGCCATGGGGGTTAAAAACAAACCTTCCAACAATTCAAGTTGCAGTCTTGTTGCAATGCCTGAAGAAAGACCTCACCGCTGATTATAAAGACTATGACAGCGGTGATCAGGGTATCAGCCGCATAAAATCTTATTGTTGAAGAGCGGGGAGCAGATCACTCTGCGGTATGTGCTAGTGTCATCGCTACTCGGGAGTTGTCCGTACCTTGGCCAGGGACCAACTGCATACTGCAGCCGGCTGGGATATCCACGACCGCATACAGGTATGAACATTCTGGCTGGGAGGTTTCAGCACCAGTGTCTTTAGTCCTTCCTAGCCCGTCCCCGACACAGCTTACGACTGAATAAGATGGCGTAAAAGTGCTGTCACGAGTCCATGGACACAATGAAGAGGAGACCTCGCCTTGATCATCCAAGTGCGAAATTCCGTATGTAGAGAAGCATCTCCATTTGGTAGGAAGTCCTTATGGACAGCAGGGCCCAGCCAGCCCTGTGTCTGTGGCTCGGATTTGATATTCATTGACGGACGGACCTCCCGCGGTCTGGATCGTTCGGAAACAGCAAAGAGACTGTCCCGACTAGCTTACTCATGCGTTGCACTCGGGGAGAGACGAAGCAGTGAGGTGAGTGACTGAACACGCTGTCGAGACGGCAGTCATCAAGGTGCCATGGCGGATGCGAATGGTCAAGTCTGTCTTTGGATCGCTTGAGAGTCAGACGCTCAGAGGTGCTCTTGCTGCCTGTCACATATAATCCCAGAGTTTCCAGCTGTGTTGACGCATAAGGTAGTCATCCCACAAATTATAGTAATGGAGAGCCGGTCGTAGTTCCACATTATGGAAATCGACTTGCAGCGATTATACTCAAGGTGTGAGAAGTGGCGGCAAGTGGCGGAGGAAGAGGATGGACGCCCTCTGTTCGGAAGACGTAATCATAAAGCAGGAAGCGTATCTCGCGTGGGAGCTCGTAATATCAATAGGTGCTTTTGTTCCTCCAAGTCCTTTCTCTCGTGGTGCTTTGTCTTGATCTTGTTTCGTGGCTATGGGGCGAAGTTGCTGGGCTACCATCATGGTTTGGTCTAGGATGGACGATTGCAGCAGGGCAACTAATGACGCCTTACATCATGAGGCAAAGGTGTCATGTCTTGCTGACGCTCACGATATGGTTTGTCCTTCAATCCCACATCCCGTCCGAGCCTCAATCCCTATATCCAGCCTCACAAGCAGTCTCGCAGCCTGTTTTCGCTCACTCTCTATCCACCATGGCATCACTAAGGGTGCCTTTCCTGTAATAACTTTTCATTAATCTTGTTTAAAGCTATTCGTTATACTATACTGGAGGAAACAATAGACAAGTAAAGCAAAGGATTGAGCACTGGCCTCTAATATAAAAGGGGTTTGTCGTCTGTTCGATGCTGAAATGTAATCGCTGCTAGGGGTATCAATATTGCCTTTGGCTGTTCTATTCCTATTCCTCCTCTGCCTCTTTGCTATCACACGCCTCCAAGAGAACTCTGCATCTCCAATCATCCAAATCCTCTCCGTGGACCCATCCTCTGCGTCTGCAAAGCTGCAACATGGTCCAATGCTTTTTCTAAAACGCCCTGCCCTCTTTCCAAAAGAATCCGTCATCGTTATCGAGCATCGTGACCATTTGTTGTCGGCAAAGCAAGACATGCTTCTAATCATCATCCTCATCCCAAGACTCAGCCATATCAGCCCAGCCACAGGCCCAACGCCTACCTTCGACTTCACCACCGAGTCGGAGATCTCTGGCTTTTGCGCCGTCCTCTCTCCAGCAACGAGCGAGGAAATCGTCACTCAGAGTCACTAGCTCGCCGTCATGGGTCCAGGTGAGAGAAGTGACTTCAGAGGTATGGCCTCGGACGAGAGCAGTGCCTTGTTGGTAGATAGGTAGACCATCGTCTTGAGCCTTGATCTTGACGACAGAGGGCTGGCGTTTCTTGATGGAAGGCAGAGTAGGTAAACCGTCGTCTTCGTCATCCTCGTCGTCAGCTTCCTTGGCAGGAGGAAGAGCTGAGGGTTTATTGAGAAAAGCCTCGTCGGTGGGAAAGACAACGGCACATCCATCTCGACTTCCGACTGCAAGTAGTTCTCCTTGATCGCCCTTGGCTGAACGTATAGAGGATTTGACGTAGAAAGAGGTGGCTTTGAAAGCGTCATGTCTGAAACCATACAATGGGCCCAAACCCGTCTTCTCTGACTTGACGGATGCCCATTTCGAAGTCGCATTTGAATTGGTGAATTCAGAGGCTTGGCCTAGGACAAGATGGTTTGTGCCGTAAGCGTAAACAGTACTGTCTCTACAAAGGGCGTAGAGGCGGGAAGCGTCCGAAGACAAAGTCAGAGAGTTGACACCGAAATGGCGGTTTCGAAGGTGGGAACTAGGAGGGGTGGTCGATGAGACTGGAATGGAGGGTTTGGCACTGTCTTTGGCGGTGCGGAAAGTGTGTTTGCCGCGGGTGTCCCAGAGCTTGATCGAGGCATTCGCTTCGCAGGCGGTCATGATGAGATGGGATCGAGAGTCTGGCAAGAAGGAGAGGGCAGTTATGGAGACATCATTTCGGCGCGGTGGGAGGGTGGTCGAAGGGTTTGTTCTGGAAGAGGCAAAAGCAAGGCGGGGATTTGGCGCGGCAAGGAGGTCGGTGTTGACGAGGGACTTGGGCGTGTATGAATGGGCGTCTTTAAAGTGGTTGACTTGCTCGGCATATCTGACGGTGTGGTTCAAAGCCGGTCTGGCGTTCAGGTCATTTCCAGGCTCAAAAGCGACGCTGAACTCTGCAGCAGGTGCTTCGGTACCGGAACATCTCAGATCCCAGATCTTGACACTGCCATCTCGGGAAGAGGTTGCCACAATCATGTCATTATCAGGCTGGAAGCGGACTTGCTTTACGGAGGAGAAGTGGCCTTGCATAGTGTAACGAGTCTGTTGAGTGCGCATGTCAATGATGCGGCCGGTCTGGTCTCCTGAAGCTGTAGCGAAGAGGAAGTCGTCAGAGGAGAAAGCAATGTCCATGACAGCGTTGTTATGGGGGCGGAAAGAGATGTGAGGGGTGGCGAAGAGGGAATTGCTGGCACTGGCAGAGTCAATGAGACGAACACCACCCTCCTCATCACCAATGGCGATGAGTGAGTTGGAATGGCAGGGCGTAACGCAGAAAGGCAAGGCGGACCCTCTGAAGCTGTGCGTATCATCGGGACTGCTGTAGAAGTTTGCCGTCTGTGATTGCCATGTGGTGCAGTGATCTATAATCCTGCCTCTGTTCACTGCTCTACTTCCGCCGAAGCTTCGTTGTAGAAGACGGCTCTCTGGGCCAGTATAGCGCAGGCGACGAATCTGTTGTGGAAAGTGAGTCGGTTCTTCCTCTTCCGCATCCTCATCCATGCTCATGTCCGAGTCCTCGATGTCTTCATGATGGATTGGAGCTGGTGGAGCATAGTCGCCGGGCCGACATGGTGACGATATGGGCAGAGCAGGGGAGCTCTCTGGAGAGGGGAATATCTTTCTCCTCTTGCGCGGTGTCTGGAATTGGACATTGTCAAAGTCACTGAGCTTGGGCGCTGGGAGAGAGTCGAGGGTCTTGCGGTTGACAGCATTTCTAGTGATGTCACGCAACTGTCTACCGGACTTGCCGGTTCGAGAAGTGGTATTGAGTGATGATTGAGGAGTAAAGAAGCGTCTGAATCTTCTTGGTGTGACTGAAGGGGCCTTTTTTGGTTTGCTGCTAGTGATGCTCGATGGTGGAGGAGCCATGGGCGATGACGATATCATTTGTTCTTGTTCATATTGGATGCTGCCCTGCGGAGACAGGAGATGTTGTTCAAAAGTAGATCGGGACATGTTCCTAGACAGCAGCAGACTACAAGTGAATCAATGCACAGAAGCGGAAAGAACAACAATAGGTGTGACAAGAAGAATAAGTCATGTATACCGAGCGGCGACACGAGACGGGATAAAGTGGTTGGAAACTCGGTCAACGCGTGTCGCGCTTCTACACGCGCAGAAACCTGCCGGAGGAACTTTTGCCGAGCCATGACGCACGCGCCACAAAACGCGAAAAATGCTGCCCTCGAGATCCAGGGTCCGAAGCGGAATTGTCCAGGTATTCGGGCTAGGATATCTGTCCACTCAATCAAGCAATATGTCAACTTCGGCTGCATGAATTTTTGGCGACAATCTTTTGAAGCTTTGCCCTTGAGCGCAAGAATAGTCGCTGATTTGTTCACGATTCGCTCAACATGGCGCCCATCAAAAGAAAGGCCGCCACCCAGGAGCGCCCGGCCAAGCGCAGTAAGGCCGGTGAATTCGACATTGACATTAGAAAGGACGCTGCAAGATTCCTGGCAGATGCACAGAAAAATGAAGCCAAGAATCAGAGCAGCAAAAAGTCCAAGTCGGACAAACCATCCAAACCAAGGACCGACGAAGTCAAGGAGAAGAAGCCAGTCAAACCCTCTCTCTTGCAGGATGAGGACCGCGCTTTCCCCCGTGGTGGTGCCAGTGTCTTGACTCCTCTTGAGCACAAGCAAATCAAGATTCAAGCAGAGAAGGATGTTCTGTTCGAGCAGCAAACCGGTGGCAAGAAGAAGGCCCCGGTCGAGGATGGCTTCTCCGACGACGACGATGCAGAGGCAGCCGCTGATGCAGAGGCTCCGGCAAAGAAGAAGAGAAAGACCAAGGGAAAGAAGGGCGGAGCAGAAGAGGCTGCACTCCCCAAGATGAGGATTCAGGGTCTGAGCTACAAGAACTTGGTAGTCGGTGCCATGGTTCTTGGTCAAGTCACGGCCATCACATCGCGAGACGTCGCCCTCTCTCTACCGAACAACCTGACTGGTTTCATCCCACTCACGGCCGTTTCCGAGAAAGTTAATCAGAAGATCGAAACTCTACTCGCCCAGGCAGAGGAGGAAGAGGACAAGGAGGAAGAGTCGGACGACGATGAGGATCTCGATCTCAACACTCTGTTCCATGTTGGACAGTACCTAAGAGCGACCGTCACCTCCACCGCCGACGACTCTACTTCCAATGGCCTCCGCAAGAACAAGAAGAGGATTGAGCTTTCCGTCAATCCCAAGGCCGCAAACGCTGGTCTGACCATGTCAGATCTCGTCCTCCACAGTACTGTGCAGGCCGCAGTCCGCAGTGTCGAGGATCACGGTCTGCTCATGGACCTCGGTCTTGACGACCAGGAAATCAAGGGTTTCGTGTCCAAGAAGGAGCTAGGAAAGGCTTGGGGTGAAATCGAGAAGGTGCAGGAAGGTTCAGTCATGCTCTGCGTCGTGACCGGAAAGAGTGACAAAGTCATCAAGTTGGCTCCCGACAATGCAAGGATTGGCGACCTCAACAAGCAATATCTCTCAGAGGCCCCCACCATTGATGCTTTCCTTCCTGGTACCGGTGTCGATGTTCTGATCACCGAGAATGGCCGTGGTGGCGTCGCTGGTAAAATCATGGGTATGCTCGATGCCACCGCCGACATTGTCCACTCTGGCGCCGGAGGACGCGTAGGAGACATTTCAAAAGAATACAAGATTGGCTCAAAGGTCAAGGCCCGTATCATCTGCACTTTCCCCAATGCAGAAGAAAAGAAGGTTGGCGTCTCGTTCTTGAACCACATCAAGGCCCTCAAGGTCTTGTCGCCTTCGACCGAGAAGAAGGCCTCTCAATTGGCCAACTCTGCTATCATCGAAGAAGCAAAGGTTGTTCAGGTCGAGCCTGCCATCGGTCTGTTCCTCAAGTTCGCCGCCTCAGCAAATCCCGCCTTTGCCCATATTTCCCGAATCTCAAACGACAAGATCGATACTCTCCACGAGACCACCGGTAAATGGAAGATTGACTCAACCCACCAAGCCAGAATCCTGAGCTTCAACCCAATGGATGGAGTCTACAACGTCTCTCTGGAGCAAAAGGTCATCGATCAACCTTTCCTCCGCATTGAGGATGTCCAGGTTGGCTCGCTCGTCGAGGGAACAGTAGAGAAGCTTATCCTTGGCGCAAAGGGTGTCAGTGGTGTCATTGTCAAGCTTGCAGACGGAATCGATGCCCTGGTCCCGGAGCAGCACATGTCAGACGTCAAGCTCCAACACCCCGAGAAGAAGTTCAGGGAAGGCCTCCCCGTCACTGGCCGTATTCTCGCTGTCGATCTCGATAAGAAGCAAATCCGTTTGACACTGAAGAAAACTCTTGTCAACTCCGAGGCAAACATCTGGAAGTCCTACGACCAGATAAAGGTCGGAGACGAATCACCTGGAACCATTATCAACATCAAACCCACCGGAGCCGTCGTTCAATTCTACGGACCCATCAGAGCCTGGCTACCAGTGGCAGAGATGAGCGAGGCTTACATCTCTGATCCTTCTCAGCACTTCAGGCCTGGTCAGACTGTCAACGTTCACGCTCTAGCGGTTGATGCCGCAGAGAACGAGCTCAAGGTGTCTTGCAAGGATCCTTCCGCTTTTAGCAAAACCGAAGAGTCTGCTTGGAACGAGATCAAGGAGGGTCAACTTGTCAGCGCGACCGTCACCGAGGTCACTGGCGAAAGTGTCATGCTTGATCTCGAGGGATCCGATATCAAGTCTACTCTCCGCCTGCACCACATCACCGATGGGTCCGAGACAAAGTGCCGTTCTGCCATGAAGCAAATCAGAGTCGGCCAAACATTAAAGGACCTGGTAGTTCTGGAGAAGTTTGCACGACGACACTTGCTTGTCTTGACCAACAAGCCCAGCTTGGCTAAGGCTGCCAAGGCTGGCACGTTGATTGCCAAGTTCAAGGATCTTTGGGCTGGACAGGAGGCTGCTGGTTTCGTACGCAACATTACACCTGATGGTATCTTCGTTGAATTTGCCGCTGGTCTTGTCGGTTTCTTGCCAAAGACTCAGATCACCCTCGACAAGCTGTCGTTGCCTGCTTTCGGCATGCGCAAGGACCAGTCCATCTCTGCCAGAGTACTCAAGGTCGACAATCAACAACAGCGATTTGTCTTGACTCTGCGGGAAGAGGAAAAGAACGACGAGACTGCAAGCTCTGCGCCTCTCGAGGCCATCGTCAACCCTGTTGATGGAGTGTCTACCTCTGTTGCCGACTTCACTCTCGGAAAGCTGACCAAGGCTCGCATCGTCTCGATCAAGGAGACTCAGCTCAACGTTGTGCTCGGCGATAACCTCCAAGGTCGTGTTGATGTCTCCGAGTGCTTCTCCAGCCTCGAAGAGATCAAGAACCGCAAGAAGCCCCTTCAACAGTTCAAGCCCAAGCAGGCCATTGACGTCCGTGTCCTGGGTATCCACGATGCCCGTAACCACCGCTTCTTGCCCATCTCCCACCGTCATTCCAAGATTCCCGTCTTCGAACTTACCGCCAAGAAAGACGGCGAGATCAAGTCCCCTGCTGATGTTCTCTCTCTCGACAAGGTAGACGTGGGCAGCGAATGGATCGCGTACATCAACAGCATCGGCGACAAGTTCCTTTGGGCCAACATCTCTCCCAATGTACGTGGCCGTATCGACCTGCTCGACCTCAGCGACGATGTGTCCCTTCTTGCCGATGTGCCAAAGAACTTCCCCGTCGGTAGCGCCCTCAAGGTATCGGTGAAGAACGTGAATGCTACTGCTGCACACCTCGACCTTTCCGCTTCTAGTGCGAGTGCAGCACCAAAGACTCTTGCAGACCTGACTGTTGGACAGATCCTGGCTGGCAAGGTGACCAAGTCCTCAGAACGCACTTTGACAGTTCTCCTCGGCGACGCTTTGTCCGGAATTGTTACCCTGACAGAGATGAGCGACGATTACACTCAGGCAAACCCCACTCAATACACCCGACACGATATCGTCCGCGTTGTTGTCGTGGCTATCGACACCCCCAACAAGCGTGTCTTCCTCTCCATGCGTCCTTCCCGCGTTCTTTCTTCGTCCTTACCGGTTGAGGACAGAGCCATTACCCAAATCTCTCAACTCGAAGTTAATGATGTCGTCCGCGGTTTCGTCAAGGCTGTCACCGAGAAGGGTGTTGTTGTCAACCTTGGTCCTCGTGTCGACTCTTTTGTCCGTATCTCTGACCTTAGCGACCAGTTCATCAAGGAATGGAAGAGCGCTGTTGAGATCGATCAGCTTGTCAAGGGAAAGATTCTTGCTGTTGATGCAGCTCTGAACCACGTCCAGATGAGCTTGAAGGCCTCCCACGTCGACAAGAACTATGTCCCCCCTAACAGCTTCGGTGATCTCAAAATGGGCGACATTGTCACTGGCAAGGTCAGAAAGGTAGAGGAATTCGGTGTTTTCATCGATGTCGACAACACTCAACCCAAGGTCTCTGGTCTGTGTCACAGAACACAAATTGCGGACAAGAAGGTTGAAGACGTGAAGGGACTTTACGAGCCAGGCGATTCTGTCAAGGCCAAGGTCCTCCACATTGATCGCGAGAAGAGAAGAATCAGTTTCGGTCTCAAGGCTAGCTACTTCAAGAACGCTGATGACAGCGATGAGGACATGGACGATGCCGAAGAGAGCGACGCTGGTGTCGCCGTTGACGAAGAGGACAGCGACGAAGATATGGGTGGAACTGACCTGTCCAACGTCCGTGACGCCGCGGAAAGCGAGGAAGAATCGGAGGCAGAATCCTCAGCCGACGAGGAAGATGTTCCCAGAAAGATTGTCAAGAGCGGTCTCACCACTACTGGCTTCGACTGGACTGGCTCCATGGGCCAAAAAGACGATGCAGCCTCCGACACCGAAGGCGAAGCCGCTCCCTCGAAGAAGCGAAAGAGAAAGCCCCAAATCACCGAAGATCGCACCGGTGACCTCGATGCCAACGGTCCCCAGTCGGTCGCTGATTTCGAACGTATCCTCCTCACCTCTCCTTCCGACTCGGCTCTATGGATACAGTACATGGCCTTCCAACTTCAACTGTCCGAAGTACAAAAGGCACGCGACATTGGCGCCAGAGCCCTTCGCACCATCCATCTACGCGAGCAAGACGAGAAGCTGAACATCTGGATCGCACTACTCAATCTAGAGGTAGCCTACGGCGACGAAGCCAAAGTAGAAGAGACATTCAAGCAAGCCACCCAAGTCCAAGACTCCTACACAATCCACGAGCGCCTAGCCTCGATCTACACCCAAGCCGGCAAGCCCGCACAAGCCGACGCCATCTTCGACAAAATGCTCGCAAACAAGTCCTTCAGAGCGCAACCCAAGCTCTGGGAAAACTACACAGCCTTCCTCTTCAACAACGCAAACGCCCCCTCCCGCGCCCGCGCCCTCCTCCCCCGCGCCCTCCAATCAACTCACAAATCCGCCCACCGCGCTCTAACCGCCCGCTTCGCTGCCATGGAATTCAAATCCAAAAACGGTGACCCCGAGCGCGGCCGCACTCTCTTCGAGGGTATCCTCGCCGAATGGCCCAGATGGACTCAGGGCTGGGACCAATTCGTCGATCTCGAACGTGGACTTCTTGGACAAGATGGCGAGAGGGGTAGTGTGTCTCATGTGCGCGGACTGTTTGAGCGCATGAGTAAGCTTAAGATGAAGAAACGTCGTGCGCGCTTCGTGTTTAAGCGCTGGTTGGAGTTTGAGGAGGGGTTGGATGGCAAGCTGGGGCAGGCTGAGAGGGTCAAGGCGCTTGCTAGGGAGTATGTTGAGAAGCAGCAGGCTGGGGGTGCTGATGAGGGGGATGATGACGAGTAGGATTGCTTGATGTTGTTGTTGTATATCGTTTTCTTTGATGTCTGTTGTTGTTTTTCTAGTAAAAAAGCATAGTGTGCTTATGCATATGCCGGATTGGCGTTTTTCTTTCCTCGTCCTCTATCCTCATGGTTTCGGTGCTTTTCATCTCGTGCTAGATGATGTAGCTGCTCCTCTCAGACAAAACGCTTGAAGTGTTCCTCGGCCATCCCGGCTGTACGTGCACGAGAAAGGCGAGACACAACGCAACGCACATCCAACGAGCGAGGGCACCATATTTGAAAGAAGCCATAAATATTAACTTTCGTCTGATATATCATTATATAAACGCAAACAAGAAAAGAAAGCTATATACAAAAAATTCCGTATAAGCACAGTATATGAACCTTGAAACTCGTTATGCATTATTTACAAGAGGCGACACGCCCCTTCAAGCCGCGACAACCTTTTCAGATGTCGTAACGTCCATCTTGTCCTCGTACTCGCCCAGGATGGACTCGTCGACGGATTCCTCGAAGACGTCGACTTTGGTCTTTGCAAAGTCTCTGGCGCTGACACGCCTTTCGAAGAGCAGGTCGAGCTCGGCGAAAGTGCGACCTCTGGGCTCCGGGATGCGGAAGTAGGTGTAGATGATGCAGCAGAAGCAGATGCCTGCCCAGAAGAAGCCCGTGTAGTTGCCCCAGTCCCAGGCGGTGGGGTTGAGCATGTAGGGTGTGAGCACAGAGCAGACAATACCGACGACGTTGTACAGATTGCGGCCTAGGACAATCGTCTTTATTTGTAGACGGCGGGTGCTGACTTCGGCGACGAGGGAATAGCAGACTGTGCCCACGGTGAGTTGGTAGAAGAGAGCCCACACCAGCATCATGGATCCCGTGGCCAGCGAAGCAGAGGCGCGGTGAGCTTCGGGGACCAGGCCGAGGAAACCCATGATGAAGAGCATGGAGCAGAGACCACAGAGACCGTAGAGGTAGAGGGTTCGACGGCCTATACCGCACGTCATGAGGAACCAAGCACCAAGCACGCCGGCCATGTTGATACCGTATTGGCCGAGAGCAAAGTCGTATGATGTGGCAGTGGGCAGACCAGCTTGTTCGAGGAAGTAGGTTGAGTAGCCAGAGAAGGAGTTTCCGGACAGATTCTGAATAGCCCAAGCCATGCAAACGATTTCCGTACGGCGCAAGTCAGTACCTCTGAAGCAGTCCAGGTAGCTGGCGCCCTTTGTGATCTTCTCTTCCAATGCAGTTGTGTGCACCATCATGGCAATCGTCTCGTCGGCGTCGAAGTCGGTTTCACGGTCCAGACTGGTAAGGCGGAGAAGCGACTTCTTCGCATCCTCGGTGCGGCCCTTTCGGACTAGCCACCAAGGAGACTCGGGAGCACAGAGAACACCGAGGAGGAGGGGAACGGGCCACATCCATTGCAGAGCGTAAGGAATACGATAGGCCCACTGGTCATCGCGGCCCAACATGGACTTGATGACACCGATGCCAATGACCTGACCAAGTCCCCAGCAAAAGTTGACATAAGTGGTGAGGTAGCCACGGAGCGCGACAGGGCAGACCTCGGAGGCGTAGGTGATGGTCAAGGTCTGGAAAACACCCCATGGGATGCCGCACAGAATTTCAGCAACCAGAATAGTCTGCACATTCTGAGCAGTGAAGAAGACAGCCGTAATGGCGATGATGAGGGTGAGGCAGGTCATGACTGTGTAGCGGTATCCGAAACGCTCAGACACATATCCATTGATGAAAAGACCAATGATCTCTCCCACATTTGCACCATTAGAGAGACCAGCTTGCCAGGGTGCAGAGACTTGGTATGAGCCATCCGACCCTAGCGTGCCGTATTTCCTATTGAACTGAGGAAATGCGTAAAAATTGCCTAAAAGACAGACATCGTAACCCTCCATGCAAATGCACGTCGAGATGAGGAGAGACCAGAAGACGGCCTTGGGATATAGTTTCAGTCCCTGCAGCAGCGTCATGTTGTGCTCCTTGTCTGTTGCAGACTTGGCGTTATGGATGACCTTGTCCATCGTCTCGGTGTGGCGAAGTTGGTCCTTTTCGGGGAAGTGGATTGGTACATCATTTACCTCACCCATCTTGGAAGAGCCTGCTGTGGCCTCTGGAGGAGGGGTGACAGATCTAATCGAGAGAGAAGGTGTCCTCGAAGAATAAGGGACAGAGCGGTCTTGATCATGTGCATCCATGAGGAGATTAAGCTGCCTTAAGTACGATCAGCGGCTACCCCACGGGGCTTAGTTTCGTCGCGTGTGAGGTACCTGTGTACTGGGTGTCGAGGGCTGATCCGAGGCTAATGCCTAATAGCTGCAGATGGTCGCGTGATGGTCAGAAGGGTTGTCGGCTTTTGATATGGGTTGTGAAAGAGGTTAGGAGACTTGGTTGGGAGTTGAGACCGAGTTTTCGCATTCCCGCGTTAAGGAGTCTCTCCGTCTCGGTCCATTGTGGACGACGTTTATCCTGTGCGCGGAGCTATAGCGGCGTTTGCTTTCTCCGGAAAATTCATCTATATCAGACCTATATTGTTCATGTGGTCTCTCTGGATGTGTAGGGTACGAAAGATGAAGTTGACATGATTCCTACGAGGTATAGCTTTGTCGACATCATATCTCACAAGATCTTCAGGTGTACAGATGCATTGTGAGCCTAAATGGAGATGGCAAGGTCTCGGAGGTGGAGAAACCTGGAGTTGAGAATCTGGAGGGCGCCGGAGCGTTTTGCCTTCCCTCCGGCCCGATCTTCCAGCGCGCTAGTGCGTGATGCAGACATCCTTGACCTGGGGCAAGCCAGCACCACCCTTGTTTTATTAGTTGTGGCGGGGATCTGGGTCAACGTACCTGCGAACGCCGAACTACCATGCGGGAAAAGACACGTGGACATTTTAGCTCGGCAAATGGTATCGACTTTATCCGGCACAAGGCAACATTCTATGCAAAGCAATCGAGCGGGCCATATTTCTACTCGATGGGACCCAGTCGTAATTAGCACCTCTCGCTTAATATGCTGTTGAACAATTTCCCGACAGTACCTAATCGAGGAAAAGCAGCTCCAATAGCGGAAAGCCATTCAGGAGAATGCATACCTTAGTGTCCATGTTCTGGAGAAAAGAGTTTCCTTTGAATCTTAGAAGCTCCCGAGTGACGTGGAGCACAAGGCAGTCGAGTCTCAAAGGATCTCTCTCTATTGTGAAATTGAACATGACAGAGCAATGTTCCATCGGACAGCAGGAGAATGCTATGGTGAACCTGTCTTTGACAAAAGCCAATGCGTCGTAATTGTCCATGACACGATGGTCGTTCGACCGAAAGTGTGGACACAACCGTCGACTATGATGCTTGAGAGTAACATCGTGTATGCACTACATATGGTGATGTAACGTTCCATCCATCTGGGCCAGTCCTATTCTATATCGTGCGTAAGCCATGATACGGTCAACAATTATCCTCGGTCTCCACAGCTCCAGGTCCTGAGAGCATGAAGTTTCGCAGATGATGTTGTCAGATATTCCTCCCCGGACCATGGTTCTGACTGCTATACTTTGCCATTGGGCATGTCGAGGTGATCGATGACCCTGCGTGCGTCTCCCTGCATCGATATGTACCAAGTCCAATGAGGATATCTCCAATGTGAGCACAGCGTATGAGACCATCCCATCTCAAATCAAGCGCGATCACAGCATTATTTCCTCGATATTCTACGACCTCAAGTCTGCCAACAGATGTGCCTAATATATCTCCTTGGGTCTTTCAGGTCTATATCTTGAGCCCACACCCACTCCAATGCTTTTAATTTCCTGACTCCAATATATCTGTGGCGCAGACAAGGCAAGCAGAAAGGATAAAGGGGTGACTGACATGGTCACGATCACACATCCACAAAGCATATTCGGGCACCAATCAACCTCAGCATTTTGCGGTCCCCAAGAAGTGTATATCACGAACGCAAAAGAATAGACTCAAGCACTGTTAATCAAGAAAGCAAACAGAGAAAGGACAACAGGAATTCCAGCAACATCAGCACAAAAGACACACCAGACCCGACAAATAAAGGATAGAAATCAAGTATATTAGCAATCTCTATCCATCCAGTCGCTTCCTAGCAAACTAGATCGCTTTTGCCCAAGCGCGCGGATCCAAAAAGGAAACCGCAAAAAAACAGGGGTAACCAAAACCGCAAAATGCAGTTGTAGAACCAAAAAAGAAATCCTCTTCAAGGAGGAAGGGCTGAAAATGCAGTGCGAACGCCATGAAATGCTTGGGTATACCAAAAAAAAAAAAAAAAAAAAAAAAAAAAAAAACTCAAGGACGAGGACAAGGAGATGCGAGAATCGAATGCGCTGATGCTGATGCTGATGACGAAGTCGAAGTCCTGTCTAGGAGTGCAGAAAGTCGATCTTTCTTTTCAATACCAGTAGTCTCGAGAAAGAAAGAAGCCAGTTATCGTCCGTCTAACCAACAGACTGATAACCTAGCCATTCCCAGACC
This sequence comes from Delphinella strobiligena, assembly GCA_009982845.1. Lineage (NCBI taxonomy): Eukaryota > Fungi > Ascomycota > Dothideomycetes > Dothideales > Dothioraceae > Delphinella > Delphinella strobiligena. The sequence goes on from JAADKB010000010.1 coordinate 629,125, forward strand.
GCATCGAGTCGAGTCGAGGCACTTAGACATCAACTCTATCCGAAACATTGCAAGAGTAATAAATCTGCGTCCTCTGCAGCGCGCAAGAATAATATATTTGCGTCGCCTGCAAAGTGCAGCTATAGTAGATTTGAGTTGCCATTTTTTCTTCTTGTTGTAGTTGTAGTTTTGTTTGAACCTTTTAATCGCGAGGTTAGTTCGAGGGGGTTTTCTTGTAGTGGGTAAGTGAGTGAGGGTTGGAGTGCTTACTGTAGAGAGAGAGAGTGTGTGTGTGTTTGTGTAGCTTATGCTGACAGAAGGAGGGATACGAGAGGGAGGGTGGGTTATATAGGTCTTCTCCGTGGTGCCGAGGTTGGGGTGTTGTGGTTCGGTGGTGGGTTGATTGGTTGTTGACTCGAGTTGAGATGTCCTTTCTTTGCATGTGCTGTTTGAAAGGATTGCTTTGTGTGTGTAAGAGACAAGAAGGACATGGTGTGATGAAACATCCGTTCTGCTTAAATGTGGAGGCGGAGCTATTGTTTCAGGTATCGGAGCTGCGCCTGATATTGTTCTTTTTGAGACAAAGGCGGGTGCGAGATTGTTTCGTCAGATTGTGTCGGACGGTTCAAAATCGGGCTTCGTATTGTCTCTGGAATCTGACGTGTTCAGGGCTCGGAGACTTGGTTTCATAGCACATGGTATTTGATATCGCTTATTTTGCGGTGATATTGTGCCATTGTGTCATCTGCGGTCACGGATGTGATTGAATCCGAGAGTAGAGTTCAAGAACATGCTGAGAAATCATGGTGTATACTTACCTTGGAGCATTCCAGCTCTTGTTTCTGCCGCTTCAGAGCAGGCTGTTGACAATTAGAAGAACAGTGGCTCTTGGTATTGATCTGTTAGTGTTCCGGCTGGCAAGAAAGCCCGACTTGATTTGCTCTATTCCATGATGTCGAGCCATATGCATGACAAGCACCTCGAAGTTGAAACTAGATGCCTGGATTCCTGCAGTTCTGCTGTGAATTGTCATCAGTGGTACAAGCCAGACAGCGATGAGACACAATCAACTCTTCTTCACATCGAGTTATGACAACACGCCACACTGGAAGCCGAGGCAAGGTAATAAGTATACAAGGCTTGATATTGTTCTCCATGGGAGCTGCACTAGTCCATATTCGGAGATTAATGACCTCGTGCCCCGTCTTCTGTCACCTCAGCCCAGCCACCATCCGACAAGGGCAGACCCATGACGAGTAAGAGCTGGGTAAGCCATCGATCAACACTCACTTATTTGGCATTGTCGGGCTTCCACTTCAGATTAGCAAATTGGAGTTTTGGTTTTGGGAGCTCCGCTGGGGTCCTGGGTTGTAATTTAGGCATCTCTGCTGCAGGGCTTGCCTTGATGACAGGCGTCTTTGCTACAGAGGCTTTCACACTGTAGTGAAAGTGAAAGTCAGACCACTTGTTGGAAGTGCCTAGTGACGAGTTGGTCGTCCTAGTAATGGAGAATCATGTTGTGTACTGACCTGGCGTCTCGTTCTCTGCTTCTCGATCTCGACCGCTCTCTCTTGGCACCGGATCTGGCAGATGGACCAATGGATACCTGACCTTCGTCCTGGAGTCTGCTACTGGTCGGTATGTAACGATCAATTTCCTTGGCCGAAGGTTCATCATAGGCGCGAGAATCACGAGGGCGGCGTCTGTCACGGTCATAGTCCCTGTCTCTGTCTCTGTCTCTGTCTCTGTCTCTGTCTCTGTCTCTGTCTCTGTCTCTGTCTCTGTCTTGATCCCTGACACGATCCCTGTCACGGCTGCGCTCGTGGTCTCTGTCTCTGGTCGAGTAGTGGTCATCAGCGCGATCTCTAGTACTGTAGCGGTCATCATCCCTGTCTCTTCCGCTATACCGATCGCCGGCTCCTCTGCGCGAGGAGGAGGGCATGTAGCGATCGATGTTGCCTCCAGGAGTTCTGGACCTAGATCTACGTCTTCTGGGGGGGCTGTAGTCCCTGTCTCGGTATCTTCTTGGTGATCGTGTGCGGCTTCTAGCTCGGGTGTCACGGTACCTGTCGGATCTGGGGAGTGGGCTTCGTGATCTTTCGCGCTTCACGCGGACAGGGCTTCTACTGCGTGCACGAACAGAAGCAGTATCGCGGACAGATGTAGGTTCACGCTTGATGTGGACAGGAGCGGCGTCGTGGACAGAAGTTGGTTCGCGCTTGAGGCGATCATCGGCCTGATCACGCTCCTTGCGGGCCTTCTCTTGTTGGCCTTGTTGCCATGAACGTCGCTCGGCGCTGATAGCGCGAAGCCTGGCTTCACGAGCGACACTTTCTTCCTGGTGTCGTGCATTGCGGCTTTCGTAGTGTTGTGGTTTGTCTCTCTCATCACGGCGACTGGAACGTCTGTGGGAAGGTGGAGTTGGAGAGCGACGGTAGTCCTTGCGCGGCTCTTGAGGTGGGTCGCGCAAGGAGCTGGCTCGCTTCTCAGGAGCGAATTCGCGGTGTGAGGGAGGAGCGGCATCCTCACTGCGATCTCGTTCGCGCCTGCCAGGCTTGTCCAGCATGCGTTGACTTTCGCGGAGGATTGCTAAGGTAGCCAGCTCATCAAGACGTTTGGCTTCCTCCTCCTCTTCTTTCTTCTTCCTGGCCGCTCTTTCCTCTTCCTGCCTCTTCTGCTCGGCCTCTCGTTCCTTTTCCTTCTTTTCACGATCTTCTTTGAGCTGCTTCTGACGCTCATTCTTACGCTCTTCCTCCCGCTTTCTAAAGGCATCCCTTTCGGCGCGTCTCTTCTGTTCGCGCTCGAGGCGTGCCCTTTCCTTGGCTATATCAGCCTCGTGTTTTGCCATCTGTTCCATCAGAGCCTGCTTTTCTAGCTCCTTCTCCTTCTTCTTTTGGATCTTCAACTGCTCCTTGTGCTTTGCCTCCCTCTCCTGCTGGCGGACCTTTGCATCGGCGGCATAGTCCTCATCGCTTCGAGCACCCAGGATTTGTTCCTCTCTGGCAGCATCTTCGCCAATTTCCATACGTCGGATCTCGCGGAACATAACTTCAGCCGCGGCCATGGAACTGTTGATGTAGTCCTCGATTTCACGCTGAGTTCCTGCGTACACATCGGCACGAGCAGCAGCACCCTCGAGGAGTGGGAGAGCCAGACGGCGATCTTTACCAAGGTATTTGACGGGATCACGCTCGATTTCAGCTTCGGTAAAGGTTTCGAGTGATTTGACAAGTTTATCCTTGGACTGTGGCGCGTGTCAGCGATCAAGCACTGATAATGTGAACAGGCAAGCCATGTATTGCATACACCCTCTTCCCATTGAGCCCATGTCTTCTTGCGCACGTCGTCGAATGCGCCCTTCTTCTTGAATGTGTGGAGAAGACTGTCTATCGAAGTGCGCTTAGCAGACGAGAGCGGCAACTCTGACACCTTGGGCTTCTTGCGAGGCGGCAGCACCAAGTCATTGTTGCCGATTGTCTCCACTTGCGCAGGCATTTTGGTGATGTCGGGCGTGGAGGAGAACAACCAAGTGATGCAGGAATGAATAGTCGACGCGACCATTGCAAGCACATGCTAATAGACTGATTAGGGTTCGGATGTCGGCAGCTCGGATGTCGGCAGGTCGGATGTCGGCAGCTCGGATGTCGGCAGGTCGGATGTCGGCAGCTCGGATGTCGGAGACAAATCTCCGCATGCCCTGAGGTGAATGTAGCGAAGCCCTAGCACGCCAAGACAGACTCTCTAGCACCACGAGAGCTTCGGACATCACCTGCCACTACAAACCATACGGCCAATTGCGCGCCAGCTAATTCGGATTATATCAAACTAATACTCCCACCGCATTATCCACAACATACACTAGAGCCAGGAGCTCCAATCCGGCCCTTTGACTCGCATTCAACCCTTCACTTCACATCTTCGACCGCAATGGTTCACAAAGTCCTCTTCTGGGGTGGCTTCGGTATGCGCACACGCTTGACCCACAAGTCTACCCTTGCGTATATTCATCATCTTCACAGGTCTCGCCGTCCGCGTCTGGCAACTCGGCATTGAGATGCGCCCAATGCTCCAACGCCAAAGTCTTTGGGCATACCCCATGTACGCCGGCATTGGCGGCGCCTTCGGCTACTGGTTGACCGGTGTCGAGGACACACAAATGCGCATCCTTGGAGAGACCAGAGACAGACTTCTTGAGAAGAGGAGGAGGAGAGATGAGAGGGAGCTGAACAAGGGTACCAACTTTCAGAAGAACCAGGAAGGACTTTTCGCAAGCCCAAGAGTCGTCCAGGAATAAGGCATAGATGTCCCTAGTTGCACTACTGAGGTTACTGCTGCATCGGCATGAATGAGAACATGCAAATGAGAGGGGGTCATTGCTGTAACGTGGGATATGGGCGTTAAATGTTTCCTTTGGCCGCCTGAGGCCGCTCTGTGCAGAATTCACCATGCGATACCTCCCCATTCGGCAATGAGACAAGAAGAGTGTGAACTTCATCCACACTGCACACATGCAATTCCAAAATCTTCTGGCCGGGTCGTGGTTGTGATGGCTGCTTACACATATATATCGCTGTAGACTTGGAAGCCGCAACGTCTGCGCTTCGAATCTCAGTATCTTTTGTTTACTTCCAGTCATTCTTGACCACCGAATATGTGTCTCTCATCTTGACTCATGCTACGTGTCATTGCTTCTACCGAATTGACCCCTCCCGTTCCCGTAGCATTATCTGCATATTCAAGCAACTTCTCGTCTCGCAATCCCGGTCGAAGCCTGGAAAGTCATCATGCAGACACCCACACTCAACGTCAACGCTTCGCGAGCATCGTCACGCCAGCCATCACCAAACCCTAGCCGACGAAAAGGGATTGTAGTCTTTTCCGGTGGCAGTGCAGCGAATAATCTAGTCGATGTCTTCAACAACATATCTAACAGAGAGTGTCCGCTGAGCTACGTCATACCAATCAGCGATAATGGCGGTAGCACGAGCGAGCTCATCAGAGTCTTTGGCGGGCCCGGTAGGTACAAGTCGTAGACTATGATGACTGGAATGCTGACTTTTGACAGGTATTGGTGACCTTCGTAGTGAGTCGTGTACATTTCTGCCTCCCTATCCCTGCCTGTACTCTTCCTTAGCCTACCTGCATTCCCTCCTTCTCCAGTCAGCGATATTTCTATCGTGATAACATGTCATCTTTCTTCTCCATCTATACAGTCATTGATCTTTATATCTTGTAGGCAGATTGGTCCGTCTGATTCCCGACGACGGCGATCCACATTCTGAAGCACACTCAATCAAAGCTCTCTTCAATCATCGTCTCCCAAAGAACAGCAGAGCGGCAAAGTTCGAATGGCAAGAGATACTCGAAGCCGAGCACTCGGTCTGGGCAGGTATCTCGACCCCCAAGAAGGAACTTATCCGTAGCCACTTGAACTGGGTAAACCTTGAAATTGTCAAGCGGATGCGCCCGTCATCACGCTTCGACTTTTCCGGAGCAAGTATAGGAAACTTGTTTCTGACAGGGTGAGTTGAGCAACTTACCTGTACTAAATCGACAATCTGACAAATTGCAGTGCTCGTGTCTTTACCGGCTCTCTAGAATCAGCTATTTACCTCCTCTCCTCCATCTGCTCGGTACCCAGCACAACCTCAGTGCTCCCAGCAATAAACACAAACTTCACCCATCACATCTCCGTCTCTCTTGCCAACGGCACAATAATAACCGGTCAAAACAACATCTCACACCCCTCTGCCCCGACAGCTCTAGTATCCTCCACTACAACCCCTTCCTCCAGCGACCCCTCCTCTCGCGCAGAAACAGAAGCAAGCGACGCAGTCGAAGACGCCAATCTCCCCGGCTCTCTTCCGTCTCTCCGGCGCCCCGCAATCGACTTTTCCAAATCCACAGAAGAGGATCTAGAGGCCAGAATCGAGAGATTATGGTACATCAACCCCTACGGCCAGGAAATCTCGCTACCGGCGAATAGCAGAGTCAATGACGCCCTGGCCTCCGCCTCATGCATCATCTACAGTATCGGCTCGCTATTCACATCGATCATCCCGTCACTGATTCTCAGGGGCGTGGGCGCCGCAGTCGCTAATCCTGCTATACGAGCTAAAGTTCTCATTCTGAACGGGACTATAGACAGGGAGACTGGACCCTCGTCGACACCTTTCACCGCCCTCGATTTCGTGGCCGCTATTGCGAATGCTTGTGTACAGTCGAAGGGGGAGCTGAGTGACTTCTCTGTCCCTATCGATCACTATTCTCTCTACGTGACTCATTTGATCTACCTCGATTCGCCCGGCGCCCCGGTAGTCGATCGCATCGCTATGAGGCGAGCGGGAATCGAGTGCTTGAGGATCTATGGGCAGAGTAAGGGCAGATATGACGACAAGGCTTTGCAGCAGTGTCTTGAGATGATGCTGGGCAGGGGTGACGCGGAGAAGAGACAGGGCAGACGAAACACGCTCGAGCGGTAGATTTGTTTCTTGGTCCACGCAGTCCGTCCTGGACCAAGCCGTGTCGAATGATGAATGCCATATCATGTCATGACGACTCCAGATTTGCCTTGTCGCAGGAAGTTCTCTTTTTCCTTCCGTGTTCACTCGACTCTCTTCTTCTTCTTTCTACAGCTTCTCGGCTCAGACCTGGTCCAACCTCGTCATCGCAGTATCCGGCAAAATGAAGCAATTATACGACGACATGGCGGACAAAAGCAAAAGGAAAACGTACAGCAGCTGGTATTCCCACGTGGTCACCCACCGTAGTACTGATCAGCCGGTCAACTGCTTATGTCTGGCAGAGCGGACGGGATGCCCAGTTCTCAGCTGCCTATGGCCGTACGTGGAGGAAGATGTTCTCTGAAGGAATATGTAGACAAGACGTGCTGATAGTGAGGGCCAGATCAGTCAGACCTCCAGCTTCTCAAGACTCCACAGAAGAAAAAGTCGCTCATGCTTCCAGTGGCAAGCGCATAGCGTATGAAATAATCAATCAATCAGAAGAAAAAGGCGGGCTGGCATAGGGCGGATCATCAGGCCCGCGTAGCGCAGGAATGCGGTAGGTAAGTAATTTAGGAAGAGCACGAACACAGACCTCATTGAAAACCCCCCCATTGTCGAGATCGAAAACAGAAAGAGCAGTTCCAATCGCAAGGCTCAACTGAACAGCATCAAGATTCCGCTCGAGCGTATTCCTAACGGTACTCGGGGCTCCATGAATGAGTTCCTCCCAAAAGCCTCCTCCATATCCCTGAACTCCTCACGCTCATAGTGCACACCATTCAAATATTGCCCGGCAAGGTCATGGATACGACTAAGACCCATACCGAATGGTAAAGGCGGTGGCGAAAGCTCCCAGTCCACGATACCGGAGACGCACCCGTCCTCGACCATGATATTCATCATACCGAGATCCAGATGTGAGAAAAAAAGCGGGAGTTTCTCCAACACTCCGGCACTTGCCCTCAAGTCCCGAATGCTTGTCAAAAAGGGCTCGATCCCTTCGCGGCCGCATCCGAGCAGACGGTCTGATTTTGCAACAACGACTCCCACGGTAGCGGCGCTGGGTGCGTTAATGAAACACTTTGTCAGAGCCTGGGCCAGTGATCTCGTGACAGAGATATTAAAGACCGCCTCATCCTGCTTCTTACTCGCAGCCCAGCATTCGCCGGGGATGTAGCTGAGATAAACAGGCCAGATATCCGCATCCTCGAGCTCCTCGTCTCGAAGAACATGCACAACGGGCACAAGTGAGCCCAGCAACTTGCGGGCTTCGGCGAAGGGCAAGACGTCTAGAACCTCTGCTCTGAACTGGATGACTGATTTCGAACCATCCTGGTGCGTGACTATGATTGTTTCGCTGTACATGCCTTGGAAGTGGGCGGGTTGAGCATGCGTGGTCTGGACTTTGAGGTGCTGTTCGATTAACGATCGCGCTTTGAGCATTTTCTTTTTTTGCGTGCGGAGAGAGAGGGGGAAGACTTTTTCGTTCATGATTTTAATGCTCTGGCTGTTGATATGAGGGCACGGTGGACTGGGAGTGCATGTCGTACGCATAAGGAATCATTGACGGGTAGTACGTCCCTCTTGACACGCGAGGACGAGCAACAGCCCTATCAGAGCGGCGGCTACGGGCTTCGATGATTGGCTGCTCACTGTTCTGATCACAGTGACGACTTCCAAGCTACTGTATACCGGTGAGCGCAGCATTCGGACTGGAAGCTCACCATGTATCAGCATTCGATAACAAAGGGAAGGATGGTCTCGGACACGCATGTCTAGTGCTCAGCCACCTATGGGCAGACTTAGAAGACTAATCATATCTGCAAGAATATCATGAGGTTGATGGTATTCGCGAGGATCGGCAGGCGCACTACCTGACTTTTGAATAAACGCTTCGTGGGCTCATTGAACTTCATAAATTCATTGAAGCTTGGAAGCGTATCGGGTTTTGACTATTGATGTCCTAGCTGAAGGATGTCCCAGCTGAGGAGTAGATGAGGACTCAGAGTACAGCATACGACGCTTACAACCCCGTCTAACAACACGTCCGTTGAATCATTGCCTTCTTCGGGTAAAGGAGCAGTGAGTGCTTGTGCCTATACCTCGAAATCCCATGACCAGCTTGAAGCCAAAGCATCGACTGGCATCTCATTGTGACGGCGCCCAACACGATACATCGACTTGTCCACAACAACTGATCCAGCAGGGCATCTACTACCGCTATCGCTCTTGCCGTCCAGAGACCGGCAGTGTATTTGTGATGTCGGCGTGTAACCAAGAGGCCAGACCTGCGAAAGCACGTCTCATCACGGCCAGCAGAGAAGTCTTGCCGGGTATTCATACCAGCCTTCCGCAGATGATTTTGAGACTTAGTCGCTGCTCGCCCTCTGATCGTGCTCTTGATGATGGTTTCGCAGCATACGATCATGTCTCCGTCATTGTTCATTATGTAGAACAGGATAGGTGACAACCAGCGCTGATGTTTAGCATTCGATTGGCATCGCCGTGGTTACATCCCGGCATAGACCATATACGACGTCTTGAGGCCCTCCTCGAGTGTGCAGACGCTTGTATGCAGGTTCACCGCATATACCGCAATCGAGGCTTGGTTTTCACTATCTGCATGAGAGCCATCAGTTCGTGAACGGCCTCGAAGTCTTCGAATTTGTCCTGTCATAGCATTGCCTAACTCTGTATGCAGTCACTGGTCTCGGTGGCGCGGATTGTGATGTTCGCTCTACTGAATCATCTGGTATCTGTGAAATGTTTGCTCTGGTCACCCTTGTCTTGTATTATACAGGGGAAGATCGATTCAGAGGTATTGCAAGCCGAGCTGTCTCGTTACGTATATCGCATCGATGACAGCGGCTGGTAGTTGCTTCATGGGCAGGGCTTGCTGTACTTCAGCAATGTTGCGTCTTGCTGTCACGACTGCTTGCTAGGCATCCTTCAGCGGTAGGTCCATACTGTGTACGGCTCCACCTTCCTGGCAGTCTCTACAGTCGACAAGTAGCACCAAAATCACCAACGTGGATGATACGTGTGGGTAGCGCATGTCGTCGAGAAGCATGACATGCGTTGTGCTCGGGGTTGCAGAAATGAATCTTCTCGCTACGAGGTCGAACGTACGATCGGTATGAAAATCTTGCTCAAAAGGTCTCGTCTTGATGAGTGATCCTGCAGCGTTCTCTGTATGGTCTCAGAGGTGATCGCGTAAGAGGACTTCAATGGGAGAATACATACAATAATCCATGTGGTCTAACCTTATGCCATAGTGGATCTGGGACAGACACTCGAGACTTGAGAACAGGGATGTTGGCGTAGTATACGTAAATTGAACCAAATGAAACCGTAGCACCTACCTGTTTCAATATCATACGCTCGAGGACGACATCGCGTAACGAGCAGCCATTCTTGGAACCTACGTCGAGCTCTGCAAACGAGCGTGAGAAAATGATGCCCGATTCTGGCAAATCGACGCTTTCAAAGATGGTCGAGCATGATGTACAAAGGTTTGCATCCTGCAGAATTTGTATGGCACGAATAGAAATCGCGATCGAATGTTGAAGAGGTGATGACAGGGAGTAGGAAGGCCGGGCTCGCAGCAACGAAAGGTACGCCGTCCTTCCTATCCGGCTCCTGGCTCAGCGTCTATGCATTAGACTGACATCGTCTGATCTATCATTGACGGACAAGAGTTGGAGACATGAGGTTGGGTCGTCTTGCGTATGTACGAAGGTCAGCCCTTGTTCTTAACTTTCCGACCAGATATCTCTGCATCCTTCATACCTTCGCTAAAGTGTCGCATTCAGTGGGGCAAAGCACGTGATGAGGCATTATTTGAGGTCCAAGAAGTGACATTGAGGCTTCCTGGGCACATCAGGAACCCTCGGCAAATAGGAAAGAATATCTAGCACACGGACAGGGCTCGGGAGAGAATAACGAAAGCTAGGCGTCCCATCAACCGATCCAAGGATATAACATCGGCATATGCGGGCGTGAGCATGAGACCGGTGACGAGTGTTATCCAACCACAAAGGCTGCCAGGTTTAGTAAAGGCTGCCAGAGTAGCAGAGCGGAGTGACAAACAGAAAGAACTGACAAGGCCTGTGAGTGCGAGCTTGCAAAGGCACAGATCGAGATGTACATGTCGTGAGATTCAAAGAGACCGGAATGCGGCCTGCAAACGTAACCTTAGCCGTTCTGCCATACCTACCGCTAGACATAGATAGGCCCATGTATTACTGCAAGATTCGGTTTGCCTGCTCGGAAGGAGCACATTCTGATTTCGTATATTTGCAGGGCAGAGGATGGCAACGGAACGGGCTGTGGTGATCCCAGTAGCCCCCACACGCCTTGTAGAAGAACAAGGAGCTCGGTGACACAAGAAGAGAGTTGCGACCGTCGTTTGATCCTTGCTTGCCGTGATGCCTGATGGCTAACGACGATACATGAAGTAGCTGTAGGATGGAGAAAGCGGACCAAAGCAGCCAATCATATGTGGGTAAGTACTCTTTGTCGCAAACGCCATGTGCATGTCGCCATAATGGTGCCAGCGTCGAAACAGCATAAGTGTGGACTGCGGTCGAAGCTACTGATGCTCGGAATTGATGGCCAACTTGGGTGTCGCAGGTGGTCGCAGTCCTAGTCGCACAAGCCTCGTATGCGCTGAGGTGGGCAGATAAGCTGATTGGAGAGTTCTGTCGTTTGTCAGTCGACCATGAAACGTGCCATGCCGCGGCTTTCCAGGCTGTCAAAAAGGAGCGAATGTGGATAGTCTGATGGAGTGAAGCGCATGGGCTGGCGTCCTGTAGACCCATAATTTAATATCGAAGCAGGCTTGCACAAATATGAAGCGGATGATGCTGGCGCAAAGGCCCCGAAGAGATCAAGAGAAAGTACAGTCAGGTCACGGCAGCTACGAGTACCTCGAACCAAGAAGTGGCTCTGGACCCTATCAAGATAGGCCGATTCTCAGCCCCCAGAAAGTGCATTCCGATAGGATGATGGATATATTACCTTTGTCCTCCAAACTCACGTAAGGTCAGAAAGCGCTGTCTCCATGCAGTGGCACGTAGTAGATAACAAGTCGGCATGGGTATACGTCTGATCACGAGAAGCGACCCATGTGCCGCCATACAGCATCTCATTAACCGACGTTGAAATGATAGGCTAGCGAGATTTGACAATCGTGGCTTCTTGTAAGATGTGACAGGTACGTGACACGAGATGTGTGGAGGCTGGACCTTGGTGGTTGGGTCAGTGGAGTAAGGTACTGCGGCAGGCGGAACGTCCGATTTGTGAGCACTTGGCAGGGGAGATACGGAGAGGTACAAGATGCAGGGAGCACTGTACTGTATCACAGCGTCAACCATGTCATGGAAAGGATGGCATGTGAGTACCTTAATCCCTGCTGCTCTGGCCATGAAACAGTACTCACGATCGAAGTGGTGTACCTACAGACACAGCTAGCTGTGCAGGCAGCGGAGCGAGGCACGCGAAGAAGCCGGAGGCGGATTGACCTTACCGAAGCGAGGCAAGTGCATAAGGTACCCTTAACTTCGGGTGAGAGATGACAATCCTTGGCACACGTGACGAGATGCAACTTCGAGGATTGGAAACCTAAGTGCAGGCAGGGCAAGACTGCAAGAAGTTGGGTCGGTATAGGACAAGCAATACAATACCATAACAGCAGCCATGCCACCCCGATTAAATATGCTCACGCGAGCAATGGTGCAGCCGCAAGCGCACACATCTGTCGCGTCATTCCTCGCACCATTCATCCGACAGGTGCAGCAGCAGCAGCAGCGTTCAGCATCCATTCTCTCCACCCTCTCGGACAACGACGGCGCCTACAACAAGCGGATACGAAGAGGCCGCGGTCCCTCATCTGGCAAGGGCAAGACATCTGGACGCGGTCATAAGGGTCAGAAAGCGCATGGAAAAGTGCCTAGAAACTTCAATGGTGGACAAACACCTGAGGAAGTTGTACACGGAGAGAGAGGTTTTGAGAACCAGTACGTCCCATCTTGTTCTCTTCTTCTTTCCTTCGAGTAATGCTGATTACTTGTCTCACAGATTCTCCCTCGACTACTCGCCTATAAATCTTGACCGCATCGCAAACTGGATCTCTCAAGGACGCCTGGACCCAACCCGCCCAATCACCCTACGCGAACTAGCAAAGTCCCGCTGTCTCCACGGCATAAAGGACGGCATAAAGTTGCTCGCCCGTGGCGCTGAACAAACCCCCCTTACCACACCCATCAATATCGTCGTGAGCCGCGCATCGGCCGCTGCCATTGCAGCTGTCGAAAAGGCAGGTGGTACCGTTACCACACGCTACTACACCAAGCCCGCCATTTCGCGCATTCTCAAGGGCCAGACTGATCCAATCTTCAGTCTGCAGTCCAAGAAGCCTGAGGGTGCTAAAGATGACGACACCACCGCCAAGTACCAGTACAGACTTCCTGATCCTGCAGGCAGAAAGGACATCGAGTACTACCGTGATCCTGCCCATCGGGGTTACTTGAGCCATCTCGTACTGGAAGGCCATGGTCCTTCGTTGTTCTTCAAAACACCAGGTCAGGGTCGCGTGGACAGGAAGAAGCTTGAAACCAAGGGTGGAAAGACGACCAAGAGCGAGAACCGCGTGTGGTAAAATGCCATTGCATGGAAGAAACTAGCCGAGTGCCTGGGTGTAACATCATGACGCTCTCTTGCCACTTATCACACTCGCACGAAAAGGCGGATGCAGACATGGAGCCGGGGGTTAGTAAACTGTAGCATATCATATCAAACTCAACCCGGAGTGCCTAGGAACCAAGGTAGCTCATTGTACAGTACGAATAGAACACATTGACATCATAGCACTACAAAAGGCATTTTGTACTTACATTGCCATTCACACTGGATATCGCCATCTTCTGTAGATCAGGAATACATGCCGTGCTCATGTCCGACTTCCTGGATGAAGGAGCCCGGATAACGCAATCGGTTCTGCATCCTTCGCATCCTGTCACACAAACAAGACCCTTGTGCGTCTTTACATGGCCAATCAGCCAACAGCTTACCTCGCGCAAGCTAAAACTCGATGATAGAAGACGTCTAGACGTTTAAACAGTCAACCTCTGCCGTATTCGCACCTTGGACAAGCTTGTGCCGTGTGTGGGCTCGTACGGTGTGTCGTAAGGATGAGAGTCAAAGCACTGCAGTATTCAATATTCAACATGGTATTACCATGCTTCGCTGCAGCCATCGTATCAGGCCATCGTATCAGCTATATCATTGTTGCATAAACACTCGTGCTACCATGTGGTCAGAGCTGCGACTGTCGCCAAAGAGGGGTCGCCTTGCTTGTCTCGACGAGAGCCCGCATATTGCTCAGCGCATCGTCTCGATCATGGTCGTAGCCAAATGATGATGACTTCGCTGCTGATTTGGTCGTGCTTTGGCAGAGCAGCCGCTTTCCAGGCGAAACTTGTATCACTAGCCCGACTCTCTTTGATTGATCTGTGAAACACTTGTGCTAGATAGCTTGTTTGGGTGAGTTGCAAGCTTCAAAGCGATGGCGCAGCTCATGACCATCGACCTCCCCTTTGCGACTTCTCGCGACCATATACAGTAATCATGACTGCATATAAGCGTGATTGAGTATCCTCGTGGGATCTGAACACTAGTGCAGTCTCGCGGCTGATGCCCGAGCTTTTTACCTGTTACCTGCGTGACGAGCGAAAAGCACAGCGGTTTCGTTATCGAGATGGGTAAGCCATGTATAATGAAGCATCCTGTCTGGCCATCAGGGGCCCACGCGGTTGGTAGAATACGAACGGCGCATGATCACCCATATCATTGCTGCCATGGCTGGCATGATGATAGCTCGCGCTTGTGCGTCTTGAAGGCGATTTTTACAGGCCACGGGTAATAGAGATATTATACTTCCCATAACATTGTGGTCTGACATCTTGTGCAGCGGATTGCGATCTAATCCTGATTCATGAGTGTTGTCCAAGTCACTGACAGCGAGTCGAAGGTCCGTTCTGACTTTTGATTGCCAGTATTTGCGACACTAACCTCGGATGGAAGGTGGGGATTGCCATGATGAGACTAGTGGATGCCCAATTGCCAATTTGAAAGTATCGCCTGGGGAGACGTGATATCTTCGCATAATAAGGTAAGGACGGCTGGAGATGATCAAGCAAATAGAAGCGGTTTCTATTGGTAGAATGTTGAGCCAAGCAGGGGCCAGGAGACAATACACGAATGTGGAAAGGGCTGAATGAAACAAGACTGCATTGACACATTCTCCAGAAGCTGTACAGCAGTAGAATTAGAAAGTGGCAACCATCGTAGTCAGATGCTGGTGATGTGCCAGGCTTGTCATGATCACAAGGCCTGCTTGGACAGTTGAAATCTCAAATTATACGTTCACGATGCATCTTTCCGGTGGGTCCTCTCGGCCTTTCCTTATTTCGCTGCAGTCATACATACCCAAGGATAATCAAGATAGAAACCTAGCTTGCTCGGGTGGCTACATCGTTGTCTCACCAGGACCGCGAACATACCAAGTTATTGAAATGGACGCAGTGTAGCGCTTTTGGTGGATTTGACCGTTAAAGTACAGCACGTCCTTCCTGATCAGCAAGGCTGCGTTGTTAATACCGATCTGCGAGAATTATTCCAGATGGCCGGGAAACAGCGCTAATGCTGCACAAGCCGGGGGCTGAAGACAGCGAAGCCTAGCAGTCTACACCTCTCGGCGGGCTTCCCAATGGGGTTGATGACTTGTTGTGAGACGGGTTGAAAGTATGTGGGCCACAAGCAGTCCGTTGTCCAGCGTCAACGTGCATCAAATGATCAAGCGATATGAGTTCCAGAACATTAAATGGGTAGAAGCCAAATGAATGACCAAGCAACGCAAAGCCAATACAGGATAGCGAACGTTTCGCAGCCCTGCATGAAGGTCAAACTCTGCAACCACGTCGATGTGCCTATTGGCTCTCAGGCTCGAAGCAATCCCCTGACCAGTCATTTGCGCTTGCGCGCATGGTTGCAGACAGGGATAGGGCGAGGGTGGAGATAGCGCAACGGTGAAGCTTGGTAGCCTCTACAAGGCGGTCAGAGGCCATTAATGATAGAGACATCAGACATGCCGGTCGTTTGCCCCGCAAGCCACACGCGCTCAGCGTAATCGTTGTCTGGATGTCGAGCGACTTCAAGACAACGCTGAAGCTTTGCCTGCGAATCATGGGCAAGACACCGACACCAACTTTAGGAGCTCATGACCGGGACCACGCAAGGTGGAGTACGAATCCTCATATCAAAAAAGGAAGTCAACGTGTCACTAAGGGCCAACGGTCTTCCGGAACAAGGAACAGCATAGAACCGCATTTATCCATCCGTACATTGCGTGGGGCTGCTCGGAGCATTTGCAAGATCGACTAGGAAGCAAGTTGGCGATAAGATGACAAGGATGAGTTTGAGACCGCAATTGCCGTGTCGGATCACGCGAGAGAAGTGTCTACTTTCGAGGCACAAGCCCCTCAAGATGCTCGCGAAGAAAATTCGTGGCAGCCGTGCGGAGTCAGTGGAAATAATGACTTGCTGATCCGTGGCCCGACCGAGGGACCATCATGACCATCATACAAATCAAGTGTTGCTTTTACGACCGATTACTACAACGCCCCCGGCGTGATTGCGTGTCGGGGGCTAAAAAAGGTCTGTCTGACTGAGCACGATCTTCTGAGATACGACGCCGGAACCGAATCATGGGTGAAAGAAGGTTCCGAAGGTTTTGGCTGTGCGGCAGTGGAAAAAGAAGTGGGGAGATTGTTGTAGCCACACGAAAGTGTGAAAAAAGGAGACTCTGCAGGCTGCGGGCACAGGGTTTGCCAATGCAGCTAGCGAGGAGAAGTGTGGAGCTTTGATTGGCTGATTTCTAATCAGCGGTCTCGGAAAAGGCTGCAGAGTGACACTTTCTGGGAACTTTGCTCGTCTCGGCCTTGGACGCGATCCACCAGATGCAGCTTGTGACGTGAAACTTTTTGCTTGTCTTTATTAGCCAGCATCCGCCGCGCACTTCCACCACCGTGTGATGTCCATGGCATTGGATTTGCAGTACCATTCAACCCAGTCAATATCATCAGTACGCCGTCCCGCCTACCCCTATCTCGGCAAGCCTACTGTTCGGTGCCTTTGTCGTACTCGTTGTCGTCTCCAGCTGCTTGGTGCTAAGACATGACTATCTTTGTATTGAACGGGTCCGCTTTCATCAAGCAACTTTGAAGGAACACAGACGCTTCAGCCACTTGGAGTTGTTCGACGCGCTTCGCGTTGGCGTTCCAAGCTCATAAAGGTTACCGATGTAGTTAGTCTGTGCATAGGCAAGGTTTCTTCTTTTCCCCACGCCTCGTCGAGAGATTCATCAGCAAGGCCCAGGCGCACTACTAGGACTAACGTCTGAGGACTAAGGCATTGTGCCTTCGCTTATTAGTACTGTTACTGAGGTAACTTGTAACCGATCGGATATGCGGACTGAATCGTGTCAAGCTTTCATCCAGCCCGAGTCGCGCACCGCCATTATTCTTGCGTACTATTGCTGCAATCAATACGGCTATGTGTAGTACCCGGGAGTGGCTGATCATATTATAGCGTGGGGCCAGATGAATTGTGGCGTTCAATCTCTGGGCAGAAACAGAATAAAGGTCATTTGGGTTTTACATCTATTGGTACGTAATGGTCAGCTGCTTGCAGAGTGGACATGGGCATGGATCATTTGATCCGAGGTGTACAGAACGAAAAGGGTGCACTTTGCGCAGTATGGCCGCACTACTGATATTATCATCCGTAAGTTTCGATGAATGGTGGTTCATTCGTGACCGTCATCGAAATCTTGGTGGCAAGATTCTTGCAGCAACCTTGTCCATCTGCCTCGTCGGGCCATTTGTGGCGGGGCCTATCCACCAAACGGCCGCAGGCGAAGGATAACGGCGGTGTTGCTGATCGTGATATGTATGTACAGTACGACTGAGACGGGACTGTGAGACGCTTGAGTTAGTTGTCCTGCCGCGCGTGTGCCGCTCAGAGACGGGGTTGAACTCAGCGGCAAGATTGCGCTCGTCTTGAACGGCGAGCATGTACGTACGGTGGAGGTCGCATCCGTACAATTCGTGAAAAGGTGCACATCTGTGTTAGAGAACGTGTGACGAATCTTGGTTCCTCGGACCCAAGAAGCGTAGCGCTAAACTGTTGGCTCGCATGGCACGGAATTAAAGTTTGTGAAAAATACCTTGCAGAAGTGCCATGCCCCATGCGAAAGAATCAAAGATTCCAGATTTAATGAGACAGATGGCCCGATAGGCGGTACGGACAGTACGGGTTTGCTAGGACAGTACGATGATGAATGCTGCAGTCTCACTTGATGGACAACCGTGCATGATAGGCTGTAGGGTTCAGCGAGACAACAAATACACTAATAATGGCAATGGTGTCTTCGTGATAATTTGGTACAGCGTGAGGTGATGGAAGCCGCGGGCTCGAAGCGAATCGGAAGGAAGCATAAGGCAAGGCATTGCCTCGGATAGTAAGCATTCCTTTACGGGCCCTAGCAAAATTCAACGAAGGATCAAATCAAGATAAAGGAACGACAATAAAATGAGACTCGTCAGGCTACCGCGTATCCACCAGTCAGTAAAGGCTAAAACGCGTCGCTTGCATAATAAAGGCAATGATAATTTCTGGCTCGACGTTGGATCCATGATCCAGCTACTCGTATACGACAGAGCGGGGGAGTTTGGAAATACGGGCTGGCCCATGGAACTAGCTCACAAGCCAGCCTCAAGTAGAGTTGTAGGCGAAGCAATTGCATTTGCATCGGCGCTGGTGTACCAAGCCATGAGACCACGGACGATGGAGCCAAGGCGTCGTCACTTTGAGTACCCAGGTCCAGTAATCCTCGTCAGAGCTGAAACGGACGGATGAAGGCACTTCTTGTGATTTTCAGCATTTGGCGGTGCAAGGCAGGATTGTTTTGCCGACCCCCTTCTCAATTCACAGATCTACCCAGGCGCAGCGAATCAGAGGCGGCGTAGATGTCTGATGTCCATATTTTTTTCAGCACGTAAAGACCGGGTGGCATGCAAATCCTTGCCAAGCTTGCACGTAAAAGCGAGCAGCCGCAGCGGGTCATGCACGTTTGAGCAAGGCCATAACCGAATAGAGCTGGATAAAACATGCTCTGAGTGAGGCTGGTGGCCGGTGTTCGCCTGCTGCCTAGCTGGTGCGCGTGGCAGCTAATCGAAAGTGTCAGGTAAAGGCCAGGGATAGCAAATAATAATCAACCATATTACAGGCCCCGAACATGGGATTCCATTGTAAAGTAGTGCAGACGGCACGCGGCCGGTTTCCTGTGCTGGGGCAGGTCCTGATTTGCCAATACCCGCCTAGCTCCGTGGGCCCAACTCGGCGTAAGGAAGCCGTAGATCTGATGTCAACGTTGCCCTGACCCTCTTCTTTCCATTTCCCTTCTGCGCCTCTTGCGGTCAAGGTCTTGGAACTGCCATGTCTGGAACCTCCCGACTGATTCACACTTCACGCCGGGCCATCCTCATGAACGTTTTCCCAGCGCCATCAGCTCCGCCGCGCCTCCGATGATGATCATGGCGCGGGAGAACAGGCCTCCTGCTATTGCTGTCTGCCTACGTGCATACGTTATGTACCTAAGCAGTTGCTTCATGATTGCTAACCTTCGCTCCACTAACTCCGCAGTGTCATGTCGCTTTACTAGTCTGTCCTGTCTCGAGCCGAGTGACCGCCAGCATTTCTCATTGCTGTCATACATACCTGACTTGACCTCACTTAACTCGCTCCTTGCTTTACTGTTACACACTTTCCTGGACACTTGCGAGCCTTCACTGTTGTTGCTCCCACTCACCACCCCTACTAGGCAATGTCATAGCGAAGTGAAGCAATCTGGGCTTTCACTTACTAAATATCACTTGACTCCCGTCGACCCTGCCATATGAGTCTCAACACACCTTAGCAGGATACACTTCTAGCGATCCCGCCTCATGCTCAACTCGCTCCCGCCTCATTCCATGTATCCGCCGTCAGACATCCACTTCCGCAATCCCTTCAAAGAGTCCTCGCGGTCTCGGAGTCACTACAACCACGGTCTCCACGGTCTCCACGGTCTCCACGTCCCATCACCTTCTCCCGGATACAGCAATAAAATCTCTTTGCCTTTCCACAAACCCCTGACACCGCCGCCGGAGATGAACTCTGTTGCTCAAAATGTTCAACTTCGCCAGTACTCGTACTACAATGACAGGTCTGCTACAAGATACGAGACAGAACAGAGCAAACATGAGCCAGCAACCTGCCGCCAGAACCAAGTAAACAACAATGCACTACCGGATTGTGGTGCGTCGAGAGCAGATTTCCAAGTGAATAGCATTGCTCCTTCCCTCCGGATCCCTCGTTCGGTCAACAACAGTCAAGGTAGCCTTGCTGAATTGGCAGCTCAGGTGAGATTACTCTTGGTACTCCATGTGGCATAGCCCTTTCTAATCCAGATTTAGATCACATGTCTTTTCTGGTTCGAAAGTTCTTCCACTCTCGAACGTGCAACGTACAAGTATCCACTTCAGTCTTTGGCCCAGGATGCCATCCCCACTACCGGATTTCGCAAATGGGTCACGACAATTCTCTCGACTACCCAAGTTGCTCAAAATGTCATCATTCTTGCTCTGCTCTTTGTGTACAGATTGAAGAAGCAGAACCCATCAGTCAAGGGCAAGCCAGGCAGCGAGTACAGACTCCTCACAGTTGCATTGATGCTAGGTAACAAGTTCCTGGACGATAACACATATACGAACAAAACTTGGGCCGAGGTCTCTGGCATCTCTGTTGCGGAAGTGCACATCATGGAGGTCGAATTTCTGAGCAACATGAAGTACAATTTGTTTGTTGCAGCAGAAGAATGGGACGAATGGCAGACCCAGCTCGGACGCTTCGCTAGTTTCTTCGAGCAAGCATCACGCGTACCCTCTTCACAATCACCATTTGGTGCACTAGGTATCACTCTTCCTTCGCCACCAACCTCGAACCACGCCTCGCCATCATATAGTGGTTCCCAGAACCTCGCTCAATACTCTCACCCCTCAGTAAACTCTCTTCACTCAGATGGGACTATGTCGAATCCGTCCTCGCTAGGTCCTGTACCTGATCTGCACTCTCAAGTCACTAGAAAACGAAGTCTGGAGCATTCTGCAGACCCCCCCGCAAAGAGACTGGCTGCTTCGAGCACGAATTATGGCCAATCTTTTCCCTCAGGTGCCAGCACTGCTGTGCCATCGTACAACCGAAGTCAATTCCTTCCTAGAGTACCCTTGCCAACTCTGGCCACTCCACAAACCCAACCACCACACAAGCCTTATACAGGATCATCGCAATCACAGCAACAGCAGTTTGCTCCTCAGCTTCCACCTCTGAACTACACTCAACTTTCGTTTGGACCAAGTCCAACTCCAACGAGCAGTTGGGCCCCAACCTCAGCAGCCATGACCGCAGCGGTAAATCACTACTCGCAAACGCCATTGCATGTTACGCCTATGCCACAATCGATGCCTCAGTCACGTCAACAAAGCCCCTACTCCGGATCAGCTGGTGTCTCCCCTACCAACAGCGTACTCCCGTCTGCCAGGCAGATGCATTCGTCTCAATTATCACCATCCTATTACCTGGAGCAGCGCAACAGCCCTTACCGCCCTATCCGCGGTGTTTCTACGCTGTTGGTCCCGCCACCTTCGGGAGCTACCCAGCACCAGCAGACCGTTGGACGTGAGCAGATGCACTACCAGCCTCTTGGACGCCCACAAGAGCGTCAGACTGGTCAACTGCCTTACATCGCTCAGAATCAGTGGTTTGATGGCCGCCACCAGAGTACAGCTTCTGCTTACCAGTGGCCCAGCTTCCTGCCGAGTCACCACAACCAGCAACACCATCAACCACAACTTCCACTGCCAACCCCTTCTTTTGGCAGAACCTAAAAATTGATGCCAGTCACGAACGACAATGACCACATCCACTTCTCTGTACTATATTTTTTCGTGGCGGAAGACCACGTACATGCTTTGTTGCAGCGTTTCAGCCAAGCATAGCATACCCCGGCGTTACTCAGTTTTGTTTTTGTGGCCAGCAGAGGATTGACTTCATCAGCTGTCTACACGAAGCATGTTGCATTTTCACATGGCGTTTGATGCGAAGGATATACCAAGATCCCAGCCACGGCTGATGACCACTCCAACAACTCTCGAATGGCGCAAAGTACGCCATCCTAACCTTGAGAATAGTCTACGTAATTGGGCTTTTTTTTTTCTTGACATTGAGACAATACAAATAGCTTATTGCTCAATTTTCGCCTGTGCCATTTGTCTTTGCGACGCTATCCGAATAGTCTCCGTC
Source organism: Delphinella strobiligena (assembly GCA_009982845.1). Classification (NCBI taxonomy): domain Eukaryota; kingdom Fungi; phylum Ascomycota; class Dothideomycetes; order Dothideales; family Dothioraceae; genus Delphinella; species Delphinella strobiligena. Next base: position 651,069 of record JAADKB010000010.1, read on the forward strand.
GCTTGATCATCACAGCGTATCAAGTTTCGTCAATGCGCTAATGCAGTGGATAGAATTTTCGTCCATGCGTGACTGACTTTATTATTATTGTGGATAAAGCCGTTATAACATGAAGGATTTCTGCTCGGCATACGCGAGGTCTATCCGACCGGCCCGAGACCCCTTGGACCCCCGCTCATTGTTTCGTAAGCCACTCTACTCGTACTTTCCCAACAGTACGGTCACACGAACGTCAAGACGCTCAAACCAGCAAGAGAACAATCAAAGATAAGGTAAGCAAGTGAAATTTGAATGAATTTCGTCGTCTCGGAATCCATCGCGTGGATGTATACGACATTAGGTCGAGAGTATTCCCAGCTTGAGTCAGATGATGTTTGCCTAAATAGAACCACGCGGCGTGCGACCTGTGGATCGCAGGTTGTTTGGTACGCCCCATAACGTGGACGCATTATTATTATTATGATATCCGCAACAATACAACTATTTTCGGCCGATCCAAACAACGGGCTCAGCCGTACTGCTCTGCAAGCTTGCATAATGCACTAACGCTGTCTTAGTACTATAAGAGTACGCAGCAAGTTTCTGAGAGGAGCGTGGCGCGGACAAGGAACTCAAGGCTGGTTAGCCAACAATGACTGCAGCTTTAAAATACCGATATACGATGATTGAGGTTGATTTGCATATCCTGCCATGTCTTACTCGGTTCTCACGGCTGCTTGTCCATCGAAGGACATCTGGCAGGATTCGTGTCGCCACGCAGCCACGTACTCTATTTCGTGAAGCTAGATGAGAAGTCGCAATCATTTCAACGGGCCGGACTCCTTGTGCGAGATGTCACGGCTGTATTCTGGACACCGGCGATCAGATGGCATGATCAGGTGAGCAGTTGGGACGGATTGAGATGTTCACGACCAGGGATTCGTGGGCTACATGTTGTAAGTATTGCCGTAGGGCTCGGGCCAAAAGCAGGCTTTTCGTGCAAAGAGACGGCCAGACTTCATGTCCTTACCTCATCAACCCAGCAATAATCAGCTGAGACTTTTTTGTCATGTTTGCAGCGTACAGCCCACGATCTCGACATGCCGAGGCCATCTCGTGAGCTGTCTCGTTGTCTTTTCTCGGCTGCCGCACTCTGTTCACATTCACAAGCATATGGAGAACTTGTCACACCTTCGCACCCTTTACTTGACGACCTTGTCTTCTGGCTTCTCACTGGCCACAGGGGACACGAGAACCTCCGCATAGCAAACGCCCTTGGTTCTTGATACAGTCACCAGACCAGAATACCCAAAACAGTGTTCAATGCCACTTCCTCGTCCACTGCCACCGATAATCGACGATTGGCTTCTGACTGTAGGTCTGTGTTCTTATCTCAATGTTGACCGTGCCCACGAAAATGGTGAGTGGCAACGTGTGATTGCTTATACCTACTCGTATCACATTTTACGTCCAAGGGGGAAAACACATTTCTTGTCTGTCGCACGGTCCCATACAGCTCGATGAAATGGCGAGTCGCATATCAGGGGAAAGTATAGCAGACGCACCCTTTAGCTTGGACTGGACCTGGCTTAGTCGCGTCCTGTTTCTCCTTGCTACACGACACAGTATACACACTGACTGACCATGTATGTGTATATTATTCCTCTTCCTATCATGCTTCTTACACGGTGCTTTCCGTTATAAGCTACCATGTTGATTTATACATCAAAGACAGAAAAGATACAGCACAAGTCTGCATGTGCCCTAAGATTGGCAAGATATCAACACGAGTTTATGAAGGGTTGTACATACATTACCATCGTCCCTGCGTCGGTTTGGAAGCATTCGGTGTCTGCGCCGTCGCCACGCTGTACTTGAATATCAGCTGACAAGCTATATAAGCTTTCGCCGAATCCACAAGATGAACCAAGTATTCAGCTCATCTTCTACAGGACAGTAACTCACCCAACTCGGATACCTGAGAACGTGTCGGCATAACCGTAAAGCAAGTGGTCGGCGATGTGCGATCCGTTCAGTGGAAGGAGATTTGTTGGCAACATCCTGCCTGATGTTGTAGGCCTTTCCAGAGCAATGATTTATGTCGTGCGTGAAATCTGCGTCTGGCTTGTAGATCTATCTCGATTTTGTCCTAATCAGTGGCCTTCTGCCCTTTTGTCAAGTACCCACTCGTAACAAACAGTCTCCATCACTTCCGGCACCTGTACCGCTCGTGAACTACAATCAAAGGCTAGGACAACCATACTACACCCCCGCGGGCTCCAGAGATGTAATACGGCATATGTTAGATGCCCTACAAACCGAGGGTCGTGTATTCTTACTCGAATCCATCTCACCTGAACCAAGGAGGTAAGTGAACAGGGTCGCCCACTTAACCGAAAACCTTTAGCATTGCCACCGCGATCAATCCAACAAGGGATCGGTAAGTGAATTGCGAGTATTGACTGTGCTACCCCCCCCCCCCCCCCACAAGGAGACAGAGACAATATGGTATATAGTAGCTCTGTGACCGACGTGAAGACTACTCGTACGCCGGCTTGGAGAACAACTCCGGACAGGGTCGTCATCAGGGCGAAACTACGAGTATGAGTACAAAAAAATGTCTAAGACGCTGTCTCCATTGGTCTCCAATGTGATACAGGAGAATGAGATATGATACTGACCATCCCAGCCCGCGCTCGTAACGTGCCAAGTTGGTCGACTTGGAAGGAACGAAAGAAAGAAAGCCATGGACAGGGTTGCCCAGATGAGCCGAATACCAAGGGACGTCGACACTGTCTGGAAAACTAGTCACCTGAATCTACAACAGTACCGGTCTTAGTTTTGTTCGTTGCTCATTACTATGAAGTATACTATCAAGATTGCGCCTGACAAACTCATTTACTCAAGCCGATAGCAGATTTCACAGCAATATTCAGAAGTACGATCGTCACGACCACAGGTACATTAAATGCGTGATGTACGAGCATCGCATATATGGGTAGGCTGGAAAGTGGGTAAATGATATCGACAAGAACAATATGTTCTGAATTGGCTGATTGAGGACCGGCCAATAAGCTATTTGTACAAATGAAGCTTTCTACTGCTTCAAGGGTTCATCCACAAGGATAACACATCTCTAGTTGCTTTCATGCGCATTTCAAACGTTTCCTTTCTGAAACGCTGATGGGGTATTGGTGTGGGGTATTATGCATATCCTCGTGGATTGCGGATGCGTATTTCAAATAAGGGAAAAAAAAACGGAGCAAAACGAGGGTGCTGTGATCCCAACAAGCGGAGGCAACAGACGGCAATAAACGCCGCGGATCATCGTACAAGAACCAGACCAAGAAGGGCAGCTGGCAGGATGGTGAGAATAGACGAGGAGACTCGCGCCGAGTCGCTGGAATCGTCACCACCGTCGAAAGGACTACCGCCTTCACCAGTGGTGGCCTCAGCCTCTGAGCTGCTCTTAGTCGAAGTTGCCGCGTATGAGTATGAAGTTGTATCAGCAAGAGCCGGAGCTGAAGTGTCGGCGTGGAGAATGCTGTCACTGCTGCTGGAGCTCACGCTACTCGAGGTCTTGGTTATGCTCGCCTTCTGCACGGAGCCTGTGGTCTTGGAGCCCGGTCCACTTGTAGTTGCGGTCGACGTAGATGTGTCAATTAACAGACCGCTTGTGGTGAAAGAGGCTGCGCTCAACACCATAGTACCATCGCCAATTGACTCTGTCTCGAGTGGATTGGCGGAGATAGTTGTGGAGCTCTGCTTAGCGGACGCGGTGACGGTAGCACTTGCCGAGCTGCTGCTACCAGCATTGGGACAGATCCTGAGAATGCCCTTGTCGTGGATCATAGCATTGATGATGTTGTCCCCAGAAGCATCGCTTGCACATGAGACTTTGATAGAAGCTGACAAGGTTTGGAGTGCGGCAACACAGGTAGCCGAGCAGGCGCCAGCGCTAAAGTCTGCTGAATCGCAACCGTCAATTTCGGAAGTGTACAAGGTCTCACACGCGGAGGGAAGGTTGGAAAGCCGAGGGGTGAAGTCGTCAAGAGAGACTGCAGAAGCATTTTGCAAAGCCAGAGCCAATGCGGCTGCAGAAAGCAGGCTGATTTGTGGGCGATGCATCGTGGTAGCGAGACCGAAATTGATATGCGATCTTATGTTTTTTATGTTTTGGTCGCTTGTGGGAGTATTTTCAATCGCTTATGCCACCGCGGGGTACGACCAGGTAATCCGGTCGGCTGTGATAGGTCGGAAAGAAGCAATCGGTTGTTGTTGACGTACTTTTCTCGAAAGTCGCAAGTCAGTCTCGTTTGGTCGATGTAAATGTCAATACAAGAAATTATGCGCAATTGTACTCGAGGGAATGTAATATTGTAACGCGTGAGAATGCCAGGTGACGGCGCAAGGCAGGAGCACACGGCTTCCACGAGGCAGGAGTGTGCAAAACAGTTGAAGTATGGATGCTGTTTGCAAGCGCCGGGCTGCAAGGGAGAGATTCGTTCAAGGATAGAAGACTTTTTTTCTACGCAGCGCAATGTAATGTTTCAAGGAACGAGAAATAATGACTGATCGCTTGCGAAAGCAGAGAGGAGGCAAGGTACAAGGCACAGCCTGGAGGACCAACAATTGGAATGAGTGGGAGTGCAGGACGTCAGCTTGAGCATGGCTCTGTTGGTGACGGCGAGCAAACGTTTGTATAGAGGCAACAGTGATCAGCGCTTCAGCAACGCACAAGCTCTGTCAATCGCCGACAAATCATACTCTTCTTGAGGTGCCAGCACCACATTCTGCGACAAGATTTGCTGCGGGGAGACGATTTTTGTTTGAAATGAAGATAGCCAGAGGCATGAGGCATATGACCCCTTGAACAATCTGAAACACCATCTGATGTCACTATCCAACTCGTATAGCTTTGTGATTGGACACGCGAGGCATTAGCGTGCTGCCTACTGCTTCGGTGCAATATAGCACCGATGACTGGAATCCACTATTCTAGAAGCCAACGGCACACTAAGGAATTAGGATGAACAGACATTTGTGTATTGCAGCGCAGCGACTAGCTGTCTTTGGGGAGATTTTCCTTTTCCAAATGGACCAAGAAGAGTCCGTTCTTTTGAAACTGCTACCATGCCTATTTATCAGGAATAAAGTGTGCTCTCTCCGCGCTGTGCATCATCTCTGGCTCCTCGTTCGCAGCTCCTGTTTCACATCCACGTCAGGAGCTGCTTCGAGTAGTTGACGCTTCACCGCCGGCGTTTATACGAATCGAGTATACTGCGACATGATATTTCAAACCAATGGTATGCATCCGTTGCAAAATCAGGCAAGGATTGCCGAAGGTCTCCTTGAGAAACGTTTTATCTCATGATAGCGTTATGACAAGGCCAGGGAACGAACTTGTGCAGGTAACTGCCATCGGCCCACCCTTAGTCTTTGCATCGAGCAATGTCCACCATCTGTCATGTGACGCAGGCAACACAAAGTGGGATGAATTGCGATTTTTAAGCTGCTGTGCTGCTAGCGAGCTCTCGCACGTGGATAGACCTCGTGGCCGTGTCAATTGCTGACCAACCAGTTGGTACGGCGAGATATTGCCGAACACATATTTTGGGTCGATGAACCATGGACGGACCATGCGTTGCAGAAGCCACGAGGCCGCTATATACAGTACACTCTTATTGCGTATGTCTTGCTCCATCGGATTCGCCCCATCTCGCATTTCCTCGCATTTCCCACCGACACAGGTCCAACCACCAGAAAAGTCAGAGAGCTCATGCGTTCAGTCCACCAGAATCAGCTACGCCCAGCTCGATTTAGGGGACACGAGCCCCTGGGAGGTAAGCACCATTGATCATTGCTACTCTGGTAGCTTGATGAGCGATATATCGATGAACGGTCCCGTCAATTGGGAGGCCGGATTTTGAACCTGAGTCAGCATTGACCAATAACTTCCGAGCCGCGACCTGCCAGATGTTCAGGCCTGCAACGCCCACTGTAGATATGTTGCAAGCCTTCTTGCAACTCTACGCGGAGCACATATAGGACCAGAGATTGTGCCAGGCAGTGCAATCGGACTCCGCCTCCTTGATCTTAATATAACATGTAATATCTAGAGGTCTGGCGGTCCCAATGTCTTGGAGACAGCTTATTTGTACACGTAACAGGAGATGATGGCCATAGATTGATCAATGTCGTGGCGACATATGGAAAGAGACTCCTTACGAATGGCTCTGGTTTCCGCTATTCTTCCAGATGACCACGAGGGATAGACAGATACACGCAGATCTATCTATCCGAATAGTCGACCCTTCAGCATTACGGCCTTCGAGCTCCATGTACAGTTCACAACCATCATTCAAGACTCTCGCTTGATGTACCATATTCCACTGTCTCACTGCGATCTGTTCATCGACAAACGCGAGAGCCGGACAACATGTGTGAAAGTGGCGACGAGCACTTTTGGTCCGTGAAGATCAAAAACTCGACACTCCCACCACCATATATCTTTTACAAAGCAATCAGCTTCGACCAGGGCCAAGTCCAAGATCAAAGCCAGGACAATGGCGATTGGGTTTTTGGCCCAGATGGGTTCTGGTCCCGGATGCAAACAGACGCCGGAGGGCGTAGACTAATTGAATTTGGCGTCGGTCCCAGTAATTGGATTGGACCAGACGTATCCTTCTGCTGCACGTCAATCATCCCAACTCAGAACAGCGCAGAAAGGTCATCGCTCGAAAATGTGTGCAGGTCGGTGGTAAGCGGGCTTGCGGGACATCGACGACTGCGAGGCTGGAGATGTAATTGCGATTTCGCCCTCTTCGGCGATCGATTCACAAGGGCTTTGCCGAAACGAAAGTATTGTTGCTCTCTTTCGTTAAGAGGAAGGTCGGTACGAGCAGCTATGCTTCAACACGACAAGCTCTGCTCATGTGGCTGTTTCGGAGACCTTGTTGACGAGAAGACCCACAAACCCAATATAGGTTCGGCAATCACGGAATTTCAAGATTTGATCTCCGAGTCTTTTCTCTCCTGCGATGCTAGGCACTACGCCGATGAGGCCGCCTTGAAGCTGCAGAAGCATCGAAGGAAAAGGAACTGCAATTGTGGTTTCACTAGCTTCCTGACCGGAACTCACCCGGATGAGCAATGCAGGATAGTAGCGGCATTCTCAAGACTGAGTGTGGTCATCAGGAAGCATGATGAGGATTGCAAGCGAGGATGCTTCAGTCTCGAGGGTGCCAGATTGGATGTGGAACTGCTGTCGTTGCAAGGCTTGCATCCAGCATATGCTCATCCTGATTGTAACGCCAAAGAGCACGCGGATTCAGCAGCCGCAGCAATGCAACAACATAGACACCAACACCATTGTCTTTGTCGAGTCGATCAGTGCATACCTGGTGCCAAGCAAGTATGTTGCACGCTCCGAGAAGAGCAAGTCACAAAGGCAATCATGGATCACAACAAGACATGCTTCCGAGGCTGCTTTGACAGTCAAGGCACGGCAGACTATGAAGATGCAGAGGACCAGAAGGCATGGGCATTGCAGAGGTTTCCTCCTCCTCGCGCGAATGCAGATTGCAGAGCGCCAGACGATGCAGCAAAGGCGGCGATTGCTCTACTGGAACACAGAAGGAAGCATGCGTGCAGCTGTGGATATCCAGAAAGAAATGGTCATCCTGCTAAGAATACGTATCGCTGCGGTGGCAGCTACGCCGCAGTGATAAGCCAGATTGAGTCTCACAACAACTACTGTTCGCATCATTGTTTCTGGAAGAAGTGGTAGGGTCGGAAGCTTTCACTTCAGTCTTATTCTTTCAGTGGCCGTTTGAATGCCGCCACATCGGCCACTCTAAGCTGTCCCCGAGTCTGTGGAGCTTGCAGCTATGGATTTCTTGCATCTAGGAATATCACTGCAAAGGAGAACCCAAGTTATATATTTTTTCTAATTACAGTCTTTCAGTGGGCATATTACAGCTTATGAGTAATCTTGTTCTGACTAGACTTCTTCCCACCCACTCTGATCATGCCTTCCTGCCATGTACTCGCAACATGCACGCCGCCTGGCCCAACAAGTCTACTATTATGTATGCCTCGCCCTCCTGCAGCCCTGGTCGTCCAATCTTCTTTGCAAAACCATGATCGTTCCTCACTATCTTGCGCCTTCATCATGAGATCTGCTGCCGGAACATGGAATACGACCGTATGGCTCAGACTCGCCATTTGGGCCTTGGACCCCTGGAGGAAGCTATCGGCAACATCGAGGTGGTTGGCCACGACGAATAGCGAGTTACGATCAGAAGCGTAGAGGTGCGCACAGGCGTGAAGGTTCGGATCCGGAGGCAGTGTGCCAATGGCACGGTAGAAACACAGCTGGCGGCGCTCAAAGGGCGATAGAGGTTTATTGTAGACCGTCATGTCCACCTTTCTCGTATCTAGACCCGGACATGGATCGTTGTGGCCAGTTTCCTTCATGCGCTGTAAGTACCACGGTACGTCCATCCCTGGAGCTTCTTCGAAGTCTTCCGGTCTCTTTCCCTCCAACGCGACTGCATATGTATCGTCTAGATTTATCGTCTCCTGGAAATCAAGGGCGCTGTCTTCAGCTTTCTTGAATGAACACGTACAGGTGAAGCATATGCCTTTGCCCTCAGCTTGTGTGACATTGACTATGCGCGTGCAATAAGAGCGACCGTCGCGAACAGTCTTTACGTTGTATATAAAGGGGATGGTTGTAAGCCCTGCAAGGATGAAGAAGCCTGTTACGTTCTGTCGCGGTTCTTAGCACAAGAGTCTCTTCAGAGGTTGTGATGCTTCTGACTGCTAATTGAGCAATGAGAAGTAGAGCTGCCCCTGTACTCGAGGGCTCAGAAGTTCAAACAACAACGGGATAATCTACATACATGTACTACAAATCCAGGCTGTACTGTTTGAGCAGCCGCCCAGGCTGCCTGCGAGAACACATGTCCACCATACGCCCGCCCACTAGCACCAGGTGAGAAGGGCAATGCTTTGCTTCGAAATGTAAAGGAATTGATCTTTTCCAGAGCGATCATGTCCACGAATGGAAGGTACTCATTGCCGTCGTCTGGCGGCGCCATTCTTGGTTAGTCAGGCAAGTCTCAGAAGTTCAGCTGGGTAAGAGAAAGGGGACAAGTGTCTTAACACATTGATCGTCCTGCTAATACCTAAGTCAACGATTACGTTTTCCAATCTGTTCGAGGCCTGACAACTAAATCCGGTAGGCAGGACGTCCTGAATCCGGATTGGACCTCGGCTGTACCTGTCGGGGTCTCCCAGATTTAGAGCCTCAAGATTGCGGCTTGTGATAGGTGTCGGCAAAGCCCCAATGACCGATCAGGAAACCAAGTTTTCAAGCAGCGCACAGCGAAACATGCAGGTAACATCGCGGGAGCATAGTCCATTGATAAAGGTGCTTACAAGCCCAAGGACATAAAGAGTCCCTGTGCGGTGGCAACCTACTCATAGCTGTATTTAAGGTTTGCAGCGCCTGTGATATCCTTAAGTGCCCCTTTCTTGATGTTTCGTCCGGGGTTTCATGGAGGCTGAGATCGGCGATGTGAATGCAGGTGAATCTAAGATCTCCATAGATCCTCGAGCTGATCATCAAAGCATGAGAGGAGATTCATCCATTATTGGCGAGAAGACTCTCGATACATCGGAGCTGCCCTCCGGTCTATTTCATGTTGCATACCGTTACGTGAAGCCCGCGGCCTCTTCCATTCTACCTGCCATATTGTCAGGAGAATATCCTCTGCACTGTTTCGTCGAGATTATGCCAATAATAGATACCGGAGTAGAAGCCGAAGAGCAGTCTGTGAGTGTCGCTACACAACCGACAATCCACATAGCATCTAATCTCGGACACCTGACCCGGGCTCTAACCCCTTACTTTCCATTACCTCCCCACAGTGCCTGTCTCGTATGCCCAGCTCTGAGAATGGCCTTGACGGGATCCCGCTATACTATCACGTGTTAACCACGCGTATTGCGTATTGCGTATTCGGCACCTATATCAAAGGAAAGACAATGACTCTAGCATAGTAGAGCAAAGCCATCTAATTCAACGGGGCAAGCTTCGCTCCTGACATGTCCGCCACGCTTCTCAAAGGGAAAATCTTTTGACCTGTGCGCCGCTGGCGAATTCAAGGCTACAGAAGAGGACGAAAGATGGAACTTGGCCAAAAGAGAACTGAGGAGAGAGGGCTCTTGGCTGTTTGTTCGAGCAGAATATCAGCTCATGGGACCTTGCAGACTCTCGCAGATCTCACGAACTTTTCCACTTCTCACAATGCACAGTCACAGTCGACGAGACGCACTCTCTCAATACTCAGCTGACTTGCTGCAGCACGGCACCGTAGAACAAGTTGTCTTTGTCTCATTGTTGTTTCTAACAAAGCCTTTGTACATGGACAATGAGCCTTTGTTCACGAGCACGATAGAAATACTTACTTCAATGCCAGAGTTTCTCCCACCATCTTCATCCTCTCGTGAATCTCTAGTCATGTCAATAACTTCCATACTCAAGAAGCCCGCCACCACCTCTTCGGCTCCGGTAGCCAAGAAGGTGAGGTTCACTGATGAGACCAACAAAGAGGAAGACCAGCTCTACCGTCCGCATGCCCGATACAGACGGGATACCTACTACTACTCTCCAGGTAAGTACGCACCTCGGGACGCCATTGCAGGCGAAGGCCATGATGAACCGCCGAAGAGATATCGATGTATTCTCATCGGCCAATACCATAAGAGGAGGTCGCACCGCAAGAGATGCCCATTCTGCAATCCCGATCTCAGCCTCACGTCAGTGATTACACCACTCGAGCCAATATCTGGTGAGTTGGCGTCTCGGTTTCCACCTCTGATGAAGTCAGGATGGGAGACTCCCGCGCCAATTGTTCTCCCCCTTGAACCCATGGTGGGCAATCTGCCTGATTGGTCACCGCCCCGTCTTTCAGCCCCCGATCATCTCTCCGCGTCTGCTCCCTCGCTACCGCCTCTTCAATTACTGCCACCTCTATCGAATAGTCTGGCTCGTTTTTTGGGTGAGCTGATGGAACGTCCACAACAGCAGACTATTGATTGCTCATGTGTAGTTATTTCTTGTCTTCAGGTCTTTCACTCCGAGCGGGAGATGATGAGGCATGTAATTCGTGATCATCCACTACCCAGTCCCACTGATGAAGGATTTCAATCTTTCATAGACAGTCTCTGAAGAAGCAATCCGATAAGAAGGTAGGTGGTAGGATAGAGCTAACATGATTATATATTTATGGTATGCTTTTCGATCAAGAGAAGATAAGATTCGAACAATTACTATAATTAAGAGTGTACTTTAGCTCCTGTACCATACGTTTCCTCCAGACTCCCATATATTTTTCTGAACCTGATGGTAGTGATGTATTTATTTCCGGAGCCATTCAATCTGAGTTGTAACTTACAGCGCCTCAAGCTCTTGTATTACCATAACAGTCAAGGGCTCGTAGACGTGTTCTGCTCCCATGTGGGCGTAGAGACGATTTCGATGCGTCCAACAAAGCATCCTTGTACACTTTTCGTCTGACAAACTCCTCTGTACAATAACCAGCCATCCTTTGATCACAAAACAAAGTAGACCCACTGTAAACAAACAGTGACACCTTTGTCAATCACACGTAAAACCTCTGGAGTCCGTCTTTCCTTCAAATCCATAAGCCTCTTTTCGGTACACAGCAATGACACGCATCTCGAATCTCCACGGGACCACGAGCGTAAAAAGCGCTCAGGCTCCGATAGCCAAGAATGTCCCCTTCGCTGTGGGCATGAAAATGAAAGATTCGCAGGTATATCGTGGCATAAGGAATTTTCTTTTATGGCTGGTCAGTGAATAGGAGGATGAACGGATTGCACGTTTTGCTGCCTGTCTCTTTCCTCTTGCTTTCTCGTTTTCACTTTCGCTGAGGAGTATAGTTGCCCGAAACATACAATGCGCAATATCTAGTTTGAAATGAAAATGGTCTCTAATTGGGGTACTGATCTGATACAAGGTCATCCTTTCTCTGTGTCTTAGTGAGGAAGTCTGTCCTATATGTGAATAGTTTCTACTATGAACCAAAGGCAATCTCACCATCTAGGCTGTGTCCCAACCTCTTTCTATATATACGTGAATGGAACGCCCTCAAGGCCTAAAGACTCTATTGGAGGCGAAGTGGAATACACCGTGTGCCAAGCGACGATCGCGCCTTGGCAATAGGACACACACTTCGGAGGAAGATGCTGCTACCCATTATTCTGTAAGTTCTATCCCTGTAGGCTCTTTCAAGCTTTGTGGTCAAGCCGGGGTGTAAGAACACAGACGGAGGAGATGTGGTCCAGGCGGGTAGTATTAGATGGTAAAGCCGACGACCCCTGGACAGTCCCATTCATTCAATCGTTGTGATTTGAGCAAACTATCGATTGCAGCGATTGCAGACGCAAGTCTGGTCTGCACGAGCCTTCCATCGCACATATTCGCTTCCATCACTGTACTATTCTGTCTCTTTGGAAACGTGTTGTCTGGCCTACATATCGCCATGAACCTTCCTGATGTGAATCGCATTCGCTAGGGAGTGTCGTTTGATATCCAGCTGGTGGTAACGAGACTTCACTGAACGTTCAACGGTTTCGCCAGTATGAAGAAGCCAGACTATAGGAAGTCATATGTCAATACGTTTCAACAAGTGTTCCTTTGGCTTAACCTCGCGAGACCATCTGTGAAATACCGCAACGATTTGAGCACCACGATGGGATTTCCATGATAGATTAAACTTCCAGAGAGTCCATCTTCCAGATATTGATATGCTTGACATCATCTAATGTCGCCCTCCAGACTTCCTTCTTCCATTCCATTCTTCCATCTTCATCCGGAACTTGGACCGTCTTCCCAAAACGAAAGACGTTGTCGCCTATTCCTGCCCACTTTATAGGCGTGGAGGGAGGAATCCTCCAGAGCTGAGGTTCAGGACTATCCGGAGAGAGCATGGAAGCTATTTCAGGATCATCACGTACTGCTTTGTCTAGCCAGGGATTTTGCAGAATCCTAAGAACTCGCACATTTCTGAGGAATGGGGCGAGTATACGTATTGCATTGGGCTCTTCATCAGAAAGTCCCAGGCCGAGTTCCTCGAGATTTGGACAAGACAGCACCAGCTGACCAATCTGCTCGCCGGAAAGAGACCAAGTATTAGGCAGCAAAAGCTTTTTCATTGATGCCCCGTGGTGTGTGGCCAAGGCGTGCAAATATTGTTTGCACAGGGCAACGTTAGCTTGCTCGGCCGTTCTGCTGCCCGGAGTAGATACAGTTGACTGAGGCGTCCCACCTTCGGTAGCAGGTGTCCTTTGGTCTCCGCATTCTCCTGTACCGACAAAGTAAAGCTCCTCCATGCCTGAGAAGCTACTTAATATCTTGGCATGTTGTTCAGATGGTTCACTGCTCCTGGTCGACTTGAAATTACGGAAATATGAGGCGTCCGGTATAGCTTTCCAGGTGTCGTCGAGGAAGACGGTCGCTGGCCCGCTCAACCCGTTGATTGATCCTCCAAAACAGTTGATACAGTCGAAACTGCGTATGGTTTCCGGATCAGGGATGTGTTTGAGATCGCCCGTGTTTACACCATAGAAGTTTTGGAGACCCAGGTGTTTTAATGGTAGCCTATATTTTGCTTCAAAACATTTGCCAAAATAGACGCGCAAGTTGATGCTCGGCTCGGCTTCTTCCCGCATCCGCGGGCTCCACTGCAGGCGAAGGTCCTCCAGTTTCTTAGAGTGAAGCAGAAGGAGAGATATGTCGTCCGGATAGCACAAGGGGTCGATACCAGTGACGCAAAATTTGCGCAGGTTGGGAATGGGAGGTAAAGTTATGATGGACCGGGGAGCGCGACTCGAAGGGCACTTCATGTCTAACGAGACCAGCGAGGTACGAGCTGCCAGACCTTGATATACATTCTTCAGGGGTTTCGAGTTCAGCGCCCAACTGCATGCCATCAGCTTAGCAGATCAGGCATCAGCTGTATCATATATTACCTGAAGGATTTCATGTTGACCATCTTGTCTACAGCAGCTCTTAGAGCGATGTTTAGCAGCATCGTGCTATCCGGCACCTTCCCTTTCGTGTAGTCTTCCATGCGCGGCTCGGGCCATGAGCCTTTTATACAGAATTCTTGCACCAAGGTTGCCGAGTTGTTGGTCGTCAGGCCGCTAAGTGCAGTGGTGAAAGGACTTCCACCACCAAAGCCTTCAGGCCTCCCATCGATGTACCGCTGTTCCGTGTACGAGTGAAGGGTGACTCTATGATAGAGCTGTGGAAGCGTCATGTAATGCATTAGGCGACATGTTCGTGTTATTCGCGCGATGTCTTCGGTATCTTCGACCTGTACAATGGTGAATCAGAACCATTTTATCTGTATAATACGATCAGACACATGGAGCATACATAAGCTATAATGATCGCGATTATGTTCAATGGTAGAGAAACACCTCTGGCAGTGTGACGTGGGTGGGCGCTGACGGGAGATACGGCGAGGACCTCGGGAGGTATGTTTCGTTGCATGAATTTTCTGCGCTCATCGTAGATTCTCGACGCCATCGGTATGGCGTGAGCGACGACTAGTTCACATGCTGTTTCGAAAAAGGAGTTGTTGCTTCCTCTTTGTAGTTATCTTCTACCACCCGTCATCACATGCCAAGAGATCTATCTGGGCAGCCTCCGTCCTTTTCAAATGTCTTTCATCGTCACATTGGACATCCGCTAACTTGTTCCGAGTATAGCGCTGACTTACGACCCAACTCAAACGACCCCGATCTCCGTCAGGCGCCGACTGCTGGGGGAAGCCCGTAAGATCAGCTAATAATAATAACAACTCTAGCCGCACACGAAGTCTGGAAAAGACTTGATTCATTAAACCACGGCACTGGAAAATGCAGAGGTCCTGCAGAGGATACACACAAGTCCAGCGTCAAAAACAAGAATTTGGCATGTCGAGGTCAGCATGTGAGACACTTTCCTCGGATTCCTTGCGAAGACGCTGAACCCGAAAAATCTTCGTCTTTTATGAAATAAGACACGTACACGGCTCTACCTATGCCGTTCGGATGGTAGAGATTCCGGGCGCGCTCCATATCCTCACAAGTGTTCACTCATAGACCATTTGCACCGCCCTGGGTTCGTTTTCAGTGATCTTGTCCGTGAATCGGACAAACACTTTTCGGTACTTTGGTCAGATGGCTACAGAGATTTGTCCAGGAGGTACTGGTTAAGCACACTAGTAGCAGTTAAATATTTCCGCTCAGCCACCGTGGAGCGTCGATACGAAGACTATTGTGTCTCTAGGTTGGAGCTCATATTTGTCTTCACCTTCCAGCTCCCAGTCCGCATCGTTAATGAGAACAAGGATGCCTGGTCGTCTGCGCTCTTGTCAGTATAGAACCCTATAGACTTGTGTAAGTAGCGACTCACACTGAGTCATCGAGAATGAACAGATCCTTCTTTTGTTTCTGCATCAAGTTGTCGCATAGATATCTTATCAAGAAGGCCACATTTGCAGGGTTTCCCTCTTCGTCTTTCGATGGTAGAAGGATCTTGTGGTTCCTCTGATTCGAGAAAATCATCTCGAGGCCGCCACTACGTGTGTGTGAGCAGTCTTGGCAATGAACATTCAGACTATTGGTACCTACGTGAATTCGATGTTGATGTTGATTTGTTCAGCCATTGCTCTTGGTCTTAACACGAGCGGGTCACTGCTGATGCGGGTTGTTTGCAAAGAAAAGACAGAGCGTGGCTTGTAGTTGGATCGGGTATAGAGTAATGGTGCTTGGTGGGGTTCGCCTGACATGCAAGCTGGATTCAGAAGCGAAACTTCCAGTTTTTAAGCCTTTCCATCGCGCGCATCATTGGTGCTTCGCAACCAAAAAAATTATTCATTGCTACAACAACATTAGGCCCGCTAAATAGAACCTTTGGGAAAGCAGCACGAATATACAGCATGCGGTGAATAGCTAAATTAACAAAAAAAAAAAGAGGACATCATCAAGGAAGAAGAAACTGAACAAACCATGAGTGGAGCCTACCAAGAATATATTGCCGCTGGAGGCAACAGACATCCTTCGGCAGCAGACTGGGACTCGGATATACTCGCTTTCGGGACCGGTAACAACATCGCTATCTGGAATCCTCAGAGCGCCCAGAACAGCGGTGTCAGCGCATTGCTATCCGGACACACCGATGTTATAAACTCTGTAAAGCTTTTCAAGCACAGAAGCTCGACCAGGCAGTTACTCGTCAGTGGAGCAGCAGATAAAACTGTCCGCATCTGGCTTAGAGGAACAGGCCCTTCAGATACCTTTACCCAGACAAAATGCGTGAATGATCACACTGGCTCTGTCAATGCTGTGGCGGTGCTGCCTGAGTCTGGCCTTTTCGTTACAGGTGCGGCTGATGCGACCGTAAAGATTTGGCGATTGAGCGTGTTACAGGTAGAGGCAAGTCATGCATACGTTCTGCTACATAAATGGCGACAGGACTAACTATAAAACAGTCAGAGACATCCACTGAGGTCGAGCTGGTCCAGAGTATCTCTTTGACCCCAAGGTTTTTCCCACTAGCTGTAGCCATTACTAGTCTGCCAGATGGTCAGATTGTTTTTGCTGTAGCAGGAACCTCTGCATCGGTCCGGATCTTTATTCAGCAAGGCAGTTCGTTCGTGCTAGGCGCAACTCTTACCGGTCATGAAGGTTGGATCAGATCTCTGGATTTCGTGCGGGAAAGCTCTGTAGCAGACAGTGACTGCCTTCTTGCCTCCGCCAGTCAGGACAAGTACATCCGCCTATGGCGTTTCCACAAGGGCTCTGAGCTACCCGCGTCGGCATCTGCCGCGAACGACGCATTGGGCTCGTTTGGCAAGTCCCTCTCAAACAAGCCTCACTACATCGGAGAGGAAGGCTCAAAGCATTCAATCACTTTCGAAGCGCTTCTTATTGGCCACGAAGATTGGATCCTGACTGCGCGATGGTTCTACGAGCAGACCAAATCTGATGCAAGACCACGATTGCTCACTGCATCTGCTGATAACTCGTTAGCGATTTGGGAGCAGGAACTAGATTCAGGAATATGGGCTTGTACGGCAAGACTTGGAGAGATTAGCGGGCAGAAAGGGTCAACCACTGCCACCGGCAGTGTTGGAGGATTCTGGATAGGACTCTGGTCGCCCGACGGCAATACTGTCACAAGTCTTGGTAGGACAGGAAGCTGGCGCGTATGGGGCTACCAGGCAAGCGAAGATATGTGGGTACAACAACTAGGCATTAGCGGACACGTCCGAGAGGTGAAGGACGTGGCGTGGTCCAAAGATGGCGCCTACCTCATGTCTACTGGATCTGACCAAACAACACGCCTTTACTCCGAATGGAAGAGAGACGGGATCACTACATGGCACGAAGTTTCAAGACCTCAAATTCATGGCTATGACCTGAGTTGCCTTGACTCAATACATACGACCCAATTCATATCCGGCGCTGACGAGAAGCTGCTGCGTGTCTTCAACAAGCCGAAAGCCGTGGCCAATCTACTGAGCAAGCTCAGCGGCATCGAAGATTCTTCCTCGGCCGATTTGCCAGAGGCCGCCAATATTCCCGTTCTCGGACTTTCCAACAAGGCTGTGACAGCTACTACCGAAGAGGAGGAGGCCGAAGAAGCTACTATCGCAAACACGGGTTCAGCCGACGACCGTGACGCTGTGGATCCGGCCTCTGTCATGCATAAATCGACATTAGACCTGGACCATCCGCCTCTCGAGGATCATCTTGCACGGCATACCTTGTGGCCAGAACACGAAAAACTATACGGTCATGGGTACGAAATCTCATGCGTCGCAGCGTCGCATGATGGTACTCTTGTCGCAACCGCATGTCGTGCCAGCTCCATCGATCACGCTGTTATTAGGCTCTACGAGACCAAAGAATGGCGTGAAGTCAAGCCCGTCCTCACGGCGCACAGTCTGACAGTGACAAGTGTCGCCTTTTCACCAGATGACAGGTACCTTTTGAGTGCTGGACGTGATAGACAGTGGGCACTCTTCAGCCGGGACGAAGCAAATCCCACTGCCTTCAAGCTGGTGGCCTCAAACCCAAAGGGCCACTCAAGGATGATTCTCAACTGCTCTTGGGCGCCACAGGCCGCGGGCCCTGTCTTTGCAACAGCTGGTAGGGACAAGTCTGTCAAGATCTGGCGAGTGGAGAACGAAGGCGTCGTCGAATGTAAAATGACGATCCCCACTTCGGCATCTGCAACAGCCATCGCTTTCATCCCCAGCCTGCAGTCTGGTCGGATGGTGCTCGCTTATGGCAGCGAGGACGGCGTCATTGCTATTTCTGCGATTAGCAAAGACGACTGGAGCGTCGTAGGATCCATGCAGATTGATAAGGCTAATCTGCCATCTGCTTCCGTGAACGCGTTACGCTGGCGGCCCGATGGCGAGGGTGTAAGAAACGCCCAGGCACAACTAGCAGTCGCTAGTGAAGACCACTCATTGCGCCTGTTTGCATTCTCTACTCTTCCAGGACAAGATTGATGATATATAATGCAAGCAGAGCTTAAGTCATTCGATTCCGACGTGATCCAAGGCTTCATATATGTTGAAGAGGAAGATCAACTTACCTGTGACATGTGATTACAATGCATGGCCGCATGCAAACGTGGGTTGCTTATATAGCTCACGTCCTTCCCGGCATTGTCCCCTCGGTACAAGCCCTCTTATCTCTGTCTTTGTTCCGCCATAGAGAGCTCAGACAGTCATGGCAGGCTTTTGTCATTTTTTGCAGCTTAAGCATAGAAGTACCACCTTGTCTAGAGGCCTGATACTGTATCAAAGGCTACAGTCTCGTACCAAGAATGAGAACCATAGGCCATGTAATCCGATGGACCGCATCCTTCCCTCCCATCGCCTTCTCGAGCTCGATCCATAAGCCCTCCATATCCGAGTCGCCCTCGTCCCTTTCGAAACCAGGGACAAGGACGCTGAGAAAACGCTTCACCTCGCTCATCGTCCAAGAGCTCGCCCACCATTCACGATCCGTCAACTTGTATACCTGCTCATCTGGGGAAATAGCTGAAGAAAGCATGGGTTCGAAATCGCAAGCCTCCTGCTCAAGGAAAGCCATGGGTTTATCAGCATTCCACTTGTAACGTTTGACATGGGACCATTGGGCCGAAGGAAGAGCGACATTGTCAAGAAAAGAGGCCATGGTGTTATATCCCCGTTCCCAATCCGTACCCTTCATGGGTCTAACTCTCGAGAAAATGTTATTGGCGATCCTGTCATACAATTCCTGGCACCGATCAGAGGTCGTGAATATGGGTCGCCCGTACAACCAGATGGCGCAGGTACCGCCTGGCCGCAGTAGATCTGCAAAGCAAGTAATGGCCTTGTCGACATCCATGAGCTAAATACATTCGGCGGCTGTGACCATGTCAAAGGTGGCGCTACGTGCGCAATCGCCATCGACGCCATCAATCAGATCCTCGCACCGACACGTTGCGAACGTCACCTTGTTTGCTGGTAGATGGGCCAGACGATGCTGGGCAGCTATGATGTGCTCTTTACTGGCATCGCTGGCGAAAATGTTGTCGAAATATTGTGCCAGCTCGGCCACGACGTTGCCCGGTCCAGTGCCCACATCCGCTACGTTCGTCCACTTGTACCCGCTGCCGCCAAACTGAATGTGGTGTTCGTATATCAATGAATAGAAGTCTTGTGAGTATACTGGGCGGGCGGCGAGATATTTGTTCCAGTAACCCTCATCGTAATTAGTGAAGAAACCGTCCTGGTTTTGGGTAGACATAATGCAGACTCAGGGAGACGTTTGAACGAGAGATCGAAGGGTGGCACTCTCTTTAAACTCACCCGCCCTCTGTGTCGTTGTGTAACACGGAGGGTATTATTGTGTTACGTGAACACGATGCGCGCTAGGCGCGCTGCATGTATTGACACACCTGATATGTAAGCACTACTTTAGACGAGGCGGACTGATCCTCGGTAGAAGATGATGTGCTGGGGCTCGATGCAGCATATGAACGTCACACAGCTTCCTGTGAACAGGCGGCTCGTCTGCTACTTGAATAGCAGGTTCTTCCTAAATCTTCGACGATACAAGCCGCAATGACAAAAGTCAGCAATCAACAGAGAACGCAGAATGATCACCACCGCATTTTAATAGGTCCTTGACTTCGATCACTTGTACCAAAGCAGGATGTAAACGGCCCCTCTCATCAATGGATGCTGACTTTCACTACTGAACGCTGACTTTCCACTACTCGATGGTGGCTCTGACTCATGGCTTCGACGAAATCTATGTCGACTTTCCCTGACCACCAAACGAAAGGAATAAAAGAGGTTTGGCTCTTCAAGCTTCACCTTCGGATCTGTCGTGATACTCGATTTACTCACTGTATCTCATCATAAAGTAATGTCTTGACTCTCTCCTTCTACTTGAATCAACGAATCAGGGAACATAGACATGTGAACTTAGATCTGCGTCCAAAGGAAGGGGGACGAAACCTAGAATTGCTTATCTGTTTTAATTGTCATGCGATGTCACACGTGACATGTATGACCAGCCCTCACCCGGGATGTAGTGTGCACCAGCCTTCTTGGTCGGTTGTTCATCTTTGCGGCAAATTTGCTGCTCCCGGATCTTTGTGTCTACGGTGGATGTCTTCATCTTGGAGGAAGTCTCCTGCAATTTCTTGAGCATCTCAACAGGAGTCATTGTCATTGTTGCAGGATGAGTGGGTTTATGCAGACCATTTCGCAGCGCCTCGCCATGTCTTATATATGCACAAAGGACAAAGGCAAGCTTGATTTCATTGTTCTCAACAATGGGATTGTTAGACACAAAGAGCTGTGATGTCTTTGTGTCTTGCGTAAAGAGTTCTCCTGGACTCGAGTACTGGAAAGCAGGGTGCAGCACATCAAAGCATCCGATACAGCAACCACACTGTGTTGTAACAATGCTGCCTCACTACGTTCAGCGACAACACCTTTTTTTTTTTTGGCACTCATCATACCAGCTCGACTTCTCGAAGATATAATGGCCTACCATCCTTTCATCAGTCTTTATCTCCTCGAACCAGCACCTCGAATAACACACCTTTTGCGATATACTTGCTGGCTACATATCGCCTTACTTGACTTTTTGCTTGCGCCAGCGAACAAACCATCTTCTCCAGTACACGACAATGACTGCTCACTCCCGCAGTGCCGCCTCTGCTGGCAGGAAGCAGAGGAGTGCGAAGAACCGTGCCTCCTACCTTTCTCGTAAGGTAATCCCATGTCCTTTTCGTGGGTGTGACACGAAGCACTCGTGTCATTACAACCTCAAGATGCATATAAGAGAAATGCACACCGGAGAGCGGCCTTACGTTTGCGAAGAGCCAGGCTGCGGTGCCGATTTTAGTCGTCCATGGTGTCTTTATCGTCACCAGAGAAGTAAGCATGGTGGTGAGAGCACTGATCAGGTCCACGTTGGTCACAAGAGACGTAAGCATCGTGGTGTGAGCACTGATCAGGTCCTCGTTGCTCAAGAAGATGTGGACATGAACGAGAACGAAATGGAGAATGATGGTGATGACAATGACTATGCTCCTTACTCTCATTCCGAAGGTATGCTCCATTGGCCACCAACCTCTCACCTCCTTACAATTCAAGTGAATTCTGACCATGTCACAAGTTCCAGACTCAAAGAAGAACGAAGTGAAGAGCCTGCTCAACGTTGCTGAAGGCATCAACGAACTGGACATGAACACTTGGACGAGACTGACAGCCATCCCACCACCATCAAATCCAGCACTATATGTTTGCATGGACTGCAACGTCAACAACGTCCACTTGACTCCGGGCGACCTTCAAGCTCACTATCATGTTGCTCACAATGTCCCACACCAGAACAATTGCAACTATCACGTGTGTTCAGCCATCTCTCTTGAACAGGAGCCGTGGCTCGCCGCCAGCTCTGGTGGCGACAACAGCACGATCGACCCCCGCCTTCTCTAGACGGGAGGACGTTCTGACAGTTGCTGTGGACGTTGATGAATGTCCTCTGGTTGTTACTTGGATGGGCGTCGAATAGACAGGCGTCTTTGGATTAGATGGGCTTGTCTTTGAGGGTAATCAGGAAATTACTCGTGCCCATCAACATGGGATGGATGGGTGGTTGTTACTTGGATGGATGTTGAATAGACAGGCGTCTTCGGATTAAAAGGAGTTGTCTTTGAGGGTAATCAGGGAATTACTCGTATCCATCAACATGGGATGAGTGGGTGGACTTTTGCTATCGCTTTGTCAAGCTATTTGTTCCCGCCCAACACGCATAGTTTTGATACCAAGAACGAAATGAAAGTACGAAAGTCGAAAAATCTTACCTAGCACCAAAAAGCGTGCTTGACCAAGTCTTCTCTATGCAGGAGAAGCATGGGCCCGTCGCCAGCGAAAATGGCGAC
The DNA here is from genome assembly GCA_009982845.1 of Delphinella strobiligena. Lineage (NCBI taxonomy): Eukaryota > Fungi > Ascomycota > Dothideomycetes > Dothideales > Dothioraceae > Delphinella > Delphinella strobiligena. Next base: position 673,579 of record JAADKB010000010.1, read on the forward strand.
ACTTCAAGCACCCATAAACATGCCTACTAAATAAAGTCTTCTCCGAACGAGAGAAGTCCGCGCGATTCGCCAGCCCCAAAGGCGAAGACCAGAGCTGTTATGAAAAGGAGGATTTCTTTCCTGGCTTCAATGATTGTTTAGAGATATCTGAACCTGTCAATCATGATTTTTCGGTTGTGAGAAATGAATATCACTCCATGCTCAATCTAGTGACGTTTCCCTGTGAATGTGAAAATCGTGATGATAGAGTGCAAAGATTTGCTTAGATATACATCATGTCGTCAACATCTTTTGCGACCGAAGACTCTACAAATCAGAGCAGTCTTGAAGCAAGATCTTGAAAGAAGATGGAGCCTACCTAGGTGAATCAGGCCAGCAACCTGGATGGCAGGGGGTTTCCAAAAGGACGCCAAGCCCCCCAAGTCAAATTGCCCACGTGCAACCGCGCCACCGAAAATGCGCTAAATCGCGTCTTCCACCTCTTCCATATATTGTCATATCCCATCAACCCACACTTTCCCAGCAACGAAACAAATATAGCAAGCACACTTTTGTGATATCTCCAAGCCACAAGGACAATCAATCATGTCTGAAGCAACTCCCCGCATCACAGCCGAATACCTCCAACAATTCTCTCACAAGACCGTTCGCATCCTGGGTAAAGTCACACAGCTGCGTGGTGAGCAGGCCACCATTGATGCCGGTGGACAGATTCAGGTTCATTTGAACAGGGTATGTTGAATTGACAGTCATTTTCACTACAGTCATCTCACTGGTTTCTCTTTCTTTTGCCACTGTTACGATTCTTCATTCTTCTCTCTCCACCTCATTATTATGGTTACCTTTGCTCATCTAAAACCTATCAAACAAAACTTCCCCGCGCGTATAGATTGTCATCTCCCCTTCCACCTGCGCGTCGCTTTCCGCATAGACCGACTAACCCCCGTCAACAGGAAGCGCATCTAATCATGGACCACGTGGTCGAGATAATCGGAAAAGTACAAGGAGATCTCTCAGTCCGTGTTCTAGTATCCACAGATTTCGGCATCGGAATTGGTGAGTGCGCTCCTTTCCTTGCTTCCATCATCTTTGCCTTGCGCAGATACTCTCCTCCTTGTCAAATACCTGTTCTCAATCACACGCCATCATGCACATCGTGTGACTCCACTCCGGTTCTCTCTACACTATGCCAACGCTGACGATGCTGTGCCGATAGATATGAGTGTCTATGAATCGGTCGTCGACGCTACACACAGATACAGAGAGATCTTCTACGATGCGGAATGAGTCCGCATCACCACCAACAACTTCTGACCTCATGACCTCGCATCAGCTTCAGCATGACAGAAACGTGTCAAGGTGGAAATTCGATCAAAGCGGAAATTCCAGTCCGGGCGGCTAGCATTGCGATTCGTCGCTTCCAGACAATGATTACACGGCGTTAAGGAGAAAAGACGAACATGAATTGTGTCCGTCTGTCCGAGGAATTGAAATTCTGAAGCAGGAATGTAGTATTAGAGTGGCGTGTTGAATCTTTGTATGTTATGCTTCATTATCTTATGTTAGGCCATGTATATCTTATTGCTTGCCACCTTTGTTCGTATGTAAAAAAAGACCATGCAAGACAAGACAAGATAAATCAAGACAAGACGGGCAATCCAACCATACGCTCTAAGAAAACTCAACGTGCTGTTCTAAAGACCAAGAGTATACATATAAGTCTGCTGTTCAAAAGGACGAACACACAGGCGTGCAGTCCTCATCAACCGCCTAGAAAAGCAAAATATAAGCAAAAGCAAGACACCAGTAAACAAAATAGACAATACGTTGTAATTTCCACGCCGCCTTTTTTGCAGGAGAAAAAAAAAGGGGGAGAATATCGTGATCTATAAGAGGTAAAATGGGGGTAGTATGCTGTATAAGCGTTTTCTAGCCTGGTCGTGATGCCTTCCTTGCAGAAGGTAAAAAAAGATAATAGAAAAGTGATGGGATAAAAAAGTCAGTCCGATCCGGTTCCAGAAGACTGAAAAAACACCAACGCTAATGATTGCAAAAAAGTTCACATGTGTGATCCCGTCCTCCCGTATCCTTTACCCGATGCGGTCCTTGTACGCCCTGTTCCCTGTTCCATGACTCCGTTTGGCTGTGCCTGCTTGCTTGTCTGCTTGGCCCAAAGACTCGAGTCAAATCTCAAAGCTTGCTTCTTACTCCCTCGAGCCTGAATTTGACATCCTTGAGGACTTTGCTGCTGGGTCTCCACTCTTCATAGAGCTTGACCAGTTCCTTGACCTCATCTCCCATTTCCCTCCTTACAATGTCTTCCTCAAGAATACCCCTGAGAGCCCAAGGCAAGAAGTAAGGATTTGCATTGCTGCCGCTAGCAGGCATTTCGAAAGGCGTAAGAACGGGAGCGATACCCACGAGTGCCGAGGCGGAAAGACTACCGCGCCTGATGGCGTTGGCGGCAGACACGGAAGAGGGCAGGCCGCCTTGACTGCTTCGCCTGCGTTGTGCTTCTTCCCGTTGGCCGCGCTCGTGGTGACTAGGTATTATGTCTGTGGTTTCGAGGCAGAATTGTAATGCTAAATCATAAACAGCGGGGTCGTCGTATACGGTGCTGTGACCTTGGCCACCGTATAGCGAGCCTGCAAGGGGAAGGGAGAGTTCGCGGATCAAACCGTGGTCTGAGATGCCCAAATTGCGAAGTTTCAGGGCGAAGGCGACAAGATGGGTTATAAAGTCTGGAGCGTGGATTCGGCCATCGATGAAGACGCTGCGGAAGATGTAGGGGTGGGTTAGGTTGCTGAAGGTCGAAGACTACAAGAGGCGAGATCAGTAACAGGAAAATGCAGGCTGAAGGTGGTCAGTGACAAGTCTTACCTCGAGAGAGACGAGCTGGTCGTCGATGCTGCCACAGTACGAAATGCGTACATTGTGTCGCAGCACATTTTCCAGCGCGCTAGCATATTCCATGCTAACCTTACTGCCCGGCCGGCTGAATTCGAAAAGTTCAGCTGCTGAGCCGGCACCGAGTAGTCGACTCTTGTAGTCCGCAAAAGGGCCTAGATTGACGCCTGCCATGGAGCATATGCCGATTTTCGCCTGTGGGCTGAGACAGCCAAGTTGAATCAGCTTGCTGACTAGCATAATGGCAACCGGGACGCCTTGACTGTGGCAGGCCACGAATATGAGATCAGCTCGTCGCAGGTGGGAAAGCCAGTTTAGCAGCAGCTTCCAGAGGGTGTTGACTCTGTCTGCAATGAAGCCCTCACCCTCGAGAGCAACCGTCTCGATATCACAGGGCATGCCTGGTTGATTCGCCTCGGTCCATGTGCGTATGGCGGCAGATGCATGGTTTGCAAAACGAATTGATGTGCCTGTGGGTGGGCCAAGGACTTTCTGGATAAGAGGGGCTGGAAAGTAACCATGAACACCTATAGCAACGGCGGTTTTTATCTTCGGGAAGGTAGGTGCGATGTCGACGTGCTTTTGCGCGTCGGGCACGTCAATCAAATGTAATGAAGAGGCGACATATTGAGCGATCTTTTCCCAATAAGAGGGAAGATATGCAGGAGCGTAGGTCTCGCGAAAGGAGGGCATGACCATGTGTGGGGGACGCTTTTGAACATTGGCGGCCTTGGCAGCAGCAGGCTTTGTCGCTTCTAGTGATTTCGCAGCATCTGGAGTCGGAGGTCGAGTGGCCGGGGGGCTGCTCGAAGGCGTGGTGGGAACGATGGAAGTGGCACTACCAGTCACGCGGCCATTCTTAGTTTCTTGTACAGAGGCATTCTTCGACTCGATGACAGGCTCATTCTTCGATAGTCGTTTCTTAGCCTTTATCGTTTGCTGTCGCTCCTCGTTGAATTGGGCAGCCTCCGGGTGAGACTGGGAAGGAGTGTCGGCGACAGCGAGTTCCCCAATCTGTTTTTGTCTTTTGGTACCGTTTGGAGTTGAGGTAACGTCAGGCTTGTTCTCTCGCGACCAGAAAGCCCAGCCGGATGACTTTTGCGTGGGCGGCGATTCTATCCCGTCCCGTCGCTCGTTGGCACTCTCGTGTCCGGATTGGTCGGTGTCATGAGGCTGCTCGCTCGGCGGTAGATTCACAGGGATTGGCTCGTCTGGCGGAGTGTGCTGGGGTTGAGTTGAAGAATCTTGCGGTCGGGCCTGGGCGTATTGTGCGCTGCTCCATAAGCCAAACCATGATGTCGAAGGAGCGACGACAGCGCCCTTGTTTGCCGTGTCGGCGGCAGGGTCGGCAGATTTGTCCATCGGCATAGGAGTGGTGGCGAGGGTATCGCCAGAGATAGGGTTTGGTGATTCGACGGCAGGCGTAACAGGCAGTGGCGTAGAGGGTGCTTCAGCCATGACAGGCTCAGGGGTTCCGGTGGGGTCGGTCGACTTTTCCGGCTCTCCAGCATATCCATCTGGTCGCGACCACCATCCCCACCATCCTCTCATGGCGGGAGTCGTTGCTGTTATTGCTGCTGTTGCTTGAGATCGGATTGTCTCGGATTGGGAGGCGGTATCGTTGGTGGGGTCCGGTGGTAGAGGGGTCTCCAGCTGTGACGTGTCGTGGGGCGGCGTCTTGACTTCGGGATCAGCAGCAGCACCATCAGCACCATCAGCACCGTTCTCCGCTTCTTCCACGACAGGTTCCTGGATTTTTATATGATTCGATCCTCTTGGCGACTCTTTCTCCTTGGACTTTGGCCTGTCAAGCTCTGTGGTACTCCCGGTGGCATGGATCATGGTCTCGGAGGGAAGACTGAGTATTGACTTGGCGTTTATCTTCAAGGTGTTATGCATGTATCGGCCGACGTGATTGGCACCTTCGGCCAGAGCCTCTGACGTAGCGCCGCCTGCCACAGAGATGCTCTCGCGAGTTGCTTGAGCGACAGGAGATGCTTTGGCTCGCCATGAGCCCCCATTGTACCAGCTTGTACGGTTCGACGGTTGGTCTGATTGGGTGAATGTGTCTTTGTTCGAAGGCTCGTCTGGTGATACATCGTTACTACTGCATGTGCCTTTTGTCGGCTTGGCGGGGGAAGGGGGAGTTGTAGAGGGATTTGTGTCCTGGTTCTGGGGGTGGGCAGGCTGGTCTTTGGCTTGGTCAATTGGTGCCTGACTGTTTGGCTTGCTCTTCTTCCTTCGCGGACCCATGGAAGTCAAGTCGTCGATAAAGGACTGAAAGAAGGCCCCCTTGCGTGTACCGATATTGTCCAATTTGGGAAACGTCTTGACACTCCGCTTGGCCAAGTAGCTGGCCAGTGAGAGATGGCAGGGAACAACCTAATAATAAGTTGATGAGATCCGTTGCACGAACCAACATGCCACATGCCAAATGCCAAATGCCCCCTCCGTCATTGTCACGGTGGGTCAGGCGGGAGGCAGGCTTGGCAGGACGGTTGCACGATTAGCCGGGCGCTAATGACTCGCCAGACGTGGGGACCCTGGATCTCGCCCTAATCGCCCTAACGATGGAGACTTTTCTTCGCGGCGAAGAGAGAGTGCTGTCAACGAGACTGCCAACAGTCTTGCTTTGCCGTACAACTATTTCTCTATTCAGATAGAGGGTAGCCATGGCAATTCAAAAGAAGGTGCGTTTGAATTAATGCTTTGTTTTCTTTCTCTTTTGTCAAGCTAACACTCTTCACAGCACGGCAAGGGCCGTTTGGATAAATACTACTATCTCGCCAAAGAAAAAGGATACCGCGCGCGTGCTGCCTTCAAGTTGATTCAACTGAACAAGAAGTTCGGCTTCCTCCAACAGTCGAGATGTCTCATCGATTTGTGTGCCGCTCCTGGCTCGTGGCTGCAAGTCGCAGCTGAGACGATGCCCATCAAGTCGCTCATTATCGGTGTCGATCTCGCTCCCATCAAACCCATTCCCAAGGCAATCACTTTTCAAGGAGACATCACCACCGACAAGACGCGCGCCATCATCAGAGGTCATCTCAAGACGTGGAAGGCTGACACTGTCATCCACGACGGTGCTCCCAACGTCGGTACTGCTTGGGTTCAGGATGCCTTCTCCCAGAACGAGCTTGTGCTGCACTCTCTACGTCTCGCCTGCGACTTCCTCGGCCCCAATGGTAACTTTGTCACAAAGGTCTTCAGGTCCAAGGATAGCGCCAAGCTCGAGTGGATTTTCAAGCAACTTTTCGCCAAAGTTGAACAGACCAAGCCTCCATCATCCCGTAACGTCTCGGCTGAAACTTTCTACGTCTGCCGCGGCTTCAAGGCTCCCAAGAACCTCGATCCCCGTTTCCTCGATCCCCACTACGCCTTTTCCGAAGTCCAGACCGCCGCTCCCAACAATGAAGCCAAGGTCTTCAACCCAGAAATCAAGAAGAGAAAGAGAGAGGGTTACGAGGAAGGCGACTGGACTCAGTTCCACGAGCTCTCTGCAAGCGACTTCATCCAGACCGAGGACCCAATCGCTATTCTTGGTGGCATGAACAAGCTGAGCTTCGAGCAAGCCAAAAATGGCGACCTCGCTCTGGCAACACTCGAGAAGCTTCCCGAGACCACCGAAGAAGTCAAACTCTGCTGCGCTGATCTGAAAGTTTTGGGAAAGAAAGAGTTCAGGTTGCTGCTGAAATGGCGTCTCAAGGTCCGCGAGCGCTTCGGTTTCTCTTCCAAGCAAAAGAAGGCTGCTGAAGAGGCCGCCGCAAAAGAAGGTGAAGAAGTCGCAGAGGTAGAGCCCATGGACGAGGAGATGGCTCTGCAAGAGGAGATTCAGAAGATGAAGGACGCCGCAAGTAAAGACAAGCGCAAGGACCGTCGCAAGGAGAACGAGAGGAAACAAAAGGAGCTTGTCCGTATGCAAATGCACATGACCACTCCTATGGAAATCGGTATGGAGCAGGCCGGTCCCTTTGGCGAGGATGCCATGTTCCAGCTGAAGGCTGTCGACAAAGCCGGTTTGACCGGTAAACTTATCAAAGGCAAGATGCAAGTTCCGGCCAAGGAAGAGAAGAAGGTGGAAGAGGAGGAATACACTGATGATGAACTCGGCGATGAATTGGAGAGACAGCTTGACAACATGTACGAGGACTATCAGTCAAAGAGAGAGGACAGAGATGCCAAAGCTCGCGCCAAGCGTGCCAGGAAACAACGCAACGAGGATGGCGATTTTGAGGGTTTCTCCGACCGGGAGGATGGCGAGAGCAGTGATGAGGACCAACCTCCGGCCGGGCATGATGACAGTGACTCCGATTCTGATGAAGACGACGAGGAAACTGGTAATTTAGTCACTGATCTCGACAACTCAGCCGCCCCTACGAACGGCTTATCTAAGCGGGCAGCGAACTTCTTCGATCAGGACATCTTTGCAGGTATCGATGGCCTGGACGAGGACGAGCCAGTGTCAACTGCCAAGGACCTCGACAGTGGTATCGAGATGGAAGACTCTGCTTCACCGCCGCTAAAGGCTTCCAAGGCAAAGGGTGAGGTCAAGAAGACCCCAGTTGTCGAAGAAGCCGAGGACTCGCACGAAGAGAACTACGAAGATGTCTCTGATGATGAAGACGGAGCCGCCGATTCAGATGCATCATCTGACGCCGGCTTCGAAGTAGTCAAGAACGACCAGTCACAGTGGGACCGCGACGAGGAGCGTGCTCACGATCGTGAGGGCCAACCCTCTATAGACATCATCACCGCTGAAGCCATGACTCTCGCCCACCAACTGGCTACAGGCCAGAGGACGCGTCACGATCTTATGGACGATCATTTCAACAAGTACACCCTCCGTGATACTGACGGCCTACCCGAATGGTTCCTTGACGACGAAGGCAAGCACTCCAAGCTACAGCGTCCTGTTACCAAGGAAGCAGCCGCAGCCATCAAGGAGAAAATGCGCGCTCTGAATGCTCGCCCTATCAAAAAGGTCCGCGAGGCCAAGGCCCGCAAGACGCTCCGTGCAGCCAACCGCCTCGAGAAACTCAAGCGCAAGTCTGCACTTCTCAATGACAACGAAGATGCCTCCGAAAAGGACAAGGCAAGAGAAATTGCCAAGGTCATGTCCAAGGCTGGCAAGAGTAGCAATAAGAAGAGGCTACCTGTCAAGGTCGTTGTCGCTCGCGGTAGCAACAGGGGTAATAAGGGTAGACCTGGCGGTGTCAAGGGTAAGTATAAGATGGTGGATCCGAGATTGAAGAAGGATGTGCGTGCCATGAAGAGGCTCAAGAAGAAGTACGGCAACTAGACTATGTACGTCCCAACAGGACAGGATGTTGGCAATGGTGATAGAGGCGTTAAGGAGCACATGGCATAGCGTAGCCACTCGACCGTTATTGGGAGCTCAAAATTCCGGAAATTATCTCTTCATAGTTGCTTCAGGCTGGCATCACTGCTACATTGTTCGTGTGATGAACCTTTACTGAAGCTCTGGGCTGGACTCTCTATCAATCATCTCATTTCTGCGGATGTAGAGAATGTCTTACGTGTCTTTCTCCATCCATTTCTCAAGATCTACCTTCCTAATCCCTAATACTGACCTTCTAGCCCTCCTATTTCTCAAATATCATTATGATGACTTATTGGTAGATGATAATTGAACAATTTTCGAATAATGATAATAAGGTATTTGACTGGTAAGCAGGCGTGGCAGGATGTTGCTGGTAAACTCTCAAATGTGAATAGTAATGCCAAGATTTATAGTTACGCTGAGCTTCCAAGTGATATTTGATTTTAATCTAAGCTACATCCTAGAATTTGAGCATACAGCTCGGACTACATGCTAGACCGGGACAGCGCGCAATTGTAAAACGTCAGCTTCGTCTTTGCAAACAGCTTCGCGACTTGGTTGCTTGAAGCAGCCAAGAAATGTGGCTATCAGCCTAATGGTTCCACCTCCAATCCACCTAAGCAAAAGAAAGCAAAAAGCAAGGACGCCCAAGCTGAGACTAAATACAGGACAACTATCAAGGAGCTTAGTGTGCTCGCTCAGATTGTTTCCAAGTCTGCTCTCATCGTACCAGGCCCCATACTCGCCATCGCCAAACGAGCCATCACAGCGAGGAAGGATGTCACTTCTTGGTTCGCAGGGCAGGGGAATCTACAAGGTGACAGGAAACACGCGCATTTCATTTCTGTGCTGGAAGAGATTTGCGAGACACTTGAATGGAAAACTACAAAGCCATCCAAGCAGTATGACGATCAACCACTCCCAAAATTCGAAGGCGGACATACCAAGACGGACATCGAGGCATCCTTGAACAAATTTGCCGCCCTCACAGTAGAGGAACCCCAAGACGTCTCGGATATACCATTGAAGTCGGATAAGATCATGAAGGTGGAGGTTGTGGAGGAAGATGTAGATGAGGGCGAGGATGTATACCTTTCTCATCTGTTCTTCCAGGCATACTGCTTGTTCCAGGATTTGCACAACATGCGGGCATACATCTCTCAGATCTGGTCTGAGTATCGCGACAACAAGATCGATGCCATGACTGCTGCTGTCGTGACCGACAACGCGTTGCAGCTCGCGCGAGATCTGGTCGACGACATGCTAGCCGGCTGGCCCGATTTCCAGTCTGATGACCTGATGCTTCAACGCCTGGTCTACTCGGTTGCCTCCCAGGTTCGTGGCAAAGACTCATCCCCGTCAATGGAAGTAGGTTTACCGTACAGTAAACACATGGGCGATGTAGCCGATTGGTGCTACATGCCAACGATGATACTTCTATCATCCTTCGCAGACGTCTTGGAAGGCGGCCGTCTTCCAGTCTACAAGAAAGGTTATTTTGGCACCTTCAATCCAAAAGCTTCAAGAGCGCGAATGTCTCTCAGCGAAAAATTCGCCGAAGACAAAATACTGCTCCTCGAGCTGCTGCCGGACTTTTGCGTGGTGGGTATGTATAATCTGCCGCTACCTACCAGCGATGAGATCACTTCTGGTCTCGCCGAGTTTGCCAGAACTAAAAAAGTCACCATCTGGCTCTCTTTCGCGACCCAGATCCTTCTTGATGTACACCATGTTATGCGTTACAGTAACAGCTCAGGTGCACTCACAGATCTTAAAGTGTCTGGACTCCGCATCAGGAAGACCATCGAGGACTACTGGAAGCTCTCCGAGTCACACCCGACACCCAAGTTCTGGCCGAAGGAGGGCGAAACGGAGATCAAAGCCATTCACACCTGTGTGGAAACATGGATCGTTCAAGATCCATTACTAGAAGTCCGACGCGGAGCTGAGGAGCAGGTAGGCAGTGGTCCGAAGGGCGAAAAGCTGCATGGATTTCTTTTGCGGCACCCAATCCTTTGCGGCTTGATCATGTTTCACCTAAACCTTCGAATGCAGTATATTGGCCAAGCGCTCGTCAATCAATGGTACGATGTGCAGCAGATGGCTTTCCTCTACAACCTGGTCACACAAGTCCCGGGCATGAACTTGACCTGGCATGACATGGATGCCTTCATCAAGATCCACGGCGAAAGTCGCATTTTCGTCGGTAACAGGCTCAATAACGCTGCCGAGTCCTTGAACAGACTTGAGATAGTTACAGTAGGCATATCTTCTGTTGCCAAGTTTGCCTCTGACTCGCAGAATAGAAGTCGCACACATCGCCCTGATGGAAAGGCCAAATTACTTGAGCCAACAACGACTGCCGCAAACCTCTTTCGAGCCCGCTATGTCGCCAACGATCGAAAGAGGAATGTCGGCATCGGGAATATCGACATTTTGCTAGACAAACTCTCGCAGCAATCGTCTTCGGGAGCCAGGAGCAATGAACATGCGCTGTCTGATCCGCAAAAGCTGCTGCAACAAAAGTGGTCCAATGCGCACAACATTGGCATTCTACAACATCTCACTGTGATCAAAACTAAGCTGTTCGAGGAAGAGCCTGTGATTCTGTTCAATTACTTTGGCATGCACAAGCGCTCTATTGAGTTGTTACGACTGATCAAAGTCAAGGAACACTACAAGTTTGTCCAGTACTTTACGGAAAGATACATGCCCGATGACACCTTGATCTCGAACCTGGTGCTCCTCATTCACCATGTCGCACGTGGTTCTGCGCAAGCATCTCGTCAGCTGGGTATCGCCGGTGCAAACGACCGCGCAGTCAGTCGCATTGTTGCAAGCCGCGGTCAGGTCATCCAGCAATATCTCCAGAAAAACGGAGACGTCGCGTGCAAGGAATTGCGGGTTTTCTGCAAGAACAAAAGTCAGGACCAGATTTTCTACAAGAGTCAAAGTCAGGTCGAGAACGCAAGCACGCATGGGGAGGAAGCAGCCAAAGAGTTTGCGTATTGGTTTACCTTGGAAGAAGTCATGGATCCGAAGGCTCTGGCGTCGCTTATGACTGGGATCGCAATCGCTTAGGCTAACGGTGCTGGCCTTGTCCTAATCGCTTGGGTAGACTTACTTTACTTCCATGGCGAATCTGTAGGAACTCCTCTGCTCATAAATATGACAAGGGTATGCTGTGGAACATGTGCTAATACGTGATGTCGAGACCGGCAACCTCATAAGCTTCCCAGAGACTCACTCGTGGCCCAGAAATCTATGCTTACGGATTGCGAAGTCTCCTATTTCTTGATCTACGCGATACCCTCACTCTCAGTGCCCCAAAATAGACGATGAAGACAATAGCAGGAACAATTGCAAAGAGCCCAGGTCGATCTAGTGGTTATAGAATGACAGTTATGTCCTTGCTATGCCATGTTTCACTAGGACTGTAGTTAAAGAAGGTGTAAGCCTTTGAATGTACTCTTGCCGCAGCACGTATACCATATTGGGATTGGAATCCTTCTTACTCTTTTTCGGGATATTGTGTTGTCTAAGGCGCTTGAAGAGCCAGAATTTCAAGTCATCGCTAGTGAATGACGGCCCAGTGCTTCAGAATATTGTCAGAGTATGGCATGTTCAGGCTTACATATCCGAGTAAGATGGCTGTGCCTGGTCAACAAAAGTCTCACAGGCCGGTTGGCAACCAAAAGCAATACGAATAAATACATCGAGGCGGTGGAAGATCGATCTGACGTTGCTCAAATGCCAATCCTCTTTCTCGGTGAAGTGCCGCCGTGTGTGAGCCCTAAGTCATCTCATCCACAGCCATTAAAACTCACCTTGACCTCTCTCACATTTACAATACCTTACCCCATCAAACCTATCTAGAAGTGAATTCACGACTACGTCATGCGGAAAGCTGCTGCCTAAGACAGCCACGCAAGACATACCCAAGCATCCAAAGCAAAACAGAAAAGCGCAAAGTGAAATATCAATGGTGCTTGCTGGTTCCACATACGTAGAATAGATTGCGCCGGAGCTGATCGGCGCCTTCTCAGTGTGGCGCATTGCAAAGGACGCGTCCCTCATCCACTCTAGCGGTTTTTCGACCTGCTTACGACGACAACGAAAGCTTATTGGTTCCAACCAAGGGCTTCCTTTCGTAGTCAATATACAGGATAAGTATATAAGGTATGAAGGTCTGACAGTTCATTCAAACAGCCCCACCCTTTTCTCTTTTTCTTTCTTGCATCATTTCTGAAACCCGACAACATCCACGAAAGAAATCTTCGCAATTGGATAAGAGGAGAAACAAAAACACATTCAATACTACGACGACTATCCAACATGAAAATCACAACACCACTCAGCTATGCCCTAGCGACCCTACTGGTCGAGACAGCAAACGCACATAACCCCCAAGTCCTCAGCACAGCCGAATCCAGACGCCTCCATCAAACCCGCTCCCTGTGCTCCAGAGACGTCCACTGCATCCTCGCGCACGAAGCAACAGAAGGACCCTACTACATCCCCTCCCCCCTCCTCCGCACAAACATAACCGAAGACCGAGACGGCCTCCCCCTTCACCTCAACATCTCCGTCACAGACGTGACAAAGTGTCTACCAGCAAAAGCCGTCTACGTCGACATCTGGCACGCCGACGCGCACGGCGAATATTCCGGCTGGGCAAAAGGGGAAGCCCTACTCGCCCGCCCAGATCTCGCCGGCATCGCGCCAAGAGAGATCTCGCCATCGCTGTTGCGCGCCCGCGGCTTTTTCTCGCACGGTCCAGAAGAGGACAGCAGATTCCTGCGCGGTGTGGCCTTGACGGACGAAAACGGCATCGCAGCCTTCGACACGGTGATGCCGGCTTGGTATGACGGACGCACCACCCACATCCACATCCGCGTGCACAGCGGAGCCGTGGAAATCGAGGACGGCGCGCTCGTCGGCGCGGGAAAGGTCGCGCATACGGGCCAACTATTCTTCGCGGACGAGCTTGTCACGGAATTAGCCGGGCATGTCGAACCCTATAAGACTTACGCAAAGACATTGACCCCCATGCTCAATGGCGACGATGGCATTTTCCTGCATTCCGAGGGCGAGGAGCAAGTCGTGAGGATTGAGCGGGAGGGTGAGGGCGGCGGCGCGCTCAGGGGTTTCGTGGGCGTGGGAATCGATCCCCAGGCCGATCATCAGGACGACGAGGGTATGCCTGGCGGTATGGAACCTCCTGGGGCCCCGAGAACAGTGGTCGGTCTTCTTCTGGCTGGTCTGTTTCTTGCTGCTGTTGGGTTTGTGGTTGGCAGGTGGTGGAGGACTCGCTCGACGAAGCGGTATGCTGCTCTCGCTACTGATGATCATGCCAATGCCGAGAATTTGTCTTTGAGCAGTGAGCCCAGGGCTGCGTATAGAGATGACGAGTAGTTACGCTGATGTGGCTTTGGTTGACTTGTTGAGATTTTATGACTGATGAATTGGCGTTGAGTTTGCTTTTGTTTATGGACTTGTATATATGGTGGACTATACGCGCTGGCTGCGTGTTGTGAAGAACAAAGAAAGTTTTCTATATCTGAAATCACAACTCGTGAAGATTACGAGTGCAGATAAAGTCGATCGCTCTCTTTTGTCTCAAATGCAGATATTGCGAGAAATGCCAGTATCAGGCCCAAATCTCAAAAGCAGGTCCTCACAAGCAGGACATCGAGAGTTGTAAGAGAATAGTGCAATTGATATTGAACTGACGCTTTCTCGTCTCGAGCATGATCTTAAGTGCAAGTAAGAGTTGATCTCGGGTGCAAGTAAGAGTTGATCTCGGGTGCAAGTAAAAGTTGACCTTGTGTGTAAACGCAAGTAAAAATAAATTAAAGAGCACACGATTCCAATTCAGTACAGTAGGTTAGTACCCTCTCCCATGCATGCGTAATACTTGTGAGACAGGCATCTTGGACTGTTCAGTGCTTTGCTGATTGGTAATCCACAAATAGGTACCTTAAGTTTCAGTAGATCAACTTGTCTACTTAGTATTGAAGTGATATAGGAAATGCTACAGGGTCGCTGATTTACTCAAGGCGACAAAGGCAGTTACTCCAATGGGATGGTGTGATGTCCGGGCTCGGTTCTTGATTGCTATATTCATAGGTGTTCTGGCTCGTGAGTGGTCTTAGTCGTAAATCGGTGGCCAAAAACGAGGATTGTGGTATTTGCTTATATTGAACGTAGTTTTTTGTTGCAATTGTTCTTCTTGCCTAGATTGGGTCCAGCATGGCGGAAGTATCACTTTTCTTGATAGACCCAAGAGATCTGCGGGCCACAGGAGAGGGAAAGCATATTGATAAATGCGGTATATAGTCGATACTGTTCTAGTAAATGCGACAAGATATTGAATGTGAAGATGATAAGCGAGAGTCAGCATAATGATAAAGAGCGAAGGATGAGTTGTTGATGAGACTGGCAAGCATCAAAAGCAAAGGAAAACATGAGTCGTTATTGAGAATGGCAAGCATCAAAAAAAGAGAAGCATGAGTTGTTAGTGAGACTGGCAAGCATCAAGAGGAAAAAAGAAAAGCATGAGTCTTTAGTGAAAATGGCAAGCATCAAAAAAAATATTGGGATGCCTCAAGATTGGGATCGCTTAAGATGATGGGAGAGCCAATTGCTTCACTCCACGACCAGTTGAGCAATGCTCAAGAGCAATTGTAAGAAGCTCAGTCCAATTGACGCAAGACCGAAGATAATAACAGCCCAGAAAGTGTACTATTGCACTGGGTTTCTGAAATCCCTCCAGACATCCTTGAGTTTGCTGGGGCTTTGTCCCAGACTGGAGATCTGAAGTCTTCGGAGTCTGTCACCAAGTAGCGGAAAATCTATGTCGATGCCGTAAACGTCGAGTTCTTGAAGCGTACCCTTGTCAACACTAAAGTGATCTCTGCAAGATTCCGGCCATAAGTATCCGTAGAGGCGTCAATGAGTGCTTTGAGTGGCGCTGCCCAAAGTATATTGAGAAGTGAGTCGCCGGTAAGTATGTCCGAATGTGCATCGTTGACACTGGCACGGTATCTACATGATTCTGGCCATATGTTTCCAGGGAGACGGTGGTTTGTTGCTTTCAATGGCTTGGCACAGAGCGTCTTGAGAAGTGGATCTTTGGTGAGTATGTTAGAACCTTCAAAGTCGTCGAGGAAAAGAGTCCGAGACCATCGATGTTGCCCAAAAATTGCCCTGTAGGAAAGCAGGATCTCCCGTTTGAATTCTTTGTCCATGAGATGTGCGGGGCTTTTTCCGCTGTAGGGATGTTCATGATTGATTGATTGATTGATTATTTCATACGCTGTGCGCTTGCCACTGGAAGCATGAGCGACTACTATTTATAGCTGACTAATTACAATTGTTTGTGTGGAGCCTATGCCTCATTCTGCAGCTCTGTCCGTTAGGTTATCCGTGCTCCCGTTTCGTCTAGGTGTTCTTCAGCGATTGCCGTGTCCTGTGTGTTGTGTGTGTATTTTTTTTTTTTTTTTTTAAGGTTTCCCCTTCCAACTCGCTTTCTAACTCGCTTTCTGACTCGCCTCCCGCCTCCCTATCCTGGTTGTCCTGCTCCGCTCCCTCCTCTATTCTCCTACGCTCCTTTGCAAAGTCTAGTCTATTAATGTCTATTGCATATTAAATAGTTATGCAGACTGCGTCTATATCCGCTCTCTATTAGTCTATTAGTCTATCTCTATGTAGTTGTCCTATTATTATATAGAAATTGCGTCCCTTTATTATTATAAAATATTGCTAAATTTGGAGCTTAGCTTTTTAGCTAAGTGCTGTCTCTATATTACGTATTTAAAATACAGCAATATAAAGTGGCAGACTGTCTCCTCTCTCTATCTATATTTATATTAACTTAATTTTATAATATTAATAGTTGCTAAGAACTTATTTAGATACGCATGTCCTATATAGAGCTGTATTAGAATAGAGGCTTCTTTCTTATTTAACGTATTATAAAATGCTGTAATGTATTTGCTTAAAATAGCGCTATCTATTGCTTAAAGGCTTTTGCTAATATTTCATAGTCTTTGTTTTTCCTTAGCTAGGATCTCATCCTAAAGGTTGTTCTATACTTATTTTATATTCTCTAGGATTGACTTATTAGCTATAGGCTCTATAGCCTAGGGGCCTATAGCTTGTTTAGCTAATTAGTCTGCTTCAATGTGTTCTATAATTGCAGCTTTCTTTAGAATCTATTAGATTGTCAACTGTCCTTTAAGGATTGTGTAGTAGTTAATTGTATATAGAATATTCTATACTATTGCTACCCTATTTTAGCATATTTAGTAATTAATTATATAAATAGCTGTTTAATTATTAGACTATATTAATACTTAAGGAGTTATTATTATATAGCTATACAGTGCCTTTAGCAGAATTCCTATTAAGATTACTGCTTCCTTAATTGTAACTAGTTCTATTGTTGTACTGTTAATGCTATTTTCTGTTTTAACTTATTAAGAGATAGTGAACCTCAATATAGGTTTTATAAAGTATGCTACTATTCTAATTCCTATTTAACTATTAACTATAAAGCTATTTATAAATATGTTTAAATGCTAATCCTTTATTTTAAAATAGCTTTTGTATGCCTTATTAGAATTATATTAGTTGGATTTATTATTAACTACTATTGAGCTCTATAGTAGAGCTACTTATGCTAAAATGATTTCTATTCCTGTCCTTATCCTTCCTAGCTGTGTTTCTATATTATAAAGAGGAGAGGTGAACAATTTCGCTTTAGGCTTCTTAGCTATTTTTCTAAGCTGCTTTTTTAATAAATTAATCCCTAGCAGTATATAGAGTTTTATTTAAAATTTGCTAATTTTCAGTTTAAGCTATATATGTAGTAAATAAAGTAAAGCCTTAGCGCTAGCTGCTTTAACTAAGTTTATATAGAAGCACTTAACAACTGCTTAAGCTTTTATTCTTTATATAAGGTTAAGGATCTTTACTATACTGTTATTAATCCCTCCTTTTAAGAATTTAGAATACTATATTGCAGCTATATAGTCTATTTTAAATACTATTATAGCTTAGTATAGCTATTTTGCTAATTGTAGGCTAATATAAAAGAGACATTTAAGTTAGTTAGCATTTCTCTATCCCCTTATTTTGATTTTAGCTAAATAGTTTTTAAACCTTAGCTTAGTATTAAATATAACTCTTAGTATTCTTTCTTTTATAGATAATTTGACAATAAGTCTCCTACCCTTAGCAGGGGGTCAGAATTGCTAATCTTTCTACAGTTTTGTATAAAATATATAAGAATTGTTTTATTGCTTTTAAACGTAGCGCTACTGTTTTTTGCTTATTAGAGGGCCCTTAGGACAATTTTGTTATTAAGTATTGATATATTCCTTTTTATTAACTTTAAAATAGCTTATTAAATATAGTTATTTATAAACCCTATATTGTCTTATTTTTTATTAATCTTTTCTTTTATTAGGAACGCGTTAAAGAAGATATATAGAATTAGGATAAGTGTTAATCCTTATAGAAGGCTAGATTCTGCTAATGTGACTCTTCTTAATTCTGTATTATTAACTAGTATTATAGCTTATTAATCTGTGTAGAAGGAGTTAACCTATACTACTACGTAAGTTAGGATCCCTTCTACGCGTAGCTGACTTATAAGCACCTATTAAGAAACGCTATTATATGCTCCTTTTATATTAAAGCTAATAAAAAAGAGGATTTTCCTTTACTACTATGCTTTAAAGATTTTCTTAATTAGAAAAAGCAGCGCTTAATTATATAAGCGTCTTAGCTTAGCGCTAAATTATATTTTTAGAAGGAGGTTAAATGTCTTAGCTTAGTATAACATTCTCTTTACTAATATAAGTTCTATTAGTTTACTTAATATAGCTAAAAGCAAGATAAGGCAATATGCTTTTGCTATATAGTAATCCAGTTTTCCTAATTTTCTTAATAGCAAAATTTGTGCTATTTTCTATATAGTTAATACGTATCCTAGTTAATATAACGTATTAAAGATATTAATAACTTAATTGCTTAGAATAGTCTATAAGCGTTTTTATATAATATTTAGAATATTATCTATGCTTAATGCTTTATATAAGCTGATTTTAGCTATTACTTTTATTACTTCCTTAACTAAAATGTCTAGGTCCTCTATATATTTAGCATTAGCGTTTAATGCATCCTTTTTCCATCTTTTAGAGACTAGTAGGAAAAAGCACTAGAATAGTTTATTTGCTTTAGCCTTATCTCTTTTAAGCTCCATTTTCTAATTTTCAACTTTAGTAACTATAATAGGGATATTGCCAAACGCTAATAGTTAGAAGTTAAGGTATTAAGCTGCTTTCTAGATATTGTCTATCTATACTAAGAATTTGTTTTAGTATAGCTGTTTTTTATTACAGATGCCTTTATAAAACTAGTGTTTAGCTTATCTAGCTTTACTGCAGCTTTCTTTGCTATCTAATTCTATAGTTCTTAGCGTATTGCTCTAGTTTAGGCGTTATGTATATTTATTGCGTAGTCCTATAAGTTTATTGTCTTATTATGCTTTTATATAGAGCAATTTCTTAACTATTAGGCTATAATTATAAATACATTAGCTTATAGTGTCTTAGATTTCTATAACTGCCTAATCGAGTTTATTAATATTATCAATATTAACTACTAACAGTCTCTATCCCTTAAGCGCCTTAATAGCAGTGTTTTAATTTGTCTTTTTAAAGTTATATTTAACTCTTTATAAAGCTATTACTTTAACTTTATTAATTTAAAGTGTTATAGCTTTATAGTTTAACTTATATTAGGTTAATTGGATACTACATTTTGTAACCTGGTTTTCTAATAAATTGGACACTAATATAAAATCAATAGTAGTTCTAAATTAACTTTATAAAAATGTAATTGTACTATTTAGTAAAGCTAAGAGGGTACTATATTATTATATTTATTAAAGCACTAGTTCACCTTTTCCTTTATATTATAACTGTAATATGTTAGTTCCTCCTTATATTAGATTGTAGCAATTAAAATTGCTTCTAATTATAATATATAAGTTCTCTCTATACCTAGCTTTTACTTTCTAAATTGCTCTATTTAAAGCGTTAAGCCTAGTAGTAGCTATCTCTTCTAACTCCTATTTAGAGAATATATGTCTATTGCAGCCTAGGATGTAGATTGACATTATGAAAATGTGTCTTATTAATGTAGTGATAACCCCTACTATTATATTAAATAATATTATAAGGGTTTAAATAAATAAAATATCTTTATAAATGTAGAATGCTAATTAGAATGCGTAGTGTATTAGTCCCTCTTAGTATATAATTAGTGTTATAGCAATCTAATACTAATGTTGCAAAATATATAGTTTACTTTTAATGCTAGCAATGCTTAGTTTTATAATTATAATTACTATGAATTAGCTAATAGACTGATTGTTAATAAGGCTGAGCTAGACTAAGGATTATCTATTTATATTTACTAGGAGGAAGCAGGTGTTTCCTATTATATATCTCTTATAGTGATTTCCTATTTAGTCTGCTAGCTTATAACTGTCTGCTAGTCTTCTTCTCTTGTTTCACTAAGCTAATTAGCAGGTTTATTTCCGCTTTAGATTCTGCTAATCTTATTTTAATATACTGCGTATCTAAGGTCTATAGCTATATGTAATCCATAATATGTTACACACTTTAGCATTGTAGCTATACAGTTATTAGTCTTATAGCCTTCTGCGTATTTTTTACATATTAAGGGTTAGCTACATCTAGCCTAATAGTAGCTATATTTGTTATAGTTATAGCATCTCTATAGGCGTTAGAGCTTATAGTATTAGCTAACTATTGCTATTCTATTATTGACTTTGATTATATGTTTCTTAAGTGCTTTTTAAACGTCCTTTACTATATTAAGATACACTATTATCGATTCTATAGGTTTCTCCCCTTTAGATAGCTAGAACGCTCTAGTAGCTTTATTAAACCCGTTTTCTATATTGAATTCTGCTACTATTTCTAGCTTAACCTTATAGGTACTTAGTACTAGGACTGCTGCCTTATGTATATTGTCAACCTTAATTAGGAAAAGTTCCTCCTCCTAGATTTGAGCTATTTTGAACATCTAATAGACTTATGCTTTATTTATCTGCAGTTATGCTGCGTCTTTCCTATTCTAAATAATAACTCTTATGTTTCTTGCTTTGAACTGGATTCCCTTAATAGCAATATTATTTGTAGTTTATTAAGCTGCAATAGCTTCTTAGATTTTATCCTTAGTTGCTTTAAAGTTCTCTATCAATTTACGCTGCTCTGCTGTTATTTAGCTTAGGTCTATAGTAACCCCTAGGAGTTAATGCAGTTTTTTAAAGGAAGTAGGTAGTGTTGTTACTATAGTGTTGCTGCGTTAGGGCTATATAGCCAACGACAATAGGTTAATTGAGCGTAATGCTGCTAAGGCGTAGGACACTAATAGAAAGGCTGCTGTATTAGGGTCAGCTAAGAATGCTGGGCTTGCTTGTTTGAAGATCGAGAGGACTGTCTTTCCTTTGTTGACGCTAGACCTAATAAATCGGACCTCAGCGTCTAGGGCTTTAATGTTAGCATTGATGTTCTTAATGTCCGCGTTTGTGTTGTTGAGCTTCTTTTTGAGCTCATCGTTTTTCCTTACAACAACGTTAAGTGTCGCTAGTAGAGTGCTGTTCTCTTAATAGAGAGTCTCGTTCTGCTAGTAGAGGGTTTCGTTCTGGGTCTGGAGTTGCTTAAGCAGTTCATTAAGTATGTCGATTTTGTCATTCTGAACGTTCACTGCTCCTTTAATGAGACGTTTCATTATGTCTTCTGCAAAGACAGCATTGTTACTAGGATTAGGGGAGTGGGTAGACTGAACTAGCCCTTCACTCAGTCTAATGCTCCTAGCTTTCCTTTGCATTGTTGCAGTGTATCTCTGTGCCCTTAGGGACAGTGCTAGTATGCCCATTACAACAGCGTTGCTGGTTAGGTCCAGCAGTACCCTTTCCCTTGTCTAGAATCGACGGGAGTTGGATAGTCCGACTTGTTGAGTCGTGCTGTAGATGAAGCTGTCAATAAAATGATGAATATCGATAAAAAAAATATCGATGTCGTTTTTCCTTTAGGGATGTTTATGTAGCACTCTGTTAGGATACTGTGAAAGTGTGTTGGCCAAGACTCAGTAAATACAGGGGTAAGGACATACCGATCATACATGGTCTCTTTGTCCGAATGACAGCTCAGGATACAGAAGGTAGGTAGGCGAAAGACAAAAAGATGCCGCATTGATTTATCGAACATCAAATGCATAAGCATACTGTTGGTCCATTTGATCGATATACGGGCGACTTTACGCAGAGCCCGGTAACTGATACTGGAAGCATGGATCTCAAGCGAAGTTTTAAAATTTATTATTTTATAATTTATTTATAATTCACTGTTTATTTTTAATAGCTTTTTAATATTATAAAGCATTTTAAACTTAACCAGTTTAATAAATAAACTGTTCTCTCTATTAACTTATTTTAACTTTTATAATTAGTATAACTATATTTAGACTTAGCGCTCTACTTATAAGTCTTTTCTTAATATTAGATTATTACTTTTAAATTAATATCTTTACTTATTATTAATTTTATTTTTTAATTTAATAATATAGATTTAATTACAAAAATTAATAAAGAAATTGTTAAGTTTCTTTAAAGAAGCTTTTAAGTTTAAGCTTTTACTTTTTATTTTTTTACTATATAAGCTATAAATTACTTTAAAAAATGTAATACTCTATATATTAAACTTATTAAGCTTTATTTAAATAATATTTATTAAAGATAAAAATTGCTTTAAAAGCTAAATTAAAAGCTATACTATTATTTTTAAAGCTTTTTATTTTAAAGAAAATAATAATTTTTAAAAGATTAATAAGCTTTTAAATTTTAATAAATTTAAAGATAATTAAAAGAGCTTAGAATTATAAATATAATAAGTCAATATTAAGCTTATAAATAGTAAAAAATATTACTTTATCAAATAATTTAAGTTTTGCTATATAGTCTTTTTTATTAAAAAAGGCGCTTATAATATTATTTTTTCTAAAATTAGCTTAATAAATATGCTTTATAATTTTATTAACTATAATAATATAAACTAGCTTTTAAAGCTTTAAAGAAAGCTTTTAAAAACCTAAATTATATTATTATTACTACTTAGAAAATTAATAAAATATATTAATGCTAATATTTATAGTTAAATTTATAAAAACATTTTAATAGTTGTCAATAAACTTATTAAAATAAAACACTTCATATTATATAATAGTATAATAGTAAAAGATATTTATAATATATTTTTTAACTATATTTAGAAACTCTACAGTTTTTCTAAATTTATTGTCTTTAATTAAAAAACTTAATTTATCTCTATTTTTTAAAGCTAAAGCTAACTTTATTAATATTTAGAAATTAATACTACGCTATTTACTACTTATTATTTAAAATCTAATAATTAAATTAAAATTAATAATAAAACTTTAAAATAGTATTTTTAAAGCCATATTTTATATAAATAAGATAATTAAGCTAGCTTACTATTTACTGTAAAATCTGTAATTAATAATTAGCTTTTAAAGTTAATTTAAATTTTATTATTCTTTACTAATTATAATTAACACTTTTATTTTAATATTAAGCTAGCTATAAATTAAGCTTATTAAAGCTATTAAGTTTTAAATACTATAATTATTAATAGATTCGCTAATTAAATATATAATTTTAATATTTTATTACAAAATAAAATGACTTTAGTATAAGCAATTTATAAAGACTAAGCTAATTAATAACGCGCTTTAGTACTTGTATTTTAAATAAAAAATAAAGTTTATATTAATTTTTATAATATTAAAATTAAATAATTTTTGAAGAAACTAAATTAGAAATTACTTAGTTTATATAAAATTCCTTAGAAAGTAAGCCTTTATTTATATAGACTTTATTTATTTAATTTGCTTAGTATTTATAATATATTCTATATAACCTTTTTATAATTAGATTTGAGAAACTTATTATTAAATTAGTTATTAAAGCTACTATTTCTAATTAAAGTCAATAAAGACCTAAAATATAAAGTTTAAGAGATTTTAAACTTAAAATTTTACTATAGTATTTTTAAGTATTACGTATTTTAAAAGAGTTATCTAGATTTTAATAATATTATTTAGAAAAAACAAGGTAATATTAAAAACATTATGAATAAAGTACTACAGTTCTATATAAGTAAATTAAGAAAACTAAAGAGTAATTTAATTTAAAAGCTTTATAAAAACTCAATCTTATTAAAAAGAAAGTATTATTATAATTCTAAAAGAATCTTACTATTAAAGCTAGTATATAATTTAACTATATTATATATCTTAGCTTTGTTAAAAAGCAGTTAAGCTTTATTATTTTATTTAATAAAGCTTAATACAATTCTATTATGCTTTTTGCTTTTTTTATTTCTTTATATTTATTAACTTTCTCTCTTTTTTTTATACTTTTTTTTATAAATTAAATTAAGTCTTAAAGCTTACTATTTTATAATTGATTTGTAATTTACTGTTTATTTCTAATAGCTTTTTAATAGCTATATTTAGAACTCTAGAATATAACGCTATTATTAAATTAAATATTGTAAAAACTTAAATAGTAACAAATATTGTAATAAGTAAAGTATTTATATATATAAGATAGATATAAACATCGATTATAAAAATATGTAAGTTAGGATCTAAAAGATTATATAAAGACATTATAGCCCTTGTTTTTATGCAATTAGTTTTAGTTATTAAAGTTTAAAATGCATATTAATAAAATTTTGATTTAATAAGCTGTATTATATTTAAAGACTATTATAGTATTTAACTTAATAGCAATTAAGAATTCGGATAGCTTTATAAAGACTAATATAATAAAAATAAAATAAAACGTCTAAAATCAATTAAGAACTACTATATAAATATATTAAAATGCTTAAATATCTTTAAAGCAGCTTAATTAAATAAAAACCTAGAGTTGTATATTAAATTAGTAAAATCTAAAATATAATATATAAATAGCGCTTTTAGTCTTTATAGCATTTAAAGAAGAGTAGAGTTATATAGAATAATAGAAAAGTAAATAAATTTTTAATAAAATATTAATAATAGATAAATACAAATTAAACCAATTTTAAAAAGTATATATAATAAAAATAAGTATAAATTAAGAGATAAACAAGACATTAATAAATAAATAATAAACTGATTTTAAAAATCTAATAAGAAAAAAAGTAAAGATTCTATAAAGATTCTATAAAAAGCTAGTAAAAAAGCCTATAATAGTCTAATAAAGAGCTTATAAAAGTCTGGTAAAGATTTTGTAAAGATTTAGTAAAGATTTTATAAAAATCTAATAGAAATCTTATAAAGAGTATTTAAAGTATAAGTAAAGAAGATATATAATATAGCTAAAATAACAAAAAACTTACAATTAAAAAAGTAGGAAAACTACGTAATAGCAGCGCTATATTATATATTAACTGTTTTATAAAATATAAATGCTTAACTATATAGTATATATTAAGCTTACTATATATATTTAAAAGTATATAATATATTAAAGCAATTATAATAAGCATATATAATTAGAAAATTTTAAGGCTAACTTT
The DNA here is from genome assembly GCA_009982845.1 of Delphinella strobiligena. Lineage (NCBI taxonomy): Eukaryota > Fungi > Ascomycota > Dothideomycetes > Dothideales > Dothioraceae > Delphinella > Delphinella strobiligena. Next base: position 698,515 of record JAADKB010000010.1, read on the forward strand.
ACTTTCTATTAGTATAGTCAATATATAATACATATTATATAAAGAGTACGTATAGGATATTATATAGAGTTTTCAAGTACTATAAAGCATATTATATAAGACATAAAGCTATAAAAATAGTGCTTATTAAAAGGGGATATTTAATAAAGAGTAGAAAAGTAGTATTTAATATAAAGGTACTTAATTAAGCGCTAAGTCGCTCAGTTCGTTATTATATATAGTGCTAATTCAGACGCTTAATCTAGTACTGATTTTAACAGTCTAAATAGCGCTTAAAATACAAAAGAGAGTGCTAAATTAACAGTTAGTTAAATAGAATTAAGTTTGTTCAACTTGTTGCTTAAAATCGATAACAAATTATTCAAATCAACTGTCTATAAGGTATTTAACTATGCTGCCATTTGAAAAGCTATAGCTAGTGCTTTTGGTGATTAATTTGGTACTGGATAAGGCGCTAATATAGTAGTTGTTGTAGTAGTGAAGGTGGTCAAAATCAAGCGTCAAAATCAGCTTGGAGGTGTTGAGTCAGCCGAATATTTAGCGCTCGGAGGCCTTAATAAGCGTCAAAAGGGCGACCGTGGCCATTTTGGCTCTAAAAAGCACCTCCAGACTGACCTTATTATTAGCATAAATCAGTACTTGTTATATACCCTCATGTAGGTAGGGATGAGGCGTACCATAGAGTATGAGTATGAGGGTGGTACGTGTAAGATGAGGCCTCATCATGTAGGAAATCGTGTCATGTATTGACCGCACTGCTTTCCACACACTATAACCAAGTACAGATCAAAGTCGTACATACCGACTACCGAAGCAATGTCTTCTACCACGGGCTCAGAGGGCCTGGGCAGGTAGGCCAAAGACAGCTTCGTAGAACACCGTCTTCTATTAATACTGGTTTGTTGGCATCCTATACTATCAAACAGCCTAGGAAGAGGAGGAGAAGAGGTTCGAAGCGATAAAACTCTTCCACAGATATCATTTCGACGTCGCGAGGCAGGCCAAAACCCATGAAGAAGTCCTGGCATTGCTCCAAGGACATGGCGGTCAAGCTTCCGAAAGGCTAAAGATATAGCGGTGTCTCCAGTACGTACGTCAAGCACACAGTTGATTGAGTCCAGTCGCAGGATGAAATGGCATACACAGACAGATATCGAGAACTGTCGCGTCGTAAAAGCGTCATAGATGGCATGACCTCTGTACTACAGATAAACAAAAGGCGAGGCTATGTCATGCAAGAGCGAGATGTCGAGGGATGATGATTAATTGTAGTGGACTGTACTATACTGTACATGACACAAGCACACAAACGCCAATCATGAATACATAACAAGAACGCCAATAGCCAAGTCGGGCACCATGACTCCATCGCTAAAAGAAAAAGGGGGCATAAGGATTAAACGCACTCCCATTCGGTAAAGACACACCATCTAGCACTGCGGTCGGCCAGGACGAGACCTCTCCAAACGCCTCTCTCGCCGACCTTGATGACGGTCTCCCATGTACTGCCCAAGCCCTCTACGTCGTCATCGTCTCTCCTCCCGACATACTCCTGCTTGCGGGTCAGACGGATGATCTTGCCGCTCGGACTCTGCATGGCCAGTTTGGCCGGCTTCTGCTGCTTGTCCGTCATGGAACCGTCGGAATAATTGCTGCCGGTTTGGCTGATGCTCGCGGCTGCGGAGACCATGCTCATGGCGCTGCCGGGGCGGTTGTATGGGTTCGGACTCATGGGCTCACCACGTATCGACATGGCGCTGCTGCGGCCATTGCTGGGGGCGGTTGTCGAACTGCCCCAGGTGTCGGGTGAGAAGCGAGAAAGGCTGGACGGATGTTGGCGCACGCAAAAGACAAACGTGTTGTTGATGACCAGACGGGCACATTGCGGTTGCGCGACGTAGAGATCGTGACGTTGGGCGTGTGGTGTAGGATGGCGAGTGAGGAAGGTATATGGTGGATTTTGACCAGTATGGAAGAGTGGTACCGCCAGGGCGAGGGCGTGTGGGTTGTCCTTGATAGAGTGCTACAAAACTGGTCAGTACAATCATCACTACAAACACACACGCGCCGACTCACCATCAATCCCCTCTTCCCGGCGTAAACTTTCAATACACCCTGCCCTTCATCGCCGGGAAGAAGCGCCTTGATCAAAAAGGTCTTCCTGCCACCGATCCACTCAACCTGTGCAAGAGCAGACTTTTTAACGGTATCACCACTCTCAAACACATCACCGTCCCAATCTCTCGCATATCCTCTAGCCTCAACTTCAGCGACACACTCTACATCTTCAGGCACCGTCAATTGTAGATGAGCCATCTCCAAGTGTTCCAGATGAAGTACGGAAGTGTCGAAATTGGCAAGCTCGAGGTGATGACGGAAATACGGCGCACAGGCGCAAGGCAAAGCCATCAATATCTCATGCGGAACTGGAGGGACAATATGCTGCTGCTCAGGAAGAAGTGGTACATGAGTAAAGCAAATCTCCATCGGTCTGGCCAAGAAGTACCAAGTATCGGCGACATTCGGATTGGCAGACGTGTACAGTTTGCGTCTTGGGTTCGTCGGTCCAGCAAGCGAGCAATCCAGAATACGCCACTCACCATCGACTATGACCGTGTTCCAGTAGTGATTGGGTCGGGCGATGGTATCCAGATTGAGGCTCTCGCCAGGGCTTTTCAAGTATCCACGAACGACCTCAGCATGCAGACCGACTGCAGCACAGAGATCACGCACCAATGCAGCAATTTCCTCGCTACTACCTCTTTTGGACTGAAGTACGCGTCGAGTATCAATCTGACCCTCAAAGTCCTCCTCCCAGGCAACACGTTCGGCAACCCAGGTGAAGATGGCTCGTAATCGTTGAACATCGCTCCTGTAAGGTCGACAGAGAAAGCTCTGTGCAAGTGCGGTAGCGGTAACAGTGGGTGGTAGTGCTGTGATGAATCTCGTACTCTTGTCGACCAGTGCCATGTTGGGAGTGTTGAAGTCGGTCGGTTCCGTGATGGCCAGCCCATCGAGCCCTTCATCACCCTCGGCATGCTCCATCAATTCATCGATGGGATTTACGACAAGCACATCAAGCATCTCACACCTCTCGGCTCGCTCACACCTCTCATTCTTGCTCAAAGAGTTGGACCTGTTGACGTCGCGCCTAACTTGCATCCAGTCATTACCGCCGCCAAGGCCCATATCACGATGCGCGGTACTGTTGATTGATGAGGGCGGGACAGAAGTTCCGCCAGCAATGGCAGTGACACCGTCTGGAACAGCACCTTTCCTTGGCGACCCCATACGACTTGATGGTCTGCTGCTAGAATTTATCGTGCTCCTCGCGTTCGCTGCGCCAGTCTTTGCCGTCGTTTTGGCAGTGTCAATCATCTTCCTGAAAAAGCCACTCTTCTTCGCTTTCGGGGCAGAAAGACCACCAAGGATACCGGCATTCTCCATCGGGTTGCTGATCCAATCTGCCATTGGAGTTTGAGCAGGCTGAGTGGCGTGGCTGGAATGATAGCTGATGCTTGAAATGGGCGACTGAGGTCGAGTGTTCTCCTTTTGTGCATCGGCGGTGAAAGCACCTCGGATGTCACCAAAAGACTTTGAACTGATGGCACTCAGAGGTCTCTTTTGCTTCATGCTTCCCATGCCAAACTTCCTTCTAGAAAGACTGCCAGCACTCGTAGCACTGAAACCACCTGCAGAGTAGCCACTCATGAGACTGTGATCTGTCAGCTGGGTACTGGTCGTGGCATTAGTACTGGTGGTTGCATTGCTTCGCCAGCCAGATGATGAGCTAGTGACGCTGGTTTTTGTCGTGTTTGTCCTGTTTAGTGGCTGTCTCCCAAGCTCGTAGGCAGACTTGCGAGGACTGACGGTCTTGAAGGCTTGTGAAGTTTGGCTGCCGGCTGTGGTAGGTCTGCTGCCGTATTGGGAATCATCGCGGGAGATTGGGCGCTGATCATCACGGAATGAAGCGGAGAGTGCGGTTCCTGAGGATGCAGTGTGCCTTAGACGGTTCTCCATGCGCTGGACGTAATTGCCTACCGTAGGCGGACCCTCTCTCGATGGTGGCAGAGATGGATTAGATCCCTCGTCATTCATGCGATTGAAGCTGTTCTCACGAGGATAAACGTCCATGGCCGACTGGGCCCTCAGCGGCTGGCGGTCGTGAAACTGGCTAAAGGCGTCTGGAGACCACACATTCGGGGCCATGTCTGGCTGTTGGGGAGAAGAACGACCGACCACGCTGCTCATATCATTGAGAGAACACATGATGTCATTCATGGCGTCACGTAATGGGGAGGGAGTCATGCCCGTAGATTGACCGTTAGTTGAACTTCTACCAGGCGTGAGGTTGGCAGGCGTCATGTAACCATTATTGAGCCCGTCATCGTCTTGATCAAGAGCAGGATTCGGGGAAGGCGTTCTTTCTGGTCGATAGGCTACACGATGTGGTGGTGGAGGAGGAGGTGGAGGAGACGAAGAGTCTACTTGATACTGGCGAGGATTAGGCGAAGGGATGCGAGGGATGTACTGAGCAAGCGGAGCTGGAGAAGGGCCACGAGAAATGTACTGTGCGAGCGGGGCAGGAGATGGCCCACAAGAGATGTCTCCGTAGTGTGCGGGTGGAGCTGGAGAAGCTGCTCTGGACATGTGTTGGTAATGCGGATTCGGAGCAGGAGACGGGGCCCGAGAATAATATGGATCGGCATGCTGGTCCTGGAAGGGCGCTGGGGAGGAAGCGCGATACATGGGCTGCGGAGTGGCTGAGGCAGACATGTGCGGTACGTATGGATTTGGTGAAACAGGCCTGTACTGAGAAGGATTCGGCGAATGGGCTCTGTACATGTCGTGGGCGTAGGTGGGAGCGGGTGAAGATGCGCGATACATGGCCGGAGGTGCAGGCGAATGTGCGCGATACATAGCAGAAGGCGCTGGAGAATGAGCTCTTGCAATGGGCGCGGGACTTGGGGCTCGTTCATGGTGATGCCTGTGTCCACCTCTGGGTGCTGGTTCAGGGATCCTAGGGACCGTGTCCTCCTTCAATGGCGACGAGGCAGCCGCCTTCTTGGCCAATCCAGGTGCTGTTGCTGTCTTCATACTCGAATACGGCGAGAACTTCTTCTTCTGCCGTCGGTCATTGTCTGTAGCGCTGCCCTGTGAATTGCATCCATCGTCTCTGTATCCAAACTCTTTATAGCCCTGGAATGGTTTCCTGAAGACACTCTTCTGCTTATGTGGTGAAGCGGCCGGCTTGTTGACCGACGTGGCCGGTGACATGTTGCGACTGATGGGCGCAGGCTGAAAGTCCTCATCTAGCACCTGGACAAAGTTGGATGGAAAGAGGCCGACCATGCGACGGTCGCGCCGTAGACGACCCATCCACCATGATCCATCGCCTGCATTCAGACACTCGATCAAGTCTCCCTCAATGAAGCCAAGATCTCGTTTGCTCTGCGAAACAACAAATCAGTACCCAGTCAAGACCTCACTTCGCCGAAAGACCTCCTGCATACCTCTCCTCCCCATGAGTATACCGCCTTGCACCAGCAAGGGAACTTTGTGGGAAATGCTTGCGCCGCTGCTCCCATGCTTGACGTGCTTCTCTTTTGTTATGAAGCAGTGTATGAAAGGGTATACGATTTCACAAAAACCATAAACGGATCATGTAATTGCGGTAGTCCGGCTACCGTTGAAACAATACGTAAGGTGACCAATATCAGTCGACTCTTGAACTTGTACTCGAGTGATCGTGGTAGTGACTGTATTTCTGCCTGTGTTACAGCGTGACGACGAATGAGAGGGACAGAATCTTGCGACAGTAATATTATTGCAGCTTGCTAACTCTCATCTACATGCAGGAACGCGTCGCGGCCTCCAGTTTAATTCAAGTCCAGCTGAAGCTTGGTGGTGTTTACTGCTTTGTTTTGACCATGAATCGCCGGACAACCGACTTTGTGATCCGTGCCTCGACCAGCCGCCTACTCCACAACGCTTACACTTGAGCCTCACGAAACATCAACCACACGAACCTTGACGCCATTACCTGCATATGCACAAGCACGAAATGCCGTAATCTGCAGCCAAACTTTTCATTCTGCATCGCACTAGGCCTCATCGAAGGCCGCCCTTGCGGCTACGACATAGCAACCTGATGCATCCACTCCCAGTAAAGGCCAACCCTTGCACCTTGCAATTCCTTTCCTTGCCCATGCACCATCACAACATCATCACTAAGCCCACATGGCCTTGAACTTGACGTTGAACTCCACCTGCAACTTTTGGAACGCCTTGAGAACCTTGATCAATCCTTTCTCTCCACCCTCTCCCTCCCAAGCTGCTGGGGGATGCAGCTCTTCCTTCTCAGCAGCCGCCTTGCGAGCCGCATCCTTCTTCTCGAATACGTCCTCCACATCGGCCGCATCTTCCCAGCTTTCCAACTTCTTGACCTTCGACTTGCTCATCACAGGCTTTTCAGGTTTGACATTGGGGTCGGTGATGACAGAGTCGACCTTGCTTTCCGTCTCCGATGCCGCAATCGTAGTATCGTCCTCTGCCTCCTCAACCGCGTCGAGATTGCCCATCACCTCAAGCATGTCGAGATCATTGGCCGGCTTGAGCTTCATAAAGTTCATGAGACTGGTTATGATTGTAGCCAAAACGAGAGAGAAATCGTTCAAAAGGAACCAGACATCGCCCTTGCGAATCTTGTTTGCACGCTCAAGCGTGTTGATGTCGCCGTGCTTGAAGAAGTCGAGCAGGTAAGCATTCAGTGGTGAGTCGAGGTCCTCCGGATACAGACCAACGTGAGGTACCACCGACTCCTCGAGGAAGACTCCTGAGCGCGTAGTACGACACAAGTCGGCTACCGAATTGAACTTGTCGGAATGGCCCGAAAGGGCGTAGAACTGCGATCGAATCTCTGTTGGCGGCAGAATCTTGTCCTTGATTCCGGATGGAACCTCGCCGTTTGAGCCACCCGCCTTCATTCCGGTCAATGGCAGCTGGTCATCTGCGTCATTGATGTGCTGTTCAACAAATGTCTGAACGTAGGCAGAGAAGACACCGAGGATCTGCTCGCTGTGCTCGCGAAGCACGGCTGACGCCTCTTCTGGCATAGGCGGCAGGAAGACGAGAGAAGACGAAGGCTTGACTACCGTCTTGATGTACTCCTGGTCTGCCTGCTTGCAGTACACTCTTCCAAAGAGATGCGACATGACCAACATGAGCGTCTCAATGGTTGATTGCTCCTTGGTGTCAATGTCTGCACAGAGCTTGTGGAAGAAGCCTTCTTTCAGCAGTGCGTGGAAGGCGAAACTGGCATTCTCCGTGAAGTAAAGATGTGATACGAGTCCAGCAAAGTTCAGCGTAGCACCGCTGCTGTCAAGCAATTGCTGTCTGCGTAGATACTCGATGGAGAAACGTAAATGATGCAGCGTCTGTGCCTTGAAAGAAGGGCCTCCCATAAACAAGCGAGGCTGAGACAACAGCGTGTTGATTGCCTTGACAGCATACTTTGACTGTTTGGACTCGTGAAGAAGCGTGAACAACCGGAGGACTAGCGTGGTTGTGATCGGGAAATGACCATTGAGATCGGGTAGTCTTGAGCTCAGCAGCCTGCAGACCTTCGCTCTCGGCACACCTTGGAAGACAATGTTTCCGAGAAGATCAAAGCCACGACGACCTGCACGACCTGCACACTGTCGGAAGTTGAGTGCTGTCAAGAACACACTGTCGCCAGAGAATACGACAGTCCTAGTAGGCATGTTGATACCAAGGGCAAGTGTACCTACCATCATCGTCAGCATTCAAATAGTATAAACAAAGACCAAAAAACGAACCTGTAGCAATGACAACTCTGAGAAAGCCTTTCCTGTACAAGATCTCAACAACTTGACGATACTTCCTGTTCATACCAGCGTGATGGACACCAACACCTCTGGAAATTGCGTCAATAAGCCACTGTTGCACATTCCTCCTGCCAAGTTGACGGTAGTAAGTGTCCAGCTCTGAGGTTTGCAGTTTCTTGTGATCCGCAAAATGGAAGCCTTCGACGGGAGCCTCGGGATCAAACCCATCGAAAACGCTGTAGTCGGCACTGGCAGCATCGCGTTGCTGCTCACTCTTGGAGGTTCGATCACCCTCACCATCCTCGCGGCTGACCTTGCTCTTGCTGGGTTTGGCGATTTTGCTGTTCTTCTTGGCCTGTACCTTCTTCCAGTCTTCCCAAGCCTTCAGGTGAGCTTTCCACTTGGGACTCGTCTCCTTCCATGCCTTTTCAGCATCCGCCAACTGTGCGACGACGTTCTGACAGATACGCTCACAGAGACCGCGCTCGTAGTTGAAGAAAATGGCAGGTAAAGCCTCCTGCTCATGCAAGCGACAGAGCAGAGGTAACGTGGTATCGAGCAGATCTCCTTGATCGACTACTCGACCCACTTCTGCACTCGGGGCTGATGCCTTTGTGACCTGGAGTTTCTCTTTGTTATCATCATAGAAGGATTTGTTGAGTTCAGCAACGACAGCGTCAAAGGGTGATTTCAGATCTGCCATCCAAGCGGCAAGAATCTCCTTCAAAGCCTTCTCCCACTTGAGCACGTCAATCTTTCTAACAACCGAGGGTAGAGCTTTAGCAGGGTCGAGGTCCTTGGAGACGGGATACTTATCGTTGGCGTTCTTGTCTAGCGCTTGCCACAGAGTGAGACAGTCGCGTGCTTCAAGGCTGAAGTCATCGGGAATACCTCTCGACCTATTGACCAAGCTGGCAACGGGATGCATGAAGCTGAATCCAGGTGCGCCATCGAGGCCCAATCGACCGAACCCTCCCACACGACCTTCCTCAAGACCATTGAAAGCAAATTTCTCAGGTGGATTGTAGTAAAACTTTCTGAGATCCGAATACCTCGAATGATGCTGAATAGATTCAAGTTCGACGCCCATGGACTTTTGGGTCGATTCGAGCCAGCCCGAGAATTCCTCGGGATTGCCGACAGTCGCCGAGAGGGCAATGATTGGGCATGGAGCAAGCAGCAAGAGTTGCTCCCACACCACACCATCGTCCGCGTTACCAATAGAGTGAACCTCATCGAAAATGATACGCTTCACTTTGTTGGACCATGAATTTGCGTGAGATGGTGCAAGAAGCATAATCTGCAAGACATGAGGAACTGTGACAAGGACCTGACATCCAGTGGGGTTATTGATTCGGTAGTCTCGAGTATGAATGGCCCATACACTCTTTCCGCCATACTTGAATTTTTTGCTGTACCGTGCTTGAATTTCTGCAGCGATTTGATTGACCAGGGCTTTTGTTGGGGCGACGTAGACGAGAACAGAATCATCGTCTGCCTCTAGAACCTTGCGCATAGCGTAGAAGGAGATGAACGTTTTACCAGCACTGGTTGGGGCAACAACGAACAGACTCTTGTTCGCATCGATGCCGTCCAGCACCTTACGCTGCCATCCATCTGGCTCAAACTCAACTCTAGAATCGGGTGCTGAATCAATGCTACGATCAAGATAAGGACCGCAGTGAAGAAGTTGAAAGTCCTTGCTTGACAGCTTGATTGCAAGGGAGTCAGCGGTCGTTGCTGGAAGAGCAAACTTGAATGGCAGTGCTCTATCAGATTCTGGTGCTTCGGGCAAGACCACGGGTAGTCCTAGTGTTTTCTTGGTCAATTCCAGCTGGGCAACGATCGTCTTGGTAAGGTTTCCTTGGCTTGGGATGGTTTTGACAAGATGCCAAATCAGTGCCGCAAGTCCAAGTCCATGATCTCTCTCCTTGACACGTGCAACCCGGATCCAATACTCCAGGAGTGTGCTCAGCATGTAAAGTCCAACCTCAGCTCCAAAGAGCTTTCGTTTCTCCTCGGACAAGTTAGTTTGGTACTCTTTTGCCTTGGAATATCGTGCGGGCAATTCGCGTTCGGCCGACAGATTCTTGACAATCACATGCCAGGCCTGCACAGCCTTCTGATCAGAAGCTTCATCCTTCTTGGCCATTTGTGCTGCGATACTCTCCATGATTGCTGCCTTTCCGGCGCCCTTTCCAGGCTTCTTGCCACCCTTTTTCTTATCGTCTTTCTTCTTGTCATCCTTGACATTCTCGTTCTTGGGGGCTTTTTTACCGGAGTGACTGTTACTCTCGGCAGATGGGGCAGCCGTGATCTGCTTGCCACCTATGACGATGGTCTCGGGCTCGAGCGACTTTCCGATTGCGTTCGTCAAACTGGCGGCGTAGGTAGTCATCTCAGCCATGAACCACTGGTTGCGCTTCGCAATCCAGGTCTCTTCTCGCTTGTTCGTAACAGTGGGTGCAGCTTTGGGCACAATAGGTCGCTTAGCGTTGTGCCAATGTGATACCTCCCGGAAAATCCGCGCGGAAGAAGGAGTGCCTTCCTCTACATCATCGTCGATGGAAAGATGGATAGATTCGAGATGTTTGTCAAAGACCGGATTGCTGAAGGGCAAAACACGAGCTGAGGCGTGTTTGCCATCGGTGGAAATAGCGACGGAGGTTTCTGATGAAAGGTCATCTGATTGAGTTGTGTGTGCCTGCTTGCCTGACAGTAGCTCGACACTCTTGCAAAGAGCCTCGTACTTTGAACGCAGCGCATGAGGCAAAGTAGAAGCTTCGGGTACTCCTGAGACCATCACAGCATTCAGCAGACGACCATCAATAAGATCTGCTACATCGCAGATGGTGGTGTTTTTGTCGTGGAAGCTGGACCACTCATCACCCTTCAAAAGCTCATTGGCGGTGCTTATGAATGTGCTGAGATCGGCAGCTTCAGCTGGTTGCACGTCATGGAGGCGGCGAGATGATATCGGCAAGGCTGAGAGCAATGCCGTGTGGTAGAGAATGTTGGCGCTGCTCTTGTTGTCGGTCCGAGAAATGGTAATGACGGTCAGACGTTCGCGTTCGGATAAGTCGGTAAGGGAGTCTCCTAGCTTTTCGAGCTCAGGAATCTCCACTGATCGTTTTCGAGCTTCAGATACATCATCGTCGTCATCCAGATCAACAGCCTGGAATTTTCTTGATCCCTCAAGCACCATTGTCATCACCTTAGTGTCGCGCCATTCTAGACCATTAATCAAGGCAACGTTGTAACCATGTTTGATAAATGTGATGATCATCTTGCGAAGGACTGCTTGATGATGCTTGACATCCTGCTGCTTCAAGGCTGTCTTGTCAACATCATGCATGGGAATAGCAGCATCGTGCGCCATGATGAAGTACATGCCCGATTTGTGCAAATAATCGGTGAATGCTGTGTCATGCATTGAAGAGAAGACGGAGACTTTGATTTCTGGGAACGCCGTCGCTAGATTAACCTTCAAGTGTCTTATGATGGCAGCTCTTGTAAGCTTGTATTTGGTGGAATCCCTGTTGGGATACCACGGTGGGGTGGAGATGCTCTCATGGTCTGCAAAGAAAGCAATATGATAATTACACTTGCGCTCCTTGAGATTGCGTAAGTAGTTTTCCACCAGATAGCATGCATGTAGCATCTGGAAGCCATTTTCGTAATCAAGCTTTGGATCTGAAAAACACTCAAGTAGTAAGGAGTCACCTTCGATCAGGAACAACTCGTTACCAGCGTAGTCACCAATTAAGTCTACCCTACGGGAGGATAATCGCGAGTATGCAGTCGGGATGTCGTTGGAGATTTCGGGGCTGCTCTCATCACCAGAGTCATCCTCAGACTCTGACCGCGAGGTGTCCCTCTCTGCACTCATGATGCAAGGGTACCTGCTTAAGCACGATTTGCCTGGATGTTGAGAGTGGCAGCGAGCTTAGCCTTTGTATACGGTTGATAACAAAGGGTGAGGGTGAAGTTGAAGGTATTTCGTTGAAGATTGAGCGGCTAAAAGGCGTGTGAGAAGACGTCGGGAGTGCGGTACCTAGCTGAAGCTGCTTACGTCATATGAGCGCACGAGTCATGTCCAGTGCGTTTTGTGGAGTTGGTTCGACATGCCAGATTGAATAAGGTATTGACATGATTATTAAACTTGAATTGAATAGATGGTATTTCAAGTCCTGTTCAGATTGAACATTGTGGTGGTATCATGTCTTAGCCTGCGCCCTAACTCCAGCCCGAGTGCCCCGCCATCAACCCCGCGCTATGCATGCGAAGAAGTAAAAATCGCGCCCTCAAATAGAGATATCCTTCTCCAACACTGCAGAAACGAGACCAGGCCGTCCTGTCTCGTAGATCTTATTTCCAAGGACCTCACCGACCGCCTCGATCAATCTCTCCTTCAAAGCTTGTCCTTCTGGGTGCCCGTTGGAGACGTTTGCCGACTCGTGCTCTAGCTGATGCAGGGCATTAAGAAGTGCATGTACCACTCTCTCAGCCTGATCCTTCTTTTGCTCATCAGCTAGACCTGGTTTTAGAACCAGGTCGTAAGCCTTGAGATTTGGTAAGATGAGTGACCTTACACCCGCAGCTCCAGCTATGCCCTGAAGGCCAAGAACGGCTCCATAGTGCGTTCCAAAAGGTTTATGGGAATCGAGAAAATCCTTGAGACAGGAACGTGCGATACGGGGCTTGAGGGAGGTCGATGTGTGTCCATACCTCTTAGCAATGGACGACAACAGAGAGGCGGAGAAGTCGCGCAGAGCGAAATGTGCTAGAGGGCCATTGGCAGCAGTCGAACCAAGGTGTTTACCGATCAAGCAGGTGAGAATGGACGGGATAATGTTGGTAACGTAGGGAGGCATGTAGAGACTAGGGTTTTCGAGCAGGGCATGGAGAAGCTCCATCATTTGAGTCAAGACGAATAAACTCTTGAGATTGTGCGTGACCTTTTCTGCAACGAATTGTGTAAAGTAAGGCACCAGTTGATGCAGGCCGGGATCTGTTCGCAAGCTGGCGAAAGCGGCGATTCTGTACTCATCGTTGGTCTCGTCAAGTATGGCATTGCAGATACGTTCAAAGTACAGCTGCAGCTCTTTGGATATAACATGCTTGACGAGAGGCTTGATCGAGACATTGTCGTTCCCGCTAATGGCAGACAGGTTAGGATTTGCGCCAGGACCCTTTGGTAGAAGATCTTGATGTCTCGAATCTGCCGATGTTGGATTTTGAGGAATGGACGGTTGCACTCCCTCCACTGCTAGCCAGTGTGCTGTGTTATCACATTAGCGCTTTGTTGTCGACTGTTGCTTCACCCAACTTACCCGTCAACGAAATTTCACGCGGCACCCTCGGCAGAGGCGCGTTGATCAACTTCTCGAAATCGACTTCCTCATCCTCGACATAGTACAGCGGCTGGCCAGGACCAATGGATGCTTCTCCAAATCGTAGTGGCCTCGTTGACTCGTAGCCGTATAGAGGCTCAACATCAAGCAGGCGCAAGGCCTGAGAGATGTCTTGTGTGCTCAGAGTTGTTCTCTTTCCGTGGCGCATGAACTTGAGCGCTTCCTCCAGCACTTGACTTATGCGGTATTCGACGTCTTGCGCAAGCTGAATGACAACCTCATTGTCAAGTTGTCCGATTCCCACGGACTCGGCGACGTCTGTGATGTTGTCAGGATTCCACACTGGCGTAGTCATGGCGATGCGACCTCTGCGCACGAGCGCAACTGATTGAAGTGTCTGGCGCAAGCAGTTTGAGATGGAAATTGAGATGCCAAGGTGACGGGCTTCGATACGAGTATCTTTACTGACGTGGGTGGCAGAGACGTAAAGCGCGGCACGAAATTGTGGTCCAGTGGCCCGAGATGACGAAGTGAATCATGCGCTTCGAATGGAATGTTTGCTGATGAGCATACACGAGTAGAGAACGAGCTTGTGCACGGTTACTCTATCCTATCAAATTCCATCGTACATCCAATATCTCACCTCACGCTCAGTCGGAACCACGGGAACTTCACGCACGCTCCTTTCCCCACAGCAAGCACACGGCTGTTGCCGTACCGCGCATATCCATGAACAAGGTACCTTATTCCTCGGCCACTTCAGCGACCTGACTCAACAGACGGCAATATTCCCCGTGTCCGTCATAATACTTTCGTGCCTCGCATCTCTCCCTTTCGAATCAAGGCGTTGCGTCAAGTAGGTTGTGAGCAGGTGATCGTGGTGATAGATTATGTTTTCCATGAACTCGCTCAGGTATGCGTCTACAGCAGTACGACGTTGGTTCTCTCCTATGTCCTCGATAAAAGAAGCCTTCGCTATCCATACCCAATATCTATCAATGCTTCAATGCTGGACGAGCCAGGGATAACAAACGCACTTGCGCAGGTTCTCGGCGGCTCAAGATTTGGTGTCAGATCGCCATTTGGGTTGTTCGGCGTTTGACAATGACGTTGAAATAAGGTCCAGTCACCGCGGAGTCCTAGGAAAGATCTCTATTTGTTCTGTCTAGCCATAGCATCATCCTCACCCGTAGGCACAATCTACGGTTTACCCCGCCAAGCTAGCAACATAGCCTTTGTCACCATCCCGAGCATTGTTTCATTTCGCTGCGACAACCTTATTATTGGAGCTCCTATGCCTAGGTACAGTAGGTCAATCGAGCCGTCTGACGGCTTGACATCACTGATCCGGATGAAGAGAATGTAAGGTAAAGTAGCATTTTATATATATAATCACTTTCTACGGCAGAATCAGGCGCATGCTCAAGAAGTTTCTATCAATCTTATTCACAATGCCCATTTTCAGCCTCATCAGTGGTGCCGTCCTTGTCGGAGCTTCTTTGGCCTTGGCAAAGACCTGCTTAAATGTGACAGTTCCTGTCAATATCAATGCCAGGCAGGGCGTGTTCGACGTGCCTACCCTGCAGTCCAACTTTGATGTAGTCACCTTCGCGCTCAACAATACGAAGCAGGGATCAAACTTCACCGAAAAAGCCTTGACTGGCATTACTAATGTCGTGGGGTCATACAATATCAGTGCGAAGTACTGTGTGCCAGATACAAACTCCACCACCAACTCGTCAAGCCCCGTGGTCCAGGTTTTGTCCCATGGCATTGGCTTCGACAAGTCCTATTGGGATCTCTCTTACAACGGTTACAACTACTCATACACTGACGTTGCCCTCGCCAATGGCTATTACACCGTCGCTATTGACCGCTTCGGTATTGGAAACTCTTCCCATGCGGATCCGCTCAATGTTGTTCAGGCGCAAGCAGAGATCTCGGCGCTCTACGAGGTCACAATGAAGCTTCGCAACGGTACCTTCCCCGGTGTCAACACTACTTTCAGCAAGGTCGTCCACGTAGGACATTCATTTGGATCCGCGCAGACGTACGCCCTGTCTGCCATGTACCCCAATGTCACTGACGGCGTTGTGCTCACCGGCTTCTCATTGAACTCGACCTGGGTGGCTCAGACGCTTGCCGGATGGAACCTGCACATCGCAAGGCTAAATCAGCCCTTGCGTTTCGGCAACTCGACCGTCCAACGCAATCACTTCTCCAACAGCTGGTTCGGTTCAGAGCCTGTTCCCCTTCTGCAAAGCCTGCTTTCATTCATTGGTATCGACCTTTCGTCTTACGAGACCTGGGAAGAAATTGCCACCACTGAGATTGGCGATATCGTAAACACCTGGAACGCCTCCGTCGCCCCTATCCCCCAAGACCTCCCGACCGGTTATCTGACCTGGTCCGATCTGACCTCGAACATCTTCGCCTTCCTGCACCCCAACAACTTTGACATCGGTCTAGCCGTCAACGCCGAGCAGACCAAGCAGCCCGTCACTCTGGGTGAGATCCTCACCCTCCCAATCGCCCCCAAAATGTCCACTTTTTCCGGTCCCGCTCTCGTGGTCGCTGGTCAGTACGACAACATCTACTGCGGCGGTGACTGCTATGCCACCGGTGGACAGGGTTCCAACATCCCCAACATCAGCGTCGCTGCGGCATTCCCTGATGCCAGCGCCTTCGAGACTTACATTCAGCCTGATACTGGTCATGGCATCAATCTGCACTACAACTCCACAGCTGCATTCCAAGTCATCCAGGACTTCCTTACATCCAACCTTTCTTGAGTGCGCGGTGGCGCGGAATGGGATATCGCCCTCTTGGTGGCGGAATGATTTAATGTCTATGTCTAAACTTGTATATTGTTGTAGCTTATGATACGCCGTCTTGTCAGACACAATTAATGTTGAGATGTTGTTCGACTTATGAGAATGCAAAGCTGCACATGGTAATGTTTCTGGTAATCCTCGGATGCTACTATGGTCTACGGCGTGCTATAACACACTTGCATATCGTTGCCCTTGTCAACAAGATTCGACCTAGCAAATAATGGTTACATGTACTCATTGGCGTTCACTCTGGTTGGAATCAGGCCTTTTGGACGTGCCTGGTACGACGACATCTATATCGTGCGGGGGAGGATTGTGGTTTGGTCGATGCGGGGCTAAGAGGACGATCTTGCGCGCTGGCAGATCTAGTTGTTGCCGATACGAATACAACCTTCAAGACTAGCTGTGATGAGGATGAGAGAGGGTGCATGAATCGGGACTCGAGGCAATCGACAAGACCGAGTCTGTATCATAATCTGCTTTGCATGAACAAAGCGAAGGGAGTTAGAGGATCGAGTATGGAGTCCCGTCGTGTCAAAAGTAGATGTCGTAGATGCCAAGGTCTCCCCGAGTCCCACTTCTGTGAACATGTGGGGTCAAGTCCCCTCCAACAACCTCGATCGACCTACTCGTACTGTACTCGTCAGATAGAACACAATCCCTTCGGACAATTGGCTCCGGCATTGACCATCCCGCCTTGTCATGCCGGTAAAGGACGCTCAATATTGACAATGCTCAATCCATTCCTCAACACACCAACCCAAAAATCTGGCCACGGCACCGTCCACCTCGCCCTTCTCCCACCATCGACACCGGTCCTCCAGACCCTCACCTATCAATATCCTTTGAAGTTGATCTCGCCAGCTCCGTCAGCGATCACATCTCACGACCTTTCTTCCGCTACCGTCTCCAATGGACCTCCCAATGGTTACCCAAAGGACAAGCAATCCCACCAGTACCTCATCCACACTCTCTACATCCTGACCTACGGTGGCGGCATAGTAGCAGGCGATAAGATCACTCTCAACATCACTCTGGAACCCTCAACCCGGCTCATCCTGCTCACCCAAGGGAGTACCAAAATCTTTAAATCACCATCGCGCCATGTTCTGTCGCGACAGGACATGAGAATTTCCGTCGAACCTGGAGCAGGGCTATGTTATCTACCAGACCCCGTGCAACCATTCGAAAGAAGTGCTTTTGAACAAGAAATCATCTACGACATGCTGCCTGCGGGCACAGGCCAAGGGAATGAGAAAAGAGGTAGCATATGTGTCTTGGACTGGGTATCCTGCGGCCGAGCAGCCAGAGGCGAGTATTGGGATTTCTGGCAATACGGGAGCAAAAACGAAATCTACCTCGTCTCCGAAGCCGAACAAGGCCAGGAAAGGCAAGACTGGAAAAGAAGGCTGTTATTGAGGGATAACTTGAGACTCGATGTTGGGCATGAAGAGGAGGATGTGGGTAGCATTGCCAATCGTATGGAGGGTATGCATGTCTTTGGCACACTGCTTCTTTATGGGCCCCTATTCTCTAGGCTGGCCAAGTTCTTTATGGCGGAATTCAAGGCTGTACCTAGGCTTGGTGCGAGGAAATGGGATACGCCCAACAGTGGAGACGAGGACGAGGATGAGATTAGCGAGGAAGAGGCAAGAAGCCTGGCCGCCAGAAGGGCTAGACAAAGACAGGAGGTGAAGGATGGCTTGATTTGGAGTGCGGCCGCTGTGAGAGGCGTTGTCGTCGTCAAGTTTGGCGCACGAGAGGTCGAGGGAGGCAAGAGATGGATCAAGACGATGATTGAGACCGAGGGAAGTGTGCTTGACCAGTTTGGAGAGAGAGCATTGATGTGTTTACGATGATGATTATGACAGGATTTGATATACCCCGGCAGTCTGACAGCCGCCAAGCGCTTGCATAATAGGTATCGTAAGGTAGCATGTACAAAAGCATGAAGCATAGCAAAAGCATAGCAAACATTCTGACCTCAATATTCTCACATCATCCACGGGCCGCCATCAACGCCCGATATTGCTCGATGATATTCTTTCTCTCCGCACCCAACTCTTCTCGCCTCTTCAACGACCCTGCAGCGTTTGGCACATCGACAACATCGACACGAGCATTGTTCTTCATCTTGAACTTCTCCTTGGGCTTGACGGTGAATTCGGGCGGGGCCTGGACGACATCATGCAATCCCTTTGGCGCATCCCTCTTGAGTTTCAGCTCTGCCCAAGGATCGTCTTTATCGTCTTTCGATTCGCCAATCATGCGCCTCCTCCTTCCCTGCGATCCATTCACGGGCTCAAGCGTCTCTTCGCCGTATTTTGCCTTTTGCTCCTCCTCTTCCTCTTCGCGCGCCTCTGCCTCTTCCTCTGCCTTTTCCTTCACTCGCTCGTCTTCCTTGCGCCACTCGGCATACAGTCGGTGCATTTCTCTTTCCTTCTTGGTTCGGCGCTCTTTCATACCCGCCATCTTACCCTTTCGCGCGAGACCGATGACGGGAAGCATTTGATCTACGCGAGCGTTGAAATCGCGTAGTTTTTCTCCAGGCATGATCTTAGGCATCTCGACCGCTTCAATCTTGGACTTCGGCCCTGTAGCTTTAACAGCCTGCTCCTTCTCACCCTCTGTCGCTGCTCTCTTGCGCTTCTTAGTCCGCGGCTCGCCATTGTCGAGGCCACTGGGCAGTTTTCTCGTCTGGCTCTGTCGTGCCAGTAGGCGTTGAAAGGCCTTTGGCGTGTCATCAAATGTGTAACCTCCGTTGTCTACTGTCTTGCCATTTTTCTCCCCTACTGGCTTGACTGGTTTGCCCGCTTTTTCTGTCTTTGATTTCTTTTTACCCGTATCGGAAAATATGGTTTGCGCATTTTTGCCTACAGGTAACGATCTCGCTACCGATGTGGGTGGAAGGTTGAAACTTTGGCACCATTCGTCAGTATCATCATAATGAAATTGAGTGCTTCGGTCATGTGTACATACTGTGCATCGTTCTCATCTCTCCTTCTGTGTTTGTGCGGCATTTCTGGGTCTGAAAGTGTGGCTTGCTGACGAGATTTTTACCTTTGACGGCGATGAGATGTGCGAATAAAACGCGAGAACGTGGACGTATGATGTGCGCAAGCCTGAACAAGCCTTTCCGCACTCTCTGCTCTGGACCCTTTGGACCTGTTCGAAAAGCTTGACTATATGACTTTGCGGAGAAGTCTTCTCCGTACACCACGATGCTATGTTTGACAGATATGATTGGTTGATTTTTCGACTTCACTCGGCTCTGGCTTCTGACCACTTGTGCTGCGCGCCAAACAGGGTTGAAAGAGGCGCTGATACTTGGCCGTATAAGTCTATGTCTTGGCTGAAAACAGCAAAGTGCAAAAGATGTGCGAAGGTTGTGGGGTCTGGCCAACGACGGCTCGCGATAGATAACCGTGCAGTGTCGAGTGGCTTGTAACGGAACCTGTAGCAATTCATACATGGCATCGTGCAATCTGCTAATAATTCCTTTGACGATCTTATGGTCATATGATAATTTGTTATTTGTCCCGCTACTTCCTTGCCCAAGGAAAACTGTATCACACGCTGTACATATCTTGGCCAACCCCCTTGTCAACTCTCGTTCTGCGCGTTAAAATCGACGTGACCGAGCATCCGAGACTTCAAAACTACCTACCTTACGCAACCGCGGCACCTCGCATCCGGCAGCGTATCGTCTACCCTCGATAACCCATCTCGTCATATCCGAAACTGAGCACCATACAATAAGTGAGAATCTGCATATTGCTTGATTGCATCTTGATACTGGTAAAGCAAGAGCACCGTTTGCTCGTGTTTTTGCCTCCACACCTGTCGTTATCTTCGCATGGCATTCGGTGACGCCAGCATGCACGTCCGACGCGCTTCGCAGGAATCGTTCAAATTAGAAAGACCCGACCAGTCGCTATTGAACTCGCATCTGCCTGATGACGAGGAAGATGACTATCAACAATCCTATCCAACTCATTCGCTGTGGTCTCGCTTACTCCACACCCTGAACCCAATGTCTATCCGGCGAAGACGGAACCATTCCTATGGGCCTGGGACATCAGAAACCCTACATAAGTCTCAATATTCGTCCAATACGTCAAGTCTGCCCCGACGAGCCACTCTTTGGGCTGTAGTCAAGCAAGCAAGCCTCGTTGTCCCTGTTCTCACTTTGATGCTTTTGTAAGTACCCGAGGTCGATGCCTCGAGAACACGAGTCTGACAACTTTAGTGGCGTTGTGCATCTCTTACAAGTCATTATCGGACGCTCGACTCTTCTGTGGGACTCTGAGCAATATCACGAACGCTTTCTGCCAAAATGGGGCAAGCCAGGTCATCCGGGAGAAGGCCTCGCGCACTACCCTACAGACGTGACCCGAGACATTGTCCCTATCCCTGTTCATTCCCACAACGACTACTGGAGACGGATACCACTGTTCGAGGCCCTCCACTACGGATGTATAGGCGTCGAAGCCGATGTATGGTACTTTGACGATGACCTGTATGTTGGCCACAACACGGCCTCGTTGACCCGCAACCGTACATTTCGGAACCTCTATGTCAATCCCATCATCAACCTTCTGGATACGATGAACCTTCAAACCGACTTTTCGACTGTATCCAGGCACGGCGTTTTCGATACGGATGCTGAGCAGCCATTGATCCTACTCGTCGATCTCAAGACGGACGGCGCCATGACTTTGCCGATCGTCGAACAGCAGCTAGACGGATTACGGTCCAAGGGCTATCTCACCTATTTCAATGGCACTGATGTCGTGCCTGGTCCCGTCACAGTCGTTGGAACGGGAAACACGCCTTTTGATCTACTCATCTCCAATGGCACCTACCGCGATATCTTCTTTGATGCACCACTAGATAGGTTGTGGGAAGACCCCAAATCCAACGTGGATCCCGATATCGAGGATGACTCGGACGGTGCCACTGATAACGAAGACCAAAAACATGCCCTTTTGATTCGCCGTGGTCAAGGAAATGAAGGAATGGACGAGAACACGCCTGCATCATCGTTCAACAGCCATACATCCTACTACGCCAGTATTGATTTTCAAGCAGCTGTGGGCCAGGTTTGGAGGGGCCATCTTTCACCTCGACAGATTAATATCATTCGAGGGCAGATCCGTGGGGCCAAGAAGCACGACCTGAAAGCAAGATATTGGAATACACCAGTATGGCCACTGAGCTTGAGAAATCACATCTGGCATATTCTGGTTCGAGAAGGAGCCGATATGCTGAATGCAGACGATCTGAGGGCGGCATCGAGGCAAGATTGGAGAATGTGGCGGCATGAATGGTGGTGATGACTGACTGAGTAGTCATGAAGATGCGATCAAGGCGTTGCGTAGAAAGGAAACATTTGCTTGGAATACAGCGTGGCGACGAGGAGTTCAGGTGGCGTGTAACAGCACGTTTTGTACAGGGCAGTTTGAACATGATCAGGGGAAGGGGCATAATTTTGACAAATTTGAGTAATAATGCCGCTACGACAATCAATAGATATCCTATCCTTTATATCGTCTTCCATTAATTATTTAACTCTGTACCCCATGTGGCGGCTCTGTTTATGTGTTTTTGCTAACGTTGTATGCAAACACGGGTTCGTTGCTTTGCAGAAAGTGGGGACAACTCTGACCAGGATGGCCCGGGATACGAGCTTTCTTCAGGGCTGGGATGAACACCGTACCATGCGCCGAACTCGTGCCTTCCCGTACGTACTCGGTTTGCGCGAATTGCCGCTGCGAGCGCGCTGAACCGACACAATGAGGATTGAGCAGGACCTAAATGTTCGACGTTGCTGATACACATGGCAAAGATAAGGTATGATGAAACATATTCATCGTTTATGAAACATTTATAGTTCATGCTGCACATTGCCAAGCTTCATAAAGATCTAATCATTTGGTACACGCTGTCTGCAGGTGGTGAGGCCCGTGATCCGGTCATGTTTCAGCATTTGCCGACCCGAAATGCTTGTTCTGCAAACTAGACCCAAAGGAGTATTGCAATCTGGTCTCGGGACGTTTGATTGGCAGATTCTGTGGAATGGTCAAATTTATCACAGCCTCAATCATTTACGAAGCATCACGGTCCAGCACCGGCGTCTCTCGCATTGAGACACGTTCAGGTTTTGCGTCGGACCCGCAGGTGTTCATTAATTTATCCACAGCCCATCTGGCTGTCGCATCCTCAACTTCTTATCCTCCCCTCCTGCGCCTGCTAAAGACGTGCATCGAAGCTGCCTGTTATCCGTAAACAAGCTTACGCATATCCCGGTACATTCGGCCCAAGGCTTACGACAACCCGGAAGACAGCTTCCTCATCCGCAAAGAAGGTCTTACAAGCTATAGTTTCTAGGTCAACCTGTCGACCTCAGCCCAGCCTCGTCTGTCTTTATCACAACATAGCTTGCACAACACGGCCACTTGGATAAAGTCGACTATCTACCCTCCTCAGTCCCCGTCACATACTTGTATCCACGCATACTACCAGTATACTGGAACGAGGCCCCATCTGGGAACGGATCGCACGCCTCTTCCGTAATAGAAACCGGTGGACATTAGCTTCGATCAGCGGTCAACGGCCCTTTCAGCCAATCTCAGCTTCTCTTAACGGTTCTTCGAGACGCAGAACATTCTTGAAATTTAAAGCACACGATAGAAAAAGCAACCTCGACCTTGCATTGTGCTGCTGAAGTCGTTTGGATACACGACAACGACGACGATACTGAAAGAGCTTCCTACCGGACCTTTGTGGATCACATCGACCGTCGGGAATAATAGAGAATAACAAGACAAATGCGTTTATCAACTTGCTCCTACCTGGCTCTCCCAGCCCTTGTGCTTGCCTCGCCGCCTGTGGCACCTGCTCATCAACAACATGAAATGCGGCGGCGTGAACTTGCTGGATCTTATCCCGCTCTCCCTCAATTCAATGCTGCAACACCGACGGAACAAAATCAATACACCGCTCTTCTCACACCCTCACCCACTCTCACACGAGTTGAAGTAGACGAAGAGAACCAACTTGAGTAAGTGTAGCATGACACCTGACATGCTCTATACTAACAATACATGCAGGCTTAGACAAGTAGCCGGAGATGACAACCTGGGTGCAACCTTAGCAGCAACAAGCCAAGCCGGCTTTGTCACTTCGCAATGGCTCGAGAGCACAATAGCCGGTACTACAACTTGGATCGACGTCGTCTACACTCAGTCATTCGCTTCAATCCCCGATCAATGGTCCACTGCCGGATCGGGCTCGATAGGCTTAGGCACCATCACCGGCACTGTCGGCATTGTCAATGACCAAAAGAAGAGCAGTGGTGCAATGAGTGTCATGCCTTCGGGCACCTTTTTCACAATCGCCATGGGTGCCGTAGGGTTCGTTGCCGGTATGGGCATGATTGTGCTATGAGGGGACAACATACATTACAACGCATCCCATTCCTGGGAGCCAGGAAACCTGCAAAACACACCACGCCTCGCTGTGTGAACCAAGATACCCTAATTGAGACACTGGATCTTCATCCTGAATACCAGCATGACCAACATGCACATACGCTAGCAAAAAGCCACAAACTACCCCACGAAACGAAACACAGCACCACGAACACGCACATAGACTTTTATACACTTTTTCCAGGGACATATCACCCTTTGCATCGCACTCTTTCGGCGCCTCACTGCATCGCATCGCTTTGGACAAGATACGGAGTCCCTCTTTGGAAAGCCCGGCCCTCTCTTGATTTCCTCATCGCCTGCACTGCTTGCTTCTGCATACATAACCAACCGGTTTCTCTTTTTCTGCATTGGCAAGGGCGTTTCTTCATGTCGGCTTGCTGTTTTTCCCGCCTCGCTTGCTCCAGAGGAGTGTAAAGAGGTAATGGTAGTGGTGGTAGAAGGAAGAAAGGAAACACCACATGGACGAGGAAGACAAGTATATACAAAGTATGTACGTACGAGCAGTCACAAACAAACATGTATATACGAATCAAAGATCAATACCCTGCAATATCTTCCAGAGCACCTTTTTATTGATCAAGAGCAGAAGCGTTACAGCAGAAGATGCATCATTCTCTTTTGGTCATTGTAGCATTATTGACTAGTCGTACAGAAAACTAACATACGAACTGGATCCCCGACACCATCTTTCTTCCAGTCGAGGCGTTTATTCCTCGTCTTCTGCTTTGTTTTGACATTTCATCAATGAAAGCCGCCACACCCTGATTCTATGCTTCGCGCCCGCATGTGCAATCGAAGTTAAAATCAGCTTATAAGTTACCTACCTTACCTTAACCTTCAGCCTCTGCCGTGTGTGGCGCCCATCACCCTCACAACCACGCCATTCCCGCCATTCCCACCAAAACAGTGACAATCAAGACCACCCATTCGACTCCAGCCCTGCCGCCTTCACCAGGCTTCGCAACAGCAGCCGGATAGAGCGTCTGATTGACAGTGGCTCCGACACCTTGATACAAGAAAAAGTCCGTCCTGCCCGTCACGTTACCATTCGGGCCCAACGGACTGATGCCCTGGTCCGGAAAGGCAGCGATCTCGCA
This sequence comes from Delphinella strobiligena, assembly GCA_009982845.1. Classification (NCBI taxonomy): domain Eukaryota; kingdom Fungi; phylum Ascomycota; class Dothideomycetes; order Dothideales; family Dothioraceae; genus Delphinella; species Delphinella strobiligena. The sequence continues at coordinate 723,143 of JAADKB010000010.1, forward strand.
GGTCCTGTCTTGCCAACTATTTCCGCACGCGGCCATCCATTCGTCGTTTCTGGTGGCGTTGGTGCTGTTGAAGTAGGCTTTGATGTAGGAGATTGTGATGGCTGTGTCTGTGGCTGGTGGGCCGCCTGACCAGTTCGGATCGCCGTTGGACCAGTGGTTTAGCATCATTGTGCCGGCTGCGTCGGGATCGTATTGGTTGAAGGAGGCGAGGAAGATGCCGTCGACCCAGAAGGCGATCTGGGAGGGCGTCCAGTCGAAGCGGTATTCGTGGTAGTCTTCGTCGGGGAGAAAGGGCAGATCATGAAGAGTATACGTCTGTGTGGGTGCAGCATTGTAGCCCAGTGCCGCGGAAAGGGGGGATTGAATGACGAGATTCAGTTTGCCACTGCTGTTGGATGCGTATGCTTGACGAGAGAGGTACTCCATGTCGATCTCCTGAGTATTGTTTCGATACTGGAGATCGTAAGCTTGATCAGCATTGCCTTTGGCATTTCCAAAGCGGCCAACAAAACGAACATCAGCACTCACCCAAAAGAAAGCAGCGCAAGTCCCCTCGACCGTCGCCATCTTCATCCCGATCCTAAAACTTCCATATCTCACATCCTGCCTCAGACTATCAATCTCCCCAATCCTAACCATCTGTCCCTCTGCATCACTGCCCGGTATGGACCAGTCACTGGTATTGTGTACTCCCCTGACCCAGATCTGCAGTCCAGGATCCCCACCATTCCTACCCTCGACTCCACCCCAGTCATAAGTCTCGTTCAATGGATTAAGCACCACATTTCCCACTTCGGCGCTCTTACCATAAGGACCACGGGCGGCGACGGGCGAGACATTGTAAGCCTGAGGGGCCCAGCCGATTTGCTTCGAAACCGGCACACCGATGGAATCCGGCAGAGTGTAAAGGTGCAGGAAATCCGTTTCCAGAAGATCAGTGAACAGCGAGTAGCTGCTGTTTTGATCGGTCGTGCTGTTGAGTGTGTATCCGCATTCACAGCTGGCGGCCGCTGTCACTGGATTGATTGTCTTAGTAACTCTGGCTCGTTCATAAAGGGTTGGTGGTGCGGTACGTACCGTGGGCAGAGAAAGCGGTCAACAGCGTCAAGACGAGACAACTGCTCATTGCGGGTGGGCGCATGATGACTGGCCGGATTACGGAAACAGTTGTGGCTGCGTGCAAGAGCGATTAATGAGAAACGAAGCGAATTCAAAAGAGTACGGTAAAGCAGGGCAGTGCGTGCGGCTGCGAAGTGAAACTGCGCATCTGCACTATTGTCTTGTTCACTGTGTCGCAAGGAAAGTGCGATGATGTGCTCGCTTTGCCCGCGTTCAGAAACCACGACATGATATATTGCACGGGTTGAAACCGAAACAGACAAACGGCAAGGGAACGCGAAGCTTAGGGCGCATCTGGTATCACTAGAAGGCCTCTTCTTCAGATGTCTTTGTTCAGATCTCGATAAGAGTGGCGATCCCTCAGCTAGACTGGTAGTCGGTACTGCGTGGCGACACAGAATCAGTGACACGGCAGATCTTCTATAAACACAGGCACAAGGGGGGACGTCGCGAGCAATTCATTGGTGCAGACTTACGTTCCACAGCAGCAGACGAATGCAAGCAAGCCAGGATCACACCTTCAATTCAAATCACACGCCTCCAAGCAAGTGGTTCACAATGAATTTGAAAGAAATAAAATCGCCAATCCCATCTCTTTCGGCGCCTGTTATACGCCGGGCAAATTGCGCCTGCTGGTACGAAGTGAATAAAAGATAGAGGACCTCTCAGACCCCGCTGCTGTCCGTGAATCATTTCCCATGTTCCCCATAATCAATCGCCATGCAGAGTCCACCAAAGACTCCTGTTTCCTGTATTCCAGAAACCTTTGCCTCCCTCCTTGCGTACGCGTCCTATTATTTCTATGGTCTTGCTCCTCCTCTTCGTTTACGCAGTTGATCACGGAAATAGAGCACATGCTTGTTGTATCTCTCCAATCACCTGACCTGGCCTGGAAAGTGATCGCTTGATTGCAGGCACCCATCTTCCGGTAGATCTGCTATTACTCCTCACACATATAGTATTCTTCATGCCGGTCTGATCCATATGTCGAAATAGATGGCCGTACATGGCTGACACACCCTTGTGGGGCCTTTGAATGCTGTAATCGTTTCCACCTGTGTGGACTTGGCTGACTAGAGGAAACCTGACTCGGAGAGTAATCTAGTACCGGTTAGCTAAAGAAGCCTTTGGCTAGGCTGTATTGAAAATCCTACCTAGCGATCTTCTCATCCTCTCGCTCTCTGGGCTCGACCTGCAAACTCCTGTCATACATCTCATGCACGTCGCCAGCCGTCTGCATGTTCGTCAGGATGTAGTCTTGCAGCTCTGGGACCGGCTGCAGCGGATACGGGACATTCTGGTATTGTTGAATATCTCGGATGACTTCGGCCGTTTTCGCACGCTTAGCGAAGTTGATCAGGTTGGTCTTCTTAATGACCGAAGGGATACCGTCTTCGATGAACGTTAGGTCGGTAAGGTAGACACCTGACCAGGTCAGTCGCAGACACGCGAATGGCTCACATGGGTAGCTTCAAGGAAAGAATAAGCGAGCACGGAGAGCGTAGCTAGCTTCGTCGTGCGCAGAAATGACATGAAATTCACTTACCGAAGAAGGGAATGCAGGGCGGATTTGCCTTGTGCAGAGTGTCTCTGTACTCCAGAAAATTCTTCGTGCTCTGCATAAGTCTGCGCATCACCTCCAGTACTGCTTGCGTCTTCTGATTGACTTGCGCCCAAGTTCTGTGCAAGCGAGCAATAGGTGCAGTTCCGAGAGCGGAGATAATCGATGTGAGCGTCGAGAAATTGTTTAGTTGACGGCATTTCTGTATAAGCAGTCAGTCAATGATCTGAAGACATCTGGAGTGTTACAGTGGCCTCTCACATCTGCGACCGAGACGAAATGCTTTATCACAATGACGCGACGCTTTACATCAGCTTGCGTCAGGATCATCTGAGCGACCCAATTCGTCAATTGATTAGAGTGCAGAATCAACGCCTTGACGTTTGATGCTGGATCTGCCTCGCCAGGAGAAAGCTTTTTCTGCCACGTCTTGTTGAGAGTCTCAGTCGGCTTGATCCTGCAGTACAACCTGGACTCGATAATGGTTAGCTGTCTGGCAAACTCCAGGGCATCAATATCAAGGAATTTGAGCTTCTTGATATTCTTGGGAATGATCGGTGTGGGCGCAGTGTTGAGGGTGAGGACCATCCGCTTGCTTGTAGCGTCCTGACCACGCATGCGCTGCTCGATGGCTGTTGTTAGCGGTCCAGCACCAGGCGTGCTTGTCGAAGCCACAGTTTCCTTTGCAAAGGAATAGACTCGTTGCATAAGCTGTTGGCTAGTCTCGTCATTGTCTTCCATCCAGTAATGCTCAAACCAACTCTTCAGAATATTGACCACACGGAAGCGGATAGGCTTTTGCTTCTTATCAGTCCATATTTGCATTTCAATGTTATTGATTGCATAAGGAGGCTGAATGTTCCAACGCTTGACAAGCAACTCGAATAGCTCGGTCGCGGTGGTGAATGATCGATAGGTCAAGAGGAATGTGTTGTTGAATGGCGAGTCTAAACGGTCATGACGGGTAAGCTGCTCCACGAGACCAGTCATTGTACCACCACGAAGTTGAGGAGGTGTGAATTTGGTGTCATATGCTATCTCGCCTTCATGCTCAAGCTTAAGAAACTCGGGTACTTCCTCTGCCTGTGGACTTTGAACAGCAGGCACCTCTCCAAAGAAACGATTGATTTTGGAATTTTTCATGTTGCGCGATCCATCAGGGCCACTGGCCATGTCGAGAGCATCATTGTAAGACTTGGATGTACCCATGTCTAACAGCATCTTTGGTCTAGCAATAGATACTGACCGGAAATGTCCAGCATATGCTGCAGCGCTGTCCGTCTTGCGGTGCTCGTCTTTGGCGATACCGGAGTCCGGAGGGATCAATTCAGCCAGCATTTCGAGCGAGAAGTGGATTTGAGAAGCGGCGGTATTGAGCTCACGCGACACCACACGCACGTGGTTCAAGCGTTCTTCGAGTGAACTACCCCGGTTTTCGGCCCATTCGTCACTCAAAGGAACCGTGACTTTCTGACATGCAGCAACGAGCTCCAAAGAACTATCATAGAACTTTTGCTTTTGCATGCTGAAATCAATGAGTTGGGGGTTCTTGGTCGCCGATCCCAGCGGCTTCAAGTTGATGCTCTCAACAGTGGCTAGATAGGCTCGACAAGTCTCGATTGACTGAGCAGCTGCTTTGCAGAGGTTGTCACCAATCCTGCGATGTCTCTTGACGGTTGTGACACTGTCGCGTAGAATGAGATGCTCGTCAAGGCGCCTGATGCTAGATGAAATGAGCTTAGTCATTTCCTCCATCTCTCCCACCAATTCGGCCGTCAGACGCGTAGAAGGTTCAGGGAAGCTCTCGGAGTCAGTTTGCAGGAATGGCATGTTCATGGTGTCTTCGAAATTCATGCCGTTGTTCTGCCAGCCTGCGCCTGAACGGCTGGCAGATAGAAATCCTGGAGTGAGTCTTGGTATGTCCTCACCTCTCTGTTGCCTGGCCACCTCGACATAATTGTAGACACCGTGTAGAAGACCTTCGGCTTCTTGTAAACATTTGTTGTATGACTCGGTCATGGTGAAGTCGGCAGCGGCAAAGTGTGAGGAGAGGACTAGCTTTGAAAAGCTGGACATCATCTCACGGAAATGCGGGTACAAAGCTTTGTTGGTGGAAATGATGGAAGGGTTGCCGGAATGGTTGTCAGTAGTTCCTGAGCCAGCGGCAAGCAAGAGGCGCAGATGATCAGAGATGTCTTCAGCTCTCCTGACAAACTCGGCCTTTTCGCCATTGTTGACAGCTTCGCGGTAGCGTTGAACAGCACGGCGCATGTCCTCGACCAGAGTGTTCCATGTCAGCAAAACGGTCTGGGAGTCATCAAAGAAGCGATGAGAAACGAGACCATTTTGCACAGGGGCTGAGGAAGTATTGATGAAAGACATGGTTCCAGTGCCATTGGGTGGGTTGGCTTGCATGGCTATGGAGAAAGTCGGGTTCACACCATCGGCATGATCTCTACGCGATGGGTGGCGCGGCGAGGAATTCCTGAGGGATTCCATAGAGGTGCTAGGAGAAACACCATCCGAAACGTACGACTTACGATGGCGGGGCTGGAGAAGATCATGATTAGCTTTAAGACTTTGAATTGTCGTTGCGATGTAATCGTTCTCACCATTGAAGCACGCGAGGCCATGGTCATGCCAGCCTCGGATGACTCGTCTTCTGCGTCTTCCTCTCGCTCGTAACCACCGGCCAGCATTTCCGCAGGAGGCCTGGTCTGATCAGGTATGTATACATTGGAAGAGTGTCTCGGGCCAGTTTCGTTGATAAAGGTGGGTGTCTCCATGGGTAGCTCCATGGTGCTTACACCAGTCAAGGTATTGAAATAGAACAGCCTCCCGTCCGGGGTGGCCTGAGGAATCCAGAAAGCAGCCTCCTCCTGGCTGTCAGCGCTGTCAAGGTGCACGCGCGATCCGTTGGCCTGACTCCTCAGGAGACTCAGCTCATTGTCTCCATAGTCGGCGTCCGACTCTTCAGCATTGTCCAATCCTGAGACTCCAAATTCGACTTGTCCTTCTCTTCCATCGTCGCTTGGCGCAGAGATGACTTCGCAGTAGTTGCTCGGGAACCAGCCTCTCACGCCATTGATGATTCCGTCCCACCAGCCGCTCTCTAGCTGAGTTATGACCTGGATAATGTCGCCTTGTCGGAAGCTCAGACTGGTGCGATCGTCGGCGTCATAATCGTACAATGCCCTCACGTGCATAGCGCCAGGAATGCTACCAGCGAGACCGTTCATGCTGACATGTGAAGGGGAGAGGGTGGTGTTGGGTGATGGTGAAGGTCGATGCAGGAGCAGAAGCAGAAGCGGAAGCGGATTGTGCGGCGCAATAATGCTTCACCTGCTGCTTCACTTGTTCCTCACTTGGTGCAAAGTGATCGACGTCGTCGGTGCAGGTGTCTGTTTCAGATGTGCGTGTAAAGTTCAATTCCGGAAACACGATCGTGTCGGGCCTTGACATGCACGACGGCAACCGTGACGATGGTCGACCGAGTGCTAGAGCTTGTCAAGTGTCGTGTAGCTCCGAGAAAGCCTTTGGTCGATGCTAGGGATGCCGTGGGCACAATGCCAGCCAAGCGGAGCAGCTTACACGGCTCGTCGTCCTTGGAGGGACCCCTCGATAGCCCCCGTCGCTATTGGATGAGATGGTGCAGATTAGCGATTCGTCTGGCCGATTATTTAATTCACTATGCATCCGCTGTCTCTAAAAATTCGAGGTAGAATGGACGCGTAGGACAACCGGTTCGTCGGCGCTTCGAGACGAGGAACGAACAAGGAACAACAGGCACTGTACGTACGTACGTGAACAAGCAACAAATGCCCGCTACCTTACCTACAAATAATGAACGCCGCGCCCCGCAACTTTACCCGGCCGCCGTCCGAATGCACCAACACCACCTCACCTGAGTTATGCTGTGAAGCCAGTATAACTCCAAATCCAACAGCCATGCAGGCCCCTATACGACAGTATATGCAGCCTTGTGCTCGACCACGATGAGAATAGTAACAATAATGCATTCCCACTAACCATCTTCCTCTTGTCCTTGAGACAATGTGCCACTCCCATGCCGCCAAGCCTCGCACCCACCTCCACGAGTACCTTACTGTACCTTACTGTACCTTACCCTAACCTGTCTCGTGCCTTTCCACGCACCCACGCCGTGCCTATCGCTTCTTCACACCTGTTACACTTGCGACTAGTCCTGCTCTTTTATTGAGACATCGTCGCCAGGAGATTGGTACATGGAACGTGTAGCAGCTTATCAAAATCAATGGCGCCTTTTTATCGTTAAGCCCCTATCCCAGGGCATATTACGCTTACTTCGGTCAATCCCGCGCAGCCCTTCTATGCGCCTTCTCTCGACCTTCCAAGAGGGGAAGAACAGTCCCTGCCTTGCTATTCCTGATAAGGACCCCTCCCCCTCCCCCTCCCCCACGGCAAGCCGCCTCCATCAGATTGCTCATTCTCACCATGATGATCCATTAATATTTCTGCCCGATATACTGGTGTCGATCCGCTTGATGACTGTTCATGTCAATATATTTGCAGCACGCTGAATTGAATCATCTTCCATTGATCATCTTGGTCTCGTATGCGCGTGGCAATATCGAGCTTCCGACTGCGCATGTTGAAGTGGAATACCATGCACACAGTATCATCGTACTTCCTAGCTTTACTTCCTCTATGGAACGAGAAGCACTGCGACTTTCCTGTCAGGTAGCACATCCGCGCGTGTCTTCCATCGAATGAACATCTGGTTGAATTCCTGATTGACCCCTGCCGATGCAGCACATTGTGCTCAATGCGTGCACAATAGATGAGCAATGTTGGACCTGCCACAAGTACATGCGGACTAGTGATTTAGATGACGCATTGGCGAGACTTTGATACTCAAGCCACCTCATAAGTCAAAGGACCTTTTCCTCTCAGATGCCAGGAGTTTTACACAAGATGGTTCAGTGATAAAATACTCTGTGTCAGATTCTTTGTCGTAGACAAAATCAATGAAATGCATCGACAGGAAACAGTAGTGAAGTTTGCATGGGAGCTAGAAGGGACCTCAATGCGAGCAAATAACCATTGCATGATGCTAATGCATGGCTCAAATAGCTACGCGTCCTTGCGCCGTCATAAGACAGGAAGACTCGTTTGATTGAGGGCTGGCGTGCAACCTACCTGGACCTCGGACCACTAGATCGAGCCGAAAGCAAGGAGTCTTGCTGGCTTCTTTCACAATTCTCTTGATTATGCACCTGTGCACTCTGGGGCCGACTCAACGTCGCTCGACTCAAAACGGTGAAAAGCAAGCTCACAGCACGATCGTCTCGTTGCCATCGAGCATGCGAGATGACCATTTATATAGTAACAGACGGTGCGTAAGCGATTCCACCAACCCGGTACACACTTTGAGCCATCATTTTAAACCAAGACCCTGGTCTTATCTGTCGGCATTTTTCCTCTTGAGATGGTGGTCACGTTCGACATATCATGTTCGACGAGCCTTCGGGAAGCACGTCTTCCAAAGCCGGTATGACGGGAAGGGCACGCGAAACGTCAGGGCAGTTACTTGAATAACGATGGCTTCCGCGCTGGGCTGAAGATGAAACGCCTGCACAATGTTAAAAGTATTGGAGCGCCACGGAGCATTACTGGGTTCACGGAAGATATCGACCGAGCCGGAGATACGAGGACCAAGCTATGCAGACCAGGCTGTCAAGCTCGAAAAGGGCGGAAGAAAATTACGGTCGTCGCAAAATGCTCATCACTTATCGCGCTACTCACCCGAAGCGCGCCGCATGTTTTTCGACGGCACGATGGTTTGACAGAAGGATGCACAGTGCATCGTGGTTCAGCGGGGGACCACTTCCGACTGGTTCGAGTGGGGCTCGAGGGCCGTTCCGCTGCTGCTCATTTGGGGAACTCCAGGTGCAGTTCAGCGCGTGCGTGATCTCACCACGTTGACACCAGAGATCGCTTGTAGAATGCTCACAATTGATCAACCAAGTGCTTATCCGGTCGGGAAAAAAAATATGTGCGCAAAGACGTGGTCGATGGGCGAAGGATTGGAGAATGAATCTTCGCAATGTCGAGAAGACTGGGCAGCGTACCGAGTCATCGGGTTCGACTTGCCAGCCGGCAGCAGGCATCTGTGCATGGAAAGCATGCTGGGACAGTCTGGCTCCGGGGAACAGTTCTTCGATACTCATTAGCGAAAGTATATGCCGAATTGGGTCAGAAATCTAATCAAATGCGCGATGCCAGGAACAAGCCATGACCAGACAGGGTCTTAACGCGACACGCACACGTCCATTTCATCCCTAGCCAATACACAATGTGATAGGCGGATTATGTCATGCCTGACCTAGATAAACCATATAATTGGATCGGTGTTTGCATTAAAAGGGGCACCTGGAAATAGTTGGTCGATTCGCGTCTCCGATGATATAATCAAAGGGGGTGGTTGGCAAGACAGCGCATCATAGACGGGAGCACGCAGGGTTGTGGCGCAAAATGGCGACGACAGTGGTTCAATCAGTCAATCAGTTTCGGATCGCGATGCTTGGAGTGTGCAGCGTCGATGCGCATGTCGAAATAGACAGACATATCGAGTGCGACAGAACCAGCTCGAAACAGATATTCGAGTGCAGACCGCCTTTCAGTGATAAGAAATTGCTGAGTTACTTGAGGTGCTTAGTGAAGAAGAAGCAGACCGCCTGTTGACGTGTCGGATGCAAAGAGTCGCGCTGGCATGCCTACTACTTGAGGCCCGATGCTTGAAGTAAAAAGGATAGCGTAGATCTACGTCAAGTTCAAAGTGGTCGTGCTCCATGATACTGGCGATGGTTACGAAAAGACAAGGAAGAGGAAGAGACTTTGGATAGACTTGGTGGATTATAGTTTGGCGGCGGTGAAGTGGCGAGGAAGATGAGCATTCGGCGCATATCCATATATTATTCTCGAATTCCAACGTTCTGCAGGCTTTTACAGATTTGACAGATGCGGCAACGCGTAGTCTTCCGATCGGATGCTAAGGATAGAGTAAGTTCCATGCAGCCTGCAGCCTCTTTTTAAGCCACAATCAGGACTTGTGTCGTGTCGTGTTGTGTCAAAGCGTTGGCCTCGGCGGCGCAACAACCTAAGCGTTCTGCCCCGCGTGACGGACAGCCTTTACCTCCGTTTGGCGGCATCCACGCATCCTGGATTTTGGCTCCTCCTCTTTTTCTCTTCTTTTACCCCTCCCAATTCATCATCCCACTTACCTACCTTACCCAGGTCAAATTCCGCATCGCTCTCATCGGCTTCCGTAGCTAGCTCCTCTTCAATCCATTCATACAGAGATCTCTGTCGTCTCTGTTGGCAACGTCACTGCCTGACCTGCACTGCGTCGTTCATCGTCGCAAAGCAGCCGATTACACTCAATGAGCACATCATCGCCTATACCCCAACCCCATTCAAATCAACATCAGTCCACCAAGATTTAACGAATACGAGCGCCGGTTGGCCCTTGAAATCCTGGACATACACTGAAGCATTCAACATCTTCACCTGCACTCAGCTGCCACCATGCCTGCCGCCTCAGGCCCCCTCCTACCCGCCCATAGTGCCTCTCCCACTGCCAGTCGGAAATCTTCAGTTGCACCAGAAAAGAAGTACAAATGCCAGTTCTGTGCTCGTGCCTTTAGCCGAAGCGAGCACAGAAGCCGACATGAGCGATCCCGTAAGTTCCATTGTCGATGATTCCCCGCCGCTGCCGCCACTGCGCAGCCGCACTGCCACAAGCCAACGCGACGCCACTAACGCGTCTCTACAGATACCAAAGAACGTCCGTTCAAGTGCTTGAAATGTCGTAGCACCTTCGTTCGTAGAGACTTGCTTCTTCGTCATGACCGTACTGTCCATGCCAAAGACGGAGGTGTCCCTCTGCAGAGTGACACGAAGCGACGCAACCTGCCCAAAGCCTCTCCTGACGCTGGCTCGTCAAAACTTCCCATCGCCATCGACCAATCTGCACTCGATCAAATGGATGCCAATGACGCTATGTTTGGTGTAGAAGAGGCCGCCATGCTCATGACAAACTTTCAACAAAAAGCTGCCATGTCCACTCAGGGCTCTATTCCGGATCCAATAGTTGCCGACCACGGTTCCCACCTCATGGAACCTTCCTACGGCGCCGGCTCCATGACTCTTCCCCAGATGCACTGGGATACGATGATGCCCCAGCCCATACCGGGTTCCAAGGCCAACTCGATCACGTCTAGCGTTTCGGGAGGTCCCGAGCCTCAACCGCCATACAGTGGCTCCACCAGTCAGCTGCCTCCATTGATGGAGCAGCCGCATTCTGCTGTTGACCTCACTGCTCCTCAATTCTCAGGATTGGCCACCCCCGGTGCACTGTCGCCATTCCCTTCGATGATGGGCCCCGTCTCCCCAGTCGACTACCGGAGGTCTCCTGGACCTGCCCAACCGTGCACTGTGCCCAAGGCCCCACAAGTAGAGACAGAAGAACAGGTGTCTAGCATCATCGGTAACATCAAGCGATGTGATAGCGATGGCGCTTTGGTTGAGACATTCCGTCTGCCCAGCGTCTCTGGCTTGAACCGTTATCTGTCGACGTACTTCAATCTCTTTCATCATCACCTGCCCTTCTTGCACCCTGCCTCTTTCAATCCTGCCACTGTCTCAGCACCTTTGCTCTTGGCTGTGCTGTCCATTGGCGCTCTCTATGCCTTCGAGCAAGACCAGGCTTACATGTTGCACATTGGCTCAAAGCTGTTGATCAATCAATTCCTCGTCAACAAGGAGAACTTCAGCTCGCGCAAGTCACCATTGTGGGCCATGCAGGCCACCTTGCTCAACATGACCTTTGCCAGCTGGAGTGGTGATCCGAAGGGCCTCGAATGGGCTTGTTCCGTCAAGAGCCTTGTAGCCAACATGGTTGCTGGTAATAGATACGAGCTCATGCTTCGCAGCGAGGCTCGTGCTGGCGCTCAACCCAGTCATCAGGAGTGGATCGAGGACGAAGAATGCCGTCGTACTTACTACGCAACCTACATCTTCTTCGGTCTGCTGACAATGACATACAATCACACGCCTGCCATGAGCTTCAATGAATTCGATTCCCTCGACTTGCCTTGTTCCGAGTCCCTTTGGGCGCTTGGCTTGGGTGATGAGGACGCTTGGCGCGAAAGCTTGACCGCGTCCATGGTCATTACATTTAGAGAGGCACATGACAGATTGTTCCAGGGTGAAGCCGCTCGCTACAGCGCCTTTGCCACTCGAGTCATGATCAATGCTCTCTTCTTGGAAGTGTGGTATCACAAGAGAAGCCCCGAAGCGCTGCAAGACGTTGTCACCGAGTACAAGTTGCGCCTTGCTCTTGAATCTTGGGAGAAGTCGCTCGAGAAGTGTGAGGCAGAAACGGTTGTCGTGCAGCTCAGCGCACCTCATAAGGGACATCCGCTCATCTTCAACGCCATGGCAATGTATAGAAACACGACCGCGCGTCTCTTGGTCGATCTCAAGGGTATTCAAGAAGCTCTGCGTTACCATGATCCCTACGAGGTCGCCGCAGCCATGACCAACGCCCGAGGGAAGGTCACTCGCTCCGCCGAAATGCTCAAGGTCATTCAGGCTTGCTATGATTGCATCGAAGTTGCTGCTGTTCATGGCATTCGTTGGGTCGCCCGTACCTCTGCCACTAACTGGAGCATCGAGCACCCCTTGTGCGGTTTGGACCTCCTCGTCATCTTGACACTCTGGCTATGGCAGATTGAACACGACGATATTGCTGCCACTGACGATGAGATGGCAATGTACAACAAGCTTCGTGGTCTCTTTGACGAAGATTCTGTTGACATGTACGGTACAAAGCTCAGCGCTATTGTTGCTCGTTTGTGGGGAAGCATGATCGATGAGGTGGTCGTTTGGGGGTGAGTTTGCATCCACTCATGTCTGTTGTCGCATCAACTAACATTCCTCACAGAATCACCAAGTTGATGGGTGAATCCTTCAAGCTCCACGCTCAAGCACTTACTGGCTACGAGGATGCAATCATGGCGCAGGCACAAGCTCACTCGCTGCCTGCTACCATGACATCTCACAATTTTGCAGTCGCCGCTTACTGAAACTGAGACTGCCTCGACTTGACGAAGTTTCGACTCCTTGATACCATGTATACTTTTGGCGGCAAATACTTCTCCTCTCAGGCGTTCTTGGTTGTTTTTGTTCCAGAGGCTCAGAAAAGCTTATTTGACTGGTCTCCTTTGAGATAAAACCGGTGGCGCGGGCCGACTGGTAATAATCTGATATCCGTTGGCGATACCGGACAACATTAATACCCACTAACACTCTACGACACGACCCCCATCGGCTGGCCCGCCTGTTATTTCTAATCGCATGTTCTTTTATTCTCAAAACAGCGTTTCTGCTTGATTGTCTTTCGATATCCATATTCGCTAGTATCTCATACTTGTCCCTGTGTTTTACTGTGCGTCTATTAAGCAAGGGCTTTGCATAGCGTGGCTATTCTCACTGTCTAATGTACTACGGTTTTTCAGCACACATCGCAAATATGGTATCTGTCACTTTTCTAATCGTTGTCCTGTGCTGCTGTGCCCTGTGATATTTCCAATGTCTGCCAACATGCACAATGTCGTGATGAAAGCGAAACTGATATGCAATATGCATTTCTCTCGATGTTCAAGATTCGTGATGAGTGGACTGCCAATCGACAAGGACGCTTTCGCACTCGTTCTCGCTCGCCATTGTGGCATCATGAGTAGGAAAGAGATCGACCAGAAGATTGCTACGCCTTGTGCTATCCAAGCTCGACTGAAAACACTTTATCGATTGTCATGAGACTATGCTGCACCCATGGTCCATGACCGATTCAAGCTATGCATGCGCCGACGAGTGCCAATTTGCTTCCCTCCCACAACTCTCCCGTAATCCCATAAACCCTGACCTCGCCTCGTACGCCGTGAAGGAAATCCCCCGACCAAGTCACCACCTCATCCCAACTCCTCACGCACCAGCAGCAGGCGCCGAGCGCTCACCCATCCGCCTCTTCCTGTTCGCCCTGCCATGTATCGCAGCCTCGACATTCTTTCTGAACCCAGCAATATCAAACCGCCCATCCAAGCCCTGAAGACTCCTATGCAGCTCTCTCTCCCTCACCGCCTGCGTCCTGAACACCGACCGCAGGTATCCCGGTTCCAGCTCCTCCATGCGCAGGTAGTATGCGCCTATGACGCCGCAGTCCGGGTCGGGCCTCCATGGCACACCCCTGCGTTCAACAATCGATGGGATCGAGCGAACTCTTGCGCAGGCGGGCATGGTGTGCGCGCGCTCCCAGTCTATTAGGGCGACTGCGGTGTGGGTGGCGGAGATCAGGACGTTGTTGATGGATATATCCACGTGATGCAGGTGTGCAGGATGGGAGGCCAGATTGTCGATTTGCAGGAGTGGGCTGGGTGAGGGCGGATAGGATGTCGGGGATGTGCTGGGGTGGTTTGGCATCGTTGTCGTGGAGAGTGGTTTCTTGAGCGAGGCTGGGGCGTTGTTCGTATTCCCATTGGTTCTTGTAGTAGGCTTGTACTGTGCTGAAGGGGCCGTGGGAGATGGTGGTGTCGTTCTGCCATGCCTGGAACTGGGTGTCGCTGATCAGTGGTCCGATGCTGAATTGGCCGTCTTCGTCGAGGTATAGACTGCCGATCTTGTCGAAGTGGAGACGGCGCAGTTGATGTGACCATTCGGCTACCTGTTTCATGAAGGTCTCCTGTTGGGCGCGGGACATTTTGCTTTTCTGCTGCGCATACCGCTCGGCTTGCACGTATTCGAACGGCGAGCCAATGGGGTTGTTGCAGGAAGAGTCGTAGGCATACACCTTGGGGACGGGGATGGTTGTCTTTCTTCGAACATACTCCATTGTTGCCACCTCGCTGTTGACTTTGTCTTCGCGTTTCTCGCCGATGGCGATGCGGAAGAGAAGCTGTTGGGTTGAAGGGTCGTTGAAGGTCACATTGAATAACTGGTTGAACCCACCGGCATCGAATTGGCTGATCTTGATGTCTTCGTTCAGGCCTAGAGAGAGCAGATGGGGTGTGATGGTCTTGCTGACCTCGAAGTTCGTTGCTGGATCTACGAATGTACAGGCTCGGTGTGGCACGTCGTCTATGGGGTGAATGACCTTGCGTGGTAGAGGGTTGAGTGGAGCGGTAGGTGAAACCACAGATGGTCAATGGCCAGATGGAGGTGAGGGAGAAGGGAAGGAGGGCTGTACCGAGTCCCTACGACCATCTCGACGGTGCTGTGTCTCCTTGTGGTGGTGAAGGAGCTCTGGTTCCTTGGTGTCAAGGCTGGTCGCTTCAGAGTTGAGGTTGACCGCTTCCTTGTCAGAACAGTCTTCATGAGACTGATTTGGTGGGACTTGACACTGGGACTTCTGCGCTTTTGAGAGAAGCTCCTTCGAGACGGGCTCTTCAGGTGCTGATGAGTGTGCCGCATGTGGAGAGAGTTTGGATGCTGTAGGACCAGCGCAGTGCGATTGTGTGTCCATCTTTGCACTTGTACGAGGTATTGGAGTCTGATGCGCTTTTTGCGCAGTCTTTATGGTATTGAAATCTGTTTCCCTCGAGAGATGGTTTTTAACCAGTTTGAATTTAAGCTCCATAAATTATTGCTTGCTGATTGTGATGCGGATAAAGTGAATGAGAGTAAATCTGCTATTCACTCCTCAAGCTGTTCCGTAGTGAAGATAGTGAAGAGGTGAATGATTAAGATGGAAGAGGCTATCTAGACCCACTTTGCAACTAGTCATTCTCTGCAACAACTCTTCTTCGCCACTAGGAAGTCCCTCCAGATATATTCTCTCACGTGTGATCAAGTTGCGTGGGTACGGTGCGTGCATAGTACTTGTGTCATAGCCTTCTTATTTTATCTCTGGCCATCTCCGTACACCACTGGACCGATTTGGTGCCAGAGAAAAGACAGTCAAGCATATCAACGATCCTTAAGGAATTCACATACCAATGGTTCATGCGCGTACTCTATTCCTGATATGAGCAGCGGATCGTCTATGCTGGTGGACCGCGTTCTATCCCGGGAATTAATTAATCATAGTCAGAGATGCTGGATACAAAATCAGAACATGATATGTCACTTGGGTTGCACCAATTGACACGCGAGTTGGTGCCTCTCGTTCTGGGCCAAGTACTAGGCTAGCCATGGTCAACGGTCGAGCTTCCCTGAAAGAGAAATCGTACACAGTCCCTTCTCGTCCACAGGATCATACTGTCTCATGGCGGTGACTGATGAAACCTGCCTGGCCTACTTCGGAGATAAAAGGTGCAGTGCCACGACGATCTGATGAAGACCTTTACTCATCGAAGAGGCAACCATTGACTCTTGAATGACTGGTAGCTGCCAAGCAGCAGCATTGACCAGTGATGCGAACATGTGCCCGGCTGCCTCAGTGAATTCAATAGAGGAGCCTTGTCAAGGGAACTGGATAGATCGAGATTGATAAGCTGATGGTCTGATCTCAAGTCCACATACGCGCCTCGGACGCGGAAGTGGAGGTGCGGTTTCGGAAAGGAAGTGGGCAACTGACAAAGGAAGACGCGATGCAACGCGTTCATTGTTATGACAGTGCGTTCCCGCGAGGTGGACAAGGAGTCAATGAGGAAGCGTTATAGACAGCTTCGGGAGGCTATCCGGCACTAAGTCTTGGACGCGGTGATACAGAAATAGTTGTAGAAACACCCATGAAGTGCTTAGAACTGCGCTGAAAAAGCGTCATATATAATTCTGATGCTGATTATTGATATGGATCTTATCATAATCCTTTAAGCTGGATCAATGGCCTCTAAAGGAGGGGAGACATGTCTTAAACAGGGTGCTCTATAGCAGCCGAATGCGATGGCGGATAGACAGTTAGCGCAGATTAAGCTGAAATCGAGGCTGGATCCGAGCGATCGTTATGTCACGACGGTCCAAGCGCGGATTGATCTTTCGACGCGTTTCGCGACCTTAAATGCTCTGTATCCCAACTCTTCATCCACGAACACCAGCAACAAGGCCTCTGCATCTGCTCTCATCCTAATTGTATATCGATTCACTCGCAATTGTATAGCCTTTCATATACACAGACACATATCCTCGCCACAATGTCCGCTCCTCTGGTGACGCCATCAAAGAAGGTTCGTATTCTTTGTCCATGTACAGCTTTTTTTTCGTCTCGCGTACTAACGCGTCATTGCAGGTTGCCGAAGCCATTGAGAATTTCAAGATGGAGTCTTCTATCAAGAAGCCTGTCTTCGTCCACGAGGAGAAGGAAAATGTCATCGCCAGTGATAATGAGGTTGCCGTGCCCATCAAGGGTATCCCACTGGACTACGAGCCAGAGGCCCCATCAGCAGTCTCCGTTGCCGAGACGATCACAAAGGAGGAGGCCGATGAGCCAATCTTACAAGAGAACCCTCAGCGCTTCGTTCTTTTCCCTATCAAATATCACGAGGTACGTGAGAAGTAGTAACGAGACGCGTTTTGACGCGTTAATTGTATAATACTGACGCTATGACCAGATCTGGAACATGTACAAGAAGGCCGAAGCATCATTCTGGACTGCCGAGGAGATCGATCTGTCCAAGGATCTTCATGACTGGAACAAGCGTCTCAATGATGATGAACGTTTCTTCATCTCTCACGTCCTCGCCTTCTTCGCTGCATCCGACGGTATTGTCAACGAGAATCTTGTCGAGCGTTTCAGCAGCGAAGTCCAGATCCCAGAGGCACGATGCTTCTACGGTTTCCAGATCATGATGGAGAACATCCACTCCGAGACCTACTCTTTGCTCATCGACACATACATCTCCGAACCAAGGCAACGTAGCTACCTGTTCAACGCCATCGACACCAGTAAGTCTGAATATTGCTTTGTTCCATGCACATACTAACATGTCTTTCAGTCCCCTGTATCAAGAAGAAGGCTGACTGGGCTCTCCGATGGATCTCTGATAAGAACTCAACTTTCGCCTTCCGCCTCATTGCCTTTGCTGCTGTTGAAGGTATCTTCTTCTCGGGTTCTTTTGCTTCCATCTTCTGGTTGAAGAAGCGTGGGCTCATGCCTGGTCTTACCTTTTCTAATGAGCTCATTTCTCGTGATGAGGGTATGCACACGGACTTTGCCTGCCTTCTCTTCCAGCACCTCAAGCACAGGCCCGAGGAGAAGCTCATCAAGGCCATCATCACCGAGGCTGTCGAGATTGAGCAAGAGTTCCTCAGCGATGCTCTTCCTTGCGCACTTCTCGGCATGAACTCCAAGCTCATGTGCCAGTACATTGAGTTCGTTGCCGATCGTTTGCTACTCGCTCTCGGCTGCAAGAAGCACTACATGGCTACCAACCCCTTCGATTTCATGGAGAACATCTCCCTGGCGGGTAAGACCAACTTCTTTGAGAAGAGAGTTGGTGACTACCAGAAGGCTGGTGTGATGAACAGCACCAAGAAGGCTGAGCCCAAGAACGAGAGCGGTGCTCCCGCAGTCGTCAGTGGTGACTTTGTTTTTGACGAGGACTTCTAGACGGAGACGAAGGATACTATCAATATGCATCTTGTGGGATTGGAGTAAAGGAAGGGAAAGGCAGGAGCGGTGCTCTGCATTATGTGGCGTTCAGGGAACTTGATTCAAAGGGCATCTCCAAGCGTTGGTGGGTTAGGTTTCGATACAGATGATATATAGGATTATCATCGCTATTAGGTAGATTATGTACTCTATGCTCATGCAGCTCAATCAATGACAAAGATCAAACAATCAGCTTGTATTGTGGGTGAATAAATAAGGTAGACTGGTGGCACTGATTGATTGATTGATTGATTATTTTATACGCTATGCGCTTGCCACTGGAAGCATGAGCAGCTACTATTTACTTGTTTGCTAATTATATAAATATTTGTGGGGCCTGCGTCTCATTCTGCAGCTCAACTGTTAGGATGCCTGTGCATCTGTTCTGTTTAGGTACTTCTATAGCAATTGCTGTATTCACTATATATTTTTTTTTCTTTCCTTTTTTTCCTTTTTTTCCCCCCTTTCTTATCCATCCTTATTGTCGCTCTCTAGCTCTCCCTTGCTGTCCCTTGTCTTGTCCTTTTAGTTCTCCTGCTTAGCGTTCTCCTTTAGCCTTATACGCTCCTTTATAAAAGCCAGTCTTCTTATATCTATTACGTATTTAATAATTATATAGATTATATCTATATTTGCTTTTTATTAATCTGTTAAGCTATCCTTATAAAATTGCTTTATAATTATGTAAAAATTTTGCTTCTTAATTATTTAAAAGATATTGCTAAACTTAGGGCTTAATATTTTTATTAATTTCCGTTTTTAAATTAAGTGTTTAAAATAAAGCAATATAAAATATTAAACTGTTTCCTCTTTTTAGCTGCATTTGTATTAGCCTATATCTGTTACTTTAATAATTATTATTAGCTTTATTAATGTGCTATTAGTGTTATTTTCTAATTTGATTATAAAGAAAGGATGGACAATAGTATAGGCTTCTTAAAGTATATAGCTATTCTAACTCCTGCCTACCTGTTAGTAATAAAGCTGTTAGCAAAGATATTCAGATATTGATCTTTTATTTTAAAGTAGTTTTTATATACTTTGTTAAAACTATATTAATTAGACTTATAGCTAATTATTATTATGATTTATAATAAGGCTATCTATGCTAAGATAGTTTCGACCCTTTGTTAAGACCTAAAGGATCAGGACCCTGAATCACTTACTTAGCAAGTGATTACAGAAGCAAACTATTAAGCGTTTACTTATATATTAAAACAACTAATTAATACAAATATAGATATATTTATACTATTATGCTTACTTGCTTATAAGTATATAGTCTCCCAGTCCTTACTAGTCTCTTAGATAGTTTATAGTCAACTTATATTAACAATCTCATATTTATCTAAATAATACCTTTTGCTTTTGTAAATAAGCTCCTACTTTGCTAATAAACTGCGTATTAACCTGCCTACCCTATTAAGATATAATATTTTAACTATTTATAAAAAATACTGATTTATTTATAAGTAATAGCAAATCTAATAGTGATTCCTCTATTACTAGCTTTATACTCTCTATTACTAGTCTATTAGATTAACTTAATAATATCTCCTTTAGCTCTAGAATTATAAATTCTAATAAGAGAGGAAGATCTGTTATTCTAGCTATAACTATATTTAATAAAGCTAATAGCTTTAAAATATTAGCTTTTAAGCTATTTAATAATAATTAAAAGAAAATATAATTATTTATTATTTAAATGTTGTTAAACGTTAAGTTTCATTTAATTAACTTTATAACTGAAAATAAAGTAGTGCTATATATAGCACCTTTTTTTTTTTAAGAGATAGAGCTTTTAATTAGTTTAAACTATATTTCATTAATTATATAGAAAACCTAGATTCTATAAATAGGAAGGCCAAAACTAGATAACTGTTTACTAACTTTTAAGCTTTTACTATAAAGCTTAAATCAGTCTATAATACCTAAAATAAAAAGCAAGCTGCTAAATACAATATATAACGCAAAATACAATATATAACGCCTTTATTAGACTATTTCTATTACAAAGTACGTTTTTAAGTTCTAGCAATTTATATCTAGGATAGAATGGGACAACTCTGCCTTAGCTGCCAAATTCTATTATAGTTTAAAAAAAGGAGTTAAAAACGAAATCTATAGAATTAATAGACTTATAACCCTTATAGCATTTATAGAGTTAGCTATAAGAATTAATATTAGAATATATAAGCGTTAGCTAGAAAAGGGATAGCAGAAGATAACCTTCTATCTAAATATTGTAAAAAAGCGTAACCCTCTATTAGAAAGAACTATATACTCTATTAAAATAGAACTAGACGTAACTTAAGGAAGGAAATAACTAGAACTTATTAAAGCCTAATAAGAGGAAAGGATAAAGAAGAACCTTTACTTTTACTATAGTAAATCTAGATATTAAGCTAAAGAATATAAAGCAAAATAATAGCAATTAAGCTTAATGTAAAATATATATTAAATAGCTATAATAGAACTATTTATTATTTTAGAATTAAAGGATTCAAATAAAATTAAAAAGCTCAATTATTTAAATTATAATATATTATATTACTATAATTATATAGATCCTATATGCAAACACTATTAGAAATTGTATTATAAAGCTAAGCAAGATTAGTAGGATTATATAAAGGAATACAATACTATATTGTAAACAGCCTGTTACAACAACCTCTGCTAAATCCATCTTAATAGTAAGTAAAACGCAAACTAGTTTCTAAAGAAGCTCTATAATAGGAAAAACTAATAATTCATTTTATTAGAATTACAATAAGAAGACGTAAATTTTATAAATAATAAGACAGAGCTATTAAAAAGCATTAACAGCTTTTATTTATAAACTATAATAAAAAGCTTTAAGCGTAAATAAATGCTAAATAGGTTTAATATTTATTATATGCTAATTAGGCTTTAATATATGCAACATATTTATTCCTTAATATAAATATAAAGGAACAATAGGCTTAAGTTATAATTAACTCTAGAGCTATTAGGAACTATATTTTTAAAAGATTTATAATAAAATAGCATTTTATTACAAAATCTAAAAATAAGCTATATTATCTAATTTTAGTAAATGGATCTTCTATATAATAGAACAATAGCTAGGTTTAATACAAAGTTTGTATAAGACAACTGAAAGTTGGAAAACATATTGAAAAACTTACTCTAGATATTATTAATATTAACTATAATCTAATTCTAAGCATGCTATAGCTTATTAAGCATAACCTAGACATTAATTAGATATAACGTATTCTAACATTCCTATAATATAAATGTATAAAAAGAGCATAAACTCTAAAGTGTTATGTCTCAACAGGGCAGGCAGGTTGATATGCAGTTTGTTAGCAAAGCAGAGGCTTATTCATAAAAGCAGAAGGTATTGTTTAGGTAGATATGAGATTGTTAATATAAGTTGACTATAAACTATCTAAGAGACTGGTAAGAATTAGGAGACTATATACTTATAGAATTTGTAGGTAATCACTTAGATTACTAGTGACTAGGTAATTAATTACTTAAATCACTTATAAATAAGTAAGCGTAATAATATAAATATATCTATATTTATATTAATTAGTTATTTTAATATATAAGCAAATGCTTAATAGTTTGCTTTTATAATCATTTACTAAATAAGTGATTTAGAGTCTTAATTCTTTAAATCTTAAAATTATCTCCTTTTTATTAATTAACGTCTATATTAAGCTCTATTAGTATTACGCTGATTTCTATTTATAAAGTGAGTATTTCCTTATAAGTATCTTTTTAAGAATGACTTCCTCTGCTTCTAAAAATTGTTTTAAACTTATTACTAAAATTTAATATTCTAATTAATTTTCCGAAATTCCTTATAATTACTGTTTCTTTATAAGTTATAATTATATTATTATAGAAGGAGCTTCTTATCTTTATTGTTCCAAATGTGTCTAACTAGGTTAAGCCTATATAAATCTTATTTAGGCCTTACTAGACTGTATTTATGAAAAGTACTAAAAGAAAATAGATAATAATAAGAATAAGTTATACTAGTTGCTTACTTATTTAATACATAATAAGAAGATCTTACATTAAATAGAGGCTTATACTAAAAAGAAAGCGGTTTATTTAGTAAATAAAATAAAGGCTTCTAATAAGTTGGAACCTAATAAGGACTGTCCTGCTGCTAATGCTATTATAGGCCTTTCTCCTACTATATAGAGCATTTTTAACTTTATTAATAAGTCTGTCAGCTTTTATTCTGCTAAGGGTGTCTCTTCTTCCTTTAATGTTAATGTTAATACTAGGCCACTAGCTTTGGGCTAAAATTGTTTTCTAGTTCCTAGGTATTTTCTGATTCTTTATATCCTGTCTATCTAATAAGATAATATAGCTAACTATTAACTAGTTAGATATTTAGAATGTTGTTTACTTTATATTCGTTGTTCTAGCTTTCAGAGTCCAATTTTAAGACAACTAGTGTAGCGTTTTCAAATGCTGGTTCTAATAATAAGATATAAAACACAGAATGGATTTATATTAAAGCTAGGAGCTTCAATTTATATATAGTCTTACTTATAACTTTTAAGATTTTAAATAAGCTAAGTTTTATATAATCTAATTTTATATTAGGTCTTTTTATTTTAAGATTTCGTTATAATAGGTAGACTGGGTCCCTCTCCTAAAGAGCTGGTCCCTTAGACTTTTTCCTATTATAATATATTGCTAAGCAGGTATTAATAAACTATAAATTAAATATTAATTTGTAATATAATTTAATTAATTGTTTAATATTTATTATCAATTTCTAGGATATTCTCGCAATATTTCTTAGTTCTTAAGTAGCTATTAGGTTCTTGCTAAAGTTAGTAAAGAAGGGTGAATAACTAATAGCTGATTTACTGCTATTATAAGCAAACTGCGCTAGTAGTAATAGCTTTACCTAGTTGTTTTAATAATAGTTAATATAACAATATAGA
This sequence comes from Delphinella strobiligena, assembly GCA_009982845.1. Lineage (NCBI taxonomy): Eukaryota > Fungi > Ascomycota > Dothideomycetes > Dothideales > Dothioraceae > Delphinella > Delphinella strobiligena. The sequence continues at coordinate 746,412 of JAADKB010000010.1, forward strand.
TATTGTTTAAGGATTTAGTTAATTCTCTCAGTTTAGCTGTCTATTTAAGAGTGATAAGCTATTAATATCTTATGCTTTATGCTAAGTTAGTTTATAAGTAATTTCTAAAAATGAGATTTGAACAGCTTGTCCCTATTAGATACAATTTCTTTAAGTATACTATAGTTAGATAATACTACGTATAGGAAAATATAAGCTAATTATTCAGCTATTAAGGCTTTTTAATATAAAGTAAAGTAAGCATACTTTATAAGTCTGTTAGTAATAATTAATATACTATTGAAAAAGCTGCTAGTTAAAGGATTTTTCGAAGTTAATAATTTTATAATGAAATTTAAAGTAATAGATTGCTAAGCTCTATTTAGTAGTTTTGATAATTATAACAATTTATAAAATACGTATTGCATAGCCTTTATACATTAGCATATATTATAGTTGTTCACTTAGCGCTTTATTAATTTCCTTATTCTAAGGAAGTAATAGGTTTATAATATACGCTTAAATGTTTTATTAATCTCTTAATGTCCTTAAATTAGCTTATTGTAGTGTTTATAGAAAATCAATTCTTAGAATAGATTTAGTATATATACTAATCCTTAATATAAAATTAAACCTGATTCTTATTTGCTGAATTATGAATATCTCTTAAAGTGTTCTTTCTATATCTGAATTATACTGTTATTATTGTAGGCTAATAATATCTAGGTTTCTTAAATGTCATTTTAGATAGTTAGAATTGCTATTAAGGTTATTAAGTGATTATAAACTAAAAAATCACTTTCTAATTATAAAATAGTATTTACTTATAATTTTACGTCTTTTATATAGTTAGATCTCTAGCTAAGCGCGTCCGCTTTAGTATTATTATTGCCTTTTTAATACAAAATCTTAAAATTATAAGCAGATAATAGTTCTAATTAGCGTACTTATTATCTATTTAATTGCTTTATAATAATAAAGTATAGTAGATTTTTATAATCTATATATATTTCTATAGGGTACTTAGATTCTTCTAAGTATACTTGCTATTTTTAAAACGTAATAACTATAGCTAGTAGTTCCTTATTATAAATTTCGTAATTTAATTTAGTAGGTATTATTTTTTAAAAATAGAATGTAATTAATTTCAGTTTGCTATTCTTATTAAGTTGACTTATATATATACTAATAGCATAGTTAGAAGCATTAGTTTCTAATACAATCTGCTTTTCTAAATTAAAAATTACTAAAATTAGAGCTATAGTAAACTTTTTCTTAAGTTCCTAAAAAGCAGACTTAGCTGCTAGGCTTTATATAAAGGTTTCTCCTTTCTATATTATAGCTATTAAGAATGCTGTAATTTTAAAATAGCTTTTTATAAATTGTTAATAAAAGTTAGTAAAGCTAAAGAAAGACTATATCTCCTTAACTAAAATAGGCTGCAGCTATTTAAGAATTGCCTTTATTTTTGACTTATTTATCTAGATTCCCTTATTTAAGATAATATATTCTAAAAACTTGACAAAGTGCTTATAAAACTTGTATTTCTCAATTTTAACTAATAAGGAAGCTTCTTATAGCTTTATTAGGACTTTCTATATATATTATATATATTCTTTATAAGTTTTAGAATAAATTAGAATATTGTCTAAATACGCTATAGTGAATTAGTCTAGATACTCTTAGAATACATTATTTATTAATAACTAGAAAGTAGTAAAAGCATTAATTAAGCTAAAAAGTATAATTATATATTTAAAATATTTATACTATGTGTAAAACGTAGTTTTCTATTCTTTGCTTTTCTTTATTTATACTAGGTTGTACGCTCCTTAAAGGTTAAGCATAGTAAACCATTTAGCTCTTTAGATTCTATTATATAGCTTTAAGATTAGTAATAGGATATAGCGATTTTTAATAATAATTAAATTTAACTATTGATAATCTACGTAGAGGTAGAGACTTCCGTTTTTCTTTAAAATAAATAGAATAGAATATCCGGTAAGCAATATTAAAAGCCTAATAAATCCTTTCTTTTAGTTTTTAGTAAAGTACTTTTGTAATACTTTAAGCTCTTTCTCTAATAGAGAATAAATTGGCTTATAAGTTGGTTTCTTTCCTAGTTGTAAAGGTATCTTATAATTCTAAGCTTTATATTTCAGTAAAGCCTGTTTAGGTTCTTTTTTTTAGAAGATCCTTCTGAATTATTTATATTCTAGTAAATAATTGCTTACAGTTGTAGCTATAGCTCTACTTTCTAATTACATCTATATTTGTTTTTTAAAAGGCATTTTTAGAGCTTATGCTCCTTTTATATATTTATATTATAAAAATATTAGAATACGTTGTATCTAATTAATGTCTAGGTTATGCTTAATTAGCTATAGCATACTTAGAATTAGGTTATAATTAATATTAATAATATCTAAAGTAAGTTTTTTAATATGTTTTCTAACTTTTAGTTGTTTTATATAAACTTTATGTCGAATCTAGCTATTATCCTATTATATAGGAGATCTGTTTACTAAAGTTAGATAATATAGCTTAGTTTTCAATTTTACAGTAAGATGCTATTTTACTATAAATCTTCTAGAAATGTAGTTCCTAATAGCTCTAGAATTAATTATAATTTAAGCTTGTTATTCCTTTACACTTATATTAAGAAGTAAATATGTTACATATATCAAAGCCTAATTAGCACATAATAAGTATTAAACTTATTTAGCGTTTATTTACGTTTAGAGCTCTTCATTATAGTCTATAAATAAAAGCTGTTAATATTTTTTAATAGCTTAGTTTTATTATTTATAAGATCTGCGTCTTCTTATTATAGTTCTAATAGGATAAATTATTAGTTTGTCCTATTATAAGGTTTTTTTAAAAACCAGTTTGCATCTTGCTTACTATTAAGATAGATTTAGCAAGGATTGTTATAACAAGCTGTTTATAATATAGCAGCGTGTTTCTTTATACAATCCTGCTAATCCTGCTTAGCCTTATAATACATTATCTAATATTATTTGCATATAGAGTTTATATAATTATAATAATATAGCATATTATAATCTAAGTAATTAAGCTCTTTGATTTTCTTTGAATCCTTTAATTCTAAAATAATAAATAGTTTTATTATAGCTATTTTAAATTACTACTATTTTGCTTTATATTCTTTAGCTTAATATCTAGATTTACTATAGTAAAAGTAAAAGTTCTTCTTTATCCTTTTCTCTTATTAGGCTTTAATAAGTCCTAGTTGCTTTTTTCTTTAAGTTGCGTCTAGTTCTATTTTAATAGGGTATATAGCTCTTTCTAATAAAGGGTTACGCCTTTTTGTAGTATTTAAATAGAAGGTTGTTTTTTACTAACCCTTTTTCAGTTAACGCTTATATATTCTAATGTCAATTCTTATAGCTAACTCTATAAATGCTATAAAGGTTGCAAATCTATTAATTTTATAGATTTTGTTTTTAATGCTTTCCTTTAAGCTATAGTAGAACTTAGTAGCTAAAGCAGAATTGTCCTATTTTATTCTAAATATAAATTACTAGAATTTAAAAGCGTACTTTGTAATAGAAATGGTTTAATAAAGGTATTACATATTGCGTTTAGTAGCTTACTTTTTATTCTAGGTATTATAAACTGACTTAGGTTTTATAATAAAAGCTTAGAAATTAGTAAATAATTATCTAGTTTTAGCCTTCCTATTTGTAAAATCTAGGTTTTCTATATAATTAGTGAGATATAGTTTGAACTAATTAAAGGCTCTATCTTTTAGGAAAATTGCTATATATAATATTGCTTTATTTTTAATTGTAAAGTTAATTAGATAAAACTTAACATTTAATAACACCTAAATAATAAACAATTATACTTTCTTTTAATTACTACTAAATAGCTTAGAAGCTGACATTTTAAAGCTACTAGCTTTATTAAATATAGTTATAATTAAAGTAACAGATCTTTCTTTTTTATTAAAATTTATAGTTCTAGAGCTAAAAGAGATATTGTTAAGTTAATCTAATAGTTTAGTAATAGAGAGTATAGAGCTAGTAATAGAGGAATCACTATTAGATTTGCTACTACTTATAAACAAGTCAGTACTTCTTATAAGTAGTCAAAATATTATATCTTAATAGAGCAAGCAGGTTAATATACAGTTTATTAGCAAAATAGGAGCTTATTTACAAAAGCAGAAAGTGTTATTTAAGTAAATATGAGATTGTTAATATAAGTTGATTATAAACTATCTAAGAGACTGGTAAAGACTAGGAGACTATATACTTATAAGCAAATAAGCATAATAATATAAACATATCTATATTTGTATTAATTAGTTATTCTAATATATAAGTAAATGCTTAATAGTTTGCTTCTGCAATCACTTGCTAAGTAAGTGATTCAGGGTCCTGATCCTTTAGGTCTTAATAATAGTCCTTATTTAGCTCCAACTTGTTAGAGGCCTCTATCTTGTCTGCTAAATAAACTGCCTTATTCTTAGCATAAGCCTTTGCTTAATATAGGATCTTCTTATTATACATTAAATAAGTAAGCAATTAACATAACTTATTTTTATTATTATCTATTTTCTTTTAATACTTTTTATAAATACAATCTAGTAAGGCTTAAGTAAGATTTACATAAGCCTAATCTAGTTAGACACATTTAGAACAATAAAGATAAGAAGCTCCTTTTATAATAATATAATTATAGCTAATAAAGAAACAGTAATTATAAGGAATTTTAAAAAATTGATTAAAAAGTTGAATTTTAGTAGCAAGTTTAAAACAATTTTTAAAAATAGAAAAAATTATTTTTAATAAGATGCTTATAGGAAAATACTCACTTTATAAATAGAAATTAGCATAATACTAATAGAGCTTAATATAGATATCAATTAATAAAAAGGGGATAATGTTAAGACTTAAAGAATCAGGATTCTAAATTACTTATTTAGCAAATAATTACAAAAATAAATTATTAAGCATTTGCTTATATATTAGAATAACTAATTAATATAAATATAATCATGTTTATATTATTACGCTCACTTGCTTATAAGTAATCTAAATAATTAATTACCTAATTACTAATAATCTAAGTAATTACTTATAAATTCCCTAAGTATATAGCCTCCTAGTTTTTACTAATCTCTTAGATAGTTTATAGTCAATTTATGTTAACAATTTCATACCTATCTGAATAATACCCCCTGCTCTTATAAACAAGCTCCTGCTTTGCTAACAAACTGCGTATCAACCTGCCTGCCCTGTTAAGATGTAACACCCTTGTCTCTAGCTTGCTTAGCTATATTTCTATATAATAAAGCAAGAAAGTGAATAACTTTGCTTTAGGTTTCTTAATTAGCTTTTAAAGCTGTATTTTCAATAAGTTAGTTTCTAGCAGCATATAGAGTCCTATTTAAAACTTGCTAATCTTTAGTTAAAATTGGATATATAAAAGAGGAAGCAATGCTTTAATATTAAATGCTCTAATTAATATTATATAAAAGCATTTAACTACTACTTAGGCTTTTATTTATTATATAAAATTAAGGATTTTAATAGTGCTGTTATTAATCTTTCTTTTAAAAAACCGAGAATATTATATTGCTATTATATAGTTAGTTTTTAAAGCTATTATAGCTTAATATAGTTATTGCGCTAATTATAGTTTAATATAAAAGAGGCGTTTAAATTAATTAGCGCTTCTCTATTCTCTTATTTTGACTTTAGCTAAGTGATTTTTAAATTGCAGCTTAATATTAAAAATAATTTTTAAGATTCTCTTTTTTGTTAAAAGCTTAATAATATAATTACCTACTTTTAATAAAGGGTTAGTATTGCTAATCTTTCTATAATTTTATATGAAATATATAAGGATTGTTTTATTGCTTTTGAATGTAGCGCTATTATCCTTTGCTTATTAGAAGGCCTTTAAAACCACTTTATTATTAAATATTGATATATTTTGTTTTAGTAATTCTGAAATAGCTTATTTAGTATAGTTATTTATATACCCTATATTGCCTTATCTTTTGTTAATTTTTTCTTTTATTAAGAAGGCGTTAAAAAAGATATATAGAATTAGGGCAAATATAGCTTCTTATAAGAGGCCTGACTTAGTAAGAGTGACTTAACTTAATTTTATTTTATTAATTAGTATTATAGCTAATCAATTAATGTAAAAGGAGTTAATTTATATAATTATATAAATTAGGATTCCTTCTATATATAGCTAATTAATAAATACTTATCTAAAGACGCTATTATACGCTCCTTTTATATTAAAGCTAATAAAGAAAAGGACCTTTTTCTATTATTATATTTTAAAGATTTTTTTTAATAAGGAGAAGTAGCGCTTAATTATATAATTATTACAGCTTAGTTCCAAATTATATTTTTAAAAGGAGATTAAAAGTCTTTACTTAGTATAATATTCTTCTTATTAAAATTAGTTCTATTAGCTTGCTTAATATAGCTAAAAGAGAAATAGGCTAATATACTTTTACTACTTAATAGTTAGGTTTCCCTAGTTTCTATAATAATAAGATATGTGCTATTTTCTATATAGCTAGTATATATCCTAGCTAATACAATATATTAAAGATATTAATGACTTAGCTATTTAGAGTTAATTAGAGACGTTTCTATATAATATTTAGAATACTGTCTATACCTAATACTTTATATAGACTGATTTTGGTTCCTGCCTTAGTTACTTTTTTTAACTAAGATATCCAGGTTATCTATATATTTTGCAGTAGGATTTGGAGTATTCTTTTTCTATTCTTTTAAAACTAGTAGAAAGAAGCATTAAAGTAGCTTAGTTGCTTTAACATTATTACTTTTAATCTCTATTTCTTAATTTTTAATATTAGTAATTATAATAAGGATGTTGTTAAACATAGATAGTTATAGGTTAAGGTACCTAGCTGCTTTTCAGATGTTGTTTATCTGTGCTAGAAATTTGTTTTAATATAATTGCTTTTTGTTATAGATGCTTTTATAGAACTGAGGCTTAGCTTATCTAGATTTATATTGATTTTCTTTCTTATCTAGTTCTATAGTCTATAGCATATTGTTCTAGTTTTAAAGTTAGGTATATTTATTATAGAGTTTTATAAGCTTGTTATTTTATTATGCTTTTATATATGTAGATTCTTTAACTATTAAACTATAATTGCAAATGTATTAGCTTACTGTGTTTTAGATCTTTATAACTGCTTAGTCGAGTTTAGTATTATTATTGATATTAGTGACTAACAGTTTCTATATTTTAAGTGCCTTAATAGCTTTATCCTAGTCTGTCTTTCTAAAATTGTATTTAGCTTTTAATAAAGCGACTGTCTTAGCCTTTTTAATTCAAAGTGTTATAGCCTTATAGTCTAACTAATATTAGGTTAGATAGATACTGCATTCTGTAACCTAGTTTTCTATTAAGTTAAACACTAGTATAAAATTAATAGTAGTTTTAAAACGTTCTTAAAGGAACATAACAATGCTGCTTAATAACGCTAAGAAAGTATTATATTACTATATCTATTAAAGCACTAGTTTGCTTTTTTTTATATATTAAGATTGCAGCATGTTAATCCCTTTTTATATAGGGTTATAACAATTAAAATTGCTTTTTACTATTATAAAGAGGTTTTCTTTATATTTAATAATTACGCTAGGAATTGAATAAATAAAACGTCTTTATAAATATATAATATTAATTAAAACTTATAATAGGTTAGTTTTTCTTATTAAATAAATAGAGTTACAATAGTCTAATATTAATATTAAGAAATGTAGAGTTTATTATTAATATTAGCAATGCTTAATTCTGTAATTATAATTACTATAAACTAATTAATAGATTAATTGTTAAAAAGGTTAGATTGAGCTAGGGATTGTCTATTTACGTTTACTAAAAGGAAACAGGTGTCTCCTTTTAAATATTGCTTATAATAACTTTTTGTCTAGTTTATTAATTAATAATAGTCTGCTATTCTTTATCTTTATTATAAATGGACTAGTTAATAGGTTGTCTTCTGCTTTAGATTTTACTAACCTTATTACAATATGCTAAATATTCTATATTTATAGTAATATATAGTCTACTATATACTACATATTTTAAAATTATAGCTTTATATTTATTAATTTTATAATTCTCAGTGTATTTGCTACATTTTAATAGTTAGCTATACCTAACCTAATAGTGGCTGTATTTATTATAGTTATAGCATCTCTAGAGGTGTTAGAGTTTCTAGTATTTACTAATTATAGCTATATTATTATTAATCTTAATTATTTATTTAGTAAAGGCTTGTTAGGCATCCTTAGCTATAACTAAATAGACTATTATAGATTCTATAGGTTTCTCTTCTTTAAATAGCCAGGATGCTTTAATAGCGCTTATAAACTTATTTTTAATAGTAAATGCTGCTATAAACTCGAAATAGATTTTATAAATACTAAATACTAAAACTGCTATTTTATATATATTGTCAATTTTAATTAGAAAAAGATCCTCTTTATAAATTTAGGCTATTTTGAATATTTAAATAAACCTAATTATTATTTAATTATAGTTATGTTATATCTTTTTTATTTTAAGTAATAACTTTTATAATTTTTGCTTTTGTTTGAATCCTTTTAATAATGATTATATATACAGATAGTTAGAATGCAATTCTATTCTTAATTTGTTTCTTTATAGCTTTGCTGTCTTTGGCTAACTTGAGCTGTTCAGCTAACAATTGATTAAAGTCAATAATAGTGCTTAGGAGCTAGCGTAGCTTTTTTAAAGAGGTAGGTAGTGTTAATAGCGTAGTGTTACTATATTGAGGCTAAGTGGCTAACAATAACAGATTAATAAATCCTAACGCTACTAAAGCGTAGAAGATTAGTAATAATGCTGCTGTATTAGGGTCAGCTAGAGACGCTAGGCTTGATTGTTTAAAGCTAGAGAGGACAGTTCTTCTGTTGTTGACGTTTAAGCTAATAGTCCTGACCTCAGTGTCGAGGACCTTAATGTCGTTTCTGATTGCTTTGAGTTTCTTTTTAAGCTCTTTGTACTTAGCATATAAGAGCTTAAGTTTCTCAATCATTATGTTGTTCTTCTAATAGAGTAGCTTATTTTAGTTGCGGAGTAGGTTGTTCTAGTCACAAAGCAATTCGGACTGTTCATTGAATTTGTCACTTTAAGCGTTCACTGCTCCTTTAAGCAGTCGCTTGATATTTTCAACAAAGGGAGCAATATTGCTTAAGCTAAGCAGGCGAATAGGTTAGATTAGTCCGCCGCTCTGCTTGGTAGTTCTCGTTTTTCTCTGAGCTGCTGCTATAGCGCTTACTCGCTGTAGAGATGGGGTTGGTATGACTATGGCGACAGCGTCGCTGAGATGGCCAGGCGGAACCCTTTCCCTCGACTAAAATCGACAGGAGTTGGATAGTCCGACTCGTCGAGTCGACTTGTAGATGAAACTGTCAATAAAATGATGAATATCGATAAAAGAATATCGATGTCGTTCCTGGTGGCACTGGTGGTCTCGTTGACGACCGGGGCAGTGCGGAGTTAGTGAAAAGTATGTATGTGCACGGACTGATAGTGACGTAGGATGTTTTGCAAGGGGAGAGAAGTTGAAGTTGCGACGGCTGGTGGTGGATGTTGTAATGTTATTAGTACGTCTATATGGCTGTCGGACCAACAGCCGCTTATCGAGACATTTGCGCAATTGGATATTCATAAGCGCATGCTCATCCGCACATGGCGGTGGAAGACAACGGTCAAGCGCGGCACGCACCAATCCTAAGATAAGGTACAGTACATACAAAACAAGTGGTCTTTCAACCCCTCGCCATCCCCGCATTGATCCGCAAAATAGATTGGATTATCACATGGCAGCGTAAGGCTGGACAGTCAATAGCTGAAGTGTGTGGTGGGTGAGGAAACCCAAACGACGTTGCGACAATGACCGAGAAGATCCCAGCGATTCGGGTCACTGATGCGCAAAGCCGGGATTCAGGTCCTCCTCAAAGTCCAGCAGGCGCATCATTACCAGCGCAATTCAAGAGAAACAGTGACAACGAAGGAATAGGGAGTGGATTGCCAAACAACGGTATGCAAAGAGTGTGGAAGATGGAAGGAAGCGAACAAGTCGAATTGGACCAATGGGATGGAAGCAGCGGATTGGCACAGAACACGTGCTGACATCACCTTATCTCTCCCCAGGTCCTGGTAACAAGACATTACGATCGAGCATATCATCACAACCGCAGAATGCGCAAACCTCGTCAACGCCAACAGGTGAGAGGCGCACGGTCGCATCGCCAGACTCACAGCAGTCGCCCATAGACCCTTTATCTCAAGTACGTCAGACACTACAAGTACAACCTACCGTAAGCTGGAAGAACAATGGCTGAGCTTTCTTTGTGCGACAGCAAATCTTGCGCCGAACCAACACGGCCAACACGGGACCCAGCGGCTTCCCTTCCCTGCTACGACCCACGAACTCTGCCGCCAGCGCCACCTCGGGCACATCTGACGAGAAGAACGGAGACGATAAAAGCGAGGCTGTCGGCACATTTCCTCGTCAATCCACCAGCAGGACCGACACTGGCTTGAACGGCAAAGAGAAGAAGTAAGACAGACAAACAGACCTACACCTCACGCTTGACCTGCTATCATTCGCATGCGTCGAACAAATGGCTGACGCAACCCCACACAGGAAGGGCGTTTCATTCCTAAGTCGCATTATCGCCGGAACAAAGAAGAAGGAGTCCGATGATGATGCCTCAAGCGGCGTCTCTGATGCCCTCAATAATCCCCGTCCAGAAGGCATGGAGGCTCAGGTCGCCTATCAACCCGTTGACAACATTTCCTACCATCCACGACATGTACAGCCACCCGCATACATAAGAGTGCGAGAGCGACATAAGAAAGAGCAGGACTTTGATCGCGTCTTCTTGGCCCAGGAACTCAAAGCCCACACCAAGAAGGACAAGCAAGATGACGCAAAGAGCATCAGGAGTGTCAGAAGCGTGCGTAGCCGCTCTGCTCCTCGTTCAAACACAAATCCCTCCGACACCATCTGGGCAATGCAGTTTAGCAAAGACGGCAAATACCTGGCTGTTGGTGGCCAGGACAAGATCATACGAGTCTGGGCCGTCCTCTCAACTTCCGAACAACGACGTGCAGGCATGGGCGACGACGGTGCCTCCGATTTCGAGAAGTACAGAAATCTGCGTTTGACTGCCCCCGTTTTCAGGACAAAGCCAATTCGCGAATTCCACGCTCATACATCCACCGTTCTGGACTTGACCTGGAGTAAGAATAACTTTTTGCTCTCCTCTTCCATGGACAAAACCGTCCGCCTTTGGCACGTCAGTCGTGATGAATGCCTTTGCACTTTCAAACACAACGATTTTGTAACCTCGATTGCCTTCCACCCCAAAGACGACCGCTTCTTCCTGGCCGGTTCACTAGACTCTAAATTGCGACTTTGGAGCATTCCCGACAAGACTGTCGCCTATTGGAACAACCTTGGTGACATGATCACTGCTGTTGAGTTCACTCCTGATGGGAAATATGCTATAGCGGGCTGCTTGAACGGGATGTGTATGTTCTATGAAACCGAAGGACTCAAGTATCAAACTCAGATTCACGTGCGCTCTACACATGGTAAGAATGCCAAAGGCAGCAAGATCACCAATATCCAGGCCATCAACTATCCTCCGCAATCTGCCAATGGCGATACAAAACTCCTCATCACGAGCAACGACTCTAGGATTCGTCTTTACAACATGCGTGACAAGGCTCTCGAGATAAAATTCAAGGGGAATATCAACTACAGCAGTCAGATCCGCGCCACTTTCAGCGATGACGCACGCTATGTAATATGCGGTAGTGAAGATGCCAAGGCCTTCATCTGGACTGTGAACGTGGAGGAAGGCGAGCAAAGGAACAAGCGACCAATGGAGTTCTTCACAGCCAGTGACTCGATAACGACTTGTGTTGCCTTTGCACCTAACAAGACGCGCCAAGTGCTGGGAAGATCAGAAGATCCCATATACGACATTTGCAACCCACCTCCCGTCACCCTAATGAGCAGGGCTGAGACTGCCGAATCTCGAAACTCTTCGAGGGCGCCGACCGAGGATGGTGACTCGCCCCCAGAAGCAGGAGCGAAACATTCGCCCGCCTACCTTGCACGTTCAACACACCCGAATGGCAACATAATTGTGACGGCAGATTTCAATGGTAATATCAAAGTTTTCCGTCAAGATTGCGCTTGGGCGAAGCGAAACAAGGACAACTGGGACACATCTTCCGTTTTCTCCAAGGCCACTGGGCTCCGGCGCTCGGCCTCCATCGCTACGAAAGGAAGCAGCCGTAGTTTGCGTAGTGCAAACGGTTCTGCAAAAACTCAGCCTCCCAGCGAAAGAATTCTATCCTGGAGACAGGACATCACGTCTACTCCGAGTGTATCGGGGTCCGCGTCCTTACGGAGTGTCCCTGCTGGCGGAAGTGTCAGTCCTAAAAAGAGAACTAGCCAATTGTCTTTGCGGTCGCATCAGACACAGAACCGTCCTGGTTCCTCAAAGTCCATGGGACCTCCACCACGGCCAAACAACGGTGGCGGGAACGCAAGCAACCCGCCCATGCCGAACAAGAACAAGCAAGAGAATACGTCGACGCTACACTCTGAGCAGCCTGATAATGGGCACGCAAATCTTTCGCAAGGTGATGAGGCCAATCCATTGGGCTTGCGCGGAGAATACTCGAATTCCTGGTGGGAGACAGCCAAGGTCGCGGCCATGACACATCATAACAAGCACCACCCTGGAGGTCAGGAACGTCAGAATAGTGGCGATGCCTCTGCTGAACACGGGCTTGCGCCTCCACTACTAAGAAACATGAGTAGGGTGTCCACTCTCAGTATCGAGCATAGCGATGCCTCCATCAGCGACAGCAGCAATGACGAGTTCCTCGACGCAGTAGATGCACAACAGCATCATCAATACCAAACGAATGAAGAAGGAGAAGCACGACAGTACACGCATCGCGGATCGAATTCTGAGGTAGTCTGTAGACAGTGTCACAGCAACGAGTTCAAGGCTGCTAGAAGTAAGGATGGGTCAGGATCAATGAGACTTTGTTGCACTACTTGTGGTACGCCTGCTTGATTTGGATAGCGCATTGTTGCGGAGGGACGCATTGAAGAAGACACGGATTGACGCATTTCATGGGACTGTACGCATGCTGCATACGAGGAACGTTAGGATGAGCGGCGGGCACTTGTTTGGACGGATAGCGTGTGATTATTGGAGACAAGAAGCCAGCATGTTGAAGAAAGACATGCTGTACGATCTCCCTCATCGAATTCAAAAACGCTTGATAAAATAACGACAGTGAGGTACCTCTCGGCTCTGATTTTGTGAAATATGCATAACAGAATGCAATCATATACATATAATTCCTTGCATATCATAATTTCTGAAACACGAGTGATGAGTGCATCCCGTTGTGGCTGTGTCACCCACCCCACTCAAGCTGTTGAGCCTCCATCCCTGCAAACAAGCATTACAAACAACCTAAATAAGATCGTCCTAGTACCTTAGTCTTGGTCAACCCTCCTCCACAGCTGTTGTCCTCAATATACTCAATCCGTTCAGAGTAGAAATTTCAAGATCTGCAACAATGTCCGAAAATGAAAGCCCGCTCATCCAGGCTCTGCCACCGGCAACAGATTACCTGACCTATTTGACGTTGATTGAATACAACTTGACAGTCGACAATTTGCCAATCCTCCACAAGGTTCTGCAAGATGAAAAGCTCACGACGAACATTGGATGGGATCTTGTACATCTTCTCATGCCACTGCTGCCGGCCTCGGAAGAATGTCTGCAGGATATCGCGCGTCTTGGCAATCCGAGAGAGGTGGTTCTCAAGGCCACAGAAGCCCTGCGATTAATCGACTTTGAAGGCCTCGAGCCAGACTCGGATGATGATGAGCCCATTGCTAGCGATGAAGCGCAACACTCTAAGCATCCGGCAAAGACTAAGCCTGTTGAGGTTGCTGCCCAAGGCAGCTCGTCGGCCAGTCAAGCGGCAGAGCTTCCCCCACCACCTCCGCTGCCAGTGATGCAATTTACGAGTCTACTTTCTATGTTGTCTATTCTGCATCCTAGAATCAAGACTCAATATCCTAGTCGTTTCTTGTCGACTTCTTTGCAAGCGGTCTTGGCAGCATTTTCCAATGCCGTCAGTCACAGAGAAGAGCTTCTTCTGGCCGCTCTCAAATTCATCAAGACCATCTCGGGAACGAAGAGGCCAATGCTACCACCACGCAAAAGTAGTCTTAACGTCTTGGTTGCCACTCCTCCAGCTCCAGCGCCCGACCCAGAGCCGGATGTCTCCCCTAATGGCCCCTCAAGTGCCGAGGCAGAGATGCAGTCCCGCCTAGCTTACTCATTCATCACTCATCTGTTGGAAGAGTACATCCTAACTTGCTCTTCTGATGTCGATGCCCCAGGTCTCGCCTGGTGCAGTCGCCTGCAGGAGAAGATGCACCCTGAGCGAACCATTCCCAACAAGGCTTCAATGACAGAAGTCTTTACAGAGAATGAGAATCTGAAAGCTCGTCTGACTGCGGTTGGAGAGTTGATAGCCCTCGGAAGGGATCTCGGTATTAAGGCTGAAGATCTGAAGCCTGCGATTTTTCACGATGACTCCGTCAGCTCAGGTGACAGAGGACGAGAGGACGAGCCTCCAAAGACTGCAGCTGATATCCCGCTCGCAAAAGTTGGATCACTGTTCTTGTTCACAGCAGCAAACGTATCGACAGTTCTCTTTCCATCATCTAAGCCACAGGATGCCATCAGCATCTTCCCAGACCACCAGAAGATTCTGGAGACCTTTGTCGGGTCTTCTGGAATGGGTAGCACTATAGGCACAGAGCCGGAAGCTGTCCTTGATGCCGTGCTTGCTCTTGCAATCCTCGCTGTCGAGGATGACAATGTCGGAAGGCCGGTTGACAATGAGCAGTTTAACCAATATCTCCAGTACCTGTCTCTCATTTCGTCAAACTCGCCCTCACCAAGCATTCGACACCACGCCTTCTTCCTGACCTCCACCATTCTCCGATCCAACCCAAGCGATGTGGAACGTCTAGCTTTTATCCGCGACACACTGGAGCACTGTCCCTTTGACAATCTCAAAGTCGCCGCTGTGTCATGGATCAAGGGGGAGACCATTGAAGCAAACCCACCAACTGAGTTCCAACCCCATGACGATCACGTCCCCCGTCAGAGCTTGGAAGGATCATCAGTGTTCGTAACGCCAGTCGCACTGGACACCCTGGCGCCATTCTTGTTCCCAGATTTGACTCACGATCTCACCTCGACAAATGTAGCAGATAGCTACATGCAATTCGAGCAGCACCTGAGATTTTACATGGCAATCTTGAACTTCTACTTCCTACTCCTCGCTGCTCCACATCTGCACGAGGCACTTGCCATTGGCAGCTTACACAACAACAACGATATTGCCGGGTCTTTCCTCTACCCATTAAAGGCTGCATCAACGAGGTACAGAGAAGAAGGAAAAGCGGGTGGTAAGTTGGAGATTTTATGGAAGGAATCTGGTGAAGCGGAGGAAAGACTGGCGCAGCTGAATCTTTTGGACGCCACTTTGGAAAGGGTCACCACGGCTGTGAACAATCTCAACAAGGCGTAGTATGCCGGTCCTTCTCGTCTTGAAACGCTGCACCCTCCTTTTTTTCAAAGAGGCCTGGTGTAGGGGAAAGATAGGAAGAGGCCTCGGGTTTCCAGTTGCCTACTTGATATGCACCGCATGTTCATTCATACATGTCTCAATTCTTCCAATTTCTTTGATTTCTTGCCTTTTACTTTCATCACTCCTCAGGCCCAGCTTTGGCTCTGGTGCCGGCATTATGCAAGAGCAATGCGCGGAAAACCCCCATGCTCATAACATGTAAACAAGAGTTATAGTGCCGATCCAGACATGCAAGATGATTGCATAAGATGTACTAGTCTAGCGTCTTGACTTAACATTCTAACAGCTGCCAGAGTACAGTTGAGCTATCCCGTACTCAGAATCTTGCCGAGCTCTACTGATCACAGCAGCTGTGCAAAGGTTGGAGTGAGTGACCTCAGCTCGAAGATTGCCGTCATCAGATTAATCTCAATGAGGAGCTCAGAACAGTACACGCAATACCAAGTCCTTGATCGTTAACATCTTCAGCGGTGTGCAAGGAGAGTAAGACTGAACAGCAATTGGTGATGTGATATAACCAGGCTCGAGTATTGTTCGACTCACCACGTCTGTCCTCGGCTGTTGCGGATTATTGCGGACATGGACAATACCGACTATCCTGACTCCACTAGCCGGCATGTTTCCCCATATTTACCCAAAATTCGGATACGGGGCCGTGGGGGCACCCCGCACAAAACCGCATCCCCTTTCTGTATAAAGTGGCCCTTTGGTACCTATTCTAAGGTACCAATCCTCTTGACAGCTTTCTTGTCATCACAAATCTTCTAATACCTATACAAAGATACAGTGCAGACAAATGCAAACGAACGAACGAGAAACATACGAGAATCTCCGAACCAACGGAAACAGGATAACCAATAAAAAGGACAAGTATGGCAGAGACGCAGACATTGAGTGGAAGGGCCATTGTGGCCCATGATACACTGGACAACGGTGGATGGAGAATGAGCCAAGTCACGACCAGACCGATCAAAGACGATGAGCTTCTCGTGGAAATGGTAGCTAGTGGAGTTTGCCACACAGATATTCTACTCGGATCCATGCCTCCCACGCCACCAATGTTCTTCTACCCCCGAGTCTTGGGACACGAAGGTACGCATGCACCACACAATCGATAAGCGACAGTTCAGAAAAACGCAACTCTAACACGTGTCGTCTACACAGGCTCCGGCTACGTAAAGGCAGTCGGCAGCAAAGTGACACGAGCCAAACCCGGTGACGCCGTGCTCCTCTCCTTCGACTACTGCAGCAGCTGTGCAACCTGCAAAGCCAACACGCCCTCCCTCTGCTACGCCTATAACCAGCTAAACTTCCAAAACAACCCTAGCTTCGCGCTCGCAGACGATCAGGCAAAAGCGCTGAATCCGGAAGGCGTGCCCGAAATGGGTGGTCGCTTTTTCGGGCAGAGCAGTTTCGCCAACTTTTCCGTTGTCTCTGAGGCTTCTGTTGTCAATGCTACTGATCTGGTCAGGACGAAAGAAGAACTACAGCTCTTTTCCCCGTTGGGTTGTGGCATTCAGACTGGTTGCGGTACTGTGATCAACGTGGCCAAGGCTACGGAGAATGATGTAATTGTTATCCAGGGATTGGGCGGAGTGGGACTATCTGCTATCATGGCGGCCAAGATTCAAGGTTGCAGAATGATCATTGGAGTTGATCGAGTGGAGAGCCGATTGAATAGCGCGCTGGAGTTCGGAGCTACGCACGTGGTCGACACGTCCAAGTTACCTGCTGGAAAGACTGTTACGGAAGTGGTGCAAGAGATTGCGGATGGAGTTGGCCCTACCATCACGATCGAGACGACCGGTGTTCCTCCCCTCATCCAAGGAGCTATCGAGATGACCAGATTCAGCGGCAAGATCATCCAAGTCGGTTCTGCGCCAGCGGACTTCCAATTGCAGGTAAGGAAGTCATCACCAATAGTTTCTGCTTGATCAGGACGCTGACGCATTTGCAGATACCAGCTTTCCTATTCATGACCACAGGCAAGATCTACATGGGTGCAATCGAAGGCAACGTCAATCCCGCCGAGTTTGTACCAAGGATGATCGAATGGTACCGCGCCGGCAAGTTTCCGTTCGATAAACTCATCAAGATGATGCCGGCCGAGGAATTCGAAAGGGCAGTGCATGAGATGCATACGGGCGAGACCGTCAAGCCTGTGCTCACCTGGTGAGGTTTTTGATTCTCCTCAGGCCGTCTTTTTGTAGATAAATACTGTAGATAAATACTGTAGATAAATACGAGCGCAGCCTCACAACCAAGACGGCACACAATACCACAGAGCAATTCATCCCGCCAATATTTGACAGAGACACTGTCTGTCTTCCATGCAAAGAGTAAGTAAGAAAGGACAGACGACGTGGAGCATCTCGAACAGCTGGAGACTTCATCAGAGCATAGGGGTGATAGTTCGTCATATTCGTCTCTCGTGAAATGTTACATCCATTGGTTTCATGCTATGCAAATGAACCCTGGCTGCACGGTTTATCTTAGGAATAATCCGATTAATGAAAGAAAACAATCAACACTCAAGTGTAGACCATCTCGGTGAAAGAGTTCAGTTGGAGACCCTCCTTGGCAATGTCTTCCTCCTTCAGGAAAAGGAGGGGCATCTCCACGAGCGTTCCTCTGATGCGTGACAGCACTTCCTTGACTTCCTCGACGCCTCCAGGGAAGTCCTCGGCGACCACATGGCCCCACTTCCATGTACTAGGCTTGTCGACTTCGGGGTCCTTGCCTTTATCTTTATCGTCGTCGTCCTTGCTGTCAGTCTTCTCTTCCTTGAAGAAGCGCTCGTAGTAGTCGTCGTATTGCTTCCAGTTTGTGACCTCATCGGTGGGGACAGGATGGAAGACGCGACCAAAGGCTTCGGTATTGGTACGAGCAGTGCCATTCCAGAGGCTGAGGAATTCATCGCTGAGAGGGTCCGCCACAGCCTCGTCTTCACGGCTGCCCCATTCGTAGGCATTGGGGACGCCAATGGGATGGAAGTTGTCGTCCGGACGGGTGTAATCCTGGGGCGGCAGCAAGCCCAGATGCTTCCTGAAAAGTTGCCTTCTCAGACTTGCAGCGAAGCTGGTAGCACGCCAAGGTCTGCCGGCCATGGAGCTGTCGATTTCGTGAGGGTCCTCGATGCGAATGGCAATTTCAGAGTCGTGGTCACCAAGCTGTGAACGATCGTTGAGGTTTGCCGAGCCACATATGACGATCCTGTCATCAGCGATGAGCAGCTTACTGTGGATGTACAACTCCTCTGATACAAAGGCGTCGATCTCGTCGGTGGTTCCATCTTCCCATGGCACATTGCGAATGTCTTCACCGCCGAGCATGTAGCACTCTGCCACACTATCCCATCGGCTATTGCCAAGGCCTTGGTGATCGCTAATGTGACGAGTCGCTTCTTGATAACGCTGATAATCGTCGGACTGTCTGGTGGGGTCATCGTAGCTTGCATTGGGGGCAGGATCGGCCTCATACTTCTGATCGTAGCCTATGCGTGCTTCATCGTAGTTGACCCCACTCTCCTGCTCAGCTTGCTGCATGGCGCCACTGGTGTTGATTCGATCATAACAGCGGAGGTTATAGAAGCGGATAAATTGCAAGGGATCGAAGCCTTCTTTTGCAATCGTTTCCATGATGCTGTAACCACCACGGTTGATAGAATTATATTGGAACTCCATGATGGCACGAGTACTAAGCGCGTCGTCGGTTCTGAGATCTCCAGGGAATGCCGGAACAGCAGGCATCATGACAAAAACCATGTATCGCTCTCCATTGCGTGCTGCTCGAATGATACGCTCGGTGATAGCAGCGCCAATTTTGTTCTTGATCGGGTTTTGCTTGTAGTCCGTAGCAGTGATGAAGAATTGATTCTCAATGTAGATGAAATGCTTGCTGTCGCGGATAGTCTCAATGTACGCATTGGCGATAGAGTGTTCAACCGGGCAGCCATGACTCCACCTAGCGCAGCTCCGCATGATTTGGCACGGCATGCCTCCAAGACCGCCATGAGGACCATGGTGAGGATGCTCGGCAGGTTTGCCCCAGATCTGATCACGGGCGCCTTGGAAGCGTTCGACGAGTACGTCACGCATAGTTCCATGCTGAGGTGGTTCCGCGTCGGGAGTTGGTTCACCATGGATACCATGGTCGATTATACCAACCTTGCTCTCAGGGGGTTCTAGCAAGGTATACCGGTCGCCCTCCCTCGTGTTGTACTTGGAATTGTAAAGGTAGTTCCATCGCTGAGCGAAATGCTGAATCAGGTCCTGGACGACAGGACCGCTAAGACAGATTGACATGTCGGACCATCCCATACGAGAGTTGAACCTTCTGTCAAGCTTGTTATCCTGCCAATGGGCTACATCCTGAAAGTCCATGATACGAGCATTGTTGTAATCCTGACCAGGCCACACGATCCTCTCCAGGTCGCCAGGATGAGTATCGGCAATCGCGTGCTGCAACGGTAAGAATTACTATTATTGATGGTAGATCAGATGTACTTACTTGGTTAGTGTCCCAGCGGCCATAGCATAGATCCAAGCCTCCCATAAAGGCAATGTGGCCGTCAACGAGGCAAAGTTTTTCGTGGTGGGCCCAGTATAGCACGGTTTCCTCACTCGTACCATAAACAGCCTTCAAAGCATCCAGGGGTAGCTTGGACGCAGTCGCGGCGCTCATGCCCTGTTCTTTGACTTCGGACCAGAAATTGGCGGCCACAGCTTGCTGATCAGGTATGTGGTCCGGGTGTCGGAAGACGGAAATGTTGGGATGGAGAGCCTCAAGGGTGTGTTTGGTGTGGGCAGAAGATACTGGAATAGGCGGTTTGATCAGCGGGTCTGTCTTCTCTGATTCTTCTAGAGCGGTGAAGGTGAAATCCAGGCCGAAGCGGGTCAATGTTGATGTAACAGGGTCGATCGAATGAGGCAGGAGAGAGTATAAGTAGTCAGGTAGTGTAGGATTGAGGTACTTACGGGTGAGTGCTTGCGTGACCTCTTTGTAAACTATTATGTTCACCTTGACGCCTCGCTCGGCAGCAGCTTTGAGCATTAGATCAATACGGTATTGCTCGTTCTTGGCAGGCGGTCGTCGCAGATAGAGTTCTGGAGATAGCCACCCTGAAGGAGCATTTAGCTTCAGCCACTATGCATATATGAACTTAGCAAGACGAAGAGGATGCGACGTACAGTCGAGAATCCATATCGACTCTTGAGCTTTTTCCAAGGCTTCACTGACAGCCCACATGTAACCGCAGCCATCAACAAACCACTTTACATCATTTCCTTCTCTTTGTGGTGCAAAGGACTGGAAGCGATGGAGATTCTGACTGTGAAGGCCATCGGAGCATAAACCACTCGAGTGACTGTGGCTGTGAGCTTCTTCTGTGCCAACAAACTTCTCTATGAATTCAGCGTTTATTCCGTGCACGGCCTGGTGCATTTTGTCAAGGAGAAAGGCCATGTTGTGTGGATAGTCAGTCTTAGCTTGGTCTGCCTTGGCTGGATCAGTCTGAGCAAGCCGAGTGGAATCGTCTTGCTGTTCTCGTTGTAGTTGTTGTTGTGAGTGGGAGGTAGCGGGCTGAACAGAGTTTGGAGGCTGGCGAGGTATATATGGCTCAGAGCCGTATCCGTACTGCCTGCTGGTTAGAGATAGACTATTAACACGAGATGTGTTTGCTCATGAAACGAATGCCAAGCGGTGTAGCAGTGAGTACAGCACTCAATGAGGGACGTTCACGGGCGGTGCATTACCACTACTTACTGCTAACGCGGCCTCATGTTGATCAACCCCAGTCAACGACTCCACCTCCACCGTACTCTCGTTCTCGGTCTTGGGCGGTCTGAGACGTCGCCAGGCATCACCCAAGAAGTTTCGTGTGCTTTCAACTGAGCCATCAGTAGTGAGGGATCCATGATATTCTCCATATGCCAAGTGCTCGTCGTAGTTGTCCTGGTAAGACATTCTGGACCCTTTCAAACACCGAGGCTCCCCACAAACTCATAGACATTCAAGGGTTTCCGCGGAGCCGTGTGGACGTTTCAAGCTTGATAAGGAAATGACAATAATAAGGGCACACAAACGCCAGACAAAGCACAGGAGGGCCTCGGGCTAAAGGTGGACGGCATGCTTGGAACCTGAGAGCTTGGGCCGCTTGGCGCCGGCTCATGCCCTGAGGGTGATGTAAGGCCTCGAATCTGTGCTCAGCATCGTAAGTTTCAGATGGAGCTGCCACGGAGTACCTCATGTTGATGAAAGCATGACTACCCTACAAAGAATAGAATACACAGACATGACTCTCATAGCAAATCTTGTCACTCTTGTGCTGATGCATTTCTTCCCCATGCCCAGGCCCATCAAGGTTGCCGCCGTCGATCGGAGTTAAGACGATTGTGCTTCGATTGTGACAATAGCTTTCCCCGCACTCTATTCGTTATGACGACTTGGTTACGCCCTAGACTACCTACCTTATACAGTCAGCTCCGAGTCATCTCCGGCGGCCTTTTCAATAGAAGCACTCCCCATCCAAATCTACTTCGAGCTGCTTTCAACACTATCATTCAGCTAGTCAGTCACCCACCGTTCGCACTACGAGTATAAAGTTCGTTGTCTTCCCTCTTGACTCACGTCTTACGACACCCTATCTTTGATCTTACTAACGGGCGCTATATCAGTCTTCCTAAACCAACACCTTTGCACCCATACTTCGCTCAGAATGTCCGCTCAAGGAACCTCCTCTGGCCATCCGATTGCCACTCTTGACGTATGTGCATAGCGTGTAGAACCTCTGTTCAAGCTGCCAATTGACCCTCTGAAGACCTCCATCGCTCCACGCCTTCCAGCCTCCTCCCCAATCCTGTTCGAGGCCAAGAAGCAGAAGAACCTTTCCTTTGAGACCATTGCCAAGGCCCTTGGCCGGGAGGAAGTCGCAGTTGCCGCCCTTTTCTATGGCCAAGCCAAGGCCTCGCCCGAAGACATCAAGAATCTTTCCAACATCCTCGAAATCGACCAGTCCACCCTTGAGAAGCAGCTCTCTGGATACCCAGACCGTGGCAGGCAGCTGGAGATGCCACCAAAGGAGCCATTGGTTTACAGGCTCTTCGAGATTGTCCAGAACTACGGCTATGCCTACAAGGCCGTTCTGAACGAAAAGTTCGGTGATGGCATCATGAGCGCCATCTCTTTCAGCACCAAGATCGAGAAGGAAACCGATGAGAAGGGTGACTGGGCTGTCATCACCCTCAGGGGCAAGTGGTGAGTCGACATGTCTCGAAGTAAAGAAGTATTGGAGCAGACTACTGACATTTGCAGGTTGCCATACTCCCGCTTCTAAATCGATATATCTCTGTAAATATAGAATCAATCATAAAATCACAACTGATCTTAAAGTATGTGCGGATGAGGTTGTCCAGACTTGTTGTCTTGGTATCTGGCACGACCTGGCCATCTTCTATGCTTGCCAAGCATCTCGCTGCCCTGCTCCCTTTGCAAGATGAGCTGAATTACATCTGTCAGACGTGAAAAGTATCGAAATGGTATCGCATTACCAGACGCGCTCTCACGCGACTTGTCGCGTCCCAAACAGCTCTCTTTCCCTTCTCACCGCACGTCTGATTCTACGTCTACACCCATCGCCTTATTCAAAAATCATCATTACCAGTCTTACTCCGTATTTTTTTTTTTTTAGGTCGGCACCGAAAAGTAAGTAGTGAAAGACCTTGGGAGGGCGTGAAACTAATTGCAGGTCAGAGCTTTCCGACGAGCATCAGAGTCGAGCATCTTGCCACATCGCTTCTTTTATCGCGAAAAATGGGCAACAACTCCTCCAAGCCGAGCGCCCGCGGGCTTTCTATCTCGTCGAATACGCCCCTGGTCACCGGTGTTTCGACCCCGGTCACACCAACTCCCCTCCTGACCAGCTTCAGCAAGACTACAGACACCGCTTCAACCAGCTCTCCCATACCTCCCGTCACTCCGACCACTCCTTGTCCTGCCTTCACATTTCCGAGCCGTGAGAACAATGCCAACGGAATCACTGTCACCTCCTTCTCTGGCGAAACTCCTCCTGCCTCCCGCCCACCATCATGCTGGAACCCATCCGTGATCCAGGACGCAGCAGTCCTTGACGAGGATAGCGGCATCTCTCGCCCAACCCCGGCTCGCCCAAACCTCAGACGTCTTTCGGAGCTCATTGACCCAGTCGAACTTGCCAACGATGATGAAAAGACGATCCGCAGCCCAAGTGGAAACATGCTGGGTCGTCGCAGCTTCGAGGAGAGGTACGATCGTGTGCTGAGCATCAGGGAAAGACAAGAGAGAATCATGCAGCAGGTGATGCTGCAGACAAGCCAGGCGGGAATGAATGAGGGATCTGTCGCTCCAGATCCTGAGAAAGTGCAGGGCAATGCTGCAAAGAAGAAGAGAGGCTGCTGCGCTTGCTTGGGCGCGTGAACATGGGTGGCCGTTCCATCTTCTCACTATCGACAGCACTGTTCTTGGAGCTTGGACACTTTTATTTGGACGTTCGATGCTACCTCTGTCCATGGGCACCTGCATCGTCTTCGTGTTCCACTCTTGAGACGGCTTGAGCAGGTTGTTGCGTGGTGGATTACGATTGATGACATGATATTATGGTTGAGCGGTGTCTCTGGCGGAGAAAGAGAGCTTATCATGCTAAAGGCTTGCTTCAGTAAGGAGAAGGAGGAGCAGCACAAACAGTCTGCACGTGTTTGTTGCGGTCTTGCATGGCACACGTCTGAGCCATTGAGGCAAACGTCGCAGGGTGGGTAAGGAAAACATTCGTTTTGTTACTCAGTCATCTGGTTGATCCTGCTTAAAACTTCTCTCCTATTGACTGTCCTTTGAAACTCGTGTTCACTCTGATCAATGACGAGAGGTCTATGAGGTGGCTGTCTCTACCTTATGCGTGTGATTATTGATAAAAACTTGACGCGTGATGAGACTGTCGCTCCTGCCTGATTCACACCCTCAGGTCAAACGCGTCAGGCTTCAAGCTTCATTTCGGCTGCCTTCCAATCTTCATCTCCCTTCTAATCCTTCACCTACACCTGCACTCTCATCTTTCAGGAACAAGCCAGCTCATCACCACTTTCATCATCCGGCAAAGAGATTGAACTTTGCACCCGAACTTCATCCACTGCACTTGATAACTTGCACCAAGATCGATCAAAAACTTCTCAACATTCTCAACAACATGTTCGTCAACGCCATCTTCATCATCGTCTTCTCAATTGCCTTCTGCATTATCCGTAAGAAGTACGATTAATTGCATCGGTCCAGCGACAAAAAGCAAGATGGCACCACGTACGGCCTCCACGGGCTGCAAGTGCAGCTACGCGGACTGTGGTGAGTCGTTCGAGGATAGAGACAACATGGTGAGACACAAACAGGAAGACCACGAATACTTCTGCCTCGCTTGTAACTTTGACGGAAGAGATTGGTCACACGCTCTCTCGCACGTCGACTCACCTCTCAAGGCGTTCAAGTGCACCTACTACAACTGCGCCCATTCCTACGACTCTGAAGATGACATGAAGGCGCACAAGTTCTCAGATCATCCTTTCTACTGCAAGCGCTGCGACTATGATGCCCGCGAATGGGAGCAGCAATTGGCGCACCGCGTCGAAACTATGTCTTACTGGCTCACTGGGGCTGGAAAGGAGATAAAGAAGAAGTTTTTCAAGCACATTGTGTGCGAGTTCTGCGGCGAAGAGTTCAAGAGTCTCGGAGGAAGAAAGATTCACAAGACCGGAGTAGGCTGAAGTAAGCGTCGAGACTTATGCACATGGCTAATTACTGTGGTAGATGCATCCGGCAGAGCAGGAATTGAAGTGCCTGGGAGAAGCCAAGGTCTGGAACACTATCGAGCAGAAGTACGTTACCGAATACTGCGACGAGGTCTTTGGTCGTCCGAGCCAGTACATTCGTCACATCGAGGAAGGCCGTTGCCGCTTCATCAAGAGGTCCCACGTCGAGAATGAGCGTCAGAAGAAGCAGATCCTCAGGGAGATTATGAAGGACCCCGAAAAGTTTGCCAGTGGTCTGAAAGGCAATCAACACCTTGATCCAAAGCAGAAGAAGACTTTGACCAGAAGCTTGATTGATAATGTCGATGAGGATGATGACGAGCCTGGTGCTGGCGGTATAGCCCTTGGTCTCATGGACACTGATGACGCCAGCTCTCAATGCTTGTCCATTCCTACTCTCAATGCTTACAGGGTCCCGGACAACATCATGGACAAGCGTGAACCACCTCAAGATTATCCACCAATCACTGATGGTCTCCCTATGGCCATGAGCAGCCTGTCGGTAGCCTCCTCCTCAACCAACCTCAGTCGGCCATCCCAATTCGTCGACACCATCCCTGGCATGCCGAGCAGAACTTCAGCAAGTACCATTGGAACCATGTCGCCATGGAGGACCGGGAATGCCAGCAAGACCCTTTTCGCCGATTCTAAAGCTCCACCTATTGAGAGAGACTGGGCAGCTATTCAAGCTTCCCATGACCGAACCAAGCGCGAAGACGAGAAGGGAAATCTCATGTTCTCAACCTCCATCTTGGACCCTTCCTCAGCAGATTACGACGCCAAAATCTTCCGTACTGGCATTACCGGTAGATTCTGCTGCCCTTTTCCAGAGTGTGGTTCCGAGTATGACATCGCAGCTGACATCTCAGCTCACCTGCGCGCTTGCCATCTCGCGGTCCAGAAGACGTGCCCACTCTGTCGTAAACCTTACAGAAACCTCACAGCTCTGATGCAGCACTTCGAATCGAGCTCACGTGGAGGAAAGTGCGCCATTTCGCGCAGTAGTCTCTACAAGAAGGCCATTGATGATGCTACGGGCGGCTTTCTGTCGGCTACGGAGGTCGCAGAGAGCCCTGTCCATTCGCCTGAGTCGAGTGGCGTCAAGAGCCACGATTATGTTGCCACCCTTCCTCCCACTTTCAACAACTGGTGATGCAGCCGTGCGACCAAGTGACATTTTTCAATCTCGAGGTGGCTGCTTTTCTTTGTTTTCAAATTATGTTACGGCTGCTGGTCGAAGGACTCAAGGTGCTCAGCCCTTGCTCTCCTATGAAGCCAGGCTCCCATAGTCTACAGAAGAAATCACAACAGTATATCTTTATTTTGCCAATTGCTTGATGCTCATCACGTGTGAAGTAAGGATTTATGTCATGGGAAATTTTGCATGCATCATATCTGTACAAAGGGTTCCTCGAAAGACGAGCAGTAAAAGGCTCGAGACCAAGGTGTGATGGAAAGGAGAATTGTGCACATGAAAATTGCAATGCATTCTATCGTACGAGCTATGCCATTCTTGGCCCTCTTCCCAGATAAGGTACTCCTAAATCGCCCGCCGACATGACGCTAAACTCCAGCCCATGCAATGTCAAACAGACATCAAAACCCAAACAAAAGATGAAACAAAATGTTCAAGCCATGTCCTGCTCATTTTCCCTCCTTGAAACGCTGGGGCTTCATCGTGTTGTGTTTTCAGGGTATCAATTAATCAGATAAATTTCATATGACCGACGCAATGCGATGCAATGCAATGCAATACAGGATAAAACAAGGCGTGAGATGATATGAGCAAAAGAAAAGCAAAAAGCAAATTCAAGCCTTTGACATGGCCAAGCTGAAAAGGTCGGTCGTAGCGGCCAGGAGGTCACGTTTCGAGGTTGTCGAGTTTGAGCTGGTGAATTGTAAATTGCCGACGTTGCACCAGTTGTTGACGGGCAGGCAGGAAAGATATTTGCACCATGAGCACGTGGTTCTCCACTCGTAAAAGTTCTTCAGGAGCAAGATGAAGCCCACGAGAGCGCCTAACAGGGCACAGGCGCGTACGAGCCACCAGGCCCACCACATGCCCCTTCTTCCCTTGAAGAAGCCTATGGGCTGTCTCAGAAACTGCTTGACGCCTTGGTTTGCGGCGTCGGGAGTGGCTCCGGCGGCACCGACTGTCGAGTAAGGTGGCTCGTCTTCGCCCGTGCGTGTCCTTAGGGCATTTGGCGAGCGCAGTAGACAAACTCCGAGGACTAGACCCATTGCGAAGCCTCCGATATGGCTGAAATTGTCAAGACCGGGCAACAAGCCGAGGACGAAGGATATTATGACATCGATGAGGATGAACAGGAGGTCCTTGATCGGGCTTGTGCGCTCCTTCCAGGTGTAGAGAAGTTCGAGAAGAGTGAGTGCTAGAATACCAAAGAGAGAGCCCGAGCAGCCGGTCGAGGCGATTCCCGTGGCGGCGAAATTACCTCCCAAGACGAAGCCAAAGATACCCGAGGCGAAATAAACAAAGAAGAAGCGGATGGGTCCAATGCTGCGCTCCATGTCTCGGCCCAGAGTCAATTGCAGGAGCAAGTTGAAGCCGATGTGCACGATTCCGGCATGTAGAAATATTGGGACAATGAAGCGGAACCATTGATCGGGTGCTGGTGTATCGGTTATGCTGCCTCCAATGTATGGATTGGGAACTCCAGAGAAGCCGCAGAGGTCACTCAGGGTGCAGGTGATGCTGTCGCCAGTTGTCGAGGTAGCGTTTGGACAGGGCCAGCTTATAGTGGTGGAGCTGTTTTGGATGTTGGCCATATTGTGCATACATGGGACGTAACGGGCGCCCATGTTTATGAGGACGTATGGTGAAGGCCCAATCATGGGATTGAAACTTGGATGAATCTCGATGGGAGACTTTGTTAGGATTGCTAGTATGTGGTCAGCGGTGACAAGAAAAAGGGTTTGGGGGAGTTTTGCTATTACCATTCTTGACTATTTCGGCAATGAAGACACATAGCTGGATCAGCGATAAGATGTAGCAGACCCATGTGATTTGACCTTTGAACCAGCCCCTCTTTGTACCATCCACACCCGCTGCTGGCCCCCTTCCCCATTTCCGCTTGTTCGGATCAGCGTCTCTTACAAAGGGGTCGTCATAGACAGGGTTGATGACAGGGGCTTCGCTGGATATGGACGAGTGCTTAGGGTAGTCGTAACTCTGCATTTCGTGGTCCTCGAAAGGATCCCTCTCATGCATGGGTGATTGGCGAGCTCCATAGTAAGACGTGTCTGGGTGATGGAGTTGGTAAGGGTCAAAAGGTGATGCTGTTTCTTGTGGAATGGCTGGAAGAGGGGCGTCCTGTCTTCGATGATGACTGTCGTAGTCGGAATAGTTGTTCATGTACGAGTGGTCATTGTTGTTGTTGTTGTTATTGTTGTTGTGGTAGTCGTAGTTGGCTGCCATGATGGCAGATACTGACCGACGTCTTTTCGTGCAGCAGATAGTCGTAGATTTCAGGCGAGGTAAAAGCAGGTACTGCTCGCAATATTGTCTGCCTCCTAATTGCAGGCTAAGGTAAATATTAATGAGTGATTCGTGCGTTGAGAGTGAGTGTGTTGTTGACAATCAGAGTTGGTGTGGATTGTCGCTGTAGGATATCAAAATGCTGAGTGAGCAGAATGCTGGCCATGTCAAAAATCAAAAGCACAAAGATAGAAGCAGACGCGTCAGACGTGGCTGATTGTGTCTTGTCACGCTTGTTTCCCCAGCTCACTGACAGGCTGCTCAGTGCACGGTGTGGCAGTGAAGTTCACTGCTTCCCCACAGTTTCAGCCTTCCGCTAAGATCACGCTTGCTTGCGACTGTACATGCACAACCAGCTATAAACTTATAAAGCCGACGTAGTCCCCTCGCTCATCTTTCTTATTGTCATTATATCAGCCCGTAGATCTCTGAAACTTCAAAGTAGACTGACTCACTGCCCACGTGAGGCTCGGCACTGGCACTTTATCAGCTATTGTCTCCTCGGATATGTCTCACATTCGGGCACGCTCTGTGCTTGATGTTGATCGTCTTAGGTCGCCCACTCTGCTGGTACGCGCCGCTAAACATCAGGCACTCGCTTGCCATGATCACCGTCTCGGCATCTCAACACCTTGTAACCGTCACGCGAGCAGCTTTCTGGGTTTGCTTATTATGCGGGTGCACTTGTCGACACATTGAGCCACGTAATTCTCTGGCCAAAAATCGTGGCCTTTGTAGCCGGATCCGAGAACTGCTGTTTCCCATGGGTCTTGGAGCCTTGAAGCCTGGGCCCTAATTATTGACTCTTGTCATCCTGCGAACATAGATTCTCGCGATCGAGGATCGCGCCACTGCCGGGGTACGGTCAATCCCCGCCTTGGCGCGAATGCCTCAGTCTCGCGTTTGACTTTCCCTACCACAAGCCTATCACATTACCTCTCACCCACCATCGCACTTTTCAAAAGCTTCTTGCCGCTAACACTGACTCTGAAGGTCATAATCCCAAGTACTTCTACCTTTACTCAAATATCGGGCCGGTCGATTCAGCTTGCGCTAGATGTACAGACAATGGCAAATACTGGTCCGAATGTGAACCCGGCCGAAAATGTGGCGTCGTTTGCACCTGCTCAATCCACTAAGTCTTTGACGCCTGTTGAGTCTGCTGTGTCTTCTGTTCCTGATATCGGAACTGCTCCTTCTGTGCTGGCTGCACTGACTGGCTCAGTGGGAGCCACCCTTGCTGAGACTGCCGAATCTATCGAGCCTCCCGCTTCACCTCAGCAAGAAACCTTCCACATTCGAGAAGAGTCACCCTCATCATTTCCAGCCGATGAACCGCTTTCGACAGAAGCCTTACCGATACCACCGCCCCCAGTTGCAACCGAAGCCGAAGATGCGCTTCAACAAGTCTTCGATGTAATTGAAGCAGCCCCACATGATGACAACTTTTCCGACTCTGGGTATAGTGAGTCGGTAGTGCAATCTGGCAGTACATCTTTATCATCCAGTGTTCGGGACTTCGAATTCGAGAATGGGCGCAGGTATCGAGGCCCCGTGGCAAATATTGCTCTTGGATCAGAAATCACTAATCTAGCTGTCAGATACCACGCCTTTCGACCAGGCAAGTATTTGCTGCCTAACGACGAACTCGAGGCCGAGAGAGAGGACATGAAACAGTATTTGTATTGTGTTCCCGTTCTATGACTGCCTACTGATTAATCTAGTACTACTGTATTGGCTGTCTGTGGAGAGAAGCTTTTTTTCTCTGGCGTTGATCTAGATCAGCCCCATCAGACGCGCGTTCTAGACCTGGGAACTGGAACAGGTATCTGGTGCGTTGACATGGGAGACAAGTATCCTTCTGCCGAAGTCATTGGTATCGACCTTAGCCCACATCAACCAGATGTAAGTCTCCAGCAGGTGTCTCGACAGTGAGCGAACCTTGACGGGCTGTTCTTTCCACATCAGCTTCATAGGCTAGCTGGTCGTTGAACGCGTCTTTTTTTTCATATATGCACGCATCAGACCTGGTTTACTAACACAATAGACTAGTGGGTGCCACCAAACGTGCGCTTCCAGGTGGACGACTTCGAGAGTGAATGGCTCTTTCCAGACAACCATTTTGATATGGTACATGGCCGGCACATTTCGCTAGCCATCAAGGACTGGGACCATGTCTTATCAAGCTCGATGGCTGCGCTGAAGCCAGGTGGTTTTCTTGAATTTTGTGAATTCGACTATTGGCCGAATTCTGACGATGGCACAATGACTCCGGATAATGGGCATCTTCAATGGACTCACCTGGTAACTGAAGGCCTAGCAAGAGTAGGTGTTGACCTTCATTCGGCGATACCCTTGAAGAATAGGGTCATACAAGCTGGGTTTCAGAACGTTGTGGAGCATATCATCAAGGTGCCGATTGGACAGTGGCCGCTGAACCCGTGAGTGGCCTGACCAACATCGCCGGAACATTAGCTGATGATATGGTTGTCCAAAGCTTGCTGAGGAAGGTCGGCATGTATATGCATGCTGTACTGTATGACGGACTTCAGGGAATCGCGCTGGGTCCGTTGACCAGGTTCGTCCACGAAATCACTTCTACATTCATGTTCTCGATACTGATGCGCATTTAGGGGACTTGGTTGGACAAAAGAAGAGGGTGAGTTGAGTATCCCGGCAGTGCAGAGCACTCTACTAATTGCCTCTAGTTGAACTGCTTTTACCAAGGGTGCGCAAAGATATCTCCGACATTTCAATACACACATACTACAGCCTTCATGTCGTCTATGGCTTTAAACCTCATTAGCGAGATCAGGGCTGGTGACGAGAGCGGACAAAACCCTGCATCACGGGATGTTCATCTCTTCCAGGGTTGTTACGACGTGGTCTTGTAGCAGTCCCTGAGACCGCCTCTTTATTGGGATTTTCAAACTTGGACTCTCTTTGCTATTGCCATATACGCTCGAGCCAAACAAGATTGTTTATGGACCTCTGCGATAACAGATCCTTGTTGTCTCGGGCCCTCGCTTCCGTTCATGGTGCTGCACGATTGTGGGGTCGTTTTAAGCGCCGCAATTACGAGAACAATGCCGCAAACGCCAAGCGAGAAACAAGTCCGAGTCCGCTTGCAAATCACTTTGGAAAACCACATCATCGGAAATTACCAGCACACATCCAGTTACCGCCATGCAGGGTAAGGACAGACGCGGAAGATAACATCCGACAAATCACCAGCTGTCCACGGCCATGGTCCTTTCCTACAAAATGACGCCTACATGCGGCGTTCTCAACTTGGCACTTCTCTTTGCCTCGGAAGGGCGTCTTCACCGTGTCAATCGCAATTTGTGGATAGTCCCTTCCACGCCTGATTTACTTGCTGTGTCACTCATACCCAGCGCAACGGTTCCTCTGCAAGGTGGTTGCAGATACTGTGGATCACATCTATTTTACGCGCGCGGTTGATCTGTGCTGCGCCTCATCCTCGTGTCTTACGTGGTAACGCGCCAATGCCATCTTCGCCATCGGTATCCCGACTGGTCAGACTGTCGGAGATCATTGCTCGCAATTCGAAACTGCTTAACAGCCATCTCATCGAGAAAAAGCTGCCGCAACCGAGTTTTTCGGCTGACGCTCCGCCTGATGGGATTTACATTGGCAAAAACGAGCCGCGGAGGAAAGAATTAGAGAGGGCGAAGAGAGAGCTGGTGAGCGCGACAAACGAATTGTATGATTTGAGCGTCGGCCCCAGAGAAAGCGTGCGCAATCTGGCCTGGGATGTAAGTGTAAATCTACTTGAAGAATCTCCGCTTGTCTGTGCTGCATATACAATGAAGAACGACAAAGGCATGCTGCTCTCGCATGCATATTTCCAGCAGAAGCAATCAAATGATGGGAGAAGGAGGCATCCTCATGTTTACAGTAGAGCTGTAGTGATGGCCAGCCCACTGTCAACAGTCCTCGGGACCTCCAGACTTCACCCTCCAATAACACCAGCCATGTCAAATTGCATTTAAAGAAGATGAAATCATCTTCATCACAGTCTATCCTTGCATCAAACATCAAGATCACTATTCTACTGCCGCCGAACACGTTCAAAGGGGTCGCATGCTTATATACCATTTTTCAAACCAAACAGTTCAATCGTCAACTCTCTCTGCACTTTATCCAGCACTTCAAAATTGCGCAGGCTTTTGCCCCAAGCGAAACAATAACATTCACCGAGCTGTCGGTACGCACGAAAACCCCGCTCCACGAACTGAAACGCCTGGTCCGGCATGCCATAAGCGCCAATCGTATCTTCACCGAGCCAGTGAAAAACACAATCGCTCACACAGCCGCCTCGCGCGTTCTAGCCGAGGATAAAACCGCGGATGCCTGGGCAGGCATGTGTCTGGAGGAGTTTTGGCCCGGCGCTGTGGGAGCCGTCGAAGCCTTGGAGAGGTGGCCTGGCAGCCAGGAACCCGTGCATACGGGATTGAGCGTCAGTTTGGGCAAGGAGAAACATCTGTGGGAGGTTGTTACTTCTGCGCCTGAACGAATGCACCGATTCGGCCTTGGCATGAAGTCGCATAGCGAGGCGGAAGGGTTCGAAGTCGATCACTTGGTCGAGAATTATGACTGGGGAAGACTAGCCGGTGCTGATGGTGCGCCGGGCGTGGTCGTCGATGTCGGAGGCTCACTGGGATACACCTGCGTCGCCATTAGGCGCGCCCACCCGTCCCTCAAATTCATCGTGCAGGACCTGGGAAAAGTCCACGCCAAGACCAATGCCGCTGAGCAGCTGCCCGAGGAAATGAAGAACAGGATCGAATTCATGACTCATGATTTCTTCGAGCCGCAGCCAGTAAAGGGCGCCGACGTCTATCTCATCCGCTGGTGCCTGCATAATTGGAGCGACAAATACTCGATCAAGATCCTCAGAGCGCTGGTACCCGGCTTGAAAAAGGGCGCCAGGGTCGTCATCAACGACGGCGTCATGCCCGAACCCAAACCACCCGGCGCCAGCTGGAGAAGCTCGACCGACTTGACCAAAGCGGAACAAGAGGGATCCGGCGCTGACCTCGAGGCCGCAGAAGAGGTCGATGCGGATATTGCCGAGCATCGAGCCATGCGCAACCTGGACCTGATCATGCTCGAGGGCCTGAATGCTAGAGAAAGAGATCTGGGCGAGTGGGAAGACCTGTTTGCAGAGGCCGACGAGCGTTTCGTCTTCATGGGCGCGCGGCCGTCTGGTAGGATGTGGATTATCGAGGCTGAGTGGAATGGAGAGGATATGTTTTAGTTCGGTTGACGTATCGTTTGGCCATTTTCAGAAGCCCGGAGGTGCGGAGGTTATTTAATCTTAATATATACATTGAATTTATGCGAAGTGGTTTATGGCCTGCTGAATTGGTAAGAAAGGGTAGAAACCTCCTCGGTTCTTGTCTAGTGTAGTTGATCGAGCCGCGGTTGCCTGCTTTGACCAGACATACCTTATACCTTATAAACGTTCTGCAGAACTTTGCAAGATCTGTAACATCTGGCGCATGAAATACATGCAATACTAGGACATCAAGCGACATGAGGGCAAGTTCTTTCAACCGTCTTTCACAGCCCTCATGCAAGAAAGCAGTGAAATATACTGTTTTGGTTCATGCATTCCATTTCGGGGTATAGAACTTTCTCGTCACAACTTTCGTATGAAGTTTCCTCTACCGCTTAAGCGTCTTCTGCTTC
Organism: Delphinella strobiligena; assembly: GCA_009982845.1. Taxonomy (NCBI): domain Eukaryota; kingdom Fungi; phylum Ascomycota; class Dothideomycetes; order Dothideales; family Dothioraceae; genus Delphinella; species Delphinella strobiligena. The sequence goes on from JAADKB010000010.1 coordinate 781,212, forward strand.
TCGCCATGCTCGACAATGTGCTTTTTGACAAACAGACCTTTCCTCTGCCTGATCTTGTCGACATATCTCTTGGCAATATTGTCCCTGTCGCCCTTCTCGCCATAGTCTTCCAGCTCCTCTTCGGTGGTCGGCACCCAGAAAGGATCCTCATCGAGGACTTCAAAGCCCTCAAACACGAGTTGGGGTGCAGCAGCTCCACTGGTCCTCTTTCTGATTTCGTCTGAGAAACCAAAACTCTCTGCTACTGGGAGAAGTGCCAAAATGGTAAAGTTTGGCGAAGGCTCCAGTAGAGACTCTGAAATTATGCGGCCGCGACGGCGTGTGATGACAGAGTAGACACGTCCAAGTACTTCAGCGGAGGACTGGATCTCGCAACTGTACATTGCAAGAAGGATACGGGGTGACCAATCCAGGAAGGCGGAACGAATGCCGTCTCGGGTTGCTTTTATAACTTCGCCTGTAAGACGCCCAACGTTCAGCTCTTCGTCAATTTGGTTGATGACAACATCTTCCAGGATCAATGCGATTCCCTGGATCGGTTCGTTGGCAAGAGGGCCTTGATTTGTGGCCAGCTGAAAGGCATAGGCGATTTTGTCGGCAAAGTCGTGGGGGCGGAGGCCACTTTCTGTGGTGATCTCCCCTCCACTGGCTTGCTTTTTCTCTTCACCATGTGTATACAGGAACTTGCCGCAGATACCTCCCTTCGTGGCGTCGATGATTACGTTCGGTCCGGTTCTTCGCGGTCCGAAAGCAGTAATATTTTCCACTGCATCGGCCCAGATTTCCTTGTCCGCTTTTGCTTCTGCGAATGCTGCGCCAAGCTGCTTCTTGAATTCATCCATGGAGAGGGCACGACCACTCTCGACAGCGCCAACATCGTCACCTGCCTCTTGCTCGGTTCCCTGCTCTGAATCTTCTTCTTGCAGCTTGCCCTCGGCTTCAGCTTTCCTCTCAGAATATAGACGCTTGATAGCCCCAGCATTCTTCACCAAGAACTGCGTGACTTCTTCAGGTAGAGGCCTTACGCAGAAGCGGACAGTCACCTGCTTGCTAGTGGTGACTGCCTCTACTCTACCCCTTCCCAGCTCGGGGTTCTTGGGTGGATTCATGTCCTCTGATTGTCCAGTGGTAGTATTCATGACATAGTTCCTGATGCTTTCCCTATAGGGCACAATGACCTCGCCAGCTTGAACGTCACATTTCGCGTACCTCTCCCGGAGGTCCTTTAGACAGCGCTCCAGATGCAACTCGCCAGCCGTCAAGATGACGTGCTCACCACTCTCAAGCTGCTCGTAAAGCACGGCCGGATCAGCCTGCTCCAACAAACGCAGACCTTTGACCATCTTGTCCAGGTCAGCTGGCCATGCTGGTTCGAGAGCCACACGCACGATAGGAGCGTTGGTGCTGATTGCCTTTGACGATGAGAGATTGGGCGCGCCTTCAAGCTGCGAGCATAGTGTTCCTGACTTTAGGATGGCCCCTTCAAGTCCTTCGATACCCACCACAGAGCCAGCTGGTACCGAGTTGAGAGATTCCAGACTTCGGCCCATGAGGAGGTACAAAACCGTGATAGTGACCTTTTTCGGTTCTGGAGCTGCATGTGGCGAAGCAGGCGTGAATTTCGGAGGCAAAACGTAAATCTCCTGGCCTACCGTCAAGGTACCCGAAAAAAGTCTTGCGAAACCAATCAGGTGTTCTTTTGACTCTGCTTGTTTCTCTTCCTCTCCATTCTCCTCGTGATCATCTTCCTCACCTATGGCCACCCTGCTCAAGGCGTCAGTCACGGAATCCAGACCATTATTTTCTCCTGCTGCAAGAGCTTGAGCCTTTGCAATCTCGGCTCGCTTCTTCCGTCCCAGCTCGCGAGCCTCCTCTGCAGTCAATGCGCCACCTCGTCTTTTGTTGATAGGTAGTTCATCTTCGGGCACTGAAACCATCTTGCTGACATAGGCAACGATAGGCTCTTCAGTCGACGTTCTAGACTCGGTCATGGCAGTCCTTACCTTAGGGTCCAGATATGCAGATCCAGGAGAGGCGTCGAGTAAATCTGGCATTCGGGCTGCTTGAGAGATTACAGGAGAAGGCAGATGCTCGATAACTGAAACCAGCACGGCAGTAGAGAGAGGTAGCCATGACTGAAAGACGGTGGTTAGAAGAGCGCGAGGATCTCGAGAGCGAAGGATGTGGGGAGGAATCTTGATATTGAGGGACTTGGTAATCTTTTCAAGAAGCTCCGGGTCGCTGAAGTGACAAGTCAGTGATTTGTAACGAAGTCGTCAAGTCATGAACGTGCCCTTTTCCGTTGTCGCCGCCGACGGTAGCTTCGTACACGGCCCAGATGTTCTCCAGGACAAGCTGGACAAACATGGGCTTGAGGTTCCTGCCCTTGAGGTGTTTACTGGTGAGGACTCTTTTCGTTTTGGGATCCAGGTAGAAGTCGCCCCAAAGGACCTTTTCCAATATGGATCGCTTAATACCAAGCTTCTTCTCATACAAGGCGGCAAATTGTCGCGGAGTAAATGCCCAGCCATCAATGGCACTGCCGAAGATGACGTTGTTGTTTTCGGGAGCAAAGTAGAGTCCCTCGTCATCCTTTTCTTGATACTCGGCCGGGGTTTCAGTGGTGCTTATGCCATCTTCTTCTTCTTCGACGACGCTACCCTTTGATTGTGTAGCCTCTTCGCCCGACTTTGCGGCGACACGCTCATCAACTCTTTCCCTCCAGTTTAGGTCGTCCATCATGCGTTCACCCTGGAAGAAGCTTCCCATGACGGCGTTGACTTGTTCAATAAGTTTGTTCAAATGTGTGTGTGCTTCTCCAGGAGTCATTCTGAGTTCGGTGATTAATCTGTCCATCTTGTTGATTACGAGCAGGGGTTTCAGCTTCTCGACCCAAGCCTGTCTGAGAACGGTAACGGTCTGACTGCACACGCCTTCCACAGCGTCTACAAGAATGACAGCACCGTCACATAATCTAGAAGCTGTCGAGACTTCGCTGCTGAAATCGATATGTCCGGGAGAATCTATCAGGTTGATCAAGTGCTCTTTCCGCTCGGGTTCGGCGTCGGGTGAGGCTCGTTTTAATATGGAAAAGTATAGAGAGATTGCAGACGACTCCATGGTGATACCTCTCAGTTGTTCGTCGGGCCTCGAGTCGAGATAGCGTATCCTGCCTGCCATTTTCGGGGAGATGATGCCGTTGGTGGCGATAAGTGCGTCTGAAAGAGAAGTCTTGCCATGGTCCTACAAGGTGTCAACGATTGGATCGTGTCAGACATGCCAGGTGCAACGTACGACGTGGGCAAGGATACAGATCTGTACGCCATTAGCGATATGAGATGGACGTGGATTGGGAATTCAGGCAGATTGTACATTTCGAATGCCATCACCAGAATGCTGCAGCTCTACCAACTTTTCAGGCGGTACGACAGGCATTTTGCTATCTTTTGCTGTCTTTAAAATGCTACAGCGATAAAAGATTGTTTCACTATCGTAGCTGTCGGCTTTGGCGCAAGCTATCAGCAGCTTCTTTGCGTCTGGGACAAAGAACTTTACAGTATCACCAAGGCGAGATGTAGGCGAGATGTAGAAGAACAGAATTCCCAAGAGGATAGCGCAGTGCGAACAAGAGCAGACCGATGACTGTATGAAGTGCTGACAATGTGACTCGATCTGCAGTGTAAAAATGCCCCGCCGTGTAAGGTACCGTACCGTACTTTTGAGTTCTGACTCCATCTTTTGCGGCTCTTGTGCAAACGTCATTGCGCGTTGCATGCACCCTGGTGCACCCTGAGCCTTGGGACTTGCTTGGCCGGTCTGTTGCGAACCCCCGGCTCCGCATCAAAACATGACAAGGAAAGCACCTCAGATGCGGAGGGGCACGTGAGGGTCTGCCTCTCCTCACTCCTTCCACATTTTCTGTCGGCGTAGTGTGGCACTGGTGAAAGAGTTGTGGGAGATTACAAGTATCATCTTACCATGAAACCATTTACCGAGAGCTAAGGTTCATGATCGACCTTATTGCCCTGACCACACCGCTCTGACCATCGCCTGTCTCATTTCACCTGCAATCAAGAGACAATAGCGACGGACGACATTCAATACCATCCAATACCTCTGCATTGACTGATAGACCCCCAATTCCCGTCACCTGCCCACTGCAAATGGCAGACGTCATGTCACCATCACCAAGCCTGGTGCACTCTACTCATCAGCCTGCTCATCATTCCACCCAACCCAGGACAATTGAGCCTGCCTCGCTCAACACCACTACTCCGCCTCAGACCCTGCCATGCTCCCTTAGCAATCTCCGGAATGGCCAGCTGCATCTAGACACATTTTCGCCCATCAACCAGAATGGCGCCTTTGAATTCGATAGGGTCATCAAATCGGGACAAGTCTTCAAGCGAACCAGAAAGACCAAGGTAGGATGCCCGCATTCATATTGCAACTCATCATCACTGCTCTTGTATCATGCATACCTGTACTTACACAGACATTCGACAGGCCTGGAAACCAATTCATCTAGTCCTCCGCCCCAATCTTCTCTCCATCTATCGTGACAGAGACGAGACCAAGTTGCGCCACCAGATCACCTTGTCCGATCTCACTGCCGTTGCGCGTCAAAAAGATCCCAAGGGGAAAGCCAAACACACATTCGCCCTGTTCACGCCGTCAAGAAATTACCACCTCGATGCGAAGAGTGACAAGGCCGCCCAAGAGTGGGTCGAGACAATCAGACGAGAGGCGCGTATCGATGAGGGAGAGGAGGACATGATCTTGACAAGCCCAGGCGGAGCTAAGAGTACCTACCAAGGCTTCGAGCGTCATCGAGGCCGCCTGTTGCACGACCACCACGCCGGCTACTCGTCCTCGGAAGCCGAGCAGACGCTCCCAAAACCGAGCAGGCGCGCTCCGAGCACCCACTTACACAGCGCAAACGGCGTCAGAAGGCCCTCTCACACCTTGGAATACTCTGGCAACGAGGCTGCCTCCTATTCGGATTTTTCAGATTCAGCCGCTGGTGGTCCAGCAGCACGCATGTCGAATCTCTCGCTGGTCTTGACAGACAACACTTCTCCCACCGCCATGGCTTCAAATACCATATATAATGTTTCGCCTCGTCAACAACTTCCTCGAAATCTCAGTCAGATGTCGGCCCTGAACCTGACTGAAGCTGCCCGTCCACACCCGAAACAGGACGAAGAACGTGTCGTCTGCCATGGCTGGATATATCTGCTCAAGTCTCGATCAGGTGTGCGGCAGTGGAAGAAGCTGTGGATGGTTCTGCGGCCAAAAGTACTCGCACTGTACAAGAACGAAGAGGAATATTCAGCCGTCATGCTTGTGCAATTCCCCAACATCCTCAATGTTGTCGAGATTGATGCCATCAGCAAGAGCAAGAGGTTCTGTTTTCAGATCATCACCGAGGAGAGGAACTACAGATGTTGTGCACCGGACGAGGACGCGTGGGCAAAGTGGCTGGGTGCCTTCAAGAGCCTCTGTGTCAAGCGAAAGGAGCTTGAGATGCAGAGGAGAGCAACGCTGCAGGGCCAGGTTCAGAGTGCGCCACAATCGCAGTCATCGCTGCAATCGTGATGGGCTACGAGTACTCGTAGTGGGGAAGAGGATGACATTTTTACGATGGAACATGCATGGTTAATGATTAGATTCAATCTGCTTTTGACGTGGCGTTTGGGACTGGAGCTGCATGTGGAAGAAAGCCATTCCGGGATCACTGTGCATGCGGTTGGAGCTGATCTTGCCTGCTTGAAGCTTAAGAGGGCCGGTGTCTGTGCAGGTCTCGGCCTCAACTAGAGTTAATGGGAAGTTGGTCTGGTTGGATATGACGAATCTATCCCTCTTTTCAATGGAGACGCTCGAGATGGTCGAGACAATTGTTAGATACAGCAGTCGGACGGTGAATGATTGTCAACACCAATGCGCAAGGACACATGCATATAGGCCGTTGGTCGTGTAGATTGCCTGTTTGAACTCCGGCAGCACAGACCACAGACTGTGGCTGGGGAGAGATTAGCTACCTTACTTGTAGGAGAAAGCTAAGCACTACTAAGTTAGAGACCGGCTGGGTGCCGAAGCTTGCTTGCATTTGCCCGCGCTAGAGATGGTGAAACTACTGGCGAGTCGGACGGCAATTCACACTGCCCACCTGAACAGGCTGAACTCGAGAAGTCGTACCTCAACCTGATTTTGCACACGAGTAGCAATATGTTCATATGGCCAATTCATAATCACGCGACGAACGAGTGACCCTGGCTCAAACATCTCGCACCCGTCCGCAAATTAGACTGGAACCCCCTTGCAGATGGTAATCCCCCGACAGGTGAAGGATACTTGAGCACGGACTCGACACTGGCGGGCTGGCAGTTGAACCATATCGACCAAGTCGCATTATTATTATTGTTGAATCTCTGACCTCGGACGGTTGCAAATCCCACGTCAGAAGCCGTCGCGTCGACCTTTTCGCAGAAGCTTGACTCGACCTCGACGGGTAATCCGAATGCGACGCGCCTACCGAGTATAGGTGACTGCCCTTCAGACAGTTGCTGTTTCATAAACCACTCGACCGCCATCACCCTATATCGCGCCCCTAACGTAGCCCGTGGTTCGGATCCAGAGTCGCCAACCATGACGCGACCTAGTATCGTGCGAGCCGGTATGCCAATGTGCTATAGTTTCATCCATGTCTGGAAACTGACTGGGAGCAGATACGATCGATTTACAAGACCAAGATGCCCCCTCAGCCCAGGACCACAGCCAAAACCAAGTCCCGTTCGATTCTACCAAGAGCAGTTTAGGGTCACATCAGGCAGCTGAAATCCGTCATGTCAGGCAAGAGAGGCAATCTGAAGAAGTGAGCCTGCGAGAGGCCTGGAACGAGGCCACAGATGCACGTCCAGCACACCAAGAGGACGGCTTCAACGACAGCCAATTACATTCGCAACACAATGACATGCATGCCGAAGACGACGACCACAACACTGAAGAGGAAGAAGACGGTGATCAGAGCGAGTCGGACGACGACATGATGGACAGGATGTCTTCCTCTCCCAGTATCGATGATGGTGCGTATCGTTCAAAACCAATTGCAACTCCTTCTCCTCCTGCTGCCACTCGTTGGCCCCCGAGGACCTCCTCTTTAACACCAACTCGCGGAACATTCAACCGTTCGGCATCGCCATCAATCACCCCGGAGTCGTCGCCGTTTGTGCACCCCGCAACACATCTCCCATTGTCACCTTGTAACACAGACCCGCAACATGCGGAATCGCCAGCTTCAACCACGCGATCGCAAGATTCTTCTCCCTTCCTTCTGACCCCTGATCATTTCCCCTTGTTTGTGAGAAGTGGTGCCTCTCACGGCGACGACGTCTCCCCTTTATCATTCAAGCATCATCGTCATCATCTCCATGGTGAGTATACCGGCCAGTACAGCCAGGACGACCAGGACGAAGGTTTCTACGAACATGACGATGGGTACAGCTACGATGACGAATTTGCCCAATCCTCCAGCGAAGAAAGTAGCGACGACGATCGATTTCAGCCCAGTACCACTCTGCCTCGCTCCGTACGACATCCTTTTGCGCAGTCTGTGGCCAATCTGGCCTTGTTGAGCAGACACGATTCCCCGGAGTTGGCAGACATACAACACTTGCTGCTTCCCGAAGACGATCCCTTGCTTGAAGACGACAATATTTCAGGGAGTGCTTCGATCTGCTCGGATGATTCCTCGACTTCCTGGGCAACCATTAGTGACACTTCCACGCGCCAGAATCTGGATATTGCTAGAGATGATGACTCTGATGACTTTTCCTTCTACACAGACGAGCGTTTTGTTGATTCAGGTTGGGGCGGCGAATGCTTACGAGAGACAGAGGACATCGATTTTGACTTTGTATATGCCCTGCATACTTTTGTCGCTACTGTTGAAGGCCAAGCCAACGCCACTAAAGGGGACACCATGGTACTGCTTGATGACAGCAATTCCTACTGGTGGCTTGTGAGAATTGTCAAGGACAGCAGCATAGGTGAGTCATGTAGTGCTTCTTATCTTTTCTGCTGTTGACCGTTCAAGGCTATCTTCCTGCCGAGCATATTGAAACACCCACAGAGCGTCTGGCACGCCTGAACAAGCACCGAAATGTCGATCTCTCACAAGCCATGCTCGGCGACAACATGGAAAAGTCCAAGAATCCACTCAAGAAGGCTATGAGGCGGCGAAATGCAAAGACTGTCCAATTTGCCGCGCCCACCTATGTGGAGGCCTCTGACTACGAATATGACACCGAAGACGAGGACAATGCGCTTCTGGCAGAACAATTTAGTAACGGCACCGTTGTACAATTCGAAGACGGAACTGAAGACGAACATGCCGAGCACAGAGAGGGCGCAGATGCGGAAGACCTCAAGTCTAGAATGTCAGATTCGAGCAGCAGCAATGACACGACTACTGACGCGAAACCACCGGTCGAAGAGCCTCTCGGCAGCCCCTCGCTCGTCGATCAAACTGGTACAAAACTTCACCCCGTGACTCATAACAGCACTTCACTAACGTCAACGCAGAAGCAGCGCCACTCAAGTCACGCAAGGGGAACCTTCGCAATGCAGATTCCTTCCTGAGAGACGAGCCACAAGAACCTCGCAGAATCACACTTACTCCTGGCATCCTCCGCGATGAGGGTGGTGAAAACTCTTCTTCTATGGAAAGGGCTCGATCTGCCAGCCTTGACGAGCTTGAAAAGGTCACATCACCACCAGAGAAGATAAAGGAAGAAAAGAAGAAGAAAGAGAAGAAGCCAGGCATGCTCAGCGGCTTGTTCAAATCCAAGAAGAAGGACAAGAAGGGGAAGGTTGAAGAAGACGAAGAGACCGAGAAAGTGTCTGGTGATGTCTCTCGCCAAATCTCCACGCAGACTTCTGGTCATTCCTCTCAGCAAAATTCTGGCCGAACATCACCCATACATGAGAAGAACCCACCCACTATCGACAACAAAAAAGGTAGGCTGCAGAAAATTCAAACTACAATCATCACTCCGGTTGTCGCTGCAGCGTCGCCAGCCAGAGACTCTCCGAAGCTGCAGCAGCAGCCACAGCAGCCACAGCAGCCACAGCAGCCACAGCAATCGCAGCAATCGCAGCAAGCGCAGCAATTACAACAATCACATCAGCCGCATCAACTACAGCAACTACATCAAACACCGCAGGCTCCAAAGCAGACCCAAGTCCCGCAAGCAGAAGCAGAACAGCACCGAACACAGTTCTTGGCTGAGCTTGAAGGCTCGCAAGTTGCTTACGAGGCACCCACTGGCCAAGAGGACCAAATCAGGGATATCCAGAGCAGACAGAGCGATCGTTCAGTTGATATGCCACCGCCACTGCAACAGTCCAGCTCCAAGATTGCACTGGCTGCCATCACAAACAGGATCAGATCTGGATCCAACTCTGACGAACCGCGCCGACAAAAGGTCAAGAAGGCCAAGAAGAGAGTCGAGCTCGACGACTTTGATGAGGTGGATGACGAAGATGAGAGTGAGCACGATGAGGATAGAGGCGAGCGGCTGTCAGAGAGCCCGGTCGAGATCACCCACGGTACCTTTATGCATGGGACCGAGTCAGTGCACATCCCCACCAACATTGCCACCGATGATGAAAGCTCTACCCAAGGCCAGCGAACGCCTGAAGAATTTGCCTCTGAGGAAGAGGACAGGAACGTCAGTCCAAACATGCTCGACACTCCAACCGAAGGTCTGCAACCGGAAGCAGGCAAGCCAGTATCCGAGACAAAATCCGTTGTCACCGACGATGACCCCACGCCTGTGCCGTCGAAGCCGCAATCACCGAATACCCCTGTCTTCCAACACCAACCTGGACTTCCCAATCTTCAACAGACTCCCACACCAGCTCCCGCCCGCTCAGCCCCATTCCCGCCGATCTCGAGGCAGCTTGATGAAAGTCAGCACATAGTCACGCCGTCCGCCTCCCGCGGTCCGCGCCGTCAAGCCTCACTCTCCTCGACAACTTCAACCCAACCGTCACCCTTCGAGTCGCCTGTCTCAACGACCTCCAAGGACACCACAACCTCATGGAGCAACGCGTCTCTGCGTGCTTGGCTTGATGGTGGTGAAGGCAACGACATCAGGGAAATGTTGGTTGTCATCCATGACAAGAGCGACGTCAAACCTGTCGGCTCTGACCACCCACTCATGAAGGGGTTGTGGAATGACGAGAGGGTCGCATGCGGCAACATGATGGCCGAACTCGACAATCTATTGGGGTCGTGGATGACCAAGAGAACCAAGAAGATGGAGTCAAGGAACGCAACTCCCACCGGTCTCGTCGTTTGAGAAGAGAGGAGGACGTTTCGGTGCACAAAGAATAGACACATGAATTTAGTACACGATAAGGACTGGCCATGGGATATGATATCAAGACATGCAGGCGCGGTACAAGACGTTTGAGACGTCCTTGCTCATAGACTCCGCCGCATTTTTATTTTTTTGGTCTCTTTTCTTTTCTTTTCTTTTTCGAGGCGTTTGAATGGGCAGCAGGCTTGGGAAGGAACTGCCGTACTTTTGCCAATTTTCTCGTCATCACCTGTACGCTTGTCAGAGCATTGCCGGCGTTCTCTTTAATCGTCCTTTCTAAGTTTTCTATTCTTTTTGGGCATGGGCACAGGAATATACCACAGACCAATCGAGGCATTAAGCGATTTCCGACCTTTAACAACTTTGCCTCATCAAACTCTTCACTCTTTGGTGTGCTTTCAGTGCTATGGGCTCATTGGACAGACGACTCGTGGAGATGGATATCCTGAAGGGTTGAATGTTATATCGTTTGGCATTCCATACAAGTAGTCATGTCAAAATTTGTTTATTAGAGGGGTGGATCACCCATGAAAGCTTGTATGTACGACTCCTGTATCTTGTCTTGTACGGTGTCTGTTCCATACCAGGTGTTGTTTGTAATTGATATCCGGCCGATATTCTTGCATCGAAGGGCAAACATTGGAACGCTGACGCCTTGTCTCTCGAGACCGCTTGCATGAAGCGTCAAGTCGGCCGAAATCTCCTTCGTGTACGCGGGATGATCACTCACATGAAGTGCTATCCGTCCACGATCCTCTCTCATGGTATCTGGGATTATTGCCGAGTAACAGAAACAGCCCGACGCGTAGCCCACTTCTCGGAAGAATCTTCAAGTCGGGCCTCAGTCTCTGGCTTGTGAATGCGTAAACACCACAAGAACCAGTCCTCCAAGGGAAGCAGGTTGAGCAATACCGCATTCGCATTCCACGCCAGCGCACAGACGATTGCCCCAGCAACAGCATCCAGGATGAAGTGGTTTGCCGTCGCTATTATAGCAATGAGAATAATAGCCGGATACAAGAAGCCGGTTGTGATGGCCAAAATCCGACGCCTGCCAGGTATAGTTATTCTGAATTTACCTGTGCGCAAGGAGAAGCCGGTCGATCTGTGTAGAGCAAGTGGTATAGTCATGATGGTTAAGCCAACAAGCAAGCTGTAGCCAAAGTGCAGACTCGGCATCGCCGCATACTGATTACAAAACTTGTTCTGCGTCCAGACTGAGCTTTCACCTTCTGCACCATGAACTGTGTCGACGAAGCCGTAGCTTTTCGCTTCTGTGGCGTTAGACCCATTGTACTCGGGGTCGCTCAGCAAGCGTGGTGGCATGCAAGGCCACACGGAGAACACGATGAAGGCAATGAGATTGGATAATGCCAGGGCCCTTCTGCGGGCTTGGTACAATGCTGGTCCTGTTGAGCTTCCGCTGTGTCGTGTGGGAGAATCGAAGCGTGAGCTGGATAGTGTATCCGCCCGGCTTGAAACAACGCTGTGATGGTAAAGCCAGACTAGGAACAGAATGGTTCCTGGTATATGGATGAAGGAGTATATCCTGTTAATCCAATGCATGAGCAGGGGAAACCCCAAAAAGAAGCTCTGTATCGCCCGCTCATGAAAGATGCCCATCTTTTGTTCAAGATGGATTAGCTGGAGTGCGTGTCGTCGTGCTGTATGTACAGTGCCCTGCAACAACGTGACCGCGGTGAATGCACGACCGAGTTGGTAAACCTGAAACACATTAGTTGTGTCTTCCTGACGATCATGGAGATGTTTGACAAGACATACCCAGTACACCAACGCCCAATACCAGACTTCGACAAGGAAAGGAAACCTGAACAACAGCCGACTGAGGAACCGGCTCTCAAAGACTTTCGTGTCTGGCGTCCATACTTGCTTCAATCCAAAGCAAAAGTCGCGCCTGCGCCAGCTACTCTGCACGTGCTCCGTAGAAGCAGGTTCTTTAAGGAGGTTATGGGCCTCGCCTGATGGACTGGTAGCGCCAGACTCCGGTCCATTTGGCGAATCTTCCCGCTTACTACTGTGGTATGGTCTCATACTTAATGGCGTAGAAGAGGAAGTCCGGTTTAGCCATGTGCCGAGTGACAGTAGGGACAATACCACGAAGGGCTCAATGAAAGCTCCTACTCCCATGCTTTTCAAATTGAAGTTGGTGATTGCTACTAAACGCTGGTAGTGGATCAAAAGGCAATAAACATAGATGTATATGTGCTTCTTAATAGATGAGCCGACTGATACTCGTTTGACGTGCCGCGGAGACTGTATCCGAGTTCCCACTAGCCCGAGGATGTAGAGATGGGAAGTTGCCGAGGATGTAGAGTTGGGAAGTAGCTGGTGTAAGGTTTTGATCAACGCTGAAGATGAGTAGCAAGCGGAGAACAAACAGCACGGAATAGACAACAGGCAGCACGTTTACCCTCCCAAAAGGTTTTCTGACCTAGCCAAGAGCAATATATATACCAAAACGAGAAGGTTGGAACCAGCTGCATAACAGCCCCACCAGTGGGGTCTGATTAGAAGCAAGAGCGACCGCATGTCAAACTGACGGAATCCGGATGCGCGAGTTGCCGACGAGTGCTAATGAAGTCGATGGTGTGTCAAAATCGATATAATAGTAAGTTAACGTTAACATCAATGGAATGATCCTTTCGGATGCTTTCCGGTCGAAGGCTTGGAGTTCACGGAACGCACAGACATGGGCCCCAACCGTTCGCTTTGCGACCATGGCCTGTTTTGCTCTGAATGCCAAAGAGAGCCTATAGGCAAAGCCTTTTAAGCATCATCTGAATCTGTCGTGAGGTGTTGGAGCATGTTGAAGCGTATATGCCTACCATTTTCCAATCGGCGTCCGCCTCTGAGGAGTAGTCGCCAGATCGATACGTTCATCAGGCCACAGCAGTGAGCCGAACTCATTTGCCGCGGAGTCCTGGGCACCTTCACGCTTATCAACGCCAACAACACGATCAAGCACACCAGATTCTTGCCTTTCCGAACCATCGTCCAAGTCAGCCGGGGCCTCCGGCTCGATCATATCTTGTGCGCTTGATACAGTGTACAGCAAAGGAACCCCGATGCTGCAGGGCTCAAGTACCTGAGGTCCTGAAGGTATGAGCCATTCTCGTGCGCAAGATTCTTCTTAAAGTGGGCCATATGATACTGTTCGTGACCACCCGGTAGGCAAATGCTCGGCAGAATTCTATCTGTGGCCACAGTACGATAGAGACAACGGATCCTTCGGACCTAGAAGTTCACGTATTTTATGTCAACCGTGAGCCGAACGATGCACATAACAAGGTGACCAAGATGTCGCCCTGTGTTGCCACAGCCAAAGTTCGGGCCGACAGCGTACCGTTGCTTGAGCACTGAAAGAAAGCTCCTGTCATTAACACCTTCATGGGGGGCTGCTTTCCACAACGGCGAAACAGCCAAAGTCATTCGCCAAAACTGTGATAAGCAGGGTATTTTGACTCTCGGTTGACGCGTTGGTCACGACTTTTGTCCCAATACGCAACGGCTCTTCGCTTCGACCCTCGTCTCGCGTTTGCGTGCTTCGCTTCAGATAATTCCATAGCTAAGTCGCATTACTGTTAATCGTTTGTGCGTAAAGAATGGTGAACATAGAGGGTCCCCTTGGTGGGAAGGTGTCACCAATATGTTTTTTTCTTCTTCTTGTGGGTTTGCCACACAGTAATCCTCGGGCAGCTTCACAGGGTCTTTTATCCAAGCACACGATTGATCACATCACTCTACATCTCATGATACCAGCATCATCGCAGGTCCCCTTGCTATAACCAGGGCAAACATGTGTTTGCGGATACCTGCAGGAACGCATACATACTTTGACAGGCCACCGACACAACAAAGCCGACTTCACCTCCGCTGGCCTTAAAAAACACATCCTGACGCTGCTAAAAGTCCAGAAAAGCCGGGTTTGTCCCGCCCTTGAATAGGATTGCGAGCAGCACGGATATCACAGTGTTGCAAGGCGAAAACATCTCTCATTCAGGCTTTATGTCTAAGATGTCATTGATTCGTGGGCTACAGTCAGAACACCCGTTGATCAAAAGCTTGAAGGCTGCGAGCGCTGAGATTTCTGTCTGCGAGATGTCGCAGTCCAGACGGAATGGCCTCCCGCGAGCCCAGGCGCCTTCCCGGGATTCATCGAAAGCCCCACGAGAGATACAAGATACAATTCTTCTGAAATTTTGCATTCTCTCAAGCGTATCGAAACATAAACTTTTCCATATCTACTGGAAATGTTGTGCTAGCCTCAGCAAGCAAGGAAGTAAAGACAGAATCGCTTTTTCGCGCTTGAAGATTACTTGAGGAGTGTCTCCTTGGTCTCTAGTGCTAACGAAAGCAGCGTCGCAAGGGTGTGTTACCACTGCGCCACAAGCTGATATTCTTCTAAAAGGACTTATATCAATCTCAACCTCAACCTCAACCTCAACCTCAACCTCAACAGCATCATCTTTACTTGCAGCCTGACTTCCTGCGAAGAGCAGCCCCAGTAGTCCAGAGAAGCAACGGTATGGGAAAGCCAATCGCAATGGCGAGAAATGCCAACAAGCTGTTGCCCCAACCGTATCCCAGTGTTCGATACATTTCTGGTGCGAAGAGAGGAAACACGAAGCCCATGATCGAGCGGAGTAATGTCACGGCTGCCATTGCTGACGCAGTCCGTTCGACGTAGGCGTCAACCACGTACGCAATCATGCACTGCCCGCTGGATGTTATACCCATCACGAAGATGACAATGCCGATGTTTGGCATAATCCAAAGCAAATGCGCCTGGACGGACCAACCGTACCAGAACAAGCCAGCAGGGATCAAGACACTTCCAGGAATCATGAGCGGTACGCGATATTCTGGTAGCCCACCGCCATCCTCGCGCTTGTGTTTCTTGGAGAGATACACCCAGATCTTGTCATTGACTGGTCCACCTAAAATAGATGCCACGCTTGAGCCTATGGCAATGCTAAGATAGTTGAGACCGCTTTCCGCGTCGGTCTGGTGATATACATATGTCCAGACAGTCGCGAATGTGGAGATTACCAGGAACATGACTCCGTAGGCGTATGCTTGGTACAAGGCAATAATTTGCAATATGGGCTGGGTACCGAGCATCTTGAATGCACGAGTTGAGCTTGTAATAACGACTTTACGAAAACTTCGAAGTCCCTTGTCATCGTTGGCGGTGTCCCAAGCCGTATAAAGCTCTTCGTTGCCTGTAGAAGCTCTCAGCTTCTGCATGCGGTGATAGAGGATTGTGCGAGCATGCGTCTCCCGCAGATAGCACAAACTCAACAGCAGAACGGCGGCATCGAAGATTGCCACGATCCAGAAGATCCAGCGCCATCCAGTTGTTTCAGTCACGTAGCCCCCTATCAATGGCCCTATCGCTGGGCCAAGAAGGGGAACAGCGTTGTAGATGGCGAAAGATTTTCCTCGTTCAGAGGCCTTCCAGCAGTCGCCGAGGAATCCGCTGCCAATCTGCATTGCAGTCAGCTAATGCGCCTCGGATTCGTAATGATTAAGGCTCACTGCAAAGATAGCTCCACCGCCGATTCCAGAAGGAAGCCTCGCTACAACCATGAGAGCTTCTGAGTTGGCAAAGCCGCAAATAATAGTCCAGATGAGAAACCATGCATTGGCCGCTTGCAGCACACGTATTCGTCCAAATATTTCTGACAAAGGACCAATGAACATAGGAGCGAATGCATATCTGCGAGCATATGTCAATCTGAGTGGTGATGGCAAAAACCCAGTATCGTACTTACGCAAGCACGAAGGCTGACAACGCCAATTGTGCCTCCGTGCTGCTGTCGACGCTCAAGTCTTGCGCTATATCAGCCAAAGCCGGCGCAATCATGGACGAAGACATTGAAGTCATCAGCGAGATGCAGGACATGAGGATCGTCGCAAGCCATTTTCGTCCTTGTGCCCAGTTTTTGGGGTTGTCTTGATCATCTGTGTTTTCCCAGATCACCTAATGGCCGTTCAGTTGTGACTCATTAAGTTGCACAATAACAGCATACAAGGTTGTTATCGTGCTGTGTGATTCCTTCTGCAACTGCAGAAGGCGGAGAAATTCCGCCTTTCGTCGCGGCCGACTGGATTCGGGCGGCTTTCTGTGACTTCATCCTTAGAGGTAGGAGACATACTAGGCTTGCAAAGTTTTCCGGCTGCAGAATCAGAAACAACCTGATCGAGGCCACAAGAAAAGTAGATATCTGCGAAGTTGCCTTTGACTTGGTACGTACCGAGCCGCTGGTTCACTATGGGTACGCATACATCACCTGCCAACAAAGGTAAGATGTTATCGGGTGCAGTTCTCTATTACCGAGATGCAAGGTCAGCCGCAAGGGTCCCTTGGCCAGTCATTATTCGCGGATGTCGGGCTCTCTGTTGATCAGCACTCGAGGGAGTACAACTGGGAAGGCGTTTTGAGGCGCCAGCCTTCAACGTTAAGCGCGTTCATCTAACGGAAGAGTGCATCCGCCTATGCTCCGATGTAGTTATCCCATACACTGCACGAGTACATTAACCTTGATTCCCGACTAGGAGTGACGCCTTCGAAGCCGTGAAGGTATTGCTACGTACGCAAACAAAGATGATATAGGGAAAGGGAGGAGTCAAGCCGAGCTTATATGGTTTGGTCACAAAGTAAGGTAGTACGCGTGCATGGCGTGTATGTGTATAGTCGTGTCAGGATCCGAGTCCGGGTGGGGCTGCCAAGCCAGTCAAAAGCTTGGTATGTGTGTTCAAGGCTTACCTTACCTTAGGATATCATGAGCTTAGCGCGATGGTGTTGGCAGAGCAAAACTTGCATGATCGATCATTGTCTACCTTTTGCGGCACATTTGATCCGCATTACCATATTTCAGGGTGTCAAATTGTTAACGCATTCAGCTGTCTACACCTTTACGGTTAAGGGGAGCTGAATTTCGATATTAAGCGCCTCATGCCTAGACTCAACAAATGGTTAATAGGTATGCATAGTTGCTGTCCATTCTCAACTCGTTCGGGATATGTCTTGGGATCGTTAGACTTTCTCAGACGCGAATACGGTCCTCATGTGCAGTCGTAAACGAGATCAGCAAGCAAAGCATGCTACCGAAGCATTTACATTGTTCATGGCTGGGTACTCAGCTTCCCTCTTTTCCTGCTATTTCTCACAACTATGGCTCCTGATTCTCGCTCTGATATTGAGGCGAAGACCTCTTACATGGAGGATGAATTGCAGAAAGAGCTCACACGCCTTCGACAAGCTCGCAATTGGGATCGAGTCGCCAATCTTGCCCTTGTCCTCTGCATCAATGCGACTCTCCTTATTGTCCTGTACTTCCTCGCACCTACCATCAAAATGTCTGAAAGCATAAAGCACTCTCCTAGTGAGTTTGCATACCAGATTAAACTAGAGCTCTTAGCTGTCGAACAAAAAATGATCCAACAGCCAAGCTTAGACCCGCGAATTGAAAACACGCTCTGGTCCAGCGCAGTCTCGTTTGAGACAGGCTTTATTTGGATCGATAATCCTATGACCACAACCTGCCACCAGGTCTGCCAAGTGGACCATCAGGAAAATGCAATCTGTATGGGCTAAGCTGGGGCCATCAGACGCACTGCTTGATGATTCGCGATGAATACCGTGCCCTACTGCAAAATACTAGTGACTTCATCTACGATGTGGAGCGTCTCGGTGCGACTGAACGCGCCAGATTCCATCACATCGACCACTGTTTCCATTATCTCCGCGAAAACATTCGCTGCAACCGCGACATGACACTGGAATGGGCGGCGGACTACCCAGGCGAGCTCAGTAATCTGCATCACATTGACGGCTATGGAATTCAACATCAGTGCCGCAACCAGGTAGCTCCCCCTTAATGTGAAAGAGGTAGAAGTGTAAGGGCTGACAACGAGAATCAGGATTTAGTGGAGCAATTTACAGCAGCACACTAGGTTGCACATCGTCCAGTGAACGAGGCTCATGACCACCAAGCTGTTTGGAAGTAGCAGACACGCGGTCGGCGTCGCAGTTTCCAAATGGCATAGACATGAGACTACAACCAGTCGTGTGCACTCATTAAACCTTATTGTCTGTTACAGCATGAAGAAAGCTACTCGTTCTGGGGAATATATTATTGACATCCTTTAACGTCTAATTCATACTATCCGTCTTCCGAATTTCCACATTTCGTCTACTTTCAGTAGCCGCCTTGTTTTACCCTGCTTATCTACCTTTTCCACCTCAGAGAGCACATATAAGTCTGCATTACTAGTAGATGTCACAGTAGAAGAGAACAGTTCGGTTTGGTATATTCCTTGGCGAGAATCTAAAAGTTTGGGATCCCGCCTAGAATATACCAAACCGATCCTAAACCAAATAGAATAGAATATTCTATCAGAATATGTCAACTTAATTATAATAGTGCAAACTGAACGAACCCTTGTAAGTCGCTATTGAAATTGCCCTATAGTACGAGTACTTTATGACCTGAAACGTGGTTACCTGCCTAAGCGGAACATACGTGACGCCACTATAAATCTAATTGCGCAGAGTGACGTTGTAAAACGGGGCGGATGACGGAAACATCGACTGGCTATTGGTTCTAGAACGTGTTATTATCAGTCGAGCGGGCTGGCAAACCTCCAAGAATACAGTATCAAAACATTGTTGTGCACATGTACTACTATGCAGTACTTACAGAAGAGCCATTGCGAGCGATGTCTTAATGTGAATCTAGATTAGCTTGCATTTGAACTTTCGAGGGGACGAGGCCTGACCCCGATATTGCGACCGCGGAACGACAAGATACGGTGCCTAGGATGACCACAGAGTTTCTTAACCTTGGCATTCAGGCCTTCCTTGAAGCAGACAGACGGCCCACCATTGTCCTGGACTATCAGAACTCCACCTCAGTATATACCAATGCAGCGTTTGATGCATCTACGAGTGCAACAAGCGCTTCTGACCATGCGCGATTCCAGGAGTGGGCGGCCACGACTGCCAGCCAAGATTCGAAACGATATGTATTCGCTTGGTTGAGCTGGCAATGTTTCCAAATATCGGGACGCTGGAATATCGTTACATCGCGCGATGTTCTGGATGAGGAATCACAATCTTCTGATGCAACTCTGGAATCTCATGCAACGGCGATAGAGGGACTATCTGCATCGTCTATCGGACTTGATATGACTTCCTCTGCGCCGCCCGCCAATCTATCCGCCCATCTCGAGTTCATTCGAGGCTTTGACTGGGGAACTACTCCTTTAGGACCGATGGAAAGCTGGAGTGACGTGCTTCGTTCCATGTTCAACATGATAATGGCTGATAGTCACCCGAGCGTACTTCTCTGGGGCAAAGACCTCACCGTGATTTACAATGAAGCTTTTGTGGAGGTGGCAGGCTCAAAACACCCAGAGCTGGTGGGAGCCCTCGTCTCGGTCGCTTGGGCTGAAGTTTGGGAGCACTTTATCCCAATATTCAACAAGGGATGGGCCATGGGTCATGCTACCAGGCAAGATGCATTGCCACTCTTCATACATCGATCAGAAGGTGCCCCGGAAGAGACTTATATGAATTTCACAATTATCCCTGTGGTTAACTCACTCGGAGTTGTCGAAGGTTTTTACGAAAAAGTTGAAGAGGTGACTGGGCAAGTCATCTCACAACGAAGGATGAATCTTTTGCTCCAGATCAGCCAACAAGGCGCTAGAGCCGAATCGCCAAAGGACTACTGGAAAAGCCTCTTGGAGTCGTTCGAGCCTTTCGGGAATGATGTTCCCTTCGCCATCTTGTATAGTCTGGAGTCAGACGCCGAAAAATTGGAACGACATACATCAGACACTTCAGACGACATAACTTGCTGGCTAGAAGGCGCAGTCGGTGTACCTAGTAAAGACTTGGATGCTGTGTTCGATGGAAAGGCCGACGATCACTGTATAGCTCAACTATATCGCAAGACCGAGGCGGCCGGTGACTATCTTGCTCTCGACGAGAACGACGAATGTTGGCCATTGGCTCTGATCAAACAACAGGACACGCAGCGCGGGTGTGGTGATATTTGTCAGCAAGCCACAGTACACCTTTTACGACCATCAAGCGGCGCAAAACCGCGAGGTCTTCTTATGATTGGACTGAGCCGTCGACAACCATACGACGAGAATCATCAGAAGTTTCGCAATTTTCTGAGTCGCCAAACGACATCATCACTAGCTGCGACAGTGCTTTTCGAAGACCAGATTCGAGAGAACCAGCGCCGTATCAAAAATGCCGCCACGGAAAAGGCTGCACTCTCAAAGCAGCTCCTACAACGTACTCGAGATACTGCAATGCTCGAGAAACGGTTCGAAAATCTGGCATCAGCTAGCCCTGTCGGTATCTGCATTTTGACGCCGAATTCAGAGGTCTTTTATGCAAACGAAAAATGGTACCAGTATGCCGGTGTGCCTCAAGGAGACCCTAATCCCCACTGGCAGTCACGTATATACGACGAAGACGTAAGTATTGTGGATGACGCTTGGAATACGTTGGTCCATGAGCATGTTCCTGTGACTACGGAGTTTCGATATAAATCATCGAACCCAGCGCTCCCGTTCATATGGCTGCTTTCATATTCGTATCCCGAGCTGTCAGAGGACGGGACATTACTTTCTGTCGTTGGGACCCTTACCGACATCACTCAAATGAAACTGGCCGAACAGAAATCTGGAAGAAAAGCATTCGAGGCATTGGAAGCTAAACGGCAGCAAGAGGAATTCATGGACTTGACCAGCCATGAGATCCGAAATCCGCTCAATGCAATTCTTCAGTGTGCAGATTCCATCGTCACGTCGTTGACGGATCTATCTCTTAAAAAAGGCGGTCGCGTCTTGCGAGATAGTATCGATGCAGCCGAAACAATAGTGTGAGTTGCCTACGCCTCGGCTATCTATTGGCCTTGATCGTCATCTGTTGCGAGACAGCCATCTCACAATAGTCGACTTTCTGGTTCAGCGATTGTCGAAGTCCCCTGTGTGAAGTTATTCCTTGGCATCGACTGACAGTTTTGGATTTTAGACACTGCGCAGAACATCAGAAACGTATCGTAGACGACATCTTGACACTTTCAAAACTAGATGCCAATCTACTCAACGTTGCGCCTATTCCCGTTCAACCCATCGAACTTGTACAGCATGCACAGAAGATGTTTCAGATGCACGCTCAAAACGCAAACATTGATTTGAGGTTGGAGATATCGGAATCCCTGGCTAAGCTCAACATTGATTGGGTTACTTTGGATTCATCTCGTGTTCTACAGATCATTATCAATCTGCTCACCAACGCCATCAAGTTCACAAAGTCAGACGATTCTGACGAGAAAGGGCGCATCAGCATAGGTCTAGCAGCTTCAGACTCGGAACCGCGCGCAGATGTTTATGAAGGCTTGCGATACTTCCCATCCAAGATTTCGCAAGATGTGTGTGAAACGACGAACCAGGAGCCTGCTCCTGGTCCTTTATTCCTGAGTTTCTTCGTTCGAGACACGGGGAAGGGGCTTTCCGATGAAGAGCAGAAACTTCTTTTCAATCGCTTCTCTCAAGCTTCACCGCGGACCCATGTCAAGTACGGTGGCTCCGGTCTCGGTCTTTACATCTCTCGTCAATTGACAGAACTACAAGGAGGGAAGATCGGTTTGTCTAGTCAACCCGGGAAAGGAAGCTTGTTCGTCTTCTACATCAAGGTCGATCGAATTGATCCGCAGAGCTTGCCACAAGAGGAAGGCTTGAAAGATTTGTCGCTCAAGACCCCCGCTCCGCCAGACTTGAGCCTTCTCTTTACGGACTGGCTCAGCAATGCATCTGTCCTCATTATAGAGGATAACCTTATTAATAGTAAGGTACTTGTCCAACGAATGAAGCCCGTGGTTCGAGAGACTCATGTAGCGAACAACGGTGTCGAGGCTTTGGAGTTCATAAGAACCACGAATGTCTGGAAAGATAATGGCGAGGTTGGCAAGCGATTGACAGTTGTGTTGATGGACTGGGAGATGCCAGTCATGGACGGCATCACCGCCACGCAAGAGATCCGGAAATTGGAGTCACAAGGAAGAATCCTGGACCACACCCTGGTAGTCGGTATCACGGCCAATGCAAGGGTAGA
Source organism: Delphinella strobiligena (assembly GCA_009982845.1). Classification (NCBI taxonomy): domain Eukaryota; kingdom Fungi; phylum Ascomycota; class Dothideomycetes; order Dothideales; family Dothioraceae; genus Delphinella; species Delphinella strobiligena. Next base: position 803,760 of record JAADKB010000010.1, read on the forward strand.
ACAGATTCAGAAAGCCAAGGATGCGGGTATGGATGATGTCCTGACCAAGCCTTTCTTGATCAAGGATCTGAAGAATATCTTGGAGCGGGTTTATCAGTCTTCACAAGCCGCAAAGTCAGCCATTGGATGAATGGAAATTAGCCCAAGTACTAAATGCGGGCGTATTCAAATGCAGGATGGGAACTGGCATCTTGTGGTGCACGTTGGAATGGCTCCCAGGAATCAGCGGAGCATTTATTATTCGCTGCCTGATGACGAATTCTTCGCCATCTCATCTCATCTCATCAGGGCAACACGAATTATGTGAGTGTGTGGCCACTCGGGAGAGACCGACCACAGAGAAGTTGGAGATGGTCTGTCCTACCCAGACTATAGACCTGGCTTCGCATCTCGATCGACGTCGTCAGATCTCCCACACTGCTTAGTCTACCTGACCTCTGGTTGGATGGACAAGCTCTTGTTCTAACCATGATACCCCTCACCTTTGACCGAGGTTGAGGTGTGAGAGTGTAAAAGTGCGTTATCAGATGGTCAGACGATACGGTCTGATTGTATGACAAGTACTCGAATCGGCGCCACAAGGATTGCAGCAGGCAAGAGGCACTACGAGATGGCACTCAACCGAGAAACCCAGCGCCCCTCGAGAGGTATGATTCGACGGTCCAGAAAATAAAATAGCTACAATCATGATGTGAAGAGATACAACTCGCACCTAGAGCCTATGCTTTCTTGTTTACTTTTCATGTACATTTATCTGCACCGGGCCACTCAGTGAGCAATTGTTCACGTTTGACCTTGTCCTACCGAATTTGCTATACTATACATATCTCATACCTTGCCGGTACCATGACGTTTCATACCATCAGCTTACGCCGCATCGTCGAGAGAACTAGCACCGACACGCCCACACTGAAACTGTTGATCTTCGAGTGCATTGGCAATGCGCTCGCTGGCTACAAGGCTAAAACGGCTAAATGAGCAGGAAGGGTTGAGCCGAGCAGCGTACAAGCGAGAAGAGGGCATTTTAGGCTATGAATCAATCTACAAGCAGATTCGATATTGCTTGCACTTCCAAAGTGTGGTCGCGTGCGCACTTTATGAAAGCTTATCATATTAACGACAAGTACTTGGTCCAGAGAATATTCATCCATCTCCTGCTGTTCTAGGAAGAACTTATTAGACTGGCATAGGAAGGTAGGTGATCAGCTGCTGTTGACAAAACTCAGCAGGCTACTACTATAGGAAGGTGAACGCGATTAGCTTTCGGACGTGCCACCTCGGCTGCAAACCAGATATCGTACAACAAACCATGGCGCTTGCAAGAGGCTATTGAGATGATGACTGGATCGAATGAGTCTTGTGAGAGGCTACGATGTGAAGATCATTCGAAAAACAAGGATGCCAGGAAAACCTTGAGGCGTCGGCCGGTACCAAGTGCCTCAACAGAGTCGATCAGTCAATAGCTGTAAGAACGCTGGTCTGATGTTAGGCCGATGGCATCATACCATTCGAGATTAAACAGAAACAATAAGCTGCAATGAGCAGTTCGAAAATTAATATCGAGCTCCCACGTGCTTCGTATCTCTTTGTTGATGTTGCAGTCCGCGGCCGGTATAGGCTGGCTGTTCCCACGGATCGGCTGTTGAACCTCTTGGATCAGTTAGATAGACAGCAAAGCATCCTGCAAGATGATATACTATTCAAGCTCTACACTTGAACGGCACAATAGTTATATTGCCAGGATCCACATCTCGCGAAGATAGCCTCGTGGTGATGAGCTGACAATCCGACGGATGACCTCCTCTGACTCAAGGGAGCGCGTCCTTTCGTCGCCTGCTCCGTTGCCTGGGCGGCTTCGTTCCGCCCTCCTTTCACAAAACATACCTCTTATTATGGCACAGACCGACGTAGCAGATTATACCGAGCAGTTGTGATAACTCGCCGCAGACTCGGAAAGCTGTGTCGGCCGCTGACACTCCGACGGGTAGATCTTAGAAGTAAGTCCAGACCACAGGAGAAGCTGTGCAACAATAATAGCTCGCGTGGTGTGCGACAAAGAGTCACGCAATCATTACGGCTTCGGATCACAGGCAAGTCCATGCGTGGCCCGGCCTAATCACCGGCTTTTATTGTTGGCAAATTTCCGACTGGTTGCTCTGTTACAGTAAAGTTTCCCCAACACTGGCTTTTTCTTGCGCACTCTGGTGCCCAAACAGGAGTAGCGGGGAGCGTTTGAACAATGTCCAGAGATTAGCCGGGTTTTGTGGAGCGGTGAAGAGGTAATCAATCAGGCCCCGTTTGCGCCCAGCAGGCACCAGGCTAGCATCGTTCCATCACAATGAAATTACCTTTCCAGAAGCGCCATCCACCCCAGCTTTGTGGATACCGGACCCTTGGACGATCGTGCTTGCGACGACGTGACCGAACAAGTTCGGCCTCCGCATTTTTCTCGCCTATCTCCAAGAGTTGTGAAACCAATGACTGTTCGCCGCTGCTGGAACTCTAGAGATATGAGATCGACACTGCAACTCGAGTGCTAGTCATGAGAGAGTGGGTACCAGAAGAAGAGGCGGTGATCTGACTGACGAGCGCAACCACCCACAGGCGAACATGATACCACAACCAGAGTCCGAGGTCCAGGAAAGCAGTGTGAAAGGAAAGCAGTGCACTGACGGTAGATCGTTTGCGTGTCTTGTGGAGCAGGCACAGAGGGTCATTATTGTTCGTCGTATGGTGGGCATCAAGATAGTAATCGACATGCCGAGCCTGTACGGAATTGAGCAAGATTGCGAACGACAAGCACCACGGAGTACGGATGTCTCTCCAAGAGAGGTGGCATCGAGGTGTTATTATGTGCATAAGCGAGCTCGCTTGCTGCACTACTGTATCTTGCAGCATCACATCGTGCGCATGCACAATTGCTACTTGTACCCCATGATGAGGGTGGCTTATCTTCGACCAATTAGAGTACAGATTGATCGGGCACCGGTTGTGCGATTAGCCGTTTCGAGGCAATGTCGCGCGTTCGCTAGCGTGAAGATTTGCGGAGTGCATGCTTGCTTCTATTCGTTCTTCCTTATCGCCGAATATGGGACGATCGGGCTGTTTATGCATTAAGGTACCTTAGGTAAGGACCGTATCAAGCCAAGAGAAAGCGCGTCCGGCGGCTCTTCCGGAATTGTTCTGTAGGAAAGTGCATACCAAGAGCAACTCTCAGGAAATATGTCCTGTTCGGCAGATCGGAGTATTGGCCTCAGGAAGACGGAAAAGCGGCAGCAATATTCTCGTCGGCCTTTTCTCGCCTGTTACATAACGAATAAACAAAAGGAAAAGAAAAGGTTTTGTTCTAGAAATTTTCATGTTTGTTGCGAGACTGACTTAAACTCGAAACAGAAAGGCGGGCCTGCCCGCTGCCGGGCGATTTCAAGACCCGATGTCGCGGAACGCTATACCATAAGGGGCAGTTTCTTTGAGAACGCATCCGGATCGTTGCATACGGGGACGCCTTAAGCCGCATTGCAGCCAGTAAGATGGTTTGTGATGAGGGTCATCTGCATACGGAGTGTATCAAAGAGTAGATGATGGGGTGCAAAGTCGCGATACAAAAGCAACCAATGAACAAAAGGAAAAAGATGAAGAGTCATGGTAATGTGTCCTCAGCTAAGAAAAGACAATGGAAAGGTTGTCCTCTAGTAATACATACGATTATGCCGTCTTGCGTGGTCGCCAAGATGAGTGTCGCCTTCGCAAGTCGCGGAGCAAACACGCGACAAGGAGACTCATCCCTTATCAGTGCCTACTCAGCCATCGGCCTATCATGCGCACAGCCGCCTGATACCGACGGTATCTAGAGTGTATGACTCTCTCTCCTTCCCGACACGTCTCTCATCCTCCAAGTCCCAACGAACAACAACAGCCAGCTTTGCGGATGATTTTAATTTGATTCCCCTCGTTCGAGCCTCCGGAAATATTAATATCAGGACTCTCCAGTGGCACGGCCCTGTCGGACGCTGGTACCTGCGCTGCGCAGCGCTAAGACTCTTGGTGTGACTAAAGGAAATCAACGTCACCGCTGGAAGGCCGCTAGCTCTATAGACTACTCGCGTGCCCCGAACAGCCAGCCGACCTCTTTACCATGTTGGTCCCTCGTTCTTTCAAATACTCATCCTCAGCATCACCGCCAGAAGCACGATCGACCAAGTTGAATGAGTCGAAGCCCAAAAGCAAGACGCTGTTCAGCCAGCCAGATTGGTCGAGCAGTCTCGCCTTCAGCCCGCCACGCCGAAGCCTTTCCGCGATAGAGTCATCCCCGATAACATCGCCAACACCCCAAACATCAACAACCACAACCATGCGACAAGCATCAAACCCCGTTGAAATACCTTCACCGCGGAGCCCGACAGAATTCAGACCTGCACTCACCACGAGGCCACGACGTCAAAACGCCCCTCGCAAATCACAATCGCATAATGACGTTCCCCACTCGGACTCACTGCATCCAGCCGTGGCCGCCCTTCTCGCCGTGACTGCCATACCCCCTCAGAAGACGTCCAAACAAAGACGAAAACGGACGAGTCATGCTTCTCGACGCATCTCCATAGACGAGCTTGTGTACGAATGGAGGAACGACTCTTCGTTGAGATCCAGTTTCGGTTCCAGCGCGCCTCTGGATCAATTGCTGGAGTCGACCGAAGACTTGACCGACGACCACTCGTCGTATTCGCGATCATCCTCGTGTGACTCGATTCCTTCGTTGGAGGCCGATGATGACACTTCGGTCATGTCCGTGGGTAGCCCTGCCTCTCCCGAGTCAGTCACAAGCCAGCGCTCCGCAAGCACTACACCACGGAAAGAGAAGACGTTCTTGACACCTGAAGCTGAAGACTGCGGCATCGACCATCCACTCGTCAGCGATGACTTTGACATGGATGACTACTCCCATCTGCAGCTTCTTCCTGAACCCAAGCCCAAGAGTGACAGGCCCCGCAGGACGTCCATCTTCAAGTCAAATCTCACCTCCTCTTTCAACGCCCTGAAGTCTCGTGCTCTCTCTTCCATCTCGTCACTCAATCAAGCAATGAACCAAATGGACGCTGCCTTTTCCGATGAAACACTCTGGCAACACCCGCAACTCTTCCCGCGTTTCAGCTCAGAGGTCAGACCAATTCTCTTCACCTCAACCCCCACCCGCTTTCAACGCCGTTACTTGAACCCCACCCCCAAGACCTTTGAAGAGCAGCAACACCATTGGAGTCGCGCTCTCTGTACCCTTGACGACGAGGACCACTTTCACTATCCTATGATCCAAATGCAGACATACCGCCGCTGTCCACCGCCTCGAAAGGCCCGAAGTAACAGCGGCAGCCCCGACCAACCATCTGAAGCCGGCAGGGCATCTCCCCAGCTTGGACGTCAACGCGAAGTCCGTGAGAACAGTAACTTCTTGCGTGTCATCGTCTTGGAGCTGAATATGCGACGGGAGGGCAAGCTGGAGCCAGGCACCGCCGGCAAAGCCAAGATCTGGTTGCCGCCAAGGAAGCTCCCAGTGCCCAGTGTCTTTGACGACGACGATGAAGGCGGCGACGAAGAGGAGCTCGTCGATGGACCAATAAGCCGAAGAGTCCCGAAACGTTGGGTTAGTGTCAGTGCCGACTATTGAATGTATGGGTGTGTTGGTGGGTGATGATAGCAGTAAGCAAAAAGCTGCTGAAGAAAGAGGGGGAGCTTTCAAGTGTTTTATTGGGTACTTCTAGCGCGGAGTACTGGTGCAGCCAAACATCGCGTCATCTGGCATGGCGAAGAGGCAATTTCTTGTGCGATCTTCATTGCATTTGCGAGGCGCAAAGGTTACTGGTCTTGTGTACGTTTCATCTAGACCTTTGGCTCTCGCTCGCTGCGCCTTTTGTTTGCATGCAGCGAGACCGGGAGCCTGATTTCGGCAGCTGTTTGCGCCATTTCCGGGCCGTCGAACCATACAGTTCGGTCGACCACCTGATGTCCGCTTTTGAACAGCGGGGTTTCTTTTAGCATCTACGAGAATTATGATATTGGCATACAGGAAAGATACCTATTATATATACAGAAGATGGAACACATTTGATATCACTTCCGCGCGCTCCTACTGTCAATGGTTGCAGGTGATTTGACTTCTGTGAAATGGCAAGCAAAGTCAGAGTATGACCAGCTCTGTTCACCGACATCCTTCCTTGGCTGGGGCAAGGTTCAACAGGGATATTGATGGAATACAGCGCACGCCGCAGCATCGCTCTCATTGCCCGCACCCAACTACTGCAGAGCTCGTATGACCAACAAGGATCGGATGACGCTCATCCATGTTAGCTAAAAGTATTTATGCTTTACAGCCCCCAACGTCAGTCCTTCGCGAGCACTTGGCAACATACACAGCAAGGTCGTTGTGAATACAATAATTGAGTAAATAAACCAAAGGCTCGCTTTGGAAAGTACAAACTGAGATAGAGAAGGGTAGCAGACGCCCCCGGCGCCATCCACTGATGCAACAGAGCTCCAGCATCCCCAATGGTATCGATCGCCATATCATACCGAAAGCACATCACCATGAGGTATCAATACACACTTGCCGAAGCTTCAATGAAGCGCATCCTTCGCTCAATCACCTAGCACACTCTCTGCCGACGAGGCCGCCGAGGGGGCAGCGGCTTCTTGAACCTCGTCGTTTTCTTGCTGCTCTCTAGCCTCCATGTCCTCGTCTTCTTGGATTTCCCTTGCCCGTCGCTCTTCTTCCTCTTCCTCGTCGCTTTCGTCGTCGTCGACCGTCTCTTTGCTCTTGGCCTTGGCGTTTGCTTTGGCTGCAGTCTGCTTTGCTGCACTTGGCTTGGCGTGCGGCGCAGCTACTTTACCACGGGCCTTGCTTCTCTTGCTCGTGTCGTTGACATCCAGGTGAGCGAGCACCTCCTTGAGATTGGGACCTAGCTTTGTCTTGTTCCTGCCTAGCCGCTTTCTTACAACGTCGCCGTTCATCATGCCGCCGAGTACTGCGAGAACCAGCTTGGCAGCTAGTTCGCACAGTCTTTGTTCAGCGATCAGACTGCGTTGTAACTTCTGCGAACGCTTGTGTTGACTTGCTTGTGTTGACGTCTCGCCTTCCTCTTCCTCTTCATCTGAAGGATCCGCTGCATCGTCTTCATCTTCAGGATCGCGGTCGATGGGGTCGACAGGCTCTGCATTTACGTCATCTTCGACATCTTCGTCAACGGCAGACTCGAGATGTTTGCCTGTCAACTTGGCAAACGCACTTTCGGCTGCACCAAATACGCGAAGAATGCGCTTCTGCGAATCCGAGTCAACCTCGAGTGCGAGCGCAAGGAAGTCGTCGCCATTCTTCGTGTTTGTTGGTACTCGTCGCAGCGTGGCCATGATGACATGGGCATCAAGGAGTTGCCCAGATACTGCACATGCGAGCTCATCGTTCACTGGGCGGGATTTTAGTACCGCGGCAAGGGCGTGCACATAGGCATCTCGCCGGGAGGCAAGCGTGTCCATTTCTTGATCTTCAACACCGGTAGATGATTTGAGAGATTCTATCAGCGCGGGTATGCGCCACATGAAGTAGAACATGACGGTTCGAGAAGCGTGCATAGCCAGACTGTCCTCTAGGGCAGCCGTTTCTGCGCTTTCACGCAAGCTTGAGAATGTTTCCGCACGGGTGACAAGAGTGATGAGCGAGTCGAGTGGTGAAGTGGGTTCAGCTCCTTTCGATGCTGCTGCTGATGAGGGTGTCGGTGCCGTCTCAAGGTACTCGATGGGCTTAGATATACTGGCAAGCTTCTCAAGGCGTAGGACGGTCTTTGAGATGGCATCCAGCACGTTGTTCGACATGCTACCGCGAGTCTCAAGATTCTTGCCTCTAGTCAGTGTTGAGAAGGTGTTGATAGTGTCGTCCCATAAGGACTCAATCTTCTCGTCCGTCGTGTCGCCCAGCTCATGGTAGCTCTTGGCTCGAAGTAACGCCCGACTTGCTTCTGCGAGAACTTCTTCATTGCCATGGGTCATGAATTGCTTGTTGATATCGTCAAGTAACTCGGCGTAAGTAGATGAATCCTGTCGAAACTCTTGGAAAGCCTCCAGGTTGACCACACGTTCTAATCGGAGGATTGTAGAGGCAGTCTGTGGCGATTCCCCGAACTTTTTGAGCAGTCGAGGGATCAGGTTCGCCAAATGACGAGCCGTTTGTTCTTGCATGTCGCCAACCTCCTCACGCTGCTTCTTCGTCTTTTTGTGTTTCTTGTCCGAGTTCGCTTCGACAAGTCTGGCAATAGCACCCTTGACGGACGAGATGAGCACCTCGAGTAGAATGTTTTCTTCTTTTTCCCCGAGCCTGAGTTCCTGTTTGAGTTGAGCTTCGGTATCTGCGGGAACGCTGTCTGTCTCTTCTCCTGAAGTGTCGTATAGTAAATAGCTTGCTATTGCCTCCCAGGCTTGAACAACGTCTATTTGATCGAATAGCGTATCGGCAGCAACCATGAATCGTGACTCGACAGAACCAGCATGTAATTGGTAGTTGTCTTGTCCAGGGCCATGCTCGATGTGAGCTGGCAAGTCACCGTCAACAGAATCATAGGCGTCCAGGCCTTGGGCCAGAGATTTGAGCTTGATCCACTCTAGACAAGGATGATCAAATGAGTCGCCTCCTTCGCCAATGGTCTCTTCCAATGTCTCTTGACCGCCTAATTCCTCGACTTTGGCATCGTAGGCATCATTGATGCTTTCAGCGAAGAAGGAAACAACGGCCTTTCGTACACGAGGCTCCGCATCGAAGATTAGACGGCCGATGGCATCGATATCGTCGGGTTCTAGCAAACCACCTTCTCTAAGCAGATCGAGTAGCTCCACAGTGGCGGCTCTAACGTTGGCTTCTGCGTCCCGTGTTGCCATTTCCACAAGGCGAGGACGGAAGCGCTCTGTGAAAGTCTTTAGGCCTCCGAGCTTGTCCTTGTCCCGGTAGAAACGTTGCAGCTGCTTCACGACTTCGAGTCGGGTGGAGTGGTTTGGGTCAGAGAGGACCCATCCAAGGTAACGCAGATGCGAGCCATCGAAGAAGACGTCTGGGTAGGCAACGATCCAGTCCCCCAAGCCTTTCGCGCATTCAACGCGAATATGGGGGTCGACATCTCGGTAGCGGTGAATGTAGATTGTGTCAAACCAGTCTTTGATGATTGTATTGAGGGTTTCTTGGTTCGCTTTTGCCTGTTTAGTTTCTTGCTGAAGATGGCTCACTCGGCCCTTGTTGACCTTGGTCTTCTTGCGTTGACTTTCGCTATGCCGTAATGAGTTGGCGGCAGCTTCAGCAAGCTCGCTACCGACCTCACAAAGCGAAGTGATAATGGCCAATGAAACGACGGTGGCTGTGTGTCTGAAGGGCCTGTTCTGTGCGGCGGACATAGCACTGACCCAGATTTGGATGTTCTCGATCAGCTCTAAACTGCTGAAGAGGAGTCCTGAATTGTAGATGGCCCTGATCAAGGCCTGGAAGAAGCCTGTAACGGATTCTTTGAACGCGACAGCGCCCTTGCCTTTGGCGATGATAGGATATTCTGATACATCGTGTGCCTGAAACTCGCCTTGTAAGTCTTCCAGCTTGTTTGTGCAGTTATCAGGATCCTCTATGTCGTGATCAGTCACTTTCAGATGGCATCCAGCAGATTTGAGGACGAAATTGACCAAGTCTGCGACAGACTGAGATTCGTGCTGCTCAAAGGATTTCAGCCACTCGGAGGCGACATCGTTCAGGGTATGTCCTCGTGCAAAGACCTCAGCTGCGCATTCTGTCAGTTCGGTGCGCCTCTCCCCTCTTAATTGATGGTGGCTGACATACCGTACAAGCCTCCAGCCTGCTCGGCGTCTTCATCGTCCAATGCCTTTGCCTTCTTTCTCCGCGCCTTGGTCTGGACTTTGGTCTGGACTTTGGTATGTGGTGCTGCCGAAGTTCCATTTGTCTTTGTGCGTTTGGCAGCTGGCTTCTTTACAGGCGCATTCTTGGTCCTGCGCGCCTTGGCCTTCCTTTCTCGCATTTCCTCCTCATCTGGCTCGCCTTCGCTCTCCGACTCGTCCTCGTCGTCGTGTTCCTCGTCTTCCTCATCTTCTCCATTTGCCATTACCTCGTCCTCGGGTTCATTGCGTTTGCGCTTGGAAGAACTGACGAGGGTTCCAGTAAAAAGATTGGGCTTTCGTGAGACGCGTCCGGAGCGTCGCTTCTTATTTATTTCGTCAGGCGCACTCGTTTCCAGTTCTGGTTCGGACAACTCTGAGGATGACATGTTTACTATCTTTTTCCAAAGCTGTCACGAGGTCTTTCGCCGCGTAATTCCAGATGATGGTGTGTCGGATTCTCGTTGGTAGAAGGTGAATGGCGTATGCGCGTCACAGGCAACAAGGTCAATGCTAAATAGAATGGAAAAGGTGAGCCGAAAATACGCGATCAAAAAACACCAATCACTGGTCGACTGCTAGGTATCAAGTGTCGCTTAAAGCGTTGCCTCGAGACGCGTTGGAAAGTTCAAGAGCGCGTCTCAATCGATGATGCCGTCCTGCCGCTGCCAACGGCCCACCCCACTCCACCTCGGCACGGGCCACTTGATATCCATACCGTGACTACCTTCACATTGCTTGCCCCTCAGACAGACCCTGTCCATGCATATCATGCTGATCACCCTTTGTGCATTCACACAGAATCTGCTTCTATAACCCCTGATGCGAAACATGTTGAGCAAGCATCTAGGACGTGCCCCTCATCATGGACACCATCGTATCACGCATACAAGAGCTTGGTGATCTCGAACTTGCCCTCCTCCTTTCCTTGGTCGCCCAGCAGCACTGTATAATCACTGGAAAGAACGACTTATTGGACAACCTTGCCCGGGAACTCAGTCTCGTACGTACCGTGCACAAGCATTTCCTAACCCCCGACCACTCCCGCTCATCTTCTGCTAGATTGCTACAAGAATCTTCAGTCTCTCCTGCGCCGTAGTAGATTGTTCAGCCTCGACTACACTGGATGACTTTAAAGAAGGCGTCCTCGTCGACGCTCCTTACGACGAAGATCAATATGCCGACTCGCAGCATCGGAGTCAGGTAAGTCGTCCGTCCGCGCGCTTCTCGCCCTTAGATGATTCAACTAGGTTGCCTCAAAAATAGAATCATCACTAATGGACATAATAGTTTCTGTCACACTCGATTCAGCCGACTCCTAGTCAATCGTTGTTTCGCATTGGATCTAGCATAAGTAATCCTCTTGACGAGCGAAAAGTCGCCAATGTCATTATTGCGAAAGACCTCAATCTAGCGTCTCATAACGTGCAGACCCAAGCACTTGAGGTACCTCTCTATGCTGCTTCTCATCCCGCTCTGCTAGCAGATACTAACATGATCCAGCTCATCCGTACCAAGCGATTGTATAGCCACACCGCAATGCATGGAGCATCAAAAGACTTTATTATCATTGCTCTGCAAGCTTCAGGCTCCAGGAGACTGACCCGCCATCTCGTGAGTCTGCTCCGTGCGTCCCTTGGTAATCAGCTAGACTAACAAATACGCAGAATGACCTCTTTGCCATATGCCATCATCATCTTCCCGAAGATGGCTTTCCCAATCTCGAGGAGCTCTCTGTTGGTTTGCCCGCCTTGAACGATGCAGCATCGACGACATCATCCGTCGTCCACAGACGCTCAAGTACAGTCAGCAGCATTAGTAGTACTCCGAAATTCTCTCGCGTTGACATAACGCATCTTCGTGTCGCTGCGTCCGAAGTTCGAATCACCGCCGAAGTAGCGGCCTACCTACACAACATCTCTCTCTTCCTGCGCCTGAGTAGACATGTTGCGGGTGGCGTATCTGCCCTTGCAACCAGTCATTTCCGGACAATAGTCAGTGCACTGGCACCACTACATGATTTGACTTACTGCCCCCCTTCTCTGGTGGCACTCGCTGCAAGGAAAATCTATCCTCACCGGCTTGTTTTGGCTACTACCAAGACCGAGAGAAGTTTACAATGGGGTAGTGACCCAAAAGCTGTACAGGAGATGCTTGAGGGCATGACAGCGGAGGACGCAATCGAGGCCGTCCTATCCAGCGTCGAAGCGCCGTTGTGAGGGATGATTGGTATCTTCGCATCTTGTCTTGACAACTACAAAGATATTCTACAGATCCACACCTTCGTCTTGACTCTTCCTTGTGAACGGTGCGCCACCAATACGCCACTGGTGTACCAGGACATCCACCTCCATCCTCAGGTCCTCGAGAACGAAATCCATTTTGATATCATTCCTGTCATAGCCAAACGGCTCCTCCAGCTGCTCGGCAATGGCTTCGATTCCGTACAATGCAAAATTGATCAGACTAACAATCAAAATTGACCACCAGCCTAACCCGCTGGATAGAAATCCAAATGGCAAGACACCACCAAATAGCGCGAGCACTTGCTTCGTATGTATCTGGTATGCCACTGGTAGTGGGGTCAAACGAATAGTCTCCATCATGCTGTAGGCGACAACCATCTGATTCAGTTGAACCGTTAATTGCGAGGCCTGCGGCGAGTGGAACCATCCTCTGTCATGCCCACGTTTGATGAACTTCTCGACTGGAATAGTGAGCTGGATCGGCAAACAGAGGCCCTGATGCTCGAATGTTCCTCTCATATCGCACGGCAACAGCGCCGCAACATCAGCCTTGGGCATTCCTGGACCATCGCCATCAAATTCCGTCCCCGGACCTCCAGTCGTGGAGCCCCACTCGAAGCGGAGAGTGTTCTTTGTCGCGTACACAATCGCGAGAAGCACATGAATCACATCGTCGATTTCTGCGCATTCGGCTGCGCTAGGCTCCGGCCCTCCATTTATATACGAGCATGTGAGAAATGATCTGGTCAAGTTTCTCACGCCGGAGCATATCGCTGTTAGATGCTCTTGCCCGGTCCAGAAACGATAGTATGAGCTTTGGTTCCTAAAGACGAGGAGCAAACCCACGACAATGGAAAGACTGGATGTGATGTTTGGAGGCAGGCGTAAACGGAGTGTTGTGTAGAAATCGAGCCAGACTATCAATGCCGTCCAGAGAGCATGTATCACTATCTGTAGGAAGATATCCCTGTGAATCGAACCTTTGATGAACCTTAGAACGAGAGGGAGACGCCTTGGTTTTTGCCGGGCCCGATGCTCGAGGGGAAATGTGGGGCGGCGATGCCGTGACATGGTTGGACGTATCGGCTGCATTGTGTCTCGTCCCTCCCTTCAAAGAACCCTGTCGTTGAACAAGCAAATGTCGTGTTTCGCAGCCAGGGTGGTGGATAAATGAAGCATATATATATTCTTTCAATGTTTGCGAAGAGCTTCGAAGATTGGTGTGCGCTTAAAGAATTTCGACGCTACTCTGTCACGCTTGACGGACGAGTACAAAGTGATGTTCGAGGGCAAGCGATAGGCTCCAGTGGTGCCAATGGATATCTATATACAAGGAGGCAATCAGGAGGCACCAAGAGCGCCGGGCAGCCCGTGCATGTTCCGAGCGGCGGTGAAGGATCGACAGCCAAGCAACATTCACTCTCTTACAGGTAGACGAATGTCTTGTCACCGATCATCTGTTTGCTATATTCTTGTCTTTTCCGACTGGCCTAAGTCGATCTCCTTCGCGTTTCAACATCAGACGTGACGTGACTTTCCGCGCGGGCAATCGAAGCGCTAGCATGGCCGCGGGGGCCCTTTGCATGGGGGCGACCCTGTCCGTATCACATCCGCTGGTCCAACATTATGATCTTCAAAGAGGACAGAACGCAATAATCTAGCTCGATTAAGCTAGATTACACCGTTCTTACCAATTTTACGTGTGGAGAGCACCTTGATGGCTAGTCATAAGTGTGATATGGTTGCTTGTAATATCGGAAAAGAACATAAGACGGTGTTCGACTTGAGTGGTATGCTCGGCTTCCCTCGAGTCTCACCACAGTTGTTTGCTGCACTTAATGATACCATGTCTGTTTTAGTACTGCAAGTTTTGACCTTTCTTCGGTATGGGCGTTTCTCTTCGACATAATGTTATATTTAAACATGAGATCTCTTGATCTGTTATTACATGTCACTCGGTATGTTCGAACTTTCGGTATTTTATCAGCTTGAAAGACAGCTGCAACCCTCGGTGCTATATGAGGAGGCAATATATCTAACCGCTCCGATCAGTCTTCAAGAATCAAACTAAACCATCATTGGAACCAGCACTGTCAAGTCGTTACAGCCATGTCGTTGTGAGTCAGGCCCTGTTCGCTGATCGTCTTGCTCAGGTCCAAGAGGCGCCCCTTGAACGACAGGGTCATGTTTGGTGGGCGGCTGGTCGTCAGCTTTTGGTACTGTTCAGCGAGCTTTGAGACGTTGTTGCGAGGGTCGATTCCGGCAGGTACACCTGGCGCCAGCCAAATTACAATTCTGTTGGCCCATTTGTTTTCATGGGCTAAGGCGGCCGCCCTTTGTGCCCTGGTCATGTTTGCCTTGATCTCGGCAACGGTGAGTGCAGACTCCACTTCCACAGCGGAGGAACTTGTTGACTTTTCGGCCGGCAGTGCAACTGGACTGGTTGCGGCATATGTTGGTGGTGAAATCAGAGGTGACTGTGCATACGGCTGGATGTCTACTGGTGGTGCGCTTGGATGTCGGTACACTGACTTCTTACGGTCGATGAACATGCCTTTTGGGACCTTGCCATAGCGGATATCTGCGCCAGTCATCCGAGGAGGATAAGATGCTGCGGTTGGATGGGATGCTGGCTTCTTGCATTTGACGAAAAGTCCTTTGGTCATCTTGAACGTATGTAATGTAGTGTGGCTGAAGGTCTTTGGTGTCCGGTTGTATATAGTCGATAGAGGACTTTTGGGGAACTGTTCGATATAATTTTCTTCGATAGTTCAAGTAAGAGGAGAAGTGTGTGGGAAGTATGAGGAACAGACGAGGAAACTAATACTTATAGAAATGTTGCGGAGGCCAGAAAAGCAGTGCACCAAAGCTTGTTGCACATCCGGAGGTCGCTCCTGAGCAGAGACTTGGCCAGTATATGCTTTGATGCCAATGAGCTATGCGTGAGAACAGATCTTCGTCTACGTGCACAGAGAAGACTGACGTGCATGATTACCATACCAATAGATTGATGCCTGATTCTGCCTTTTGAAAAGCTTGCCGAGCACATGCTGTTTCCCTTCGCGGCAAGCCAATGAGCCGAAGTGTATATATTCTGCGGACTACAGCACTGTTTCTATTTGAGGTGACATTTTCCGAAGTAGTAACATCTAAGGCGACGTTCACTCGAGTCACGTCACAGTGTGCATACGTGTTGTTTGTGCTCATTTTGGAATAGGTTGCGATATGCTCGTCTCCTGGAATCTGCAACTATGGTCAGCAGATACACGTATCGTGTCACATGAGCGTTAATTAGTGGCTGGAATATAACCACAGAATCTGAACAGCAAATCGTTTCCCTGCTGGTTATAGATCTTGGTCTTTCCTTTCAGCGTATCGGTAGCTGGTCTTAAGCCGGACTCGCCAATGACGAGGGCGATCAATCACAGCCTCACAGCCTTGTGATTCTCCATCATCCAGTATCTGCCCTGATTCTCTCCAGGAAACTTTTTAGGTTGTCCAACCGGAAACGCCCTTCCGATAAACTTGGTTCTTGTTACAGCTGGGCAACGAAACAGAGAATAGTCTTCTTCGCGTGTTCGCATTGTCACGAACGCATTCGCACGAACGCATCCGCAGCTCAGCCTCCAGTCAATGACCGACCACGATGAGACTGCACACTACTCCTGGCACTAGTGTACAAGAGCCAGAAGTGACAAGTTCCTTGGTCACCAGTGCCCTAGTGTAGTGCGCGATGGCCAAGAATCGCCGGAAGTAATGTCCTGAAATCATGGTTTTCTTGCTTGGTGTAACCTGTGGTCAAATCTTGCTGCGCAGTTCATTAGCCGCCAAATTATAAAAGTCGAGAGCAAGCCGCGCATGATATACCCGGAAGGTGAAGTCCAGCCACAAATTGAACTATCTCTCGACCTCCCATGATCCTTGAGCAGACCTAGTAATTATGCCACGCCTCAACACTGATACATCGGGCGCGAGAGCACATGGGAGCTCATTGCCTGTGCGATCGCCGACAACGTCGCCAATCAGCGCCCGGCTTAATCCTCGGATCCACCAAAGCGCCTCGCCCGATACCCTGATCGCGAAACTGCAATGGGACCACCTCGACAAGATGGAGAAGCTTGAATTTGATCAGCGTGGTCAAGAAACGACGATGAGAAGGAAGCATCTTATTGAACACAAAGAACTGGAAGAAGAACTGCTGCAACAACTGAGTCGTGGACTCTCACGTCAGCACCATGACTTCATTTGTGAAACCCTTGAATGTCACAAGTACAGGCTCTCTCAAATCGAGATGACCCAGAGGCTTGAATCAAAGAAGGAAGCTCTTGACCAAGCAAGGGAAGACCTGCTCGCCGAGCTTACAAAAGAAAGAAAACAGGTCGGAGATAGACAGGAGAAAGACTTGAAGGTGTTGAAGGAAAGCCAAAAACTCCAGGTGGATACGCTAAGACAGGCCTACGAGGATGGTGAGGCCAAGATCTTATCTCAGGGCAGCTCAGGTGTGAGCTAGGTGACTGCTCTTTCAGTGTATCTCAAGTACTCTTCACATGCATTTACAACTTTGTTCCTTTTATTTTGCAGGTCATCCTACGTGCATGTCTGCAGAAACAACTCTTATCAACTATCAAGCCCGGTAGAATGTACCATCATGGGCTTACATCACTCTTTTCCAGTTGAGCCATATGTGACGACTCTGAGATCAGGCAGAGGGGGGTCTTGCCAACAAACCATGGTAAGCTTGGCAGCAGATAACCTTATTGCCATCTGCAATCTCCTGAGGGTTGGATAACCGAGTAATACCATTTTGAGCGTGTTTGGCCTCCGATTTTGACGTCGGCATAGCGATATGTTGTCAACAGAGCTGTGGGGACGCGAACACAACAGAACCACCATCCAAACCACCAGATGACATATTGCAAGAGTAAGCAAATTACCATTATCACGATGGAGTTGAACTAACCACCATCTGTCAAGATGCAAACGTTCTTCAGGTTCTCACCCTCCCCTGGGCGTCCTCCTAGTGAGCAACCAGTCTCAAGCTCTGAGATAGCATCACAGGTCAGAGAGGTTGGTAGCAGGCCTGATTAGAACAAGACTAACGGTAGCATAGGATAATGCAACATCTTGTCTGGAACAGTCGTTCCACGAAGCTTCGGCTTCAAACACTGCTCTCAAAGCGTACGAGAAGCCGAAGGTTCGTGTGAAGGCAGACCACGCACTATACATGAAGTCCTGGTTCCCAAAGTGTTCAGTTAAGCACGCTCAAAGAAATGAAGAGAGAAACAAAGACAGGTGCCAACGCTCAAGGCTCCCTGAAAGCCCTGTTAGCCATGGAAGCCCAGTTTCCCACCACAAACAAGAAGCAAAATGCAGGGAAGTTGGAAGATGGACCAGATTTACCTGAGACAGCTGTAGAAACATTGGAAACATTGGAACCTGGAGGATTTGACGGAAAGGCCGTGAAGTGTTCGACGGATGAAGAGGCCCGTATCCTCGCCGGCAAGCGTGGCGAAAAGTCCCACAGAAACATGGCACTTCGACTCAAGCAGGGCCGCAAGGGCAAGAAAGCAAAGGAGAAGTTCTCATGGTAGAGTTGAAGTATAAGGACGTAGGGAGACTGGAGGAAAACAAGTGATGACTTGAAGATTATTCTGAATCAAGTGAATAAGAACGGGGAAGAGTAAGATGCCACACCTAGGATGAATTTCTGGTCGTGGAAGTAACTGAAGGCGTTGAAACCATCAGATCAACTGCAGACGCTGTTCTTTACAAGTGGGAATTAGGTAGTAATTGATTGCAAGACGAATACTTGGACAACGAAAAGGAATAAGCTTGAAGTGATGTCTCATGAACCGGATCCACCAAGCGCTTGGTCAAAGCGCAAGCCAGCTTTCTCGGAGGTCAAACCCCGCCTTGGTCTACTCTATATATAAACAGTGAGAGCTGAGCAACCAGAGGACAAGCATAAGGTACAGACTGATACGCGAGTTCTAAACTACCTATAAGAAACCCGAGTCACAGCTCCCACACTCTGCAACTCTTACAAACGCCACCCACATTCCTTAAGTTTTCTGATCATGGCTCCAACAGGCGAAGTCAACGACCCAAAGAAGCTGTTCCGGCCGATAATCCTTATTGGCCTTTCAGCCTGGTATATTCCAATTACCATCTACAACTTACTTATCACCTTTCAATTCTCTAAATTGAAGTCCTGGTCCGCCTTCCAAAAGGCCTGGTTCGGCACTTTTTGGACTTACTTCGGGCCTAGCGTGCGCGAAGTTGGTGTTCCCGCGGTGGTACCTCTGCTCCAGAATGCGAATGGTGTAGTATTGGACATTGGCCCCGGCAGCGGCGAATGGATCTCTTGCTTCTCCGCCTCTGAAAACAAGAACGGTATCAGGAAGATATTTGGGGTCGAGCCAAATTTTGAACATCATAACCTGCTGAGGCGCCGTATTCAGGAGGCGGGTCTCGAAGACGTTTACGAAATACTGGGAGTAGGTGCCGAGGATCTGCCCAGATGTGGGATTGAGAAGGGCAGCATAGATACCATCTGCACCATCCAATGTCTGTGTTCCGTTCCTGGCCCCGAGAAGATTGTACAGGACTTGTACCCTTACCTGAAGCCTGGCGGCAAGTGGCTTGTCTATGAGCATATCAAGACCAAGTATCAAGGCGAGTTCGTAGCATATTGGCAAGGTAAGTTCGTTCTATGAATAAGGTTGCGCTGTACAAGCAAACTAATGCACAGGCAGCATTGTTAGATTGTGGTAAGCTAATATAAGCTGCAAATGGGAAACCTCTGTATTGACCGCCTACAGTATGGGGCATATTCTTTGATGGTTGCTCTATCACTCGCCCCACGGACGAGTTCCTCCTGAGAGCTGGCGATTGGGACAGCGTGGACCTCAAGCCTTGCGAGGGAGAGGGCAGGTATGATTCCGTGCCTCATGCAGTTGGAGTGCTGGTCAAGAAGCGATGAGTACACACTTCTCATGAACCTCGCAAGTTTGTCTACGAGTCGTGAGGACAAACAGTAGATGAGTACGGTTGTTGAAGCGAGGACTGCGGACCATGAAGGCGTGCAACAATGCTGATAGTTTGGCGACTCTAATTTCTGTGATGTGCCTATCCACTGTGCTGGTCATTCAATCACTAGAGGAGTGTAAAAAACATAACTATCCACCCCAGCAATGTACAGTCGTCCAACCTTTGTAACAATCTCCGCATTGCTGTTCGCAGATCCCATCCACATCTGCGATAACGGTCCACCTGTGCATCTTGCTGTCAGAACTGATAGGCCGAAATGATAATGACAAATTGAAGACACGAATGACATTATAAAGATGGATGTCTGCGATCATTTAATCAATGGAAGGAGTGAACATGGCTTTGCAATGAGCGAGCATCAGGACTGCATTTAAGCAGTATGATATATGTGGAAGAGAGAGAAATATGCAAGAAGTAATGATTGCAGATGCCAACCAACCATCATTTTGAAAATGACTCGAGAAGTAGCGGGAAATCATGAGAAACGTGCTTCTCGTAAATATGAAGCCTTCCTTCGAGAGCAGTGCTGCTCGTAAAATCGTCCATCTTATCAGGGGAGGTCGTTGTATATTGCAGGACTTGCACTGTGGGTGGCAGTCGATGATACAATTGAGCGAGGAGTGTCGAATCAATTAATATGGACAAACGGTAGTTGAAAAAAATATTGCAAACATTCATTCTGCTAGGATGTGTGTAGCAAAAAACCAAAAGATATATCGACAACGGCAGGACTCGAACCTGCGCACTCGAAAGTATCAGATAACAGAATTTAGACATTCGAGTCTGACTCCTTAACCACTCGGACACGTTGCCTGATGGAGACCACTATTTTCATCTAGTATAAGTAGATAATCACAGCAACAGCATAGCCCTGTCAAGCATAACGCAGCTTGACTCCAGCTCATCAGAAAACAGTCATCGAAAATTTTTATCGGTATCCATCAGTTTACTGAGTGTTTCATCTACAAGTCGACTCGACGAGTCGAACTGTCCAAACCCCGTCGATTTTAATTGAGGGTAAGGTCCCCACCCGACCATTCTAGCGACGCTGTCGCTATAGTCACACTAGCGTTGTCTCTAAAGGGACTGAGCACTGCTACAGCAGTATAGAGAAGAGCTAGGAACATTAGATAGAGCAGAGGGCTAATTCAGCCTATCCGTTTATTAAATCTAAGCAACAATGCCGTTTTTACAAAAAATATAATAAAATGTCTCTTTAAAAAAGTAGTAAACGCTTAGAATAACAAACTTAATAAACTGCTTAAGTAACTCTAGGAGCAGAATAAACTATTCTATACTTAGAATAAACAATTCTAAAACTAAAATAGATTATTCTAAATATAGAATAAGCAGCTTCAAAATTAGATAAAGGTTCTTTATTAAAAGAATATTGCAATAATAGTAATATTTAATATTATTATAAAGAAAAATAAGGAGCTTAAAAAGAAGCTTAATATTATAAACGCTAATATTAAAGCCTTAAATACTAAAGTCTAATTAATTAGCTCTAATATTAATAAAGGAAGGACAGTCTTTTCAACTTTTAAATAAGTAAATATAATATTCTTAGCTAACCCTAATATAGCAGCTTCTTTATTAATTTCCTATATTTTAACAGCATTAGGCTTAATTAACCTATTATTATTAGCTATATAGCCTTAATGTAGCAACATTATAATAATAATATTATCCATCTTTTTAGAAAAGCTATAGCAACTTTTAAAAATTATAATTAATATTAATAAAATGCTAGCTAAATAATATAAATTTATAATACATAGCATAGCTATAATAAAGAAAATCAGAAAAGCAATTACAGCCTAGCTATTAATAAGTATAATCAATATTAAAAGAATCCAAATAAGAATAAGAATATTAAAAATTATTATTTAAAATGAAAAAGATATAGCCTAACTATAGCTAAATAATAAATAAGTTTATTAAGTATTTAAAATGGCCTAAACTTATAAAAAGGACCTCTTTTTAATTAAAATGAATAACGTACTTAGAATAGCAGTTCTTAAACTAGGTATAAGGAAAATCAGCTTAGAAGCTATAATAACGTTTATAATAGAAAACAAGTTTATAAATATTATTAAAGCGTTTTAATTGTTAAAAGGAGAAAAATTAGCAGAGTCTATAGTAATCTATTTTACTATAGCTAAAGATGCTTAATAAGCCTTTATTAAATAATAAGTCAAGATTAAGAATAATATAATATAAATAAGCAAATATAAAAAACACTAATACCTTTAAAGATACTATAACTATAATAAATATAGCTATTACTAGGCTAAATGCAGCTAATTTATAAAATATAGAAAATACGTAGATAGCTATAAAACTAATAACTATATAATTATAATATTAAAATATGCAGCGTATAAGGGACTATATACTGTAATAGACTTTAAATACATAATATACTAAAAGGAGATTAGTAAAATTTGAGGTAGAAACTAACTCTCTAACCAGCTTATTAAAATAAGGGAAGAGAACTGGCAGACAATTATAAGCTAACGTATTAAATAAGAAGTCACTATAAGCAATATATAATAAGGGACACCTACTTCCTTTTAGCAAATGTGAATAGATAATCCCTAGTCTAGCTTAGCCTTATTAATAACTAGTCTATTAGCTAATTTATAGTAATTATAATTATAAAACTAAGTATTATTAATATTAAAAATAAACTATATATTTCGCAATATTAGTACTAAGTTATTATAATATTATCTATATATTAAAAAGGACTAATACATTACGCATTCTAATTAGCACTTTATATTTATAAAGATATTTTATTTGTTTAAATCTATATAATATTGCTTAATATAATAATAGAAGTTATTATTACGTTAATAAAACACATTTTCATAGCGTTAATTTATATTTTAAGCTATAGCTAATATATGCCTTCTAAGCAGGACTTAGAAGAGACCGCTATTATTAAGCTTAATGCCCTAAGTAAAGCAATCTAAAAAGCAAAAGCTAAATATAAAGAGAACCTCTATATTATAACTAAAAGTGACTTTAATTATTATAACTTAATATAAAAAGGAATCAATATGCTATAATTATAATATAAAAAAGAAAGTAAACTAGTGCTTTAATAAATACAATAATATAATATTTTCTTAGCTTTACTAAATAGCATAATTACATTCCTATAAGGATAATTTGGAACTACTATTAATTTTATACTAGTATCTAATTTAATAAAAGACTAGGTTATAAAATGTAGTATCTATTTAACTCAATATAAGTTAGACTACAAAGCCATAATATTTTAAATTAATAAAGTCAAAATAACTGCATTATAAAAAGCTAAGTACAATTTTAGAAAAACAAATTAGAATATAGCTATTAAGGCGCTTAAAGGATAGAGACTGTTAGTTATTAATATTAACAATACTGTTAAGCTTAATTAGGTAGTTATAGAAATCTAGAACACTATAAGCTAATATATCTATAATTATAGCTCTATAGTAAAAGAATCCCTATATATAAAAGTATAATAGGACAATAAGCTTATAAAGCTATATAATAAATATACTTAATGCTTAAATTAAAGCAATGTATTACAAACTATAGGACTAGATAGCAAAGAAAGCTGTTATAAAGCTAGGCAGGCTAAACACTGGTTTTATAAAGGCATCTATAATAAATAACAACTATATTAGAATAAATTCCTAATATAGACTAACAATATCTGAAAAGCAGCTTAATACCTTAATTTATAATTATTAACGTTTAGCAACATCCTTATTATAATTATTAATATTAAAAGTCAAAAAGTGGAGCTTAAAAGAGATAAGGCTAAAGCAAATAAACTACTTTAATGCTTTTTCCTACTAGTTCCTAAAGGATAGAAGGAGGACGCGCTGAACCTTAATACAAGACATATAGAGGATCTGGACATCTCTATTAAAAAAGTAATTAAGGTAATAGCTAAAATTAGCCTATATAAAGCATTAAGTATAAATAGTATTCTAAATATTATATAAAAACGCTTATAGTCTATTCTAAGTAACTAAGTTACTAATATCTTTAATGCGTTATACTAATTAGGATACGTACTAACTGTATAAAAAATAGTATAAATATTACTATTATAAAAGCTAAGAAAACTAGATTACTATATAGTAAAAGCATACTGCTTTATCTCCTTTTTAGCTATTTTAAGCAAACTGATAGAACTTATATTAGTAAAGAGAATGTCGTATTAGGCTAAAACACTTAATCTCTTTTTAAAAACATAATTTGGTATTAAGCTAAAACGCTTATATAATTAAGCGCTGCTTCTCCTAATTAAGAAAATCTTTAAAGGATAGCAGTAAAAGAAAATCCTTTCCCTTATTAGTTTTAATATAAAGGGAGCATATAATAGCGTTCCCTAATAGGTGCTTACTAGTTAGCTATATATAGAGGGGATCCCAACCTACGTAATAGTATAGGTTAACTCCTTCTATATAGATTAACTAGTAATAATACTAGTTAACAGCATAGAATTAAGCAGAATCATATTTACAGAATCTAGCCTTTTATAAAAATTAATACTTACCTTAATCCTATATATCTTCTTTAACGCGTTCTTAATAAAAGAAAAGATTAATAGGAAATAAAGTAATATAGGGTTTATAAATAACTATACCTAATAAGCCATTTCAGAATTAATAGAAAGAAATATATCAATATTTAATAATAAAGTTGTTTTAAAGGCTCTCTAATAGGTAAAAGATAGTAGCGCTATATTCGAAAGCAATAAAACAATCCTTATATATTTTATACAAAATTATAAAAAAATTAGCAATTCTAATTCCCTATTAAAGATAGGCAATTATATTGTCAAACCTTTTATAAAAGAAAGAATCCTAGGAGTTATTTTTAATATTAAGCTAAAGTTTAAGAATTATTTAGCTAAAATCAAAATAAAGAGATGGAAAAGTGCTAGCTAATTTAAATACCTCTTTTATATTAGCCTATAGTTAGCAAAATAGCTATATTAAGCTATAATAGCTTTTAAAATAGATTATATAATTACTACGTAATACTCTAAATCCTTAGAAGGAAAGATTAATAACAGTATAGCAAAGATTCTTAACTCTATATAAAGAATAAGAGCTTAAGCAATTGTTAAATGCTTTTATATAAACTTAATAGAAATATCTAGCGCTAAAGCCTTATTTCATCTCCTATATATCTAGCTAAAACTAAAAATTAGTAAATTTTAGATAGGACTCTACACACTATTAGAAACTAACCTTTTAAAGAAACAGCTTAGAAAACTGGCTAAAAAGCCTAAAGCAAAGTTATTCACTTCCCCCCTTTATAATATAGAAATATAGTTAGGAAAGATAAGAAAAGGAATGGAAATCATCCTAGCATAGGTAGCCCTATTATAGAAAATGACAATTGTCAATAGCGAACCTAACTAATATAACTTAGATAAAGCATATAGAGAATATATTAAAATAAAAGACTAGCGTATAAATGTCTTTGCTAATAGCTTAGTAACTAACAGCTAAATAGGAATCAGAGTAGCAATATACTTTAAGAAGTCTATGCTACTATCTACCTATTTTTAAAAAATCAAATTAGGAAGTAGTATTAATAGTACAACAATAGAGCTAGTAGCTATTAAATAAATAGTAACTCTAATAGGGATTATATTAGAAATATTAATAAGATAAGGGAAACTAATCCCCTAAATAGCAATATAGTTAAATAGCTAAAAAGCTATCTGCATAATTAATTATTAAATAAGCTAAAGCGGAGCAGCTATAATATAAAATATATTATTTAAAAAATACGTAATTTTTAAAAAATATTTAGCTATTTAATAGATTCTAAAAAAGTTTATAGTTATAAAATATATAAAGGCTAACTAACTAGCTAAGCAAGTAACAAACTGCTATATAAAGTTAGATATAGGTAAAATAATCCTAGATAGCGTAATATAAGTTTAGAATACCCTTTAAAACAAAATTTTAGCTAAAGAGTAATAAAGACTCTAAAAAATAGGTAAAAGCTTTTACGTAATAGATAACGCTATTTTAAATAAATATATAGTATTGCTATATAATATAATAAATAAGAAAAAAGCCTTTATCCTTTTATAGCTCTAAATAAGGCATGCTTATTTAAATAAGTTCCTAATAGTAATTAACATTATAGACTTAAGCTAATATAAATATAAATAAAGAGAAGAAACAGTTTAATATTTTGTATTATTATATTCTAAATATGAAATTTAAAAACGAAAACTAATAGAGGCGCTAAGCTCTAAGTTTAGTAATATTTCTCAAATAATAAGGGGGTATAATCCTTATATAGCAATAGGGTAACCTTATAAAAACGGATTAGCAGATTAATAAAAAGCAGATATAAATATAGTTTATACAATTATTAGATATGTAATAAATATTAGAAGACTAGACTTTATAAAGGAACGTAAAAGAGCAAAAAATGAAGCTAAGCAAAACAACTAAAGGAGTAAGGCAAGGGATAGTGAAAAAGAGTCGGAAAGTGAGGCTGAGATATAAAAATAAAAAAAATATATATATAATATACACATATAGGACGAGGCAAAGGCCGAAGAACACTTAGACAAAACAAGGGGCACAGACACCCTAACGGATGGAGCTGCAGAATCAGACATAGACCCCACACACAGAATTGTAACTTAGTCAGCAGTAAATAGTAGTTGCTCATGCTTCCAGTGGCAAGCGCATAGCGTATGAAATAATCAATCAATCAATCAATCCAGCTCATCAGAGATACTCTTCGATTAAATCTTCGCAATAATCATACTAATAATACAAGCAAGCATACGTCCACAATTCCTACTACACAACAAGTTCTTCTCCACAGATCGGCCGGTAAATATGCCCTTAGCACCGTCAGCGACGTCGGGAAATCTGCACCATATCCCGCCGATAAACGCTTTCGAGCCAACACCTGTGCATGAGTCGCCCTCCAACCTGCTCATCTGGATCGGAGGCCTCACGGACACCTACCACAGCGTTCAGTACCCATATACCCTCTCGAAACGTCTGCCCAACGACTGGAGCTTAGCACAAGTCAACCTCAGCAGCGCAGGCTCAGGATGGGGTACCTCTTCGCTTGGTCGCGACGTGGATGAATTATCAAAGATTGTCGCGTATTTCGGAGAGCACAGAAAGGGCAAGATTGTCATCATGGGACACTCCACTGGCTGTCAGGATTGTATACATTATCTATCCTCCAAAGACGAGCAAGGAACTCGTGCAAAGGTTGATGGAGCTATTCTGCAGGCTCCGGTCTCTGATGCCGAAGCCATTAAGCAAGAGGTGCCAAAAGAGCAGTACGAAAAGGCGAACAAGCTTGCTAAAGAGTGGATAGACACGGGCCGTGGAGAGGATGTCTTACCACAAGCTCATGTGTCTGGCATCTTTGGGTCTTGTGCCATTACTGCTAGGAGGTGGCTCAGTCTGGCAAGTCCAGATGGAAACGGTGAAGACGACTATTTCTCGAGTTATCTGTCTGACGAGAAACTGCAATCCACTTTTGGAAGGGTCAAGGTGCCCATCCTCGTATTGATGGGTGAGAAGGATGAGTATGTTCCATTGCATGTCGACAGGAAGGCAATGGTCGGTAGATGGGTCAAGATCATGAGGGAAAATAACAGCCCTGTGGATGGTAAGAGCGAAGAATTGCTTGGCGGAGCAAGTCACAACCTGAACGGCAACTCTGAAGAGGTGGTGGACGAGCTCATCAACAGAGTCACCACGTTCCTGAAGACGGTCGGACAATGAGCGGTGTGATTTCTGGAACGACTAAAGCACCTACATGTGGACTGCTCTTATTAAGGAGGGCCACATCAACGCGGTCATGGTCGCTATAAGTACGTACAAGCGTCATCCCAGCCTTCGACGACCTACCTTTAGTATGACAGCAAGAGTAAAGGCATTTCATAGTAGGTTTGCGAATTGTCACATTTTGTCTCAATTTTATAATGCAACACCTCACTGCACTTTGCGCGTCGCGTTCAAAATGTAGCCCATGTGTCTTTATGCAATGTGGTCGGAGGGAGGTGTACCGTTGCGTTCATCGTGCCTGTCTTGGTCTTCACACGAAGCACCATATTACTGGTACGTACTGTACGATCCGCAAACTTTCTCAATCAAGACCCACTTTTCAGGTTACGCAGCTGAGCATTGCTTGATTTCATAGGTCATCTTGTGGACCCAGAGTGGGTGTCGCATAGATGCCGCCATCTGCTTGAGCTGGTTTGAGTAAGTTTCCGAGTCACGTGGGGTTGACCATCAAGGTAAACTCCCACCTTAGTAAAGCTCTCGGTAGCTCTGTGCTGTTCTCCTTTGTCTTGTTCTGGTTTCTTGAAGAGTAGCTACGTCCATCTCTCCACAATCCTCATCTCAACCACTGGACATCCGCTCTGAAATTCACAATGGAAGCTGCCACTTACTCCCTTCCACCTCTGCCATATGCCTATGATGCTCTCGAGCCTGCGATTTCCAAGCAGATTATGGAACTGCATGTATGTTCCGACGAAGCTTGCGTACATGTGTAGCTTGAGATCTGACACTTGCAGCACTCTAAACATCATCAAACCTACATTACCAACCTGAATGCAGCACTCAAGTCCCAAGTCCAAGCTCTCAAGGACAACGATATCCCCACTCAAATCGCCAACCAGCAAGCCGTCACCTTCAACGGAGGCGGCCACATCAATCACTCACTTTTCTGGCAGAACTTGACCTCTCCCTCGTCTGCCGAAGCCAAGCCATCAGCCGCGCCAAAGCTGTCGGCAGCCATCAACGAGCAGTGGGGTAGCATCGATAACTTCAAGCAGGTTTTCAACAAGAAACTGCTCGGTATCCAGGGCAGTGGATGGGGTTGGCTAGTCAAAGACAACGAGACCAATCGTGTCGCTATCGTCACAACCAAGGATCAGGACCCTGTGCCTGCGACCACCACACCAATCTTCGGGGTCGATTTATGGGAGCATGGTAAGTATTGTAGCATGTGATCGCACTGCAGAAATGCTCATTTTATCGTAGCATTTTACCTGTTGTATCTCAACAACAAAGCTGCTTATGTTGACAACATCTGGACCGTGATAAACTGGAAGACTGCCGAGGAGAGATATTCTGGTGGCCGAGAGGACGCTTTCAAGATTCTGAAGGCCAGCATATAATTGTAAGGGCTGACCCTAGATGCGAGGAGGATGGATGGCAAGGACGGTGTACACAAGGGTTAAATATCGATGGCCTCAGTATTCGTGGACTACCGGGCTACAGTATTCGAGGGAAGACTTGCTGCATATCATTGTAGTCTGTAATTGATTTTTCGCTAATGACAACAATGGTGATCAAGCCCAAGCAATCATACAATCATGATAAGCGACGCGCGGACATAACGCCGAGAATAACTGACCTCAAAACACATGCGCAGCGACTCAATCAAATAATGACATCCTTGCCCTTACTGCGCTCAATTCTTTTGGTCAGGGTGGGAAAAGCGCACCTAGACAGATTCATAGATTGTCGTTGCCATGGCGAAACACCAGTGCTGGACAACACCACGCGTCAATCTGACCAAAGCCTATCCTTCTTCACATCGCAGTCGTGGAACTTGTAAACAGCAGAGGTACGCTCAAGGGGTGGGACGCCCATTGATTCGAGAACGGACAGCGCAAAACACGCTTCAAGCCTCAACTCCAACTCATGCAACCCCTCTTCTTCACAACCCAGTCACATAATGACCGAGACAGCAATGAAAAGTGCACCTCAATAAGAGGATGTAGTCCATCAAAAACTGAGTTGCCGAAGCCCCCGAAGGAGATTCAAAGACGCCCACCGCCGCGCTGTGCAATGCAGGGCAGTCATCTTGACTAAAGGCCTTCATGATCGCCCAAGTCCCAACAAGGTAAGTATGAAGAAAGGAAGATGGATTGACGCGTGCGACGGCGGATTTATATAGCGGGGGTTTGGCAGAAAATGGAGCTAGTGGTTCGCTTGCTTGACCGCCTTGTGCGCGGAGTGAAAGTTGGGAAGGTCATTGATTGGCAGGTCTGTTTTACTTGGCAGTGAACTTAGCATGAGGTGTGATATTTTCTTTCACATGATTGCTTTCACGTAAGATGATTGTAGTTCAATAGACTAGATTTACAATCCAATGGCTTTGATCATGCTGGATAAGTAGGTCGATGTGTATCCCCAGCCCTGATGTGTTCGATTAACATTTCTTACTTTAGACAACTCATTCTGTAGACAGTATGATGCACGGAGTATCAACATGTGATTCCGTTGAATTGACACACGACCTACCCGTCTTCGGCGAAGTCTGTATCTTCTTCCAAGCTCAAAGGTCTTATCACACGCAGGTACCCGTAGATCGGACAAACGAAACGTATGAAAGGCCAGCCAGGACTCTTGCTCTGTGTACCTATGTAAGGGACACACCCGGTAAGACAACGCTTTGGTGCTTGCGGTTGGTCTTTCACCTCCAAGCTTGCATTTTGCTAGAAGCCCTGAATTCAATCTATCTCTCTTCTTCCTGCTTGACTTTAACAGCTATATGGAATTGTTAGGAGATGACCATGTTGCTTCCAACCAAGGCAGATTGTATGAATCCCGGCAAGAAGATGAGACGAAGACATGATAAGGGAAAGATGGTCCTGTTAGAAGGCGGACCCACATATTTGCTGCAGATCCAATGCGGGGACATCACCTGAACGCAGGATGAAAGTCATGATATATGGAGTAGCACACCTTTTGAGATGATACTGCAGTAGCGATGATGCTCGAGCCACCCTGTTTTGCACTTTTTAAACGAGGGACAATGGGAACAGTTTCTGCACTCTGCTCTTCACCATCAAAATTCCAAGCACGGAGCTCAGAACGAGGCGGTATTTTCATCAAACCTGTACCGCTTTAGTCGAGAGAGCATAGTCCACAGCACAGATCGAGAGAAAACGAGAACAAGGGCTAGACATGAGGACAGCAGAGAGTCGGAGGATGGGACATCGATGTCACATGGAATGGTATGAAGGGGAACAGAACAACATACACCCACAAACATCCGCAACAGGCTATGCCGAGGGGCATAGAACCGGTCTTTCCGCAAATGGATGACAATGCATGATTCAGCTGCCTCCTTGTCATGGCCCCATGAGAGGCACCTAAAATGGCAAAAAGGGGATCCTTAGTCCAGATCTCGGTCATCTCGGATTGCATCCCCTGCATCATGTTGTGAGGTGTTCTGAAGTCTGGATGACAAACCAGGTCATACGACCCCAGCAAAGCGGTGACCCAATCACGGATCCCTGATACTAATCAGCGTCTTGATTCGCGACCAAAATGCTATCTTGGACAGATTTCGATCTTCCTGATCAAGCAACTTCCTGTTATTCGTCCCAACGTCATGCACCAGAAAGATGTCCGAAGCAATGTGTCGAAAGCAGACTCGATGATACTCAGGTCAAGGAAGGAAAAATGTCAACCAAAATTGTTATAGCTCACAGTCCATGCTCAGACTCGGCTTGCGAATTTTCTGGTACAGACCAAAGCTGACCTACCGAAAATCCTTGGTCTTCAAAATCACTTGACCAAAAGTCTCGGTCCCTCGCCCCATCGATAGGGTCATCTCCATCTTGTCGATATGATCTGATCGACAGGTTTCTACAAGTAAGGGGGAAGTAATGATTCACATACGCACAGTGTCATCTCGGACGAGATACCAGAACACGTGGATGAACAGGCCTATATCAATAATACGAAAGGCTCACCGCAGTCCACCGGCAAACCTTCCCCACAAAGGCGACCCGCAACATTCGTGTCAAGCTCTTGGTAGCATACGACTCCCCCGACTCCTCGGGCGTCCCAATCGTGCGAAGGAACGCCGAGATCGGCAAGATGTCCGACTCGCATCCAGTAATGCGGGGTCAATGGACAATAATGGGCCCGTCCAGGAAACCAAGAATGGACTGCGCAGGAAGATCCTACTGTCACGAACGACTCCAACGTCACAAAAGCAGCGTCGGGCCGCTAAGCAGCAGCAGATTGGGACTCTAGGCGCTGCCTCAAATGCGCTGGTCTTCCCTGTTGCACCTCTTGTTCTTCCTCTTGTTCCACCAAAGCATTCTCCTCTGACCGTTACCCCGCACTTCTCCTCATCCTCAAGAGGCTATATTGGTACCACCCCACCCTTTCAGCAACCAAAACAACAGAAAGTTCGCGCTACAGTCGCAGAAACATCACCAAGGACAGAAGAAACAACAACAGAATCACCAGCAAAAATGTCCAACATCACAATCTACAATCCGTCGGCGAAGCATTTCATAAATGACCCCGCGGACCTCGTGCTCAGCGCCTTGAAATCAGTGACTCTCACAAATCCAGAAGTAAGACCACTCTCCATTCCATTCACCTCAAAGACATACTAAGGCATGGCTCCAGGTTGCTCTCGACGAGAAAAGCAAGATTGTATATCTCCGCCCTAATGGCCACTCACAAGTGAGCGTAATCTCTGGCGGCGGTGCCGGCCACGAACCCTCCTTCTCCGCCTTTGTAGGTCACGGCTTGCTTTCCGGTGCCGTGAGCGGTACCATCTTCGCTTCACCCTCGGCTGAGCAAGTGCGCCGCTGCATCCTGAGGCGTGTGGACAGTAGACAGGGCGTTCTTGTTGTAGTAATGAACTACACAGGTGATGTGCTGAACTTCGGTATGGCTGTCGAAAAGGCAAAGGCCAGTGGAAAGAAGGTGGAAATGGTTGTCATGGGTGATGACGCCGGTGTGGAGAGGAGTAAGGGAGGAAAGGTCGGCCGCAGAGGTATCGCCGGAACTGTGCTTGTACAGAAAATCTCAGGCGCATTGGCAGCGACGGGTGCAGATCTGAAGGACATTTATCAGACTGCCAAGTTGGTTGCTAGTAACGTTGTGAGTATCGGTAGCAGTCTGGCTCACGTCCACGTGCCTGGACGCCAGGTCGCGACGGAGAAGGAAGAGGGCGAACTGGGCTTTGAAGAGGCCGAGATTGGCATGGGTATTCACAATGAGGCAGGCAGTGAAAGAGTAAAGACGGGCCTAAAGGGAATGGTCAAGAAAATGCTGAAATATATGCTGGATATGACTGATAAAGAGAGAGGCTTCCTGGACGTTAAGAAGACGAATGACACAGTTGTTCTGGTCAACAATCTTGGTGGACTCTCTCCGCTTGAAATGGGCGGCATCACGACCGAAGTCCTTGATCAGCTCGAGAGCGATTACGAAATCAAGCCGGTGCGGGTGCTTAGTGGAATCTTCATGACCAGCCTGAACGGTCTCGGATTCAGCATCTCATTGCTCAAGATTGCCGACACCGGACTTGATCACAGCATGCTCCAACTGCTGGATGCGCCTTCCGAAGCTACCGGGTGGTCAGCAGCTGTGAGTACTAAGACATGGGACTCGAAGTCCTCCAAGGTCATGGAAGCCGAGGATGAAGAGCAAGAGGAACAGTCAAGCAATCTGCGCAGTGAGTTCAATGTAAAGGTTTTCTCGATGCATGACAAGCCAGCTGACAGTCTTAGTCACGCCTGATGCAGTTGTAAAGGTGCTCAAGACAGGCCTTGACCGTGTCATTGCTGCTGAGCCTGATGTCACGCGTTACGACACTGTCGTTGGAGATGGCGATTGTGGTATCGGTCTCCGTCGTGGTGCCGAAGGCATCTTAGAGTTGATCTCAGCAGGGAGACTTGACACCAAGGATGCAGCAATCTTCTTGAATCGTATCATCGGAAGTGTCGAGATCAACATGGACGGCACGAGTGGAGCGATTTACGCCATCTTCTTGAACGCTTTGTTGGCCGGACTTCGCGCACAGGACATAAGCAGCGGAGAGAAGCAGGTTGATTCGAAGATCTGGGGTGAAGCAGCGGCATCTGCTCTGCAGAACATGAGCAAGTACACACCTGCCAAGCCTGGTGACAGGACATTGGTCGACGCTCTGGCACCATTTGTGCAAACGTTGCAATCTTCTGGGAGTGTGAAGAAGGCAGCACAAGCAGCAAAAGAGGGCTCAGAGCGCACAAAGGGCATGCGAGCGTCACTCGGACGTACTGTGTACGTTGGAGGTGAGGGCTACCAGCAAGTTCCCGATCCTGGTGCGTACGGTCTGTCTGAGTTTTTGACCGGTCTCGCAGAAGGTGGGCAATGATGGAATGATGGCTCGCGATGAAGGTTTAGTAATAGGTTCTTTCGATGATGTGTATATGCTGTGGTGTAAGTTATTGTGCAGCACATGCAAATAGTTCGATATATCATAATGTCAGCAAACCAAATATCGAAGATTATGTTCGAAGTTTCAACAAGTAAAAATGTGACGTTTCATAAGCGTTGGCATTCGCTCTCGCATGAGTGCGAGTAGTGGTATAATGGTACCTTCTTCTGTACAAAAAGCTCCTCTTTGTCGTCATCAACTCCCCGCAAACGTCGTTCTCCCGTACACGTTCAAAAGCAAGGCGCTTGGTAGTACAATCGTCTGCTTGCTTTCATGTGGAGAAATTTCTGTGACGATGACGCGCCTGCTCGCGTGTGATGGGCGTTTCCTATGCTCTTCGATATGGCAATGCAGATGTCGGCTCAAGTCAGGAGGACCAAGATGACCGAGTCGCCTCTCAGGAACCTATTCAGATATACCATCAGCTTTCTTCTCTCTTTTGCTCGCAGTATTCCCCAGTTCCACTCACATTTTGCTGATGAAACGATCCTTGTTCATGCCCTTGCCAACCTTTCCTTGGGCGTTCTTGGGGTACTCTGTCCACATCTCCTTGACATTCTCCAAGACCATGTTACAATGCCTGTCAAAAGCCTTGACACGGGCTAGAAGCTTCCTGTTGTTGCGGCATGAGATGACGACTTGGTTGTGATTACGGACGGCGGTTTGGAGGATGGAGAGGGGACCGGCTGTGAATTCGTGCTCCTCAACGCGGGCGATTTCGTATTCGCTGAGAGGAAGATCAGAAGGGGTATACAAGGGATATTATCGGCAATGCTATGTCGCGTACGTGAGCTCGCTGCGTGGTTTTTGGAGGAGTTCCCTATGCACAGGTCAGCTTTGCGCAAAAGATGCGACAAGGGCGCATACGAGATCTTTGTGTTTTCGGTAGACATGATAAAGGTTGAGTGTAATCACTTTGACTTGAATGATGTGGTTTGGTTGGGATGGGCGAATAGAGTATGTAAAGCTACCTTACTGCAGTCAAGCAGTCTCGGGTGAAGTTGATGAAGTTAGCGATACAGCTTGTGCACAAGGCATGTCGTTGGTTTATGCTCGCATAAAAGCACGGCTTAGCGCCCTGGCCCTTCCTTGCCTTCTGGAAACGCGCTATGAAGTCACAATGCGGAAGTGATCTTGCTGATCCGCGCGCCATGGTCGAGCTTTGAACACGCGCGCGTCTACACGCTTTCACTGCAGAGACCAGACCAACCTCTCATTACGCTACTTTTGTAACCAATCAATTTGTACCAATACCACACTCTCCTACCTTTGCCCATACCATTCACTTCTGTATCCGATCCTTACAACTTTCTTTGACACCTCACAGCGTCCTTGGCTTCATGGATAAGCCGTAGCACTTGACACGAGCCGTTAGTGCCGGTGGACTTTCAATTCCGGCATCACTCCATCAACCTCGACTGCCGACACTCATAGACTGACTTGGTGAAGTCGGTCATGACTTCTCCTGCTGTCTTTGATTCAGACATGGAGTCTGCACAGTCTCCAACAAGTATGTTTGGCGATATACCGACGCGTCAAATGCGAGGTGAGATTCTGATATGCCCTAAATGTGGCATGAAAACGCGCTGACTGACGTGATTTTCTGCAGTCAAGGTACTGTATACCTTTGACAATGAGAACAAGACCAACTGCCTGGCCAGATTCCCGCATGTGCTCAACATACCAACTGTACCAATTGATGAAACGACGCAAATCGGCGTCATTGAATTACGCAAATGTATTCAGGCCATTGTGTCGGCCAGCCCGGAGCTGGTCTCGAGATTGAACCAGGGCGACTTCACCATCTACGCCTACGACTACTCCGAGTACGAAACTCCCCTTGTCGGTCAGGGTATGCTCTCTTCGGCCCTTGCTGGCGCCTCTCCAACCCCTAATGCACCGGCATTTCAATCAAAGACCATGATCACCGGACGCGTCTGTCAAAACGTCATGGGCCTCTTTTCGAACGGTGTGGCCGAAACATTGGAGGTCAAGCTGCGTTTGGTGCCTGTTCCCAGACCAGTGCAAAATGAATACATCAAGACGATGGAAATGTACCGCGGAATCAGTCCTGCCACGTCTGCAGGCTTTGATCCCAACGCCTGGTCAGCCTCTCTCCACCAGACAGCTCTGGCTCTTGGCGCCCCCTTTGAAGAAGCTCCCACACCAATCTCGTTGCGGAATGATGCCATGGACTCCAACTTCGATAACCAGAGCAACATACACTCTCAACGCCCTCGTCATGGATCCACTACCAGTTTTCAAGGCCAACAACCTTTCCACCCCCCGGCCTACAGCGTACCGGTCAGCCGTGTCAACAGTCCTGCCCTGTCTCAACACGGACCACCACAGCACCATCACGCCCGGTCCCTGTCACGTGCCTCGATCAGGAGCAACGCCTCGACCAGACGACGAGAGTCTTTCAATGAGAATGAACAGGGCCAAGACGAGGGTCCTGCCAGGAAAAGAGTCAAGGTCACTCAGACTGAGTGGAGGGGTAAGCCTGCTCTGGGTTTCAATTCCGGTGATCTTCGCGTCACTGCCAGCACCGCCAATTCCATCCGTATTCACAAGCCTGTGCCTACTCGTCCTGGCATGCCGTCCAACAACTCGCTCGAGCCTCCACCCAGAGCGCCCACGCCCGTTCCTCAAGCTCTTTTACCAAATTCCAATCGTCAGGGTACCTTTCTTCGACGCGAGTCATCTCTGGCACGCGCACAGTCCTACAACTCACCCTATAGCCAACCTGTCGATATGCCAACCCACTCTGATGTCGACATGACTCCGCCGGAAGAGACCAATGGAACCACTGGTAGTCCCTCTGACTTCCCCTCCTCTCCACCACTCATGCCTGAGCCATCAAGTCCTGGTCTGCCAACCATGGCTTCCTTCCCCAAGCCCATGATGGACTCTGGCTACATGAGCTCGGCCTTTGAATGTCACGAGGATGAGGAAGACCGGGAGGTCGATGAAGAAGACATGCAGATGGCTCAGCAGTATAAGCCGAGAGAATCGACATCACAGCTTCCTTTCTCTGATTTCATTGAACAGACCCCTGGCCCACCTGCGCTTCTACCTAATAGAATGCAGATGGATCAGTCTGTCAGGAATGCACATGATGACTTGTCAAGACAAAAAGCACGCAATGCTGTTCTTCCACCATCCGAGAGGAGAAATTCAATAGCACTGCCACCAAACCCGAAAGACGATAAACCAAGCCTTGATGCTCAGAAACCAGCCATGAACAGGTCAAACACCCTCATTTCAAGATCCGAGGCTGCATCCCCCGCTCCTACCGACGATGGCATCTTGCCCAAACAGCCTCGCAGTGGCTCAGGTGCAAAGAGAAAGAAGACTATCCAGGACAAGTTAGTACAAGCCATCGCCCAGGGAGAGCTACCAGCCTTCTGTGGCCACTGTGGCTCCATAGAAACTCCAACATGGCGTGCTCTGTTCACAAAGGTCATTGAAGGCTCGCCCAGCGAACTTGGTCCCGAGCTCGATGGTGTAACAATGGGCACCGAGATCATTGATCGTGACCAAGATTCGGGTAAGATTACAAAGTATCGTATCATCAAGTCGACGCGTAAAGGCAAAGACCCTCTGGAGGTCAAGGGCTATGATGCCCTTCAGGTCTGCAACCGTAGGTTCTGCACATACCCCATTGTTGAGCTCGACTGACATACATAGCCTGCGGTCTGTGGTTCAACAAGTACAAGGTTATGCGCCCTTCCGACAAATGGCACAAGAAGCCAGCAAAGGGCAGGAAGCGCAAGACCGATACTGATCTTGTGGGCCCACAAGAGCCGCAGTCTGACTTTCCACAATCTGACTTTTACTGCGATCCACAAACAGACGCCGTAGAGCCCGAGGAGCAAAAGGGTCAATCGATCCGTGGCGGCTCAAATGAAATCCCTGAAGCCCCTCTCCCTGCCAACCATCCGAGAGCAAGCAGTGAGCAGCCATCGCAAAAGTCTTCCCATGCCTCGAGCCAATGGTGCAATACCGATCTTGATGCAGCTTTGCAAAGAGCGATCCAGTCTAGTCCTGCTGGCCGAAGCTTCCAAGGCACTCAAGAATCTCCCATCGATCTCTCAGCCGAAGACCTCACCCCCAAGCCTGTCCGCCGCACACTCTTTCCCTCTCCCCAGAAAGAGGGCAATCATCATTCCAAATGTCTCGACGATACCGCACTTCCCGGTTCCAAGGCCCAAAGCAGCACCATAATCGAGGCCGCCTTCGTCGTCGACCCATTTCCCCAGGACAAGGAGAACATGCCTCCAGCCGATGAAGATGACGACCTAGCTCATCTGTTCGAGTGTTCCCCCGGAATCTTCAAAACACCTGGCCGCAAGTCTACTCCCAACAAGCATGTCGCCCAAAAGACACCCCGCATCGGCTCTGGCAACTTCGAGGATTTACTCAAGACACCCACACCAAACAGAAGCAGTCTCAAGACCTTGAGTTCAAACGCCCGTCAAGCGTTCACTCCAAGAACCTGCACAAACAACAGCAGTTCCAGTGCCTTTCTACCCACCTTCACCTCGGCCGAAAAGGTTAATCTGAATCTCGGTACGAGTCCCAGGACCCCCGGTCGCTTCATTCCACTTTCCTCTCCTTCGAGGACCAACAGAGGTGAGATGACTCCCTTTACGCGTCAACTCACCCAGCTTCTCGGCGAAAATGGCAATTCCGTCTTTGGCAGTCCTGGAAGGTCTGTTGGCTTTGATTTTGCCGACCTGAGCAGCTTCATGAGTCCTGGCCGCGGAATGGACTTTGACAAGATGGAATTCGATATGGATGATTTCGAGGGCATTGATTTCAGTGCTCTTCCTGCTGATGCTGAGCAAGAGGCCGGTGCTGCCGGCCCTGTCGCTGCTGGCACTGCCGATAGTAGTGAAAGACAGGCTTCGCAATGAGTGGTTTATGGCATGGCATGGCTTTATGACTTTGACGCAAGCATGACGATGGGTGGGTATATACACATGGTACAGGGATGCAAGGGGGAATATGCTCAGGCTTGCATACAGGCGTTTTTCGGAGGATGGATTTTTATTGTAAGAGTAGTGCTCCGTATGGCACAAACAAGCGGTGCCTGATGGACTTGTCGCTCGAGGGTACTGTGATTGGCAGTCGAAGCGTAAGATTGCCGAATGGCCATGGAAGGTGTGGTGTGATTATGTAGTTCTAGCAGCAGTAGCAATGAGAAGAAAGCAGGCCGACGAAGCACTGCTCATTACTCTGTATTTGCAATTCTAGTCGTCTCGTCCACCCTGGTCTTTCTTCCATGTCGACAGCATCAGGACGATGAAAGTAGCACCGACTGAACCTACAAGTCCTGGCAGCAGTATCAGATGGGAGCATGCAAATCACACGAGAGACGAAAAGACAAAAGACCATTTTCAAAGTAGTTCATTCGATGAGAAAAGGCGCTTCTAATGCTACAACCATTTTTGGGTTGAAGGGAAGGTGCAGGAAAAGAGGATATGACTCTGCCACCGATGAAACAAAAAGTCTGAACCTCCCCGGATAGCAATCCGTGATTCAAGCTCCCACCAGATGAACTCGTCCTGTGCAAAGTTGCCTGCTGCGGTCTTTTGCATGCTTGTCTGAAAAGAAAAGAAATGGCGCCCGCTCCGTAGAATACATGTCCATAGTATACATGTTCGAGAGGTCTCCCTGCTGCTGAAACAAGGGACTCTTTTGGTAGGGTGATCTTTCGTACCCACTTCTCCCTCTCCCCTCAATCCTCTCTCTCCTCCCATTTTGCAGTCATGTCGCTGAGGGGACTATGCGTTTTTCGATTCTTGGTAATGGCGTTCTCGGTGCTGAGACTCCAAAAGCAAAGAGACATTGGCATCATGCGTATATGAAGGGCTTTTCGTGTTTCCTTTTCAGTCGTTTTGGTTGCTTCTCATTTCTGTTGATTTACCCTCACCGCGCACAGTGAGAGGTTAGAAGATGAGGTGACAGAGAACTCAGGACAAATCCTGCATGTTCACCTTTGTGCCGACGAAATCCCAGAGCATCTTGATAAGCTGATCGGGGAGAGTATAGAGATCGACGTGGAATTCGCCGTCTGTAAATGTGGTTAGCTACGAGTCCTTGGTCCAAATATCCTACTCCCACGGGCATAGATTTAGACTCACTTTCGACGTCATTCTTAGTGTACGTGTCATCGCTCTTGTTGTCATGCACCATCTGCACAACATGCAATAGATCATCCTCAGCCAGCCTCTCCAAACCCTCGGCAAGCTTCTCCATGTCCACTTGGGTCTTGCTGCTCTTCTTCCTCTTCTCACCAGTAGCCGCACCGGCCTTGGTGCCTCCGTTGACAGCGGCGGGAGCGGCATCACCAACAGAGCCACTCTCGCGCAGACGCTCGATGAGCTCAGGCTTAGGATTGCGGAAGGTGAAAGTGTGGTTGGCCTCGTAGCGCTCGGACTGGAAGTTGAGGTCGTGGAAGATGGTTTGTTCGCCCTTGGGTTGGGCGAAGGGGACGAGGATGATCTGCATGTCGAATTCACCCCATCCTTGTTCGGAAATGCGGAAGGGTGCGTCTTTCTTAACTGTGATGAGATGTCGTGTCAGTACGTTCGACATTGCTACACTTCTTATATATTGGCCGCTTGAAGTAACATACTCTGCTTTGCCCTGGGACCGAAGGATTCGTGCAACTTGTATGTGGCCTTGTCGAAGCAAGTGGCAGGTAGTTCTTCACCGTTTGGACCGAGAATGTAGATTTTGATACTCCATTCGCGCATGGGGTAGCCCTCTACGCCACTAGGTGTGTCGGGCCTGTGAAAGAGAAGCGCGTTAGCAGAAGACTTCACGTGGCCATGGACATGACTTCGATGGCAGCGCAAGATATGAAGCGATCAAGTAACGCGCGGATGCATGAACATGACTAAATCGAGATGCCGCGCTGCCAGCTTTTCGCATGGCAGCGACGTGGGAGATAGTAGAGATAGTTATCAACGTACAGAACATGCTGCTCAGTAACAATCTTGACAGTCCTCTTAATCTATAGCCCAACGCGTATCAGCACCGGCGCAACATGTCGAGCATTGAATGCGCGTGGATTACTTACGTCTGGCATGGTGTGCGCTGCTTTAATTCGAGGTCGGCGGTGGAGATTGAAGCGATAACGATGAACGATGTTCGCGAGAGATGGACAGAAGGGGCAGTATCAATGGCGTGAAGAATAAAACAAGTCAGATAAAGCTTGCTTGCTTGCTTGCGTTGTTGTCGCGAGATGCCAACGGCCCAAGCGTCACGTCGCTCTCTATGATGTCCCTCTCAGACGCGGGGTGAGGTTGGTGATTTGTTCCGGTGGACAGTACAGACGACCAGAGATGCAGTGGGTGAACGGCGAGGTAATCAACTTGATTCTTTCACTTTAGATTATCATCTGTACACAGTGCCAGAAATATAGGTTGCTATATCGTACTCGATTGTTGCAGCTCACTCGATATTCGGCTGACAGCTATATTTGTATTTGTATTCTACGGGCAATCAATCACACATCTGGAAGATCAAAAGATGGTCACAAGGCTCGCAGAATACTTTGAAATCATGTCATTGTCAGCAATTGGCGAATCGGGTCTTTTTTTGGGGGTTTTTGATCCATTTGTCATCCATTCTATCTAGTTCAGAGGGAAAGAAAAAAGATTAAACTCATGACAAGGTCTGGTCAAGATGCCTGTCTTCATCCTCGTCCTCTCATTTCCCCTGACTGGCATAGAACATTTCCAAGTGATCGTGAATGTGCTGACGTGTCGTACGGGAATGAGAAGATTTGTGATATGTGGGATGTGGGATATGAAGGCGTTTTTCTGGGACAGCGGTGGTATGCAGGTGCAGTGTGTGGAAAGCCCAGAATGCATGTCTTAGATGATGCTCTGCGTGTGTTGAAGGGAGGGGGAATCGAATCGACATCTTGTGGGGCTGATATCGAGGGGTGATTTCGCTTGTTCTGGGCTGATGTGCCTTCTTCTTCATGCACGGTAGCTTATGTAAATGCGTCGTTTTACTTGTCGCTAGCTGCACCTGGTATCAAGCTCGTCGATGGCAGCTACTTTGGCTGAACAGACAACAAGCTTACGCTTACGCTTACTTGGCCTCCTCCTCCTCGCCCTTGGCGAAGAACTTCTCGTTCTCCTGCTGGGCCTTGATGAAAGCCTCCTTGAAGAGGTTGGCGTTCTCGCTGTTGCCGAAACGGATGGCAAGAGTCTGAGCCTCGGGCTCGCCCTCGGAGACGTCGGCGGATGCGTTCCACACCCAACTGCGGTCAGAGCCGACATTGGGAGAGAGCTTCATGTCAGGCACAACTAGACTCGTTTGTCAGCGCCATATCCTCACAAGCAGCTCCAGATTTATGTCAGATGTCTTACCGTAGTGGTTGGCGCAAACCTTGAGCGTCTTGTCTCTGCGCATGACGAGACGAGTCCTGCCGTTCTCCTTGTGCTTGAGAAGTCTGACCTCACCGGTTCCGCGCTCCTTCCACTCTCTGCTGTCACGGTCGAAGCGGAAGAGCTTGGCGCGCATCTTGAAGGTGACCTCCTCGGACTCCTCGTTGGTCCTGGTGTCGACTTTCTCGGTAAGGTGGACGACAGGCTCGAAGTGTACGTCAACCTCCTTCTCGGCGTCATCATCCTCCTGCGTACATGATCAGTATTGGGTGTGTCCTTGGCTGTGGTTTGAGAAGAGTGCCTGCCATACCTCTCCCTCCTTCTTAGCCTTGGAGCTTCCACTGGGCTCGTCTGCGCCCTCGTCGGCCTCGTCCTTCTTCTCCTTCTTGGGACCGCCACCAAACATGCTGAAGACGTTGTCCTTGACAGTGGTAGCGGCAGAAGATGCGGCATCAGTGACTTGCTCGGTGACAGTCTGCTCCTCGGTAGGCTTGACCTCCTCGGGCTTGGTCTCTGCTGCGGCGTCGGACATGATTGTTGATATTTTGTCTGTGTGTCTGTATTTGGGGGTGGAGAGTGACGACGGAAGCTTTATTGACTTCTGCGCAAAGCTTGTGTGGTTAGAGGACAGCCAAAGACGTTGCCGTGTTTGATAAGACAACACCGGCCAACCGTTATAGTGGGGCACACTTACATATATTCTGAACAAGGCGGTGAATGATGAACTGGTCCAGAGACGTACGATCCGAGTAGATTTGAACTTGAACAGCTGAGTCCAACAGTGCCAATGGAACCCAAGGAAAACAAGTGCCCCGCGGGCACAGACCCTTTTTTCTTGTGCCCATGTGCCGCGTCGACGCCCAAACTCCAACACTTGTTCACTCCTTCCGTTGTTGCAGATCTACTCGCCATGTGGGCCGACAGAAACATGATGATGTTGTGTAATCCCCGCTGAATCTGATACCATTGACGTTCCATGTATGTGGTTGTGTATAAGTCGTATACACGGGAAGGTCATAGCATGCCTTGAAAACGACATCTTACCATATTTAAGCAAATGTAACTGTTATCAAGACACGTACTATTTCTATAGGTATTTTGAAATTGTTGTGGTCGATCAGTGTGTCTGTTCCCATTCTACAGTGAACTCTCGTGATACATGTACAGATAGTCACCTTATTACCACATTACATAGCCATCCGCCATCCATCTCGGCGCAATATCTCGTCACATCTTCTTGCCTCGATGCAGTCTCGCTACATCATCTATAAGACATGACGTGACAGAGGAATACAATGACTGTGATATCTCCATCTATACAGATGGTTCCAGCAAACGTACTCAATCGGACAGTTCAAGTGGTGCCAAATGTGTCTGAACCTTGCTAGCAGCCGAGTAAACGACAACGTTCGGATTTCGCCAAGCCAGCTTCAAGGTGGGCGACCCTGTTCTCTCCATCTAGTTTCAATACAACTTTTGGGGAAGTTTGAGCCACCACTCACACTTTACCATACTACTCTAGTGTATTCATGGATCGTTATTCGTATCGTTACTATTACTCTCCTGGAACTCGGGTCGATTTCTGACAATCAGCGCCGTTACGGGACACATGTCAGTCAGTCTCTGAAAGGATTCCGTATGCTGAGCCCTGCGGAATGGCCATCAACATCTACCCTGACCCACGCTTGCAAATGGATACACGATATTGAAATCAAGACGAGATGTCATAGAACCCAATAGCACATTCGCTTTACCCCTTGGCATAAACATGTCAACCTTCAGTTCGGGCTATGGTATACATCCTACAACGCCAAGCAAACATGTACGCTCAGATGTATCGGCAACTTGTAGACGATCGGGTTACTGAATGATCCATGTTACAATTGCTGCCGCTAAACAGGCATGCAGCGTAAGAGTTGCCAAGAACCTGCGCCTGATGTCCTGGTGATGTCTGGGAAGCCTGTAATCTTCGAGACCTGGATAGCCCTCTTTCATCCCTTCATCCCATCGTAGCCCGATTTCGGCCCTGCAACCCAGTATTACCCCCCTAGAACTCCGAGAAAGTAGCAACACTTCCAATAAAGCAAAGAGCGTCGACGATGGTATAATGGTTGCTCCCAACGCCGTCCCCGCCCAGCAACGCCCGACACGGGTCACTCAACCCTCTACTTAGCCTCCTTTCCTGCCTCCACCTTGGTCACCTTTGCCTTTGTATCGCGCGATAGGCTCTTCCCATTGCACTTGTGGCACCTGATATTGCCATTGAGGTTCTTGCTGCACTTGTTCTGGCACTTCAGTCCACTATGACTGGCAAGGGCCTTCTCCTGTACCTCCATGGACGAAGGGCTGAGAGCCTTGCTGAGTTTCTCGTTGGTAGACTGTCGCGGCCTCGAGAAGACCTTACTGAGACCAGGAGCAAGAATGTCAGAGTACGTGTCCTGTGCAAAACGACCAGCTTTGCGGCCAAGTACTTTGAAAGGCGCGAGAACTCCTGTAGCAACTTCTTGCTTGACTGGTACTGTAGGCTTGCGAGAGAGCTTGCTCTTGAGCTTGAGCGAGTTGACACGAGCACGGTTGAAGTCAGA
Source organism: Delphinella strobiligena (assembly GCA_009982845.1). Lineage (NCBI taxonomy): Eukaryota > Fungi > Ascomycota > Dothideomycetes > Dothideales > Dothioraceae > Delphinella > Delphinella strobiligena. The sequence continues at coordinate 848,220 of JAADKB010000010.1, forward strand.
CTTGCGTGGAATGGCTTTGGAGACGACAGAGCCGACAGCAGATGCTACCTGATTATGCTTCTTGCGAGCGAGGGCCAAAGTGTTTCCGGCAGATTTCATGACAAACGAGGTGGTATTGGTAACGCCATGAAGTCCGAGGGTCGCCGCGCTAGATGCAGTGTGGAAAATGTCATTACGAAGAGCTCTCGCGCGGTGTGCCGAGACACTCAGAGCCGCATGAGTGCTGTTGAAGATTTTGGCCCGGAATGCCTTCGCGACAGTGTGGACTTCCTCAACGTCTCGTTGGAAGCCATGTTGAACATCTCTTGCAGCATTCTCATAAGTGACACGCTGAAGTAAGCGATTACCAAGGTCGACCTTGACAGTCTGGTTCACGAGGGCGTTCTTGGTACACCGGACATCGAGGTGGATCTGGCCGTAGGCTTCAGACGGTTTCAAGTTGATGACGGACACTCCCTCTATCAGCTTGGTAACGTTAAAGTCATCGATGCTCCTGTTGTTTCTGAGAAGACCAATGGCTGCAGAGTCGCGGTAGGGTGTTGGCAAAGCGACGAAAAGCTGGTCTGGCCTTGCAACATGAACAGCAACAGTGGTTGGAAAGGCAAGACCAGTGGTTGTCGCGCCTGAAGATACACCTGTGGAGGTGGGGTAGTGGATAATATTGGTGGCATCGACATTATTGATTGCAGACTTGTTCAATGCCATCGAAAGTGCTTCCTGGCGCAAGCTCATGTCCGACATGGCATCAAGTCTGGCACTCTTGCCAAGGTACATGTACACGTTGGCCAACATGACAGAGCCAAGGAGCAACGTGGTAAGTAGCGTCAGGATGGGAGTGGAATGCGTCGCAGCTTTCCGGATAGCGACCCGCGGCTCGGATTGGCTTGATGTGACAAGCTCCAGGTCTGGGTGGCGGATCCATGCAAGGTGACGGCTCAGTTCTCCATTGTCAAGCTCGGTGATGAAGGTGTCAAGAGGAATAGGAACAGGTTTGCTGCTGACACGAGAGGGAGCTTCATCATTTCGTGGATAGAAAGTCTGACGGATATGAAAAAAGGGCAAAGCCTTGTTTCCATGTCGTGTGCTAGTTGTGCTAGTCACGACCGAGGTAAGCCAAGGTGACTGATCACGTACTGCGGAGATCTCAAGGGTCGCGACGTCGAGCTGCGACAGAGCCTTGGCACATTGGCGGCCTTGGTGTCCATGAGGGAAGACACCTCGGTGCAGTTGAAGGCGATCAAAAGGATCAACGGCGACATGGAAGAAGATGGCAAAGTCTGGCAAAGACCCCCTGGGGTTGAGCTCACATCCATTCTTGAGCATTAGCCGACCCTCGGCCGAGCATGCCACAGCATGATCGATGTAAAAGGTGATAGACTTCTTCTTAGACAGCAGGATATTGTATTCTTGGTGGCAGGGATGCAAGACTCCTTTGTCTGCAGATTCAGAAGCTTCTGTAATGACATCTGTACCGATGTCCTTGCCAGTGATGGCAGACACGATTTTAGCGACGATGAGCAGTTGATGGTCCTCGTCCATGTGATCAGCAGCGACGAAGAGAAAGCGCAGGGGACGTTCAGGCATCATGCACGGATTGTCAGCTTGTGTGAAGCCCATGATTTGGTATTTGGGGCGAGTCGATGCCGACTGGGTTGCCTCAGCCGGCTGGGCTTGAGACGATGACAGGCTTACAACAGAGTCATCGTCAAGGCCAAGACGCTGGGGGATGGTGGTTGTAGGTGGGACGATAGTATGGTCACTCATAATCAAGCCTTGATCCAGCTCTTCTGCCTCGAATGGTGACATGGGTCTGTCTCCTAGGCAAGTCGGGATATCTTCATGCTTGATATTCTCAAATGAGTCGTCGGAGTCGTGTCCGTCGAATTGATCGCTGACAGTATCGGCGTTAGAGGCAGTGTCTCCACTTAGGCTGATCTCATCGGGCTCGAACAGGTCTTGTCCAACGACACTATTGACAAGCGAGGGAAGAGATGGCTCGAAGGGCGGCGAGTAAGGCTCTGAGGAGCGATGAGATCTAAGGTCATCAGCGTCACTATCTTCATGACCGTCAAGGGCCGGCTGGTTAATGATCCTCATGTTGCTGTCCGATGCAGCCGATGAGCTCTGGTCACGATGTTGATGGTGTTGGCTAAGAAGGAGATGATGATCGGATGGATGGACCGAGCTAGTGCGGACACTGGACCTGGGAATGTGTAAGGTGGGAAGGCGAACTGGTGGACTTTCGTGTTCAAATTGGCCGAGTCCGACCAACCGGTCAGCTGCTTCTTGAGATGACGTCTCGTCTTCGCCTTGCAAAGAAGACTGCCAGGCTGAGATATCACGAGTAAGTGAAGTGTTGTCTTCGTAGATGGAGGTACGTTCGTGACCCTCTACAGCATCAGTATCAGATGGTGGGCCAATCATGCCAGGCAACCTGATGGAAAGGGAATGGAGGGGATGATGAAGATAAAGCGTCGAAGCTGGGCAAGAAGAGGAGGAAATTCGCAGACTATTGACTCTCGCTTGAGCCGGGAGTGTGAGCAACGACGGGTGTTGTGATAGGTGCTTACCGAATAATTTCGATCGCTATCGTTGGTTGCCTGCAAATGGGGGGTGAGGGGCAGTGTAGGTTAGTCCGTCAGACTGTGCTGAAGCTTGGTCTCGGTCTTTATCAGCATCCATGTGCTTTGCAACACTTGATAGAGACCGACCTAGCTCTCACAGTTCAAGCGCAACAACTCTCTTGAATATGCAGGCAAGTGTGTGTGGGCTGAAGAGAAGGTGGGAAGGTCTGAGTCCATGTGTTACTGTAATGGTGATGATCAGCAATCGCGGGGCTCGGTGATAAGCCCAAGGCATGTGCATGTGAAACACCCGAATGACCAGTCAGAGCTCACCGCCCTGTGCGCTAATGACTACGCTTTATCGCGAATGTCTGCCTAATTTGCTCATGCTCTCATGCTATGGCGGTCAATTTGTTATTAGCATAGCACTTATTCAGGAATGCAGATGAATCCAGGTCTGTATTCATATGTACCATTGAAAGCCGTCTCTCACATAGCTCCGGTCCCGTGCACGCTCGCTGGCAGAAGAAAATCAATGCCCTTGATGCCAGACAGGGACATCACGGCTTCCTGATCAAAAGCCTAGTGTGTAGTCACGCATTTGTGCATTTATGCATTTACGCGGGAGTGATCCATCCTCCAGCCACGTCAACCCACTGCGGTAGACAACTGCCCTCTTTGAGCTCTACTTCGGGCACTTCGGGATCGCATCTGCATCTGCAGCCAACACCGTTCTCTTTCTCTGCATCCCAGTCCTCCCAGTACTCATCCTCTGCAATACGCTTCTTCTCATCGAGAGTTGTCTTTTCAAGGAATGGTGGACGGGGTAGTTGCCGGGCAGGTGCGTTCGCCGGGCAATGCGCAATCGTCGTGTGTCTGTAGCCAATGTCACGGAAATAGTGAATCTGTGCTGGTGAAAGTAGAGCACCGGCAGCCAAAGAGTGGATGGGAGCATCTCCCCACTGAGATGATGTCAGCTCGTTGTCATGTCAAATACTTCAGATCAGATGCACTCACCCTCTCCATCCAGAAACCACCGCTACGATCCATCATTTGGAAAAAGTCCTCGTACTCCTTGCTCCTGAACCAATCAAGTCTGGCAATTTCGAAATTACTCCAGAAATGGCACATGTTGTAAATCTCGCCTTCCATTGCCTCGGGGTCGACCTCTGGTAGCGTACCTGCACCAGGCTCAGTTCGCAGAATGTCTTCGGGTAGGGGCTTCTTGTATTTTGGATCGTCCTTTGGCAGCTCGTCCTTGGCTTCCTCAGGCTTTGGTTCCAGGAACATCTCCCAGAGACCTTGGGAGGTGATGTTGTTCACACGCTTGTAAGCCGAGGCGTAGCGGAAGATGTTTGGGACCGTCTCCTTGAGTTCCTTGACGGCGATGGTGAAGCCGTACGTCTTGTTTTGGGCTTGCATTTGCAAGAACGGATCACTGTTGGAGGTCAGCAGAAGGTCCATGTACATCTCAGCAGCAGACACATACTAGGTGATGTCGCAGAAATACTTGATCTCGGGCTCCACACGCCAGTACCAATCGTACTTCTGGAGCAGCTCGTGCTTGTAGAAGAAGCTGTTCGCTGGTCAGATCTGGTCAACTTGTCGTCAATACGTCGTCCACATACCCAGAGTAGAATCTGCACATGTGGTGATAACTCTCCATGCCACCGTACATGATAGCGGCATCACCCTGCTTTCTGATGCCCTCCTTGGCAACATTGATGTCGACCCAGTCCGGGTAACCCCACATCCAAGGCTCAATCTTTCCAAACTCGACAGGCGAGCTGGTGTGGTTTCTCACCGCCTCGATGAAGGTCGAGTTGAAATCTCCATCGTTCAAGAAGACGTATGGGTAGTGGAACCACCGGTTGAAATGTCTTTCCATGGACTTGATAGACTGCAAAACTCCTTCCAACTCTTTATTCCGCGCAAGGACAACGAATGCGGCATTGGCGCGTGGAGCCGAGTCTGCTTGGACTTCTGGGTCAAGACAGCCGGTTTGAAAGACTTTGTCATACTTTTCGCTGATTTTCCTGTAGAGCAAATATCGTTAGTCTCTTAGAGCTGGGCCGAGCGATTTCAAATCAACATACCTAATGGATGGAGGGGCGCCCGCGGGGACCAGTATTCTACCTGGTGAGGAAGGATGCCGCACAACCAGGACAAGTATTAATATTAGTACAATGCATGGAAATAAAAGTACAAAGCCCAAGGGTATGGAAATGCGCGAGTTGTCCTTGAGGCGTATGCGGCGTCGAAAGAAAGCGATGGAGCGAGGAGATATCTTCTCGGCACTCTTTGAGAGGCCGTCCAGCGTCGGAATGTTTTGTGTTGAAGGCATCCGTTTCCTCACATTCTGGATGAAATCCATCGTTGTAAGGTTCGTATGTAAATCGGCGAAAGGGCAGCCGGGGAAAGGAAACGCAAAAGACGGCGAAGTTGCAAGTGGATAATCTGGCCAGACGGCTCTTGGTTATCGCAAAGGTCCAATGCAGGCCAGCACAACTAGTGTATAGCTCTCAAAGCAAGAGAAATGCTCCCAAGCGCAAGAGTGTAGCGTTGAGTTTGCGGACAGTAATGAGCGACCAGGGCCGGACTCGTGCTAAAAAGCGTCGAGATTAGGACGTATCCATGCACCTGGTAAACATGCAACAACTTCCACGTCGTACACGGATCTGATTATCCTCGATTATCTTCAAATATTGCCCCACAGTCGTGTAACAATCTGTCAAAACGTGTTGCTTCTTCGGCGAGAGTGTTAAGGGGGCTGGCTAGAAGATGACAGCACAAGGTTCAAGGGTCTTGCTGAACGAGTCTTCGACGTGACAATGGCTGTTCGTCGCTGCTGCTGTACTGTTGACAGTTGTTAAACTTGTTCACAACTCAGACTTGATGGATAGCTGACTTTTCCACCCTTTTACTCAACGGTGTTGCCGGGCCTGTTAAAACACTACTCGTACTCGTACACCACAGTTCGTTTTGGATTGCAGGCTTACGCACACATCTATTGGGGGACCCACGGGCAGTCTTGGCCGATTCACCTCTTGGCGCATCTAGTTCTCCAGACCTGAGCAGCCGCCATTCCCGTATCTTCGAGGAAGTCAATCTGAAGATCAGACTTCGATCTGTCCTCGTCAAGTGTTTTGATCAAGGTGCTTGAGCTGTATGCGACCACTCTTGGAAGCTAGCCGAGGGGAAAGCATGCTTTGGGCAAACCTTAGTGCAAGGCCACGCCTACTTTACATGACTTTTGAGTTCTGTCATTACCAACTTTTGTACAATCACGTGACTCGATGGTTAGAGCATAGCACTAAGTAAGCACAGCACCGAAGATGGGATCGTACCACTAAGGTAAGGTACATAAACCTGTGGAGAGCTATACGAGAAAGCGTCAGTAGACTCCATTGTTCAATATAGATTTAAATTGGCATCAATTTTTCACAACGGTTACCACCAACCTCAGTTGCCAAGAAGTGAAATATACAGCATCCGTCTTGCGATCTCTTCATCTCTGAGCTGCAACGAACACTGGGATCCGCCTTGCTATAACAGCCTAAGCTTTTTACAGAACATCAGAGATACAACTTTGACTAATATCTGAGAGTTGTGGATCTTGCGTGAGCCTTTTATTGGTGGAGAATACATCAGGTTCGACGGCGACCAGAGCCTGTCTTGATCACAAGCTATTTTCGAAATAAAAAGGACTTAAGGTCCCAGAAACTGCAGTCAAGTGTAACGATTATCGAATGCAACGATGTCTGGAAATATCAAATCAAAAGATCTCTCCTTCAACAAACAAGAACCGGCATTTCTCCGTCGGATGCGAGAGGCAAATTCAGGCCTAGGAGACAGACATGAACGACCCATCGCCCGTCCACAACGATTAAGAGACCCAAATGCCGACGAGGAAGATGCTCCCACCTATGTGGATGAAGAAGGCGGTACTTTGAGCAAAGCCGAGTACGACGCAATGGTCAAGGACTCGGAGCAGAAGGACAGTGATAATGACATCACCAAGTCTGTCAAGCCTGGTGAAGACGTTGGTGGAAGTGTTACGGGCGAGCGCGAGGGATCGCAGCCTAAAGCTTCGGGGGCTATCAAAGATGAGGTGACGAGGAAGCAGCAGGTCGTGGATGTGGGCGCGTCGAGCAAGAAGAGGAAGGCGGCTGTGGTTGTGGGAGGCGAGGAGGACGATGAGGGAAAGGTTGAGAAGGGAACTGCTGAGGGAGGTGAAGCCAAGCGACCAAAAGCTGGTGTCAAGAAGGCCAAGAAGAAGGGAAAGCCTATCAAGCTCTCCTTCGGCGACGATGAAGCATGAAATTGTAATGTGGTTACGACAACTACCTTTAGCGGAACGGCTGGAAGAGCCTTTCCCATGACATGTCCCTTGGTCATCACACAGCCATGAACGAACAACGAATGGCGAAGTTGACTAAAGAAGATGATTGGAGATATAAATACACGACCGCCGATTGATCTCGCCACTGATATGAAGAGAAACACCATGATGCAGATTGGACTCTGATTGACTGTTGTCTTTATGAGGCGACGTTTACCTGCGCTTCGTTGGAATCATGTTCTTGCAGAAATTCGACGGCTTGTGCTTGGGTTGGATGCCGTCTGCGGAAGGTCAATCGAAAGCCGTGCCAGGAGCTCAGAGATATCTCCATTCATGCAATGACCTCCAGCACTTTCCAGATGACGATAAATCCTCTTCAAGGTCGGGGGTGTATGATTTGTCTGGCTCCACGATACTAGTCATCGTAGAAAGTTGTGCACACTCTGCAACTGTCACAGGTGGGACCATCCGCATCTCCGTCCATATACTCGATATGTTTGGCAAGGAGCATGGCACCAAGGCGTGGTCGAGCATCGTATATGGCATCATAATTGGACCGGCCCTTCAGCTGACAGACCATGGGAAGGATAGCTCTGACGAAGAATAGGCGTAGCGCGTACAAGGACTTGGGCGCATTGGTGTCGTCGAAGACAACATCAATCGCTGCAACCAAGCCCATGTCCATCCACTCGTCGGGTTCATAGACTTGATGATCTGGGTCAGTCATTTTCTCAAACTTCTGGAGAATCTTTTCCCCAGTATCATGGTCGGATTTGCTATGCAAGTATCAGTCAATGCACTTTATGGAGTGACATTAACCAGACTCACCTATCGGCAAAATAATACAGCTTCACAAGATCGAGCATGGCCGCGGGATCCCATTCATCTCCACCCTCGTCAGGCCCAGACAGTTCGACACCGTAGTAACGTCCGAGCCATATATTGATGAGTTCATAGTCGTCATGAGGAAAGCGGATAATGCCCTCCTTGGCTTCCTGAAAGAAAAAGGGTCAAGCTCTGTCTAACATATTATTGCCAACAAGGACGTACATATACCTTCCAGTGGCCCGCAACACAATTATGCAAGAACCGATTGGCGTGCATGAGAATGACCTTGTGAACATGAATGGTCTTCATCTCAGCACCCGTACCGACTTCGACCATCAAATCGGAGAAGAGTGGGTTGTTGTAGCTATCACTCAGCTTTGGTGCATCAAGCTTGGAGGGATCAGCCGTGGTAGGGGCCGTCGTGGAAGTCATCTTGATTGTCAGGAAGCAGGATGTCAAGGACCTCAAAAGGATAAGTAATGGTCAGAGCAATGACCTTGGGCGAGATGTTGTATATGTAGAGGTCAAGAAGTAAGAGAAAGTAGAGGTAGGACTTTTGAAGAGGAGAAAATGGAACGAGCCCACTATACCTGCTGTGTGGTAGAGAAAAGGGTGATGAGATAGAAGTGAACTAGATACGGGGTGTAGTGGTATCTGAACGTGGGTACTAATTTGACCTCACCAATGACATCGCTTGAGTGGTAGAGAGCTTTTAGTTGCTTGTCTCTGCTGTTCAAAGAGGAAACTTGGATTGATGTATATGAGAGGAAAGCTGTAGATGCCAGGCTGAAGATGGTGGCTTGAAGATATGGTTGTGCTCTCTCATGCCATCAATCACATTCAATGTCGCTCAGTTCCAGCCACCAATCATGCCTTTTCCTTAGATTCATCATACCAAGGCTATGTACATCTATACAGGAGGCAGTTCCTCCCTACAAACCGGACACTGAAGCCTATACTTCATCCAGCCCTCCAAACATCCAGAATGGAAAACATGTCTACAAGGCGTAACCATATACCTCCTCCTCTCCAAAAGCAAAGCTCCACTACTCAATCCACCAACATCTGCTGCTCCACTCTCGGCAAAAACAGGAACCTCCAAATCGCCCATACAAATCGCGCAATCAAAAGTCCTCTTGCTTTTATCTCTGCCGTCTCCTGCACTTCTCTTGCCACCAGTAGTCGAGGCAGTATCATCAGACTCAGTCGAACTGGCAGCGAAAGCTTCGGCGGCACCGATGGGTAGATTGCCGCCTTCCTCGTCTTCGTGAAGGATAGGATGGTAATCGTAGGCCTTGGGCACCCAGTCAACGCCGAAACCTTTCGGGACAAACCATCTGGGTCCCAGCACCTCTTGACTGCCGAGCCCCAGAACTTGAATCCACACCCAGGCGCTTAGCACAGCCAGTCCGATGCCATCAACTTCGGCAAAGACTATATTCTTATCGTAGCCGTAGAAATACATGAATGGTACAAGGCGGAGGAATGATTGGCCCAACACAAAGTCCCATCGGAGGGCGCGTCGGCAGTTTCGCAGGATGTTACGGTGGATTTGTGGAGTCCAGAGGGAGAGGTAGAGAAAGGCTAGGAACGTAAAGTAGAAGCGGCGAATGGAGGCAGGCCAGCCTGTGGCGTTCAAGCTGAGGAAGAGAGTTGCCAGAAGGAGAAAGTAGAAGCGCGTGTACAGGGCGCCAAAACCGGGGACGCGACCGTTGTCTGGATTGTTGGTCGCGGGAGCATTTGTGGTTGGAAGTGTACCCGGGAGAGCTGTTGTGCCTGGCGGTGGGGAGGAGGGCTGCGTTATGTCTTGGTCTGAAGGTATGAAGACGGCAGCTGCACCTGTATCTATAGGTGGAGCAGCTGTTACGGGTAGTGGGAGGGTGTCGGCGCCAGCGGCCGTGATGATCGGAACTTGAGGAGGAGCTGGCTGAGTGGGTATTACTGGCGGTGGAGCAGGTGCAACAGGCTCGTTGACATTTCCAGTCGTGGTGGGTTCTGCATTTGGAGCAGCAGCAGCGACAGCCGCACGCGCAGCAGCAAGAGCCTCGCGTCTTGTCCTCTCAGCTCTCTCCCTCTCCGGCGCTTGTACGGTGTAAATGTCCAAGAGGAATCTCATGCCAAAGAAGCTAACACTGATAAAGGCCAGAAAGGCGCACCCAATCAAAGGTACCCAGACTGATTGAACGAAGAGACTGGCCAGACACAGCGTCATCGTGGTATAACCATCTCCCATAGCAAGCGTGGCAATAGTGTAGAAGCTAATTCTGCTTCTCGTACTAGGTGTACTCGAGTCACCCATCTGCCGAATGAGCAAAAGGACCTGACCGAAGAGCACTAATGAAAAGATGAGAATGTGCTGGCGAGCACGGTCATGTTGTACCTCGACCTTGAGACCGGTGAGGTGATTGCCCCCTTGGCGGACGTAGTCGGGCGGTCCTTTCGATTCCAACACGTAACCGCAATCCGGAGAGAATGCCAGCATGGAGAAACGCATATCGCTGGGTGGAGGTGGGAATGCGCCAGTAGGAGCTCGGAGCTCTGACTCGATGAGTGGGAGTGCCATTGCAGGCAGAGAAACAGGATGTTGCTGGAGATAGAAGATGAGCTCGCACTTCGGAGCCGTGTTTCCATTCTCTCCCTGTCCTTCCGATGCAGAAGACCAGGGATTGAAGCCATGAACCAAGCCTACTTCTTGGTCATGAATGGTGGAGCCAAGAGTGCGGTTGAGCAGTTGCTGCGCGAGTCCATAGTTGTAGCCCGAGAAAGTCATATGTGGCAGAGCGAATATACCCGCAAACTTAGTGCTCGTAGTAGAGAGTACGATATTGCCTGTCTCCAGAAAGTGCACACCATAGACCTGATTCTCCCAGTCATCGCCCGTCTCTTCATCTCCAATGTTGATGCTGGCTCGAATCTGGCGGAGAAGGTCCTTTTTCTTACCAATACTACCAGTCTTGGACAATAAAGTCTCCTCTTTGTCATTCTCCTCAAGCACAACCCGCACCCAGCCCCTAGTTGCCCGTTCAGTCAGGTTCCTCCCAAATTTCTGTATCTCCAAAGGCCCGAATGGTCCTTCAGACGCATATGCACTCAAGTTGAGCGCCGGGCTCTTGAATTCCTCCTGTAGAGGCGACCGCACCCAGTCCCCATGCAAGATACCAGTAACGTTTTTATAAAGCGGTATCTCTCCTGTATTCAGTCTTTTACCTGTTCCTAGACCCAGATCCTCCTCACCCACGTAGCCTTTGAGATCAGGATCCTTGAAGACTGCATCCGGTCTCTCGATTATCCCCTCCGCACCTCCTCCAAGTGCATATAAACTCATTTTCTTAGCCCTCTCTTTGACCTTGTCCAATTGTCCCCACGCGAACTCATTTCCCCGCTCCAAGCCTGTGAGATTGAAGAACCTGCCATGCAGCGGATCAAAATCGCCATATTTGGTCGTGTTCAAAAGGTCGAGATTGTGTCGTTCGTAATTTAGGATTTCTTGGAACCGGTTGCGAGCCGAGGGAAGTTGTTCGGGGCCGGAGGAGGGGGAGAAGAGGATGAAGAGGAGGATGAGGACGGTGATGACACCGCGAGGGTCAGCCATGATTGTATTATGCTTCAACCAGGCACCATCTATAAGATGTATTTATCCACATGCGCGCATGGTTGGGTGGTCGTGTCGTGTGTCCGTGTTATCGTGATGTCGCAAGATAGAGTACGTTGGCGGAGATAAACGTTGAATTGTCGGACTTTGGAAGCCAGACTGAAGCGGCGACGGTGCACGAGTTCACGTCATACCACGAATCGAAGGTTCAGGTCTATCATTCAGTATGCTTGTTACAGTGCTGGAACACACAGGAGGCATGTGCCATTTAGAAGAAAATAAGAGCATCATTGATTGCTATTTGTCAAGGGGTATTCAGCGCGGTCGTCGGTCGAGAGAAGAGTATGTACAACAAAAACCAATATCCCATCCGAGTATGCGTCCATCCATTTCATTTTCTTCGTGCAAGAAAACATTATTTGAACCCCGGAACGCCTGAAATGAAGTTCGGCTCTCGCTTTCAAGGCTCATACTGCCCAGCGAAGCCTGGCGCCACTCCTTCGAGATCCACTCTCGTTACCCTGCCTCTGATGTCTCCGCTCTCCCTGACGAGGTTGCCAAAGTACTTTCTGGCAACTTCGCTCTCGTTCTGAAGCTTGGCCTTCTCCTTGCGCTGTTCCTGCAGCTTTTCGACACCACGCTGTAGGCCTTCGCGGAGCTTATCAGCTGGGAATTTGAGAGCGCGACGCACCTCGCCGCTGATACGAGCGGAGTTGGAGTGCACATAGTCAAGCTCGGAAAGTTCTCGGGAAAGCTTTGTGTTTAAGCGACGCGGCAGTGAGTGGGGAATGCTGTTCAGTGCATAAGACACTGCAAGACCCACTGTGAGAAATCAAGTCAGCAAGGTGCAAGCTTCACGGCAGCAGAGAAGAATAAATGTACCTCCCAAAAGAAGACCGGGAATAACGAGTTTGCGAAGGTTGTTCGCGCCCATGATCCTCACAGCACCCAGAGCGCCATCCAGCCATCCGACGCCACCGAAGACGCGACCTCCAACGACACCTGCGACGGTCACTGCCATGCTGGTACCTGCTAACTTTTCCTGTCGCTCCCAGAGTGAGTTTAGGTCGAAAAAGTCCCAAACTTCAACATCTACGTCAATTTGACGTGCCAGAGCGTCCTTGCGGCTTCGGAACATCATCTCGGAGCGGAAGGTCAAGTCGACGTAGTCATCACCAAGATGTAGGAGACCAAGAGATTTGATGACATTGACTCCTTGTACCGTTCGTACTCTCGCATCCTTCTCACATTCGTGTACTGTGACCGAAATGGATTCAAGCATGGCCATCTTGAGATCATCGGCGTATTGGTAGGCGCTCCACATGCCCTCATACCGCACACCGAGATCACTTTCGCCGACATGAGCAATGGCAGAGTTAAGTGTGTCGCGAGTACGAGTGTAGATTTCGGAAGCGGTCTCGTCGATAGTGTGGTCCACGCCATCACCAGCTTCCGATCGGGCCTTCTTGGATTGCTCGTATACGGGTTCCAGATCTTTGAGTTCCTTGGATACCCTGTCGAGCTCGTTCTGAGCAACGTCGCGATTTACCGTTGCGAGACTGTTCAGGTCACCCAGGAGGTTCATTAGATAAGTTTTCGCAGGTGCCAACTTTGAACGTGCGCGTTTCTCGAGTACGAAACGTCGTAGTGATGTCTCGAGTTCATTGAAATCGTCGATAGCCTCCTTTTGCTTACCCTTACCCTTGCTATCAGGCGGCGATCCGGGTTCCCCGTGCTTGCCTAAGAGCTCGTCTTCGTCGGAGGGCTTGTCGCCGTCACCTTCATCGGATGGACCAGAAACACCTGCACTACCTCCTGAAGCACCCGAACCTCCATCACCACCAGGTGGACCTCCCGGGGGAGCGACTGGGATGGCATTACTGGAAACAAAGTGGACCAGTTCCGAAGACTCCTTGAAAGTGGCAGGACTCAGATGGGCAACCTGCTTCAGAATCATTTGCTGGCATCTGTTCTTGTCCCGGATGTTGTCATATCCATTGACTACCATGAACATGTAGGCCTTTTCGCGTGCGGCGTTGAAGATGAATTCCTTGGCGGAGAGGGTGAAGTGGTTCGCAGCGGACACGACAAAGACAACGACATCAATCTCCTCCTGGCGAGCGAAAACAGCGGTCGTCTTGAGCGAATCGTTGTTCAAGCCAGGGGCGTCGATCAGAGCAATGTCGACGACTCCGTTGTTGAGTAAGGATTGATCGACGCTCCGGATATCCTTAATGTAGACTTTGCATTGCGCCCACCTCTCATTGTCGGTGACAATATCTTCGAGTTGTTTCAGGGTGAAGACTTCGTATGTGCTTTCGTCATTGCGATTGTATGTGACAGCATTTGGGATGGCATGGACCTCCTCCAGGCCGCCATTTTCGCGACAATCCAGAACCTCACAGAAGATGGCGGTACATGGTTGTTGATCCTCGGGTAAAACTTTTCTCCGCAACAGAGCATTACAGAAGGTCGACTTTCCAGCATTGAGATCGCCAGTGATGAGGACCTTGCTCGACGTATCCTCAATGCGTTCTCTGAGATTGAATAGGTGGCGAATGCTGTTGCTAATTTGGTTGTCAAGTAACGAGGCGACAGACTGCTTTTCCAATGAATGTACTATTTCGGATTGAGCGAGACCCTCCATCTTCAGTTCAATCTTTAACACAGAGAACTGCTGTTGTAGTTGTGGAGTGACCAGACGGGGCGCTTCTGCAGGTTTCTCTTGTGCCTTTTCGGCGGCTCCACTCGACTCGGCCTGGAGGCTGTCTTCTCCTAATGAGGTGCCTGCCCTGCGTGGGCCTGATGGACGAAATGATGGTGGCGATTCGCGGTGGTTGTCAAGGGTGGATTGGGTGTGCATAAGACCTGGACGGACATCAGGTCGGCGAGGGGGGCTAGGAGTTCGAGGACGCTGGACTGTCGGGTAATGTGCAGGCCATTTTGAGTTCATGTCCTGCAACTTCTTGAGCGTGTCGACCGTCTGCTGGATGGCGCGGGCGAGGGAGGTGCGGTTTTGGTTGTAGAATAATTGATGCACATGGCTAGCAAGCGCTTTCTTGTCATGGTCAGCTGTACCTGGTCAGTATTGCTGAATAAGGTATGGTTGAAAGGTCTGTCATGAGCTCTCACATTGCCCGCTGACGTCGCCGGGTTGAGGCGATGGCATAAAGACGTCGTCGGTCATGCCAGGATTCCATCCTCGGTTCATACTTGCATCATCGGCGACACTTCCGCCATATCCAGAGTCTTGATCGAGCATAGCCTGCAGGCGCGCCGCGCTTTCTGAAGTTGATCCATTTCCAACCGTCATATAATTTGGTCTACCAGAGACGCGGCGATTAGACGACGAACTGTCTGCGGGTGATGCATAGCCGCTGCCAGATGGGTCGTTTGAAGTCATTATGTGTAGATGGATTGTCTCGAAAGATCAGTGCATCACAAGATTCGTCAGAAGGCGTGTGTCAAGGTGGCGCGACGGGGAAACATGAATTTGTGAAGATCAGTGCATGAAGCGTTCATGACCAAGATGGACCCTTCACACTTCCATTGACTGAGGTGTCCGTGCTAGACCCGCGCCAAGAAATATTAGTGCTGCTACCTTACCTTAGCCTGCTCCGCATATCGACGGCATCGCTTTGCCTGATCGCGTTTGGCGCGACTATGAGGTTGTGGTGATTGGTGATTGTTCCTTGTCATTAACCCGAACAACTTTGTAGACCTATCAATTTATCTTTGTACTCTTTTTCTCTTTGACAATCCTCACTTTGCGCATCATACACTTCTTTTCTCTTTCTGCTTGTCATAGATATAATACAATCACAATGGCTGCAGCACTTGCAAACACCCTCTTCCGTCGCTCTGTGCATTCCGCAGCCCGCGCAGCTTCTCTCGCGCGAGCTTCATTTGTGCCGACATGTGTGAAGAAATCCCTTGTTGCTAGGCCCTTTTCCAGCACTATTCTGCGTGAGTCATTCATATCAGAAAATTCGAGACAGCATGCTGATGTTGGTATAGCTCAGATCAAGAAGTACACTGAGGATCATGAGTGGATTGATGTTTCTGAGGACGGCCAGGTCGGTAGGTTGACCCTGCTTTTCTCACCACATTATCTATATTACACATACTCACTGATCACTCCCCAGGCACTATTGGCGTCTCCGACTATGCCGCACATGCTCTCGGCGATGTAGTCTTCGTTGAGCTTCCTACCATCGATCTCGAAGTCGCCGCTGGTGACTCAATTGGCGCTGTCGAATCCGTAAAGTCTGCTTCCGATATCATGACACCCGTCTCGGGCATCATCCTCGAGACCAACAGTGTGCTCGAGGACAAGCCTTCAAACATCAACAGGGATCCTGAAGGTGAGGGCTGGTTGGCTAAGATCAAGATCTCCGACAAGATCGAGTTGGATGGCTTGATGGATGCAGCCGCTTATAAGGCTTTCACTGAGGAGAGCGCCGAGTAAAGAGATGAATCTGAAAAGAGCAGAATGAGTGACATGGTGTATGGAAAGTGGCAGATCTAGAAGACCTGTCAAGTGTGCCCGGCAGTAAGATCCGCCTACGAACGAGGAACATGCCGAGCCGCCGATGATACTACAAGATTAATTCAACATCTGGAAGTAGACCGAGGAACGATTAACCGGAGTTTCAAGTCTCGTATATGGCGTTTATACCAACTCTTTGTGACTGCAGGACGAGCAATCCAAGACTCCGAATCAGCTTCATCCATTCGTCCACCCTTTCTTCCCCTTTTCCCATAATTGATGCTGTAAATGGCAGATGAGCTTCACATGCCGCCTGTGGAGGGGTTTTGGCGACTAACTTGTGGAAATACTTACACGACGAAGGACAGATACTCAAGACGCCATGCATCCTAGCTACGGAATCCAAGACAACCTATACATACCTTATTCTTGCAGCACCCACAACACAACACCATAATCAGACCTGTGCCGGAATCTTCCCGCAGATTGACTGTCTTAGTGTTATATGTCATATAGATGAGACTGGCTGCGACATCATCCAGGTGCAACACTTCGATGGACTAAAAGACGCCGCCCTTCCGCCCTGGGCATCCTTCCTTTCCCAATAACAGAGCAGCAAGAACAGTCGCAACCATGTCTCACATTTCAGACTACTCTCCAACACCCCTGGGTGAGCAACAGGAGCAGTCTCCGGTCAGGCCAAGTTTCACTCCAATCAACAGGGAGGAGAGCTCGTCCGCCGATGAGCCAGCCGAGAGGATCACCCCTGAACGTGACGTGAGCCCAGGCAATGAGGGAGAGGATCAAGCAGTTGACACACCTGTCAACGAAGACAACCTTGCCAGCTCAACCATAACGAAGCCATCAATCGTCAAGCTTGGTAAGAGGAAGAGGGTGGACCACAACATCGACAAGCCTGTCAACACCGAATTTGCAGAACGTACCTTGCAAAGAGCCAACTTCCTGAGCTCTTCCCGTGAGCTCGAAGAACTCGCCAGTCCACTACGCGACGGAGCTGGCAAAACTGCTCGACACAAGGACTCAGTCATGAAAGCATCGCCCAAGCCTACCTGCACGCAAGTTCCTCCGTTCTAACCATGCTAGAACAATATACTGACACTGGCCCAGACTTTGCGAAGAACGGGGCATCGATTGTACTCCGCACCCCCGACTGCCAGAGATATGGCGTTGCGGCCAGTGTACACGCTCCAGAGTCCCATCGCAGTTGTGTAAAATGTATTTGATACCAACTCCATCATCGACACGACTGACAGACCTCGCAGGAAGGATTTGAATTCAAGTCCAGCACTAGACAAGATCAAACTCCCGACCTGTTCTAGCACCTCCCAAAAGGCCGGTCTGAAGGCATCAACCCAGCGAAATCCACGCACTAAAATCAACCCAGCAAAGGCCGCTCATACCAAGACCCAGATGCCAGACACCCACGTACCTAAGCAACCACCCAACCCAGCAAAGGCCCACATACCTTTCTTGAACTCAGTCATCTCTCTCTCGAACCCCGCCGCAACAGAGATCAAATTTCTGGCCGAAAAATACCAGGCCAATTTCAACAACACTGGCACTCTCGAACCCCACGAATTCAGAAGCATGAGTCGCCTACTTTGGCTCACCCACCTCGAGTTGAAGGATAGGTTAAGTGAAGTTCAGGGACTGGAGAGAGAGGTGCAAGGGTTGAAGCGGGAGCGGGAGGATTGGAAGAGGGAAAGAAAGAAGATTATGAGGGCCTTGGGAAGGATGAGTGAGATTGGTGGGAAGAGTCCAGCAGGCAGTCCAGAAGGGGATGATGAGGTTGCTACTCAAGAAAAGTAAGACAAGGGGGCATGGAAGGTGAATGAGGGGGCTTGAGTTGCGTTCCTGAAAAGCTGCATGTCTTTATCACACAATTAACGTAAGTCAGTTAGCATCAAGTGAGTCTTGAGTGAGCCGTAAGTGAGCCTAATGTCATTGATTAGATGTCAGGTGAGTAGAGAGTTGAGAATTGCTATATTGAGCACCCCTCAACCCGTGTCCCCAAAGGAAAAAAGTGAAATGAGAATTCAGAGTTACTCGCTTTGGCAACTTTGAGAAACGCAGGCCTTATGTATATTCAGTCCTCCTCCCTCCAAACCTAAACCTTTTCCTTCGCACCAAAATTAACTTTACCTTCACTCATTCATATGAACATCCTTGATCTCATCTTATTAACTCACTTGTGATCCGACATCTCCATTCTCAGGACTGCTCCAGGATAATCCAAGATTATCTACTGCGCGGACAGCTCCCCGGTGCGGACGGCCCTCACTTGTAACAAGGTATCATATCACATCATCTTTGCACTTCAATACCTTTGCTGACTATACCTTATCAGAATTTCCAACATGGATATTCCTTCTACACCTACTGGTTCTTACCAGTCCTCGCCCACTGGTTCCCCTGATTCATCCCTTACACAAACCCCAGTCAGATCACTCAATGACATCCCCCATTTTGACGACCTCATGAAGGGTAGCCGAGATTTCACATGGAGTGAACGACTGGTTCTTCTCAACAATCCAGCTCCAAGGGATACCGCCTGGCAAAGTGTCAAGGAATTTTACGAAACCAATGGCTGTATTCAAGTTTCCTAGTCGAGCTCGCCGCTCAGAAGATGGTACGCCCTCTATGAACAGCATCCCAAGTCCAAAGGTTGCGGACGATTGGCCAAATGGCTTCGAGATATCCGTGAGCATCCACAGCATCGGCCTGAACCCAAGTATCCGTGTCGAATCTGTCTCTGGCGTTCCAGGGTGGGGAAGTACATCTTCCGCGGCCATCTCGATTTCCCTTTCGCCTCTGTCCAGAAGCCAGGAGAGGACATGGCCGTACAACCGATCAAGAACTTGGTTGCTAGCATTGAGGACGAACCGCGCTGCCTCAAATTGTCTTTTCAGACGGATTGTGTCATTCCAAACCAAATTCCACACATCGCCCGCAAACCGAAGTTGCTTTCCAAAAATCGCGGTGATGACTACAGGCTATTCAAGGACGAGATCGACGTCCTTCGGGAGCTTGCGGATCTTTGTCGCTGTCCTGGCGGGCGCCAAGTCGAGATACAATTCAGGATTGGCTCAGACGACACCAGCTTCAGAAAGCTGCTTTCTATGCTCCCGACCCAAGATCGAAACACCTGCTCTCCGACCCTGACAAAGCTTAGGTGGGAACCGTACAGGCACCGCAATAAGGAGATCTTCATCGGGCCATTGTTGTTGAAAGCCCGGATGCCTGTCCTTACACAGGGACATCCAGGAATCCAATCCCAGCGTCATTTGTGCCTGTCGATAGTGACGAAATCCTGGTCACACGTGCATACGGTGCTCATCTCGAGCTGGAAGAGCACCTGATGTATGTCAGAGCCATCAGCGAAAAATCGCATTGGGCCCGATTGTATAGCATCGGCGGTCATGTCTTCGCTGCAGTCTTCTGGTCAAAGCTTCCACGCGTAGGCATTCCGGGTGAGAAATTCAATCTCCACGAGGGAACGCAGATTAGCCTGAAGATACACCAAGATACTCTATTTCCGCCGGAAATCAAGGTAGATGGCATGGTCATTGCCGATCGATTCGGTCTTCCGCCACATCGTTTCCTGGTTCTCATTCCTAGTAAGAATGCCCTGTTTTTTGGGTCCTTGCAGGAACCATTGGTTGGCCCTGAGTTGCGTCCAGCTAAGCAACCTCCGAAGCTACCAGTCGAACTGAGCATTCAAGCCTCTGAGATCACGTATGCTTACGAGATCGATGCCATACAAAAGATCATGACTGCAGAGGCCTGTTCGAGGTGGAGACCTCTGATGCTGTTCAATGGCATCGAACTGCCTCATATCGATCCTTTCGATGGCGTTCCCCAGGATATCGAAAGGCAGGCATTTGAGAAGCTAATGAACGCCATTTCATGGACCCATCGACAGAAAAAGGTCATCAATAACCTCAAGCGGATACCAGGCGGGGCGCTACTTGTCCAAGCTCCAGGAGGTTGCGGCAAGACAACCCTCCTCGTTCACATAACTCAATATGCTGTGGACTGCAAACACTATATCGTGATAACTGGACCAACAAACAGCACAGTTGACGATATCATCATGAAACTGCCAGAGGAATTGGGGGCCATCCGGGTCTATGCAAGTTCTCAGGAGCGTTTGCATGAATTTTCAGCCGACACTGCTGGACCAAATATGGATATGGACCAAATATGGATATTGACCATGAAAGCTACTTGGTTCTCCAGACTTGTCACGAGATTATGAAACAGAGGAAGGCGAGCCGCCATGGTCTTACCGAACGGACTGTCGAATGGCAAGTTGTGAAGAATATGGACAAGGGCCCTCTTCTGGAGACTTTCAAGGACGAATTCGGCCAGCCTGTTAAGGGAGAGCGAGATGATTTCCGCGCGTACTTCCGTGAACGGTTCGAGAGGCTTTCAAAGCATGCTCCATGGGACGAAAAGTACTGGCCTGATGACGAGGAAGTGAGTTTCATCAATCAAGCATACAGAAAACTTCGTGCCGAAGTACTGCAAGAGACATGGGTCATCGGTTGCACCAATTTTGTCGCTGGTCACGCCTTTGCGAAAACTTCGCTAGGAACGCAACAGCCACCAATCGAGTGATCGTTATGCAAGATGAGGCTCACGCAATGCTCGAGACGCAAGCTGTCACTGCGCTTGCTAGGACCGTGGAACAGAAGGAAGGAGATGGCGGATTTGCCCAGCACATTAGCGCTCTCATCAAATTCGGCGATACTGAGCAACAGGACGGCTTCGTCCTGTCTCGTGACGGACAATACAATACTGCGAACGAGTTCCTGGAACAGCGGAGGATCAGTCTGTTCACTCGGTTGATCATGGCTGGATTCCCTGTCATTATGCTGGATGAACAGCGTAGATTACACCCTATGCTTATGGACATGGTCAATAAGTTCCATTACGACTTTCAAGTTCGTTCAATGGAAATTTGGCCATTGGATCCGAAGTACGAGAACCTGGTTGCCGACATCACCGGTGCCGACCCCAAGCATCTCACCGAACTTGGCCGCCGTCTTGCCTGGTTGCATACAGAGCATGGCAAACCCCTCGTGAACCGCAACACAGGTTCTTGTACTAACATGACCGACCTCGCTGTCATTGATCAGAAGATTCTGCCAGCCTTCCGCAATTTTTTTTTGGAAAGAAGACCAGCGAATACTGCGGAATCGGGGTGGCATACAGCGAAATGAAGTCTGACATTATGACTCCCTGCCACGACAAGCGCAAGGACGAGGGATGGACTGAGCAAGAACTCCCTGAAATTCAGTGTTTCGACAGTCTCAGAGGGAAAGAGAAGAAAGTCTTCTGCCTAGTCCTCGTCAACAATGGCAAGAACGAGGGCTTTCTAAAGGACAAGAAGCGCGCTTGTGTCATGTTTACCAGAGCTATCGATGTCCAAATCGTCGTCGGAGGCGGTTTCTTCGGGACCTAGGAAGACATCGACAGCAGGAGATATCGCAAGCGCGAGACGTTCATGAAGACACTTGATCAATCCTAAACCCGGGCGCCCGGAAACTTTCGACACTTTTAGCCCTATTTCCTTTTACTTCAACGAATTCCGCGCCCGCGACGTTGGCTTCCCAATGGAAATCGATTACTGTCCACCCACCCCGCGTGGCCTTAGCCCTGTTCGATCCAAGGTAAGATGACCCTGTCATATTGGAGACCGATCATGCTGCTGCTGCTGCTGCTGCTGCTGATGATGATGAGCCCGCGTTGGGAGGAGGCTCCAGAACTTCGCAATGCGACACATAATACGTGGCATCAGACGAACCAAATCCGTTAGCTAGATAGCATAGAAATTCAACAAGTCTGATACCACAACTCTCACCATAATCTCGGCGTCAGCGCTAGGTTATTACACGTCTGTGACTCCTTTAAAACCCTGTTTTTAGCAAAGTGCCAGTGTCGACCAAACATGCGGGTATAACTTTTTTACGATGTCAGAAGCCAAAAGGCACTGCAAGGTCCCTTGCTTTGGTTTGGGTTGGGCAGGGGTGAAGGGGGGGGGAGCCGACTTTGGCGTCCTACCCTCAGCCTCTCTGTCTGTTTGACAATATACAGAGTACCCGATCTCCGTCTTGTGGTGCTTGAACGTGATTATATCCCAAGGCGTAGGTCCAACTCTGATCCATGGAACCTAATGAGATCATATCTAGCCTACCGCTACGAAAGGAAGCTGTAGTGGGCCAAAAGTCACCGGTTGGCGACGAATATAAGTCCGTACCTCAATCATCGCGCTTTCGGACGTCGTCCAGCGCCTCCACATCACCTGCTCGCTATCCTTGATAGCGTGATACGAAAGGTCAACTATGCCGCCAAAGTGATTGTGCAATCCAGGTGTTGTCAGATGCAATGGTTCGCGTTGCGCATTTGGAATGACTGTCACCATCGCGGGATATGCGCCCTTCTTGTCGTTACTGCCTCGTCAAACCTGGATCGAATTGGAAACGGTATGACCGATAAAATGGGTGATGAATTGAGGTGGAGGTTTTAGTTGATCAAGTAGTGGAGTGGAGTGGAAATCAGCTGTCGGAGGTACCGTCAATTCGCCGCAAAACCGCGCCAGGTTGTGAGTAGGGAGAATGGGCGACCGAGACCATGTAGCCACTATCAGTCTGACCTTGTTATTGATCTGTACCATGGCATGTTGGGGGGGCACAGCTGTCGAGCAGGAGCTATGGACTGAACCCCCGATTATCTCTTCAGGAAGCAGGGGCTTCCGAAGGCGGATGAGAGATAGACTCAGGCTTTTGCGACCTAGGCAGCAGTTGTTGTCGCCGGTGGTCCTTTCCAGGTGCAGATGTACCGGGGTTGTGCCATGATTTCCTAGTAATGCTGGTTTTTGGTGACTCTCTGGCGCGAGATCACTCGTTGAACAACCACTCAAGCATGTGTCGAACACATAGACGGTCTCATGGCCTTTTCCAAACGAGGTATCGATTGCTATGGTCACGGTTTCGGCTGTCCAGAATGTCTTCTCGCATATGGCTGCAGAAGGCACGAAGATTGAGCAAAAGCCACTTTCCGAAGTTTCGCATACCCATAGCCACCACCAATCATGCACATTCTTCCTTCCCTTTCAACTTCGTCATATATTCTTGATGTTCTTATCGGCCTCGAAGAGAGATTCTCTGCCAACGACAGATAGAAACGTCTGAAATTTTTTTCCATATCGACTAGAGGTTTTTGATGATGTTCCCGAATCCTTCTCCTTACCAAGTCGTACTCGAAAGGTGTATACCATGGGCGAACCAGGAGCCCCCCCGGGGGGGACCCTTTGACTTGAAGAAGCTCGAAGTCTCGGGCAGCATTGATAATGTGGAGAATATGCACTACCGAAGCCGGGGCGCACACCGATTACTGTAATTATGCTTCTTCCTTTTCTTGTCCTTTTCTGCATGTCATTTGTCTATTCTCAACCACTCTTGATCACTCATACCTCCAATCGAATCCATGAGGTCTACGAGATGTACTCTACTTGTATCGATGAGCTTACCAATGCCTGGAGGTTTGGGCAAACGCCGAAGTTTGAAGCGGCACTTTGCTCAGAAAAGTCCCGCGTTGACAATCGCGGTTGAGTCCTCTCCAGCTGCCAAGAGCTTGGATCTTGAGTCGCAAGGATATACACTCCTTGTCAAATAACAAGAGGTTGCTTTCGCGTAGATAACAGGTTGTTCGAGGTGTTGCAAGAACGAGAGCATTAGCGTCGATGTTGTTAGGTACATGAACCTCCCAGTAAACAGTAGTTATTGCCTTCGGGCATTTGGTCAATTTGAAACTATACGTAAGTCAAACCTTCTATGACCCTGGTTCGATTCACGCTATGGACATCTACTAACAACTTTACAGAGAGAAGATTAGCATGGCCCCTGCACTAAGGATGACACATGTAATCGAAGAGTGAGAACGCCAAGACACTAGATTAAAAAAGTCCCTGCTAATCATCACACCTCTAGGACAAACCAATTTTTTGTTGAATCTTTTGATTCTCAAATTCATCAGCGACCTTGTGCAGCTTGTGATCAAGCTTCTATCAGACTCATTCTATAAAGCCGTGTACAGTACAGATCGATGACAACAACAACCTGATTAACGCTGTACAAGGTTGTTGATGAGTTTGTGAAGCGAAAGAGTAAAAAAGATCGGGTTGTCCTAAAGGTGTGATGATTAGCAGGGACTCTTTTAATCTAGTGTCTTGGCGTTCTCACTCTTCGATTACATGTGTCATCCTTAGTGCAGGGGCCCTAGAGGTGTATCGATTAGCGTAAAAAATGTGGCCCTGCTCACGCGGTTCCAAGATCGCAGCTCTAGACGTCAATGTAATTATATTTCCGATCACTCTTTTACAGCAAGCAGCTTCTTGCTGGGATCGCCTACGTGTGGGTTCTGTCTCAACAAATATCTCGATGCGGTCCGGAAGCACGATTGTTGCTGATTCGTTTGCTTCTCAAACTCCTCTATCGTTCTTCCTGATGATAATCAAATCTCTTCCAGTGCGGCACATGCTAATCTCGAAAGCGTAAAGATTTAAGTGAATGATATAAATCCCTTCAAGTGGCTGGAAACCACCTACACTACCAGCGTTCTCTTCATGACAACCAGCACATACCAATTTTTGAACGTCCAGATATTGAGCGGACTGACTGAAATATCGTCAGTCACGCGTTCCGTTCAAGACTCTTACACGATATACTACATCATTTGCGACGTTTGTCATCACCTTGGCACCACCGCCCTTCTTCCCAATGACAACAGGATCCCCTCCCAGTGCGGCGCATGCCGAACTCAGATGGCCAAAGATTGAGTGGACTGACTGAACTTATCTGTCGCGCTTTAACCAACACTAAATCATATATCCTTGCAATGTTTACCATAAACGCAGCATGACTGCCCATCTTCTCAATGACAAGATCTCCTCCCAGTGCGGCACATGCCAAACTCAGATGGCCAAAGATCGAGCGGACAGACTGATTTGTCTGTCGCGCGTCCTATCAATACTACATCAAATCTGGCCCATCCGCTTGTCTAGACTGCACTTCAACGTTCAGAGCTCATCTTAGTCTTCGTTTCGAGCTTCTTCACTTCGTTCTTCACTTCGTTCTTCACTTCGGCCTTTACTTAAGCTTAGCAATTGCCCAATTGGGACACTTGTAAGCTTGCCATGTTCATTACGACTCACATGCCTTTACTTAAGCATCACGACTTAGCATTTGCCCAATTGGGACAATTGTAAGCTTGCCATGTTCATTACGACTCACACGCCTTTAAAAGGCTCGTCAAGTGCCTTTAGCTACATATCTCACAGGCCATCATCATGTCTACCGTCAGTGATGCCATCACGTTGGAGGATTCGCCAGACCCACCGCCAGTATCATCGCAGCCTTATCAACAATGCAAGTGCGCTGGTCTTACTGGGTGTGTTCGATATTCCGGGATGCCTTGGCATAACTAATTGTTCCTAGGTTGATTCATAGCGATAACCACTTTGTCATTCGCCAGGACCAAACATACCCTATGGACAAAATCGTCTTTGTTTGCAAGTCTGAATTCTGCCAGAACAGGAGAGACTGGAAAGAAGCCGTGGAAAACATTCCGGACTTCTCTATCAATCGCAGACAGACCCTCCAGGAGCTGAAGAACTACCTTAGCAGCAACGAACATGGAGCCTTCTTCTTCCTGTCCCGTCCTGTAAACACCCTTGCTGAGGCCAAGAATGACGACGACAAGGACATAATCGTCATGCCCGCTACCTCAGCTGCTAAGCCCGACATGCCCGCTGCTAGATCCCTTAAGCGTAGACATGAAGATGACGAAGACATCATCGACTGGTCCGATGTCTCATCCTCTGAACCTGACGTCCCGACCGCTACATCTGCTGAGCCTGAAATTGACGACGACGACATCGTCATCATGCCCGCCACCACATCTTCTGAAACCGACGCTCGCCAAAACACGCCCCCTGCCCACAATAAGAAGAAGAATCAGTATCAGAATTGGTACGTCTCAAAGGAAGAACGGGATGCCATGAACGCGACTGTCCCTGTCGGCGCATTCCAACCAAAGGAAATCAAAAAGAGGAACAGACGACGCAAGTAAGTCAAAGAGCCGCCAATCAAACACTGTTCGATCCCTTATATTTACTGGCATGTCAGGGCCGATGATCCTCCTTTCGAAGCAACCAAGTACTCATGGAGGGCGTATCAACCAGGCAAACGTCTCCTTAAGGCTACAGAGGAGGAGTAAACGGATTCCCGCAAGGTAGCACAGAAGATCATCATGGATTCTCGCACATCCGCTGGCAGCCTTGTGATGATGAGGGTTATTTGACTTGAAGTTCTAGTTGTGCATTGGTGTCATTCGGCGCTTGCATCAGATCAACGAGACCATAGGTAAATTAGGCACGACAGATAATGAACATTCTGTTATTGAAAAATTTGTGCCCGGAGGTACTCTGTAGCTTATTTCCCGTCGCTGAGTGATGTTTTCGTAACTGCACTCTGCTCTACTCGTCTTATCCGGGTATCCCATCTTGATTTTTGCTTCTCAAGTGTCACAGGTGAATGTATACAGATTCACAGGAGTGCAGGTATGTACCATCAAAGTTTGCCTGTTCTATCTGCAGATGTGGTTCATGATCTCCTTTCAGTGCGGCCACCAAACCAATCCCGAAGAGCCAAAGATCCAGCGGACCGACTGAACGTCGTCGATTGCGCGTCTTACCACCATTCCTTCTACTTGACTATAAGATCTCCTCCCGGCGCACCATATGCTTAGCTCAGAGAGCCAAAGATCCGCGCACTCACTGAATGTTGTCAGTCGCGCGTCCTACCACCGATTTCCATCCAACGACAACAAGATCTCCTTCCGGTAGGGCGCAAGCCCAGCTCAAAGAGCCAAAGACCAGCGGACTGATTGAACTTGTCTATCGCGCACGATACCATCCTTCTCACCAATGACATCAAGATCTCCCTCAAGTGCGATCACCCGAACCCAGCTTGAAGAGCCAAAGTCCGCGAATACATGGGTCTCTCATCCATCGCGCACAGAACCCATCCCTCCCCCAACCGCCAATGACACCCAGATCTCCTTTCGGTGCCGCACATGCCTATCTCAGAGGGCCGAAGATCGAATCAACAGACTGAGGTTGCATTCACCCATCTCCACCTACAACATCTCCTTGGACACTGCATGTGGCCGTTTTCAACAATTCAATCCTCCTCACATACACGTCACCTTGCCCATCACTCTCACTCTTCGTCTGTCTCGTTGAATTGGCCCTTGGGAAACGGCACAGCCATGGACGATGCTTCGAAGGAACTTATAGAAGGTCATCACAACCTCATCACATAGTGCCTCCCGTTTCTACAAGGCGTATGAAATGCGAAGTCGGCTTGTATGCTTGACCAGGCTGCAGCGAGTTTCCATCCAGTCTTCACCTGGTGCTTCATTCCGATCTCCTTCACTTCAATTTCACTTTAGTCCTCACTCCTAGCCAAGTGAACGTGATAAGCGACTTTAAAAGCTCGCAACTTCTTCCACTCCTGCCAAACACCAACCCCGCCAAACATCATCATATCGAACACCAGTGATCCTACCACATCCATTTGAGACTTCATCGATCTGACCTCGGAGAAGTCCCTCAATATGGAGGAAATTCCACATGAATCTCCTGCACCTGTGCCTACCCCGGCTGAGGCAGGAACTGACCACAACGTCCTGACATGCAGGAAATGCTACACGAACTGCCTGATCCCGCTCCCGCTCCCAACGCTGCTAAGGCAGAGACTGATGGCGAACTTGTCGACCTGCATGCTACCGGGGACATTGTCTACATGGACGAAATGCCAAACGACCAGCCTGCTGTCGCGCATCCTAAGGCTGAATTCAGAATAGCGAAGTACACTAGGAGTCTTGCTGGAAAGACCATCTACGAAGGCTTTACTCGGTACGTAGAGATCAATGTAAAGAGTAAAACACCACTGACTGTTCTTGTTCCAGGTTGCTGAAAAATGGAAAATACACCGATCACCACATCCCTTGCCGTGGAGACAAGCATTCTGTACACAAAGCTGTCCTCCTCAGCCAGTCTGAGTACTTCCAGGCGCAGCTCTACGGCCACTGGGCAGAAGCTGCCAAAAACGTCTCAGATCTTCCCAATGACCGTAGACAATCTATCAAGGAACTGATCGGCTTCCTATACACTGGCGAGTACGGAGGAACAATTGACGCGTGCCGCACGAAAGAGCGACCTAAGACTCCTGTCGAGCCCTGGCCCCCTTTGGACAAGTCGGGAAAGGTCAAAGCCCCATCACCCTATCCAGACATCAACGACGACTTTACCAGATCTTACCTGGTGTTGGACGTTCGCATGGCGGAGTTGGGTCAGAGACTCCGCATCCCACACCTGTGCGACTACGCCGCCACCCAATTCTTTGCCCGCTGCCGCGAGTTGTATTACTTTTTCGAGGCCAATGAGAGATTCGAATTTCGCGCCGCTCTATACGAGGCAGAGCATCTTCTTGATGAGAGAAGTACCTTGTCTCAGGAGCTCGTTGCCATCGCCGTGGAACACAGCGACCAGATCTTCTCCGACATCAAAATGATCAAGTGTCACGAATACGCGCCTTGCCTGATGGACAAGATCATAAGCCTGGTGACTCGCAGAATGATTTTAGAGTCTGGCGAGGGAGAGTCTGACGAGGAAGATTCCGATGAGGAATCCTTCGAATGGGGCATCGTCACTGATGATTTCATCTGCCCTCATTGCAACAAGGAGTTCAAAAACGACCAATCTGGCAAGGTGGCAGGCTGGTTGACTTGTCCAGGTTACGGATGGGGTGCCGAACTCGACCACTGGAAGGCTCATTGCGGACTAAATACGAAGCGGATGGTAAAACACGCAGCGGCTGCCTGGTGATCTTCTTCCATCACAACCCCCACCAGAACATTCACCGACACACATTTCGCGCTCTCTGCATGTACATTAGTTTCATAGTCATTCTGCAGAGTGCGCTTACTGAATTGACACTTTAACATTATCCTGTATCCATTAACGTACCAGTGACGATTTTCCAATCCGCTGTAAAAACACCTCTGATCCACCATGCCACTGTCTATTTGGTCGCACAATGTCTCCCCCCAAAGGCCCGTAGGTATGGCACATATTCCACGGACCCGAAAAGTTCATGACTTCTCATCAACATTAAGCAACGCCCTGATCCTTTATGAGTTTGTATAAGAGCCTTATGTATGCATTCCACACCGGAGATTCGCGTAACCTAATCGTACCTTTGCCACTTCATACATCGACTGCTGGTGCACAAGTCGAAGAGTGACTACCAACATTGGCCATCCGGAGCTGCGGTTAACCATCCTTCCGCACTGCACTGGTGACTTTGACGTGTGTGATAGAAGCAGGTAATGCGTACTTCTCCCGTCTGGCTGTCGAGAGAGTCAGACTTGTTGTTCAATTCGTTCTTTGGACGACGTCCAAACCTTGCTACGCGTCTGGCCTACACGAAATCCTTACCTCAATCTGCAGCGCCAACTATTTTATTTTCTAAATAAGTCCTCTTACTTTTTATTTAAGAAGATATAAGGAGGCCCTTAGCTAAACGAGCAAGTGGTAGAGTTATTGTCATATCAAAGGTTACTAGTAATATTGCCAGAAGGTCTCTTGGCTGGCGTTGTGTAGAGGGAATTGATTGTGCAAGGCGCGTTTCTGCGTAACGATGGTCTCACACTTCTTCTATTCATTGCGTGTGAATATTAGAGCAAACTACTGATCGTCAGGTGATAAGACGTGAATAAATTGGAAGATTCTTCTTCAGAACCCAGCCTTAAGCCAGATTACCAATGAAAAAGTGATTCGCGTCAGCTCGAGGTAGTGCAATACGAGCGACACTGTGGTCGGAGGGATGTGCAAGCACAGAGCGCCTCCAACCGATTTCCAAAAACTAGTATAATCAATAAATACTCCCGTAGGAGTGTTTCAGAGATTAAACTGAACTGATTTAAAGTTAGCGCTAAACTCAAATAGGAAGGGATCGACACGGACAAGAACAGATACTACACTTGATCTAAGCCAAAAGGCAAAGAGACTGAGGAAAGAAAGATGGAGGGCGAGGGAGGACGGGAGAGGTTATATACGACGTGGGCGGCAGAAAATTTCGCTTGTGTGACCGCCTCCCGATACAGAAATCTTGGCACAGCATGTTACCGCTACGGGCTTACCTCAGCATCCGTTGTGGGGCTGAAGTGTGGGTCATGGTCACTCAGCGGTGGTCTTTTGGCTGAGTGAATTCTGCCTGACACAGTCTCTATTACGAATAGCGCAACATTGGCTTACATCAAGTGTAACATATGATCTGACTATGAGAGCACGCTATCTCCACCACGTAAACTATGCTATCAATACCCTATTACAAATCATGTTCTAAGATCAAAATTACCTTCATGAGTCGAGGCTCGGATCTCAACTTACTAGTGTGTTTAGACATTTACCAACAGCTCTTATTGAGTTAGAAAAAGAGATACGCTACCTCCGCCGCGAGTTAATCATGTCAATCATATACTACTAAAAGTCATGTTCTCAAATCGAACCATTCAGGAAATCATACTTATAGCAAGCCCGGAACATTTGACCAAAACATCGAAAGAAGTAGAGCCTTCGAGTCGCACGCTACAAGATTGAGCGAATGCTTCTCTGTCCCCGGCAGAATTGTACGTTGTCACTACCAGCCTGGACAGAGCATGTCGCAGCATAATTACTTATGGCTGAAGGCTGTCTATCACGATGCAGGCCATATGTGCATGTCTCTGCTATAGGATGGCGAGACCACTCTGTATCACTTGTTGGATTGGCGATCAAAATCTTCCACAATAACGCAACGCACTGGCAGACAATGATGTAGACTTAATTGCGTGGCCGCAAAGGTCTTATGCCTGACTAGCCAACCAAGCCTCGTGCAACTTCTTTTGTCTCTCCCAGTCCTTCTTGAGCTTCTTGCTCCTACTTTTGGCGATATCCTTGCCCTCTGCATCCTTGGTCGGCAAGCCCTCCTCATCCCAAGCGCTGAATTCGCTAGTCCTGAACATCTCAAGATGATTGAGCTTGCCCTTAGCCAACTTCTCCGCCTCCTCCTTCTCCTTGGCTGCTTTTGCTGCTTCTGCCTTTTCGAGCTTCAGCTTGGCAAGACCTTCTTTGTTTGCCCGTTCCTGACGTAGTGAGGCGTTGAGAGGTCGCACTAGCGAAGGCTGATTATCGCGGTCTTCAAGGTAGATGCCCAAGTCCCAAAGAGTGGAGTCGCGGAGCTCGTCGCACAGAGGCAGATACTTCTTTGGCTCTGCATTGACGGCGAGGAGTGCATTGAGCTTATCTAGCCAAGAGATGCAAGCTTCGACGTAAGGTTTCGATTCTGCAGACTCGAGGGGAGTGCTGAGAGAGCTAGATGAGATCTTGGAGGTGATGGAGCTTTGGTCAATGGTACCAGCAATGGCTTGTTTCCGGACTTCGTCACGAATGGCGGCGAGAGGGTAGATGTAGGGTTCGGCAGCGGCGGGTACATCGATGCCGGACCAGCCAATGTGCTTTGCATCGGGCTCGGAGTCAAGACCGAAGACGTTGACGATTTCAGTGATCCACTTGGCCAACTCAAAGGTCACGCTGTCCGAGACTGCCTTCTCGGAGTTGTAAGCTGTGATGAGGTCGCTGATAACGCGCATGGAAGTGGGGGTATCGAAAGAGTCACAAAGGGCGTCGTGTAGGCGGAACTTGGCAGATTGGAGCGCCTCCTTTACAGGTCCATCTGGGCCGAGAGGGTCGGTACCATTGGCTTCTGACTTGCTGGGGTTGCGCTCGAGATCGCGGGCCTTGATGAAGAAGTTGTTCACACGCTCCTCCCATGCGCTACCTGCCTTGATGACCTCCTCAGTGATCTCAAGACCATCCTTCCATGCACCAAGAAGGAAAGCGATACGCAGGCCTCTTGAGGTCCATTTACCCTTGGCCAGAGCTTCCCGAATGGTAGTAAAGTTCTTCAGACTTTTGCTCATCTTCGATCCCTGGATACTCAAGTGGCCCATGTGAAGGAAGTAGTTGACCCATTGCTTGCTTTCCTTGCCAGACTTGGACCAATATGCTTCGGATTGAGCGAGTTCATTGTCGTGGTGAGGGAAGGCTAGATCGATACCGCCAGAATGTATATCGAATTGTTGACCAAGCACATTTGATGCCATGGCACTGCACTCGATATGCCATCCGGGACGACCAGGACCCCAAGGACTATCCCATGCTGGCTCACCGGGCTTGGATGCTTTCCATAAGGCGAAGTCTGCTGGAGAGCGCTTGAAAGAGCCCTTGACGTCCTTGCTGAGCGAGCCCTCGCCGTCGGCCAGCAGATCCTTATCGTTGCGGTTCCAGGGTTCCAACCTTGCATACACACCACCAGAAGCCTCCCATGCCTGAGTATCGTAGTATACTGAGCCGTCATGATCGTATGCGAACCCGTTGTCCTGAATCTGCTTGACAAAGTCCACAATCTGCTGACCGTACTCAGTGACTCTGGTGATGGTGTCGGGTGCACGGACATTCAGGGAGCGCATATCGTGGAAAAAGCGATCTTCGTAGTTCTTGGTGAGTGTGGTGAAGATGGAATGGTCCTTTGAGTCGATGGTGTGTCCGAGTTGGCTGTCAATATACGGCAGTAGCACACCAGATGCTTTGGCGTAGAAAGTATCAATCTCGGCATTTACATCAGACAGTGCTT
This sequence comes from Delphinella strobiligena, assembly GCA_009982845.1. Taxonomy (NCBI): domain Eukaryota; kingdom Fungi; phylum Ascomycota; class Dothideomycetes; order Dothideales; family Dothioraceae; genus Delphinella; species Delphinella strobiligena. The sequence goes on from JAADKB010000010.1 coordinate 880,861, forward strand.
CCGCAGCCGAAGCAGCAGTCTTCAAATGCATCTTAATCTTGGCCTCTTTGTCGCCCGGAGCAGAGCCATCCTTGGCCAGCGCTTGGCCCTTCAGGACATGTCCGTACTCCTTGTCGGCTTCGTTTGCGAAAGCGGTCGGCTCAATATTTTCAGGCAACTGAGACAAGTTATTTTGAACGTATTGCTGAAAAGCAAGCTTGGTCTCATCCAAAACTTTAGTGTCCAGTGTCTTGTGGTCTTGAATGAACTGTCTCAGCAGGTGCTGCTGTCTGGCGGCCAGAATGATCTTGTCATCCACGTCTGTAATGTTCATGACGAATTCGAGATGAAAGTGGAAATAGTCTGTGATGATGCGGCGGATGATGTCTGTTGAGACATAGTTGCGGGCATGACCCAAGTGCTACCAATACTACTTAGCTAGACTATATAAGACGGACAGGCCACAATTGGAGATGGGCGACATACAGCATCGTCGTATACAGTGGGACCGCAAGCATACCAAGTCACTTTATCACCAGTAGGATCCAGAGGAACGAATGGCGTCTTGCCCCGGGTTAGACTGTTGTATATGGACAACGGTGGAAGCTTCGATTTTACTCCTTCAGCTGGGACTGGAGGAGGCGTCCATTCTGGCATTGCCGCCGCCATATTTGGTGCTGTCTGATGGAATGAAGATCTGGATGGTGCTGAAAGGAATAGATTACTGAATCGTGTTGCGGATACTGTTGGTCGCCAAATGCATCGGACAGAACGCAGCAGCATCAACCAGTCCTCTTTACGATCGCGTGGTGGAATGAATTCGCAGAACGGGGTGCGTGTTGTATTGTCTCGAAATTTAATCGTCCACTGACCCCGCGAGCTTTCATATGACTGCTGATGACTCCCGTCCCTTCAGCCCTATCACGTTGGCCAATTTGCGGCTCCGAACCCTGAATTTGAGCGGCCCGCATCTTATCGCTTGGCATCAGAAAATGTACAATGGAAATGAAGCAATAAACATTGCCTATATACCACTTGGTGATTGATTTTTTGGGATCGAAGAATAGCGGTACCAAGCATCAAGGAACGACATGACCATGGCGGAAACAGAATTTAAACCTTCGCCTTTCTTCGATCCTGGCCTCAAAGCAAGCCAAGACTCATTGGCTCTGCTCCATCTCAGACGTGATCAGTTGATGCCAGTCAACCTGCACGCTTCTGCTGAACACGCCGATGGCTACGCTGAAGGTGCTGTAACCAACACTCGCTTTGGCTCATTCCCACACACCACCCTCCTTGACGCTCAATGGGGAAGTCAAGTTCGCGCATCGAAAGTCGACACAGGATCACGAGGTCGCAAGAAGAGAAAGCTTGAAGAAACAACTAGTGAACAATCCGAGTCGCAAGGATTGAAGGCTGCCGAACAGGCCGGCACTGGCTTTGTCCATATCCTGCCTCCAACTCCCGAAACTTGGACCATCAGTCTTCCCCACCGAACACAGGTCGTATATAATCCCGACTACAGTTATATCTTGCAGAGGTTGCAGGTCCGCCCAGGTCAGACCATAATCGAAGCTGGTGGTGGTAGTGGCTCATTCACCCATGCTGCTGCTAGAGCCGTCTTCAGCGGTTATCCTACTCAACCCAACCTGTCTCGCAAAAAGCGAAAGTTTGGTCGTGTCTGTACCTTCGAGTACCATGAACCTCGCGCTGTAGGTATCCAAAAGGAGATTGAAGATCACGGCTTGAGCCATGTCGTCCGTGTCTCTCACCGCGATGTCTATGAAGGCGGCTTCCTGCTCGACGCACCCAATTCCAAGAAGGAGTCACCCAAAGCAAATGCTGTCTTTCTTGATCTCCCGGCACCATGGATGGCATTGAAGAACCTCACTCGTCATCGTCTGTCGGCAAAGACTGCAAAGATTGTAGCAAACTCCTCAAATTCGGACTCAGCAGACATCACAATGAAGGATGGCGACGCTTCAGCTCCGGATACTCCATGTGCAGAGGCTGAAGGCACCTTCATCTCTCCTCTAGACCCGAACTCTCCTATTCATCTCTGCACTTTCAGCCCTTGTATAGAGCAAGTCACCGCAACTGTCGCTGCCATGCGGAGACTGGGCTGGACCGAGATAGAGATGGTCGAGGTCATGCACAAGCGCATTGATGTGCGTCGCGAGCGTATTGGCCTTCACGAGGAGGGTTTGAGAGGTGTCAATGCAAGTGCTGCCAATGTTGAGGAAGCAGTCGGCCGGCTGAGAGAGGTTGAAGGCAAGTTCAAGGAATGGCATGAAACAACCAAGGCACGTGCCCAAGAGCAAAAGGAAAAGGATGGAGTCAAGGCCGAGTCTGCTCAAGAAGAGCAAGAAACAAACGAGAACGACAACGAGAATGAGAATGAGAACGAGAGTGAACAAACTGGCGAGAACCACACCTCCAAACAAGCACGTCTTGACCGCATCAAGAAGGAGCTGGAAAACAGAAAGATCTTCAAGGAGGGTAGACTGGTCCATCGTACTGAGCCTGAAATCAAGACACACACGAGTTACCTCGTCTTTGCTGTCCTACCACAGGAATGGACCGAAGAGCAGGAGGAGGCTTGTCGACAGAAGTGGCCCGTACAAGGCAAGATTACTGCCAGCTACGATTCTGGCAAGAAGGAAAAGAAGAAGAGAAAGCAATGAAGTTATGACAAGCAAGCCAATGAAGGCTTGCTACCAAGATGACATGCTTTTCGTGTCTCTCCGCCACAAATTCTTCAGGAATTAATGCCACTCTCAATCCATAGTGGACTCTGAACCTCACTTCTGTAGAAAGAGTAATAATTACGCTGCCTCATAATGATCCCTCGCATACTGTATGTCCTGGAATCTCATGCAAGGCTGGGTTAGAGTAGCACGTCTAGTCACCTGTACTTAGCAGTTTTCAGCACTCCACTATAGCAAAATCCACTCAGGCCAAAAGTGATATCTGGGTTAAAGCTCCGATACTCACAAGTCGCAGCGGGGTTTTGATAGGCGCAAACTACCCCTTGAGACTACAGTATTAGCCTGCCTCAGATTCCATGACTATCTGCGACAGGGTCGACTTTTAGAGCAATCATAGGCGGAAAAACGATGACAGTGTCTGGACGACCACATCTCAACGCCGCCGATGAAAAGCGTTGCATGCCGATCTCAGGTATGGAACAATCTGCTCGGGGGTATCTAGCGACCCATGACATGACTGAGGTTTCATCCATGCAGAAAGTGCTTCATGCACGGCGTTGATCGACGGTTCCACCAATACAGAGTAGCAGTAATTTTTGACAACCTTCGCTCGCACAGCAGATCGCAGGACAGAAAATGCGAGAATGGGAATAAACCGAGCACCGGAAGTAAACAGTCACGATGCGAAGGTCGATTGATACGGATGGATACTTTGATATAGTTTTCGGCTTTGATCGTGCGAGTATGTTGCATCGGAAAAGATTCTTGCCCTGCAGGGTCCTGTGAGCAAGAGAACGCTAACCATGAGTAGTATCTCCACTGCCAGTAATAATAAGGCGGATTGTTCTTCAGCTCAACAGCACATCAATCACAAACGTGACTTCAGGTTCCATGGGTGATGCATCAGCGGGGAGCACAGCCGCGTTGCCCGCCGGGATCAATCTCGAGGCATTGGAAGACCATTGGTGCAGCTTAAAACACAGGATGAGAAAGGATTCGTAGACATTGGATGAATCCACAGCATCAGCAATAATCAATCGGCGGAGGAAACTCCATCAGACCAGTAGAATTGGTCCTAATATCACCCACATGCACCAGAGTGCACCATGAAGAGACCCAGTGGGATGTCGATCCGCTGCAAGTGATCATAGTGCCATCTCTTTCAAGTAATCTGACACGGACCTCTTGTGTCTCTCTTGTCTCTGCATATAGACGCACATAGTATGGCACCCCCACGCTGCTGCATGGACTCCTCTGCACCCCTCTCATGTTTGCATAATGCATTAATCCAAGTGCGCCACTGGATGATCGGACATATCGGTACCTGGATCGTGAAAGGTCATCTGGCAGACGCCATGGCTGAGCGTCCAGATGTCCTTCGCCGTATCTGATTGTGCCGACTGCTCAATAATGCAATGTCAACAGCGCCTGTCACAAAAATGTCTGATTGATCTCGGAGACGAGAGGGCGATGTTCTCTTCGCGAGGGTCCGACGGGCGGTGCCGAAGCACATGCGCAGCTTGCGCAAGACGCCAGGCAGTTTTCGAACAGTGCGCTGTGTGGAGAGCGGGATCTTCTCAGAGATTGAATGCGAATCGTATGGCGCAAGCGTGAACCCCTCTCGGCTCTTGCTTGGATCATTGGCTCAAATTTTCCAGCAGCACTGTACCCTACGCGAACCAGACGGTACAGTAGGTACTTCGAATGGGTCGGATCGATTGACCATTGACACAGCCGTGAAACACATACGTCGCTCACAATATCACCCATATCATCCCGAGCTTAGGCCGTGTAGCTAGGCGATGCGATACGGAACATATCTATGTGGACCATAAGGTATCTGATTGAATGCGATTTTGCGCACGCTCGCCCGAGTGATCTCCGCTCCTCGTTACAGTGGCGCACTCCCAACACGCTGGACTCATGCTTTAACGATGCCTCATGCAGGGGATTGTTGCATGTGGGAATATATCATGTGCAATTGACTGGTCAAAACAGGCCTGAAGCCTTCCAGACTCAGCTACTATACCCTTGCGTAGACTACCCAGCAATTGTGAAGAACCAGCCATGCAGGGTAGCAGAGTCTCACGTATTGATTATACTGCCTTTACTTCATAGAGAGATAGGGTCCTTAGCGCGACGCCTAAAAAATGCCTGATAATAAACAACCCTATTCATGTTATATCTAAGGTTTGGTCGGCAGATGTCGGGAATTCTTTCCAACTATGACCCCGCCTGTTGAGTCACGCGCAAAAGAAATTGGCTGCATCTCAGCATATGGGCGTACAGTATATACTCGAGTGCTTGTCGCTGTCTTTGCGGGACCGTCGTACTTAGCTTACTGACGAACCGGCGCAAGCATCAGACGACTCTTAGCATCAGACAATTCCGCCCATCCTATTCCGAGCCTCTGCACCTCGTCTGCAACTCGGGGCACGTTCCGACCGATCCATTATATTGCTCGCTGCGAGTCAAGCTTCAACCCCCACGTCCGTCAACAGCCGCAGGCGCAGGTCAATGACCGACATGAGAATGCTCGCTTGAACGATCTAGCCAGCACACCCGTACTCGTGACACAACCCTTGGGCTTGCAGCTTTCTCGACAATCCTGACGTCTTATCAAGGATTGTCGCGCGCGGCCTTTTGTGCTCCACTCGGGCAGCTGACCTCAGGCCAACCACCTTCAAGTTTTGCCGATCAGCAACTTACTCGGGCGACAATATAACTACATCGAGTCGCCTCCCTGAGATTCCGACTTTACAAACATCCAAAAACCCATCTCAGACGACCGGGAAGGAGAGGTTTGTGCCTATCGATGTTCATGTCCTTGAAGCACAATTATTCGTACTGGCCCGCTGGACAAAGATACATTGATCGCTAAGAAGCTTTATTCCATACCTTATATATTTCGGGACTCGCACAGAGCTCAGTCCTCTGCGCTCCCTCCGCCATTCGTCGTCAAGATTGTTTGACCAACACTACCTCTACTGCGTGACATCTTGGTCTGCTCTGTAGTTCGAAGTCTCCAGGCATGATGAACAGAGCCATGACCTTGCTCAATGCGCAGATCCAGTTCCTTGTACGTCTACGACCTCTCCTGCCACCATTGCCCTATCTTTGTTGCCGGAGGATGCTCTCAGCGTGGCCCAGCCAGTGTAGAACCAAGGGATCATGGGCTTCATGCTTTCCTTCCTGGTTGCTAAATCCTTCCTTTGTTCTTCCGGTATACAGACAAAGGCCAAACACTGACCCGAGATATCAAAACAGGAAACACAACTTGCCTTAGTACACATACCGCTGTCACTATACGCACACTTCCTACAGCCTATCTTCCAGATCTTGACCCTGCCTGATTGTAGTGATGACACTGGCCACCCAAGTCGGCCATGGGCATTCACCTATCCTTTCGCCAACATTTCTGTCACTACCATTGAGTGTTCAATTGTGTGCCCGAGACATCTCGTAGATGACTTGTTCGTCCCACTGATCGAGCAGCTTGACCAAAAGGCACAAAAACAAATATCTATTAGCCAAGAAAACTTTCTTGTGATCCAGATTGGTGGTGAGGGGATGGAAGCAGGACAGCGAGTATTGGACCTTACCGCTCCTCTAGCATTGGCGGGAATGTAAGTGAATGAAACACTACCTGAGTAGATCGAAGACTAACACCAGATGCAGTTCGATTTTCTTCATTACCAGTTACTATAATGATTTCATTATGGTGCCTCAGGGGTCACGAGCCGCCGTCGTACATGCGCTGGAAGACCAGGGATTTGCGTTCGAACCTCAGATGAACGGGGATCACTCGGTGAATATGACCAACCTTTCGTCGCCACTGCATGGCCACAATCGCAACTCGTCTTCCACATCAACATTCGATCTGCAACCTCCGGGTACGCCACCACCAGCAACAGTCGCAGAATGGCAGACCAAGACATTCGTTACGTTACGAAGTAATGGAATTGAGCCCCGGGTTGACAGGACACTGGAACTCAAAACGTGCGCAGGTTATCGCACGGATGACCAGGAGACGCACGATAAACTGATATTAGGCATAATCAAGAGCCTACTGAGCCAGCCGCGATTTCTGTCCATTACACTGACCGAGTCGGACACGGTTTCGTTGACGCTGGAAAAGGGGCTTTTGGAACAATTTCCAAGCTCGGGTAAAGATATCTTGCTTCAGGATGAGCAAACACACATGACAATCGTGCTCGACTTGCGCGACCTGCCTGACGGGAGCAAGGGAATTGTTTGTGGTGTCGCCGGACGACTGATTGAGCGCATGGCGGACCAAGGGCCACCTTTCAACATGAGTTATCTTTCAACTGCCAAGGCCGGAAACGTCATTGTCCAGCAGGATGAGGTTGAGGACGTGTTAGAAGCGTTGAAGCAGGAAGAAGCCGCTGACGAGGCATTGACAGCCATTTGAGGAAGACTGTCCTTAAAAGTTTTGTGATTCTCGGATCGAAAGATCGTACCAAATTGTTGGTGTGTCAGATGGTTGATAACAGGACCAATCTATTGTGGTGGCATTATCAGGCGTTGGATATTGTACCTATGGCATATGGCATTGCTCCATGAGCAGGAAAGGGTGGGGAGTTTTGGTCCCGGTTCTTCGTCCTCTTCGCTCAGTAAAAGCTTGACTCAATAGCTTTCAGATAGATCACAAAAGCAGTGTCGATTTCGTATAGACGAAAAGCGGTGTAGTGTGGTGTTTCATCCAAAGGCGCGGTCCATTTGAGCGCCCAGATCGTTGACATCGGCATCATCATCCCTCGTCCTGGGTGGAGTGACATGGTCGTCCAGCAGGCTCCCCGCTCCTTCAGAGGCTGCTGATGCGTCTTTGCTTTCGCCTGCCCTTTCCGGTCTGAGCATTTTCTCATTGCTGTCCAACCAGCCCGGTGCCTTGCGTCGCTTTTCTGCCAGCTCCCGCTCCCTTATACCGTCGAGCCAGGCATCGAACTTGTTACGCGCATCGACGGCCGAGTTGATGAGTTGATCGCGCAAAGCACGGTTCTGGGCAACGATGGTACTGGGGTGTGCGCGGAAGCCCGAGGCCGAAGTCACATATGCCGGTAGTTGGGTGTCAGACTCGGAATTGCTGCTATTGGTGGGAGGACTCGATAAAGTCGAAGGAGGCAGTGTCGATGGCAGTGTGGCATAGTTGTGCGGAAGGGTTGGAGGCTTGGGCAGTGTAATGAATGGAGACACTGTCAGAGGGACCTGTGCCAGTAGAGGATCATCTTGTGGGCGTCAGTATTGACAAGCTCCGGACTCAGCCTCCTTGAAGACTCACGTTCTGTATGCATCTCGATGTGTAATTCAACCACAGATACAGGTAGGAGGGAAGGGCCGACGTAAGGTAGGCGAGGTAGGTAAGGTAGTCTTGTCTTCTGGATGGCCGCGATGGCTACTGCTTTGGTGCAAGTGGAGAATAGTGGATCGGGACGTTGACTTAGTTCGCGAGCCTCCGCTTGCATACACCCGCCGATTTTCCGCCTACAACACTCGTACGATGCTCCACAAAACAGTTTTGTCTCATCATTCCAACCATTGCATATACATGCTGAAGGTCTTTGAGAGACATGATAAGTCATGCGTTTCACATTGACTCTCAAATTTGGATGCGACCAAAGACTATAGAACAGAATCTCAACTACTGGCGCAGATACGTCAGCTACAACTTCAGAAATCAAAAACTTCGTTACGCAAAGCACGTTATAGTGAAACATTACTATGAGCACCTGGACACAAAGCTGGCAAGCAAATTGACATAATATTAATATGTTGCGTTGGGTATCTATTATAAGTGACCCTGAAAACTGCATACACCTCCATATGCATCGCCGTAAAAATCATGTCGCTAATCTTACAATAGATAGAAGCCTTGTATCATAACTCCGCGATGATTACTAGTATAATCGCCATTCCATAACGCCTCATGTCTTGCTCATCATACATCTGGTGAACAGAGACCGGCTCCGTTCATAATTGCCCAAGCCGTCTTGCGGTTGTGGCGCTGGTTGATTTGAAAATAAAGCTTTCGGGTGAAAGTGGTCGAATTTAGTCGGACGACACAATGGAATTGCTCGTCTCAGGTCTGAGGCCAGAAACGTTGTGCTCGTGAGGAGATACACGACGACGAGCGGCAGAAGATGTTGCCATCTCAAATTGAGTCTTGGTGTGCTGATGCATCAATCTGTAACCAACGAGTCAGTCAACATGATCATGTGCTTCAAGATGACTGGTCACATACCTCATATATGAGAGACGAGCCTCATCGGGCTTCTCAAGGTCAAATTGGTTGGAGAAGTTATACTGAGCAGACATAGGCTCGGAGAAGTCCTGGTGGACGTAGACCATATCGGAGGGAGTAGACATTGTTAATTATGAAGATGTGATCTCGGTTGTGGGGAAAGTGCTTGATTGATGCTTGTATTGATGTTAGGGCTGATGGAAATTAAAGATTAAAAGGTAGACAGTCGCTGATTTATATGTACTAGGCGCTCATATCCCAATATGTGAAGGATGGACACAACGTCAGACCCTTACACCCTAGCCTCCCGTGTTAGATCGACATTATGATGATGACTAGGGTCCTCAAGCGAGAACGGGCTGCGAGACGCTAAGGCAGGGTGTGGTGTTCGACTCAGTATCGACTCGTCGTTGATTGGTTCGATTACAGCCTCAGTGTTCAAGGGTCCCTAGGAGTGCAAACAGACTCGAACGGATCCAAGCCTAAGGTAGACAGCATGGACCATAAGACCCTGTCAATCTATTGACGTAGCCCTGCGGCGACATGGTTCGCTTTGCTCGGTCTTTCGCTGCAACTGTGCGGGGGCACCGTTGAAGTCGGTAGAAGTGTCTCGGTTGGGATAAGCGCTGTTCCGGAATTTCTAGATCCTGTGCACCCTCTCATCCTTTCGCTTTGTACTCCGCAAAGGTGGACTCCTCGCGCAGTCTTTACTGAATTCCTGAAAAGATTTTGGTTGGTATTGCTAAACATGTATCATACGATATTGCCTTGTTGCCTCAACAGGCTACTTCGCTATTTCGACCCTTGGATTGATGCACATTCTTGTACCCGAGGAAAGTAGCGCTTGGGTCAGCTATGACGATCATGGCTCCAGACGAAGACCTGCAAATAAAGGGTCATCGGTAAAATATTCCGTTAGATACCTGCCAGGATGGTGCGGTTCAAAGCAGATGAGGCTACCGGCTCACGTCTTAGCGGCTAGTCCGACCACAGGCACCACGACACACATATGGAGGCTGGAGCCTTACCCTGGAGGCGTGGAGCGTTGCTGAGATGATGATGCGGACAATGACGTACAGCGGGATGGGGACACGGGTTCGTGCATTGGTGTAACGGCCGCATCTGACGTCGGTCCCTTTGCTTCGGGACAAGATGATGTCTTTTGCCTCCCTGTGTTTTTTCTTGCAACCTATCTAAATGCAATAATTGCTTTGATATCTTCAAAGCCCTATAAGCAAAAAAGCATCTAGCCTTCTATACTTCATAATCGCGTACGTCTAGGAAACGGATCTGCAACTACTACATAGGATCGCCGCTGGCCGGACTCCACATCCTGTGGTCGTGGGTACTGCTTCCAGGGCTAGAATGCTTCGATTAGTGATTGAGGGGTAGGAATGAGTATCATCGTCCAGAAGAAATAATGTACCACTGTATAGTGGTGATGTGCATCGAGATGATGTACAACAATATGACCAAGTTGTGTAAGAGCATCGCGTTGAGATGTGGATGTGTGTACCTGTACGCGTCCATCCACATCAACGCGACTCCTTGCGCAATTATATCAGCTTGATCATTGTAGCTTCGATGAGGACCCTGAGGACTCGAGTTTCAACAATTCTACCCCTTCAGACTCTTGGAATGCGGTCCGACGTCATCACATAGGCTCTATTGCGATGTCAAGGAAGCAACCCTTACGGCCACATGTCAATGCACAAGACGGTCGCCGGCTAGTAGTGGAGGCTCTGCAACAGTCTCATCGTCTCCACTATAACCCTGCTATTGTACAGGAACTCCTTCCAATATCCTCCGTAGTCAATTTAGCATTGACCTGTCGTGCTTGCCTACATCATTTCTTAGCCGAACCGCGTCACCTGATTGTAATCTCCCTACACATCAACGCCTACCGCGACGTCAGCATGTTGCGCTTGGGCCTTGTGATGTATGTATCCTGACCAGCCCTGCTAGAAATCCAATACTCCTACACCCGCTGGTGAGCTTCAGTCATCCTGTTGACGTATTGCAATTCGTGAGTGCGCTGATAGAGTTCCTTGTTAAGCACAATCGTCCGGTCATTGCTCTATTCGGTAATGGGGCGTATTAGAGAGCGATCCAAGAAAAGTGGCCCGGCGTCTTCTGACCGACGAGAAGCCACAAATGACGATCGCTGCATCATTTTACCCGCCCGGTGACAATAAATGGTGGAGATGGCCAAAATGTACCGGCCATCTAGTGCCCTCATGGTCAAATGTCTTCGTTGTTGACGAGTAATTGACGAAATCTGGGCGCATTCTCATAAGTGCAAGTCGAATGGTTTGCAGCTGGACTTTTAGAACGATGCTGCGATGATTTGGGTCACAACTTGGTATGTACCGTGTACCGCTCGGATCAGGTCCTGCCTAGTTGATCGACCAGGGATACCGCTTAGAGAATAAGAAGCAAGACTAGGAGCAGGATCAGCACGAAGATGAGTACCGCAATGCAGCAACTCGAGTATGTGTCTAGTGCGTGTCAGCAATGTCATGGAAAATGCGCGCATCGCTTACCCTCATTCTTCTTTATGACCCAACCAATCTTCTTGAGACCGTTTTGGAGCTTGCCACCAACGCGATCAGCGACGTTGTCGACGTCGTCAAGCAAATCTGCTTGTTCCTCTAGTTCTCTGCCCATAGTATCTGCCTGGGCCCGCAGGTTTCCAACCGTCTTGAAAACGTCATCCAGCGCCTCGTCCTGATCATGCATGATTTGCTCCTGGCGCTGTTGTTCGAACGCGCCATACCCATCATCCTCGTCTTCATCGAAATCGTTGGGATGAGGTAATGCGTCTGCTCTGGCCTTGCCTTTGCTTTGCGCATCCTGGACTGTTTTGGCAAGTTCGGTATGCATATCCTCTACCTCAGCAGCCACATCTTCGACAAGGTGCCTCCTTCGCTCGACCTCGTCAATCTCTAGACCATAGCGGTAAGGATCATGTTCAACAGCCTTCACACTGTCTATGAGGTCCTTCAAGTCTAGGCTAAGATCTTGCAATGTGCTCTCGAGTTCCGAGCGAGCCTCGACTAGCTCAGGTGAAGTTGGGGATGAGGCTGAAGATCGGATGCGGAGGTACGAATTGAACAGTGGACGGGTTGTATCCAGCAGAGAAAGTACATCACTGAGAGACGTGTTAGCTCTGCTCACAAATTCATGAGATCTCTCAGTCTCACGCACGCCTGTACTTGGAGGAAGGGGTCCTCCGATGCCATGTTTCGATTATTTCGGTATCAACTTTGGATTAAGCTAAGTGTTAAATAGGGCGGCGAAGTGGCCGCTCTAGTGATCTAGCTCATATCCTCCCTAGACTGGAGTGAGATTTGAAGCGTGAGCGAGTGTTTTCATAGAATGTCAAGTCCATTGAAGCCCAGAGCAATGATACCGATCTCCGTCAGTAAATATGGGGGTTGTCCAAGCGTCTCCGGCGGCATTCGCCGAATCATTATCGATAGTGACCATACGTATGTTTTTTTCTCGATATCACTTGTGCCAATGCACGTTCACGTGCGACATCACAAATTGAATAAACTTGGAACTCTGGTTTATTGTTGAGGAAGACTGGACAATCATAGAGAGCAGACGTCTTGTCGCGGTACGAGGGGAACTGTCGCGCCATCGTTACAGTTCTTCTCGACATCGATCATGCTGGGTCCGCAGCATTCTTTACCCATTCACTCAGAGTTCAAGGATTCAGAGACCTATGTGGAGTCCTTGCTGGATTTTGTAGCATCATCTGAACTTCTCCGGACTCTATGCGGTGGTGTCCATGTGCTCGATTTCTTCACGCGCGATCCAGATCTCTACTCCCTAGTCTTGCCTCTTGAATGGCGATCATTCTTCAAGGCTCACGATGTCATGGACATACTTGACCTCTTAATGCGGGAAGATCTTACAGTCTTCGATTCGGATATATCCAATTGGCGAGATGGACCACTACCGCCAGCGGATCTCCTACGATATATTCGTGACATTCGAACCTTTTCATTGAATCGTGACTTTGTTCCAAATCAAAACAGCGGATCCAATGGCAAGACCTCAAGACTAGCACGTACCGTCGCGATTGGAATGAACGTTAAGAAAGTGCATGAGGTGTCGGAGTTCGCAAGCTACGTAGAGAGACTGACTGCAAATATAGCAGACTCTCGAGGACAGGATATTACTCATCTCGTCGACTTTGGGTCAGGACAGAATTATTTGGGTCGAGCGCTAGCCTCGGAACCTTATAACAAACATATCATTGCAGTCGAGAGCCGACAGCACAATATTGATGGGGCCAGAAACTGGGATGTAAGAGCGAAACTAGCGCCTAAGAAGAAGGGCGTCATGCGAAACAAGAAAGAATGGCGAGAACAGCAAGAATTACAGACAGAGGAAGGAAAGCCTCAGGATGCGCCCAACCCGAACCAGTCAGTCAAGGGAGAGAGAGGCTTTTTTGCAAGAAATCAACCCCCTTCTCCGGAGCCTACTGAGCGTGCCACGCTCCAAATTTCAGCACAAGGTGTTGGCAGCATACAATATGTCGAGCACTATATCAGGGATGGCGATCTTTCTCGTGTTGTCGATCAAATTGTGGACCATGATGCAGTCCGGGAAAAGGTGACAGCAGATCTGGTTGAGGCCGACAACGGCGCCATGGATGCATTTGTCGAAGGCAACCTGAGCATAGGCGATGATGTCAAGGCTGTAGATCCACGCTTAATGGTCATATCGCTCCACTCATGCGGCAACCTTGTGCATCATGGCATACGTTCTCTATTATTGAACCAAGCGGTGTCGGCCGTAGCACTTATTGGCTGCTGTTACAACCTCATCACGGAGCGGCATGCGCCATCAAGCTGCAAGCTCCCTCCTTTACGTTCAAAACACCCGCGATTGGAGAAGACTGCAAACGCAAACGATCCTCATGGCTTTCCAATGTCGGATCGGCTTTGCAGTTATGAGTCCGAGGAAGGCAGAGGGCTGAGACTGAACATAACAGCGAGAATGATGGCTGTCCAAGCACCATACAACTGGGGCAGGAAAGATAGTGAAGTATTCTTCACTCGACACTTCTATCGTGCTCTCCTGCAACGTATGTTCCTAGACTACGGCATTGTTGAGGCACCAAAGCAGGAACACATTGAAACAAATGATGGCAGCCCTCTTGGATGGAGTGGAGGTACAGCACCTATCATCATTGGCTCCCTGAAAAAGGCGTGTTACAAGAATTTTGTAGCCTATGTTCGGGGTGCTCTGGAGAAGCTAGTCGAAGATCCTGAAAGAGGGCCTTTGTTCCGAGAAAAGATGGGCCATTTGACCGATGATGACATTCAGTGGTATGAACAAGGCTATGGCGAGCGGAAGAAAGAGCTCAGTGTCACTTGGAGCCTAATGGCATTCAGTGCTAACGTCATCGAGGCGGTAATCGTCTCTGATCGTTGGCTGTTTCTGAAAGAGCAAGAACAAGTCGCCGAAGCTTGGGTGGAGCCAGTGTTTGACTATGCGCAGAGTCCGAGGAATTTCGTGGTTGTCGGCATCAAACGCTGAGGACAAACGGGGCTGGAAGGACTTCTCAGATGAGAATTTGACTTTCTAGCATTTTGCTTGCATCACCTTGTCCCATCGGGTATGTCCTGTACAAGAAACGAAAAACACCTTCTTCCTCCCAAGGAAGAACAAAGATGCCCGGGTCTAGCCATCGCACATCCTACCTGAAAACACGCATGCGGGAGAATCTCGGCTACCCTGTCCTTGCTCAATTCTTGAGATCTCTGCAGTAAAGGAAAAGCAGGCTCTGTCCGCATAGCATAGTAACGTAGTTCACATATATATTTAGTGAAAGGAAAAGAGGCCATCACAGCTTTCTGGTAGTGCTGATAATACACTTATGAATACAAGCAGGCTATCTCCGCAAGTCAACTATGCTAATAGTACATTATCAAAAGTCATGTTCTCAAATCAGCATCACCTGTAAATGCAAGTCCCCGAACCTTGACTTAAAGAGGACGACACAGTTCCATCAAGTCTAGGGTCGTGTTCATGTCGATATCATCTAGAAGTTTGCAGCGGCTAAACACGAGGTCAGCAACACTTTCGATCAGAGGTAAATGTGGCACCAACCTTCCAAATCATCAACACTCAACAAGTCGACACCCTCTTCCCAAAGTGTATTCCAAATGGCGTTCCTGGTACTAAGCGGCCATTCAGGCTAGCATTGTGAGATTAGTAAGTAGCAGAGTCAAGAAGGAGGGAGAGCATTACTTGATTCCAATATCTAACACCAATGTTCTTTGCATGCGCCGTCTGAATCTGCGAACGAAGCAGAGCGAGCTGAGTAGAATTGAAAGTATCGTTCCCGATAGAGCCAAACTGTGCTTGGAAGTTGGTACTGGCAATCACACTCACGTCGGAAGTGATGTTGGATGCAGTGCTATCGAGGAGTTCCAGAGGTGCATCGTAGAAGTAATCACGATTGCTGACTCCTTGAATTGCCTGAAGTGGCGTGTTGCCGGTCCCTATGACTGTGACTGCTCCAGTGGTCACCTCGGTACCATTCAATGTTGTCAACCAACCGCCTGCACGAAGGGGCTCGAGGGCTTTCACGACGTAAGGCCAAGTCTCGCTCCCATCGGTCTTTACATCTATCCATAGATATCTGCTCAGGTTTAGAGATAGAAATTTTGAATAAAGAAGCGTGAGCAGGTACAGTGTCTGAGCAGAGCTCGTATCAAAAACTCCGTTGTGAGTCGGACTAGAAACAAAGCTGGTGTTTGGGTTTTGTGCCTTCAACACAGAAAGGATGGGTTGGATATATAAGGAGTCGAGAGTACGCTCAGCCGTAAGTGCACTTGTCTCATGGCCGACCTGGGAACCAAGGTAAGTATCCCGAAATATGATGAAGCTTGAAAATGCCCATGTGCTGTCGGCTATGTTTTTAGACTTACGTGTAAGGTGTCTAGGTCCAATTTCAGCTTGTGTTCCAGTCATGAATATCATGAAACCTACTATTATATAGCCATACATCTCCTTCCACCGAAACACTACCTACTGAGAGAGCAGAGTAGAAGGGAATAGTGCGCCAATAGTCATTATGAGAATGAATAGCCTTAGGAACAATGCCCTGTTCCAAGTGTCAGGTAAGGTTTTTGAGATATATAGCAATATACACAAAAGATTCAAACCTGGGTCAAGTATGTGGGGTAAGTGTAAAGACTCGAGTTGGTATTCGCAAGTATGTTCTGCAATGGTTGAGAAAGAGAAACATCGGACTGGCCAAGAACACCATAGACAGCAAGAGCGGCAGCCAGAAGGACAGGAGAAAACATCATGACGGTTGATATCATGACATGCGGTTTACTAGCAAGATAGTCTGTCTGATTGTCTTATGTGTTATAATCGAGGCCTGAGAGGAGATGGGGTGATGTTGCGAGTGGATGGGCATGACGAAGATGTGGCCAATAACGTGCTCGACTCTTAGTTGCACCGACCAATTGAGATGCCCACGTGTCTTGCACCTAATACCCATCCGTGAACATCCTAACGTGGATCACATAAGAGTCCTCGGAGAACAGGCTTGGCTACTTGGCATTGGACATACTGCTCGCTGCGAATGATGGAGCGGTGGTATTCAAAAGCCTTGTACAGACATACGATATACAGCCATTTAGACCGTTGATTATCATTCTCGAGTATGAGGTGCAAGGAAGCCAGCAGCAAAGCACTTCGATTGATTGACTTCTGTAGCCATGGTAATAGAAAGTATTGCGAGACCGAACTATGACTTTCGAGTGAACAAAGCGATGTAAGAATTGCAAACGCGGAAGCCGCCCATTCCGTCTGCAATGGTGCTATCGCGCATGCGGTAGTTATGGCTGGACAAAATGCTGTCACCGACCGAGGGTACAAAGGTGTTTAGAGATCTGCGTTGTTATGTCCATGCGAACACGAGTTATCTGCTGTTCGAGTGAGGACCCATGAAGACTTTGGTTGGTAAACACGCATTCGGACTGATCGGCGAATACGACTTTCATACTCTGATTTCCGCTACTACAAGAGATCTGAGATGGGCAGCCGCCTTTCGGTAGTACATTGTTAGCACTACTAAACAGCGGAGATGACCTACCTTTCTCTTACTAGAAACACATGTACAGCACATTACTCTATTTTGATAATAGTCTGTTGTGCTTACCCAAAATGAAATCGAGGGACCACCAATTGAAACATTGAAACACTGATTGACCCCACGTCAACTTTCAAGTGCCGAATCGCGTCATACGGTGCGGCTCAACTTTCCAGGGAAAAATGTTATAGACATCCACAACTTCTCGAGACAGACTATACACAACCAGCAGAGGTAATGGAGAGAATTACAGACAAGATTGCTGCCCTGCCCGCAGATGGCACATACTTTTCATTGGAGTTTTTCCCTCCAAAGACACAACAGGTTGGCGGGGCTCTTTCCATGATTATTCCAAGCTACACGTGCTGATGCTACATACAGGGTTTTGCTAACCTCCATGCCCGTCTCTCGCGTATGGCGCACTCGCTGCGACCGCTCTTCGTAAACGTCACATGGGGTGCTGGTGGTAGCACCTCGACCAAATCACTCGCTCTCGCCGAATTGACTCAACGCCAACTCGGACTGACAACATGTCTTCACCTCACGTGTACAAACATGTCGCGGAAACTCATCGACGAGGCACTTGAGCAAGCAAAGGCCTTGGGTATCAGGAACATTCTGGCGCTAAGAGGCGATCCTCCCAGGAGTGAGGAATACAGAGACGAAGACAGCGTAAAGCCGGAAGACGAGGATGATGATAGCAATATAGAGTTCACATGGGCTGTTGATCTGGTGAGGTATATCCGAAAGACGTACGAAGATTACTTCTGTGTCGGCGTCGCTGCTTACCCGGAAGGTCATTCAGACCAGTCACACCCGGACCACCAGAGTCCTTCCTTCGATATGCCATATCTTGTCGAGAAGGTTCAGGCCGGAGCCGACTTTATCATGACTCAGCTCTTCTACAATCTCGACCAATACTTAAGTTACGAAAAGCGATTGAGAGAGCACGAAAGCGGAGCCTTTAAATCAATTCAGATCCTACCCGGTCTGATGCCTATTCAGAGCTACCAGATCCTGAGGAGAACAACAAAGCTCAGTCACGCACATCTACCAGAGGCCATCCTTGAGAGGCTAGAAGCTGTCAAGAACGATGACGAGGCGGTCAAGAGAACTGGTGTTGATATATTGAGCGAAATTGTGGAACGCATGAAGGAAACACCAAATCCAGGCCCGCGAGGATTCCACTTCTACACCCTGAACCTCGAGAAAGCTGTGGCCCACATTGTGGAACGTACCGGTCTCATTCCACCTTCTGGTGACGAGAATGCCATTTCTGATGAGACAGATGGGCTCCTGGAGGTGAGCAAACAGCCACAGGAAAGGGCCCGCCGAAAGTCCTCGAACGCAAATGCAGCACCAAACAATCGCGTCATCGTGGACCACGAGGCAGCCCGCGCTCTCTCAAATGCCAGCGAGGCCAGTTATACTGCACCAGACGATGAGGCAGGTATTCCAGGTGAGAAGCCGACTTCCCGCGCCAACACGCTCGCCATTTCCGAGGGCGAAGGCACCCTCGGCCGCGAGGCAACATGGGATGATTTCCCCAACGGCAGATGGGGTGACGCGCGCAGTCCTGCATATGGTGAGATTGACGGTTACGGTGTCAGCTTGCACGTCTCCATTCCCAGCGCATTGAAACTGTGGGGATATCCCGTCGAAACGAAGGATCTCACCAGCATCTTCTTGCGACATGTGCGAGGAGAGCTTGAAGCCGTACCATGGAGCGAGGAGGGTTTGAGCCCGGAGACCGAGACAATCAGAAATGAGCTCGCAGGTTTGATTCAAAAAGGCTGGTGGACAGTCGCTTCACAACCCGCTGTCAACGGTGTGCACAGCACTCACGAAGTGTTTGGTTGGGGGCCCAAGAATGGCTTCGTGTTTCAGAAAGTGAGTGACTCAATTTCAGACGTCTCTCTTCTGATCAACCACTAACAACCAATACAGCCCTTTGTCGAACTCTTCTGTTCAAATGAGGACTGGAAACGCCTGAGATCCAAGTTGTCCGAAAATGAGGAAGTCACCTACTTTGCCTGCAACGCTCGCGGTGATTTCGAGGCCACTGACGAAGAATCTCTGAACCCGGTGACCTGGGGCTGCTTTGCCGGCAAGGAAATCGTCACGCCCACCATGATCGAAGCCGTCTCCTTCCGTGCCTGGGCCGAGGAAGCCTTTGGCATTTGGGGTGAGTGGCAGAGAGTCTATCCCCCACGAACACCGTCGTCGAAGTTGTTGGGTAGCGTAAAGGATGGATATTGGTTGGTCAATGTCATCCACCACTCCTTCACCGAGAGCGATGCGCTCTGGAAATTGTTGCTCGAGGCATAGAGAGAGCGACTCTGGAAATCCGAGACCTGATGGCGTATGAGGGCACTACGAGGAGGCGTTTGGGTGCTTTTACTTTTGGGGTCAAGCCACTGCATAGCGAGTTCGGCATGGTGACTTTTCTTTTTTCCTTACGGTGGTGATGCGAGTTCGCATCGCATTTGCACCGCGATGTAGAATATGACTTACTTTTTTTTCTCTCTCAAAGCAAAGAAGAAAGAAAGCGCAAATCACTGCATACAGGTTGTAGGATATGAAGACTGATTGATGCTCTGATTTGGCTGTGTTGCTCGCTGACCGCAAAACTTACCACATGAGAGGTCCTCGGAGCCATCTATCTTGCCGCCACCTTTTCGTATACCGAGCGTCAGCAAGCACAATCCTTCTCATGATCGGATAGGTAGCAGAGATGCGGTAAACATTTCCATGACATTTTCCAATAACGTGTATACATGATGGAAGTTTAAGAAACCCACAAGTCATGACTTTGATGCTCCACTCGTAGATATCTGGTTCATATGAATACGTGACTTTTGATAGTATACTATCAGCACAGCCAGCCCAAGGAGATAATCCCTTTTGATTCGACAAGAAATATACATACGTAAATAAAAAGCAAAATAACAACTCCCAAATCTCATTCTACAAGTCGGTTTAGTATACAAGTACGTGACTTTTGATAGCGTATTATGAGTGTATAGTCAATCGGCGGAGAGGGTCTGCTATCTTTGGAAGACTTTTATAAGAGATATGTAAATGTGCATGCCTGGAAAGCTGATTGTTGTCATTCGAGTATCCACTTAAGATAGGTGAATCTGATATAAGGACATGACTTTGGATAATATACTGTTAGCATAATTAATATGCGGAGATGATATAACTTTTTGTAAAAGGGTATGCGTACGTCTCACATATCTCACTGCACAAGTCAAACACATAACAAAAAAAAGCGGATAACGGGTCAAAATGAATCTCATAAATCCAACATGTTTGAATTTGTTAGTTGGATGGATAGTAAAGGCACTCGAGAGTCCCGCTACCCGGTAGATCACCAAGTGAGAAAGCAAATAGACAACTCCATTCGTCCCTCGTCTTTCCTAAATGACTTCTCAAAAAAAGGCACCGCCGCCACCGACATCATCACATTGGTCGTCTCTTTGCACCCTTGTAGTGCTCCCCGTTGACAACACCGTTCAAGTAGTCTAGCAAGAAGCCCTTTGCCTCTACTGGAGTAGAAGGCTTCATGCCACCGTCTCCATTGCTGACCACAGAAGCATTACTAGCGATCCTCGACCTGAATGCTGCATCCGAGGGTAGAGGCGATGGTGAGCCGGAGGACAATGGGCCAGCTCTTCCTTCTACCATGACCTCTGCCGGTCTGTGTTGGCTCTGCCCGGACTTGGCAAATAAGGCGAGAAGGGCATCTCGCTGGTCACCGCCCTTTTGTGCCGGTGAAGCTGATTGACTCGTGGGCATTATTTTTGCTGGACCTGTCTCATCGGGCTTTGGTCGACGCAACAACTGCGGCTGGAACGTCTTCGGTGCCGTCTCGGCCTGAGGTGCTGCTGGTGACGCGGCCTGTGGAGGCTTCGCCGAGTCTACAGATTTGTTCGAAATAGATGAAGGTCTCTGCAAAATGGTAAAATTGGATCCGCTGCTTGACCCTGTTGCCTTGGAAGGACGAGTCTTACGTGGCGATGGCGCTGCATTCGGGGGTGGCATAGGAGATGTCCGGGAGATTGTGGTAGATCCAGGTCCTGAACCAGGCCGGGCGAGTATAGCTGAAGGAGCCTTAGTTGCCTCATTCTCGGCAATTACGGGTTGGCCTTCGGGTACTGCGTTCCCAGTGAAAGAAGCCGTTTGGGCATGTCTAATATACTGCTTTGCAGGGAATAGACTTTCCACCGAGTTCGCGCCTCTGTGCCCGCCATTCATCTGAGGAGGCGTTTGTTTAGGCGGAGAGTGCACCTTTGCTTTTGGCAAAGTTCTGGTCAGCATAGCCATAGTTGCACTTCTTTGCTTGGGCAGCTCAGCAAGCGGGGTCGCTGTTGTCGCCTGTGGCGACTGCGCAGGCTGTGCTGCTTGCAATGATGCAGCACGATAGTGGTTCTGATCAGGTAGGGATGTAGGTGTTTGAGTCGCCGGACTCGCTTTTTGAGCCGTGGGCGAGCGGAAAAGATGCAGCAAGGAGTTCTGATGATTTGACCTTGGAAGGCCCATCTGGGAGGCTGACGCCGACATTTCATGCTGAGGGCGCATTGAGAGATGTGAAGTTGGTTGCAAATGAGTATTTCCAATGATGGCAGCTGATGCGGAAGGCATATTTCCAAACTGCTGAGGGCCACTTTGGGTGGGAGGTTGCTGGAATGACTGTCGTGGGGCATGAATGGCCGGCTGTTGGTGACGGGTCGGGGTTTTGAAAGCATTCAACAGATTCATCGTGTGACTGTTCATACTTGGAGGCGGTAATTGCGAAGCCTTTGGAGCAGCGGGGCCGTGTGCAATGGCGCCATGTCCTTGGGGCTGGAGAGTAGGCATGGTGGGCGGCTGAGGTGGGAATTGCGATGGATGCATACTCATGTTGGCTTGCAAGGATTGTGTGTGGGTAGAATGCTGGAAGCCGGGTTGGTGTGATGGAGGCATTGCCGGGAAGTATTGTGGCTGTTGATTGGCGAAAGCCATATTATTCGTATGTGCAGACGAGACGCCATTCAAGCCAAGACTTTCAAGCGAGCGAGTGGCATGCTGGATATGCTGACTGTTTGGAGATAGTGGGAAGCCTGGGGGAGGCTGCTCTATCACACGTGGTGTATGTCTCATATGTTGCACATGAGGGCTCTGAGGCTCGTGAGGGGTTCCAAGAATCTGCTCCATAGGAGTTCTTGGCAATGAAGTGACAGGAGGCGGGGCCAGTGCAGATGAAGAACCTCTGAGCATGGCCAATAAAGCACCCGCTTGCTGACCATTCGCAGGAGAGGCAAGGGTTTGGGGATCCATGGTAGTAGGCTGGTTAGGAAGGGAGCCGAGGCTCAACAAGCGCTTGAGCTCATGGGCAGGATCAGGGGTGGGTGCGTTCGTCTGAAGCGGAGTCGGCTCGGGCTTTGTCTCGTCAAGAATATCAGATGGGATATCTTGGTAATCGCTGGGGCTAGCGGCGAGATGTGAGGGGCGGCGGGCATCCAGCTTCCTCTGTTGATTGATCCAGCGCTTGAGAGCGGGAAGAAAAGGAGCGACCATGTAAAGCTTGTTGGAACTGATGGCGTCGGTTTCAGCGTCGGTGGCATAGTGGCTTCGTCTCTTATTGTGGTAGGTGGGTAGTGAAGCCAGCTTGTACCATTGGATCTTACTGATTTCCTTGCGCGTCTGAGGTTCAAAAGGAGTATCCAGGGGGACATTGCGAAAGACAAACATGCGCAGATGTTGTTCGCGCATGGTAACGTCAATGTAATGCACATTACGATCCTCGGGCACAAGAGCAGCAGTATCGAGATTGTAGCCAGTCTCTTCCCACACCTCACGAATGGCACAGACCAAGTCGTCCTCGTCCTTGTTTATTTTGCCTCGTGGAAAAGACCAGGTGGCATTCTTCTTGTAGCCCTTGACAAGCAGGACCTTGTCCATGGTCTCGTCGAGCAGAATGGCACCTCTGACGGGGACACGGGTCTTGTAAGCCATGAAGCTCTTGAAGGCGGCGGCATGTTGCTCGTCCGAGTAGGCCGTCGTCAGGGGGCAATGCCTCAGAAGCCGACTGGCAAAAATGGATAGGTTCAACTGGGGCAAAGAGGGGTCGGTAGGGCGAATGAAATCCTCGTAGAACCATTGGGCCTCTTCGATCTGAAAGCAGATTCGCTCCGACGATTGGAGCTCTTCTTCGGGAAGGTTGATAATAAAGCGAACGCATAAATCATCCAGCCAGTCAACTAGCTGCATCTTTTTCTCGCTCATCTTGTCCGGTGTCGCGCAGCATATCCAGACTGGAAGAGCGATTGATTGCGACTGCTGATTGGCAGCCGCCAGAGGCGAGTGGTTGGGAAGCAGACCGGCAGACCGCCGTGCGTGAGAGATGGTATATTCTATCTACTCGTAGGCAGCAAGAATATTGAGGGCTCAGGTGAGCAGGTGGTGAGCAATCAAATAACCAAAGTGTAGTGAGAGAGATCCGAGACAAAGTATGAACGGATAGTTGATGTTTGTAAAACAAGACCGAGGTGTGTGCTCGGGCTGAGGACTGAGGTTCCGTCGCGACTTTGCGACGCGAGTGAATACATGACGTGGGGAGTTTGTCCAAACATCAAATATATATTCTATCTCTCCAGTCTCCATACAACTTCTGTGCAACTACGAGTAGCTTTCTCATTTCTGCTACTCACTAATCCCACTCGCTTCCCCTGCTGACATCGCCCTCGCAAACATGGCGGGCGATGACCTCAAGGAGCACGCCACGTCGGACCACGACTTTTACGAACTGCTCGGCGTGACCTTCGAGACGAGTGAATGTGACATTCGACGCGCCTATCGCAAAGCCGCTCTCAAATACCATCCCGACAAAAATGCCGGTAAACCCGAAGTTGTAGAGAAGTTCCATCTTCTGCAAATCGCCTACGATGTACTGTCCGACCCCGCCATCAAAGCCCTTTACGACAATGCGCGACGAGGAAGACGTGAGAAGGCCGAGAGGGACCAGGCCTTTGAGGGCAAGAGGAGGAAAATGAAGGAGGACTTGGAGAGGAGGGAATCCGGCTTTCTCAAGCGCAAGAGAGACGAGGAAGATGATGAAGACAAACTCCAGCGAGAGATAAGGCGTTTGGCTGAGATGGGCCGGAGAAGGAGAATGGAAATGCAAGAAACTGTCAGCCGCGAGAAGTTGGAAGAGGAAGAGAGACTGGATCGCGAGCAGAATGGCGAAGCCGTCCCTGCGCCGTCGCTCTCTACACCGCAACCGCCTTCTCAAGTCCCTGAGCTTGACCGCACTGTCAAAGCACGCTGGCTAAGAGAAGGAGCAGGAGAAAACATCGACAAGGACCGTCTCACCACCATCTTTGAAGCCATTGGCCCAGTTGAGTCCGCCTTCTTGCTCAAAGATAAGAAGCAACGCCTGGCTGATCGCAAGGCCAAAGTTGTCGTTGCTACTGGTGTTGTCGTTTTCAAGTCCGTTGTTGGCGCACATGCCGCCGTCGAGGATTACAAGAAGCAGACTGTGCCCGACTTCTCCTCTTTCCAGTCTGTCTACTGGGCCGCTGGCCAGGAACCCGATTTCATACCCAGACCGAACACTTCTACTTCTGCTTCACCTCCCGCAACCCCATCGCCTGCGAATTCGAGGCCATCCAGAGACATACCAGGCTTGAACAGCGCACCGTCTACGCCTGCACGCGCCGCTGGTGGCGCTTCCGGATTGCGAAAAGTTCCTTCTTTTGCCTCTTTCAAATCACCTGCTGCTGCTGCCACGCCCCACGGCTCTCCCAGCTACGAAGAATTGACCCTGATACGACTAAGAAATGCGGAAAAGCGGAAATTAGAGGCCCAAATCAAGGCCGAGGAGGACTTGTCGTGATTTTAAGATACCCACATAGCATTATTTTTCACCCTATTTTCACATTTTCGACATGAGCAGCTTCTCACAATCTTGCCTTTTCTTTTTCTACACCGAGTCGTGCGAGTCCCGCTCTCATACCCTCGAGCATGCCTTGCGCCCTCGGTCTCCGACTCTCGCGCTCAACAAAAACGTGAACAAACTCGCCCACAGCTTTCACCTCCTCAACCCCTCTCTCAAACACCCCAATCTCATACGTCACACTGCTCTTCCCGAGCTTGTTGACTCGCAGACCGAGATCGATCAGCGCCGGAAAGCCCACGGGCGCAAAGTAATTGCAGTGGGAATGCACCACGAGACCGATGAGCGGCGATGTCGGCGGGTCGAGAGAGCAGTGCGTGATGAGATATGCGTTGACGACCGAATCCATTAGGAAGTAATACTGGCTGTTGTTCATGTGATCATACATGTCGTTGTCGCTCCTAAAGACGCCCTTGCATGTCAGAGAGTAGAACACGGCATATATTCGAATGAGTTTCAAAGCTTAATAAATCTGATCAGCACATCCAAAAGACTTGATTGTGTGATCACTTTTTTTTTTTCCAAATCCGTGCCGTTTCAGCACATTGTGCCTTTTCCCTGTTCAATCCGTGCACTACGATCCCAGATGGACCAATGTGACAGACCGAATCAGGAGCGTGTGCTGATCTCATCATCCTGCTTCGGGACAGTCCCTTCATGTGACTGGACTGCCTTTGGAGCCTCAAATACTGATTGAGACCAAGGTAATGAAACGAGCGTGGCAATCGTACATACCATCGAGTTCTGTATTCAGACACATGTCCATAATCCGCCCGCCTCCGCTGCTTGAGATGCATAGTGTCCATCGTGTTGATCGATAATCACTGGCTGGCTGAACTTGGCTGGCCTGCTCTACCGAGATTGAGATAGATTGGATCCACGATACACGAATACGCGGTACGCGGTACACGGGACGCAATACGCAGTACGAGAGCGTGGCTTAGTATTTGTTTGATCAGGGATACGACTATGTGCCGTTTACGAGATTGTACGATGAGAACTGATCCTTCTGCTCTTTCAGACTTTGGATGGTGGTTTGGGGCCTGAATTTAGATAGTCATGGTCCTCGTAAACCCGGCATCAGGGTACCACGGGTACATAGCCGAAACGCCGAGGCTCTCCACCGATCTGCACTTTTATCAGAGCCACATGCACAGCGTCACAGAGAATGTTGCTATTTCCAAAAATTTGATACCGATCCATCTGATTGATTTGTTTGTGGGTTTCTGTCCTTTTCTGTCCTTCGTAGATCTTCATGACGAGGATCCGCCATTGTTGGAGTTCGATCATGAATAGTCGTGCCTAAATCATGTAAAGAACAAAATAACAAAATAACACCACCCAGTTGACTAAATGAGGATATTAACCAGCCCATGTATTCATGACCTTTGCCCGAATCATTTGTTTTCCCAAAATTCAAACCACCCAAAACACCATTATTGCCGCGGCCGTCTCAAGGGTAGCAAAATTTCATGCCTTTACCAACGTCCACCACCGTAGTTGTTGCCCCCTTGTCCCTGCTGGTGGTGGCCCTCCTTGTACTTGTCTTCGAGCTTTGAGCCCATGAAAGCCCCGGCTAGAGTGCCAATGATGCCGTGACCGGCCTTGCCTCCAAGGTAGTGCCCACCAAAGCCGCCGGCTACAGCTCCCATGAGTCCGCGGTCGCCTTCTCCAGCAGCGGCTGGGTCGGTAGCACCATACTGGCCGGCCTGCTGAGGTTGTTGGGGGTAGGGGTTGTTTGGATCGGCAGGCGTCGGGTTCTGGTTGTATGCGCCTTGCTGGGGGAATTGATGAGATGGATCTCCCTGGGGATACTGGCCGCCGCTGTCGCAGAGTCAGTTCCCGATCTGTATTGAACCGTGCTTCTTTCGATACTCACTACTGGTTTTGTTGCGGTGGACCTTGTTGGTATTGCTCGTAACCACCGCCGTAAGAATTGGGCTGCTGACCGTGCTGGAAACCGCCCTCATGTGGTGGGCCATATTGCTGATTGTACTGTGGTTGCTCGCTGTATTGTGGGGCTGGAGGAGCACCATACTTTCCTTGCTGGTAGCCTTCCTGCTGAGGAGGATAACCTTGTTGTTGCTGGGGATATGGGGACTGGCTAGGCTGCGGGTAGCCGCCTTGCTGAGGATATCCTCCGTAAGGCTGCTGGCCGTATTGATCGTAGGGTCCAGACATTATGTTCAAAAATTGGAGCTCGAGAATTGGGAGATGACAGGTGATGATAGGAGTCGCAAGAAGTACTTATAACGAATTTGTAGAGAAGATGATAGAGGTGCTTACAGGTTGAAGTCGGAAAGTCGCTGAGGCGGAGTAGCCAAGGGTGCGTCACAAGAGGGTTCACAGCCCACTTGAGCTGCCTGCGTAATGTCTCGCCACTTTGTCCTTGCGGGGCACATTGTTGACGCCCAGCCTTGTCTTCGTCATGTGCCTCGGAATCGGAAGAAGCATTTGTTTGCATAGTCGCCGGAGGCACGCAAAGAAAGCACAGTACAAGGTATTGCTTGCCACTTTCGCGGATGACTTACCACATGCATGTCGTGGGGAGAGTGTCTCTGATGTTTGCAATTTCAAGTTTACCTTATCTCAAGGTAACTAGAAAAGGTACGAGTACGGACGCCAACTTCCACCAGCCGGTCAGCAAGCTGAGTCTGGGAACCAGGGTTCGGGCGTGAATGTCCGAGTCGCCAAATGCTTGTCCCCTTGGCAATAAAATTGACAGATTCTTCCTGAGCGCGGTGCAACCATCCAAGCCTGTGGCACAGCGTAGAGTACCTTAAGGTAGGCTTCACACCATTCAGGTGTGTTGTCGCACTCCTGTCTGCTCCAAGGCAAAGACCTGTATTTGAGCATTTAGTGGCTTGAGTGGCGTGAGTGGCTATGCTACGCTTCACAGCTTGGCCAAATTGAAAAACCCAAGACGACAAGCCCAACGACAGGCCGGTGAACATTAAAATACTCACAGTCATTCACATTATGCCTTTTTAGCGCTTCACAGAATACTGAGGCCTCAATATCTAATTTCACACACCGCCGCAAGGAGGCACCGAAAGGTCAATGCCTGAGACCTCAGTCACATGCTCTCCAAGCACCACCCCAGCTTAGTTACACTGGCAAACAATCTTTCGAGCAAGAGACGTCTTGTATTTGATACAAAGAACCCGAGAGTCTTCACGGTACCGCTCTCAAAATCGTTTCGAGCCCTGTGATGGTGATCAAACTACTCCTCGACTGGGTCGGAACCTGTTGCCGGCAGCAAGCGTTTTAGGGCCACTCCGCATTCTTGCACATTGACCACTGTGGGAAAAGTACCATCACGCGAGTCATCTTATAAGCTATAGGTATGCATCGCGATATCAAATATTTCCCTCTCTGGCACCTTCTTGCAACTGCCGTGACGTGTCTACAATCTGCTTTCGCGGTAGCTTTCGCACGGTCTAGAAAATGTCCATCAGCGTTTCACCAACATCAGCCGCGCCGTACCGGGAGATCCTGCCCAGCTCCACACGTTCTTTCGCGATTCCTGTGGTGCAACTAGCATGTCTCATAATACATGTCGGCCATTTACATGGCAACAACACGGGTCACTCTCTTGGGTCACATAAAGGCTCATACTGATCCGCAATGCTTAATGCTCAGACCATGAGCTTGTGGCCCCCTCTGTACTCTAGTCTGTATGCAGTCTGTAAGTCTCGAACGTTGTATCCCTGCTCCGTCGCATCCTTGTTGTTGCCTTGTTCTTATTTTTCGTTGTCTGTCGCCCTTGTGGTAGAACCTATCTGCTGGCAGACTCCTCTTCGTAATATCCATATAATCTTTATCAAACGCTCGCTCGAATTCATCACCTACTATATACACGCGTTGCTTTATCAGCCATTTACCTTTCGAGACTGTGTCTTCCCACTGTCGATCCTCCGAACATTTTTTTCATTCCAGTTCAAAGTAGCAGAAAGTGGGAGTTGGGAAAAATACATAATCAATCACGGCCAACTGTTCAGCGCATGATCTGCTTGAAAAATGGATCAGCCACCAAAGCCCGATACGCTTTCCAAAAGCTCAAAGGATCTCATCATCGCAACATCATCGATAGGTATGGCGCGCGTTCTGCCTATATCACTGATCTCACACTTATGACCTCAACCTAGCCGGCACAATCCTCCTCCTTTTTATCATATGGGTCATTGTCAAAGTGCGTAAAGGTGCTGCGCTGGTTGACGTCCTCAAGCTCCGAAGGACAGAATCTAGACCAATTCATATCGCCGATACTGAGGGACCTCAAATCCAATGGGAGCAACGATACTCTGTTCACTCCTCGCATGGTCCATCTATGGTGTATACGGGCCTCGCTGGTAGAAGGCAGAGAGACATGCCGCCTTTGGTCAGTCTCTCATAATGCATGAAGAGACAATTTCTGACAGATGAGCAGCCCCTTCCCGCGACTCACAAGACTGTCAACCGAGATTCTTATATTCGTAATTACTGGAAAGAGAGAGCGAAAGGGCGACAGCCCAGTACACCGATAGACGCTATCTCATCTTGGTTTGCAAAGGATGCTCCACCAAGCCCGACCCAGAAGCCTGAAAAGATTCACTTGAAGGGCCGATCTACATGGAGACAATCGACTGCAACGTACAAATCAACAAGATCGTACAAATCATCTAGAATGCACCAAACGTCAATGACCCAAAATACAGCCAGACACTCGACAGCGACGTACACGTCATCCGATTCGAGAGAACTACAGAAGACACCAACGGTCTCAGTCCGCGATATTTCGGTTGCTGCGACCGAGCCACCGACCCCCGGAGCCAGGGACGAAGTGAGTCGCTGGAGTTGGACAAATGCTTCGGCGCCACCGACACCAAAGATGAACCTCGATTCCAAGCGTTACTCTGCAGGAAGTTCCGGCAAGTATCGGCCCATTGGAGCATGGGTTGACTATCAGATGGAAGCGATCGAGGAAGACAGTATCTCTCAAGCAAAATCTGCACACACAAACCCGCCCAAAGATGAGTCCAGCAGCGCGGGCATGAGGACTTTCTTCCACTAGATGTAACCCACTCGCGTCCCTTGATCCACATGGCCTCCGATTTACCAAGCGCTGGACGCATCGCCATTTTTGTTTCGAGAATTTGCCCGACACCAATTGCTAACGTGGCTCTCTAATCATGCAATACAGCGTGATTGCATCCTTCCCATCATCACACTGCATCTCCTTTGCTAGCTCAAAACCCATCTTGCGGTAAATGGCCATGTTTGGCTCAGCTCCACTGCTTTCGAGATAGCATTTCCTACCCTCGACATCCGCCTGCCTCATAACGACACCAAAAAGTTCTTTGCCGATACCCCGACCCTGAGCCTCAGGTAGAACGGTCACGATATTGCAAAAATAGTAACCTTTCACGTCGGTCCAGAGCTCACGTTGAGCCTCGGCTTGCGCAGCTTTCCAAATATAATATCTATCCACATTTAGACCTCCACGTCCGTACATGAGATTCATGTAAACCTGCTGGGACCAGAGATTCCACCCACCCAGCCAGTCAGACCAGGATTGAGGAGTATGTGGGTTGACAGGGGCCATCCAACACGCTACACCCAGGACAAGGTCTGGAGTCGACGATGATGGGTCCTTGGCGACATAGAAAAGAGCATGCTTAAGCCCCCATCGGCACCTTATGCCTAGAGAAACGCGGTTACGAGTGAGAGAAAACTGGGAAACATGTCAGGCACTGGAGATGGTCTGCTGAACGAGAAGGATTTCTTTACCTTAGAACGATCGTCAAATACCCATAAATTGTATGGATCTTTGGCAAAGGCCTTTTGTATACAATCAATGGCTCCGTCTATATCAGCCTCGGTCATGCGAGTGATTTCCATAGGCATTATCTCTGCAGTCGCGTTTCGAGGAACAAGATACTGTGCGTGGATAGAGTGGTATAATGTCAAGTGCTAGAGACTGGGACACACCGGGTTTTGTGGTCACTTGGAAGAAGGGCTGCCGTAAGTAGCAGGCCAAGTCCTGTACCATAATCCCAAAGAAGCAGTCATAGCCGGACAAGATAAGATAAGCATAGGCGACGCGGAACAGTATGCGATTACCCCGGCCCGGTAGGGCAGTCACAACCGAATATACATTCACTTTGCCGACTTTGGGCATCTTTTTTCCTCCGCAATTATTGATCATCATCACGGTTCTCGAATTCGCTTCAACCAACCATCCAAGCCTCGGGTGGAGACTCTTTCCTCGCGGTGCCGTCACCCCGTGTCCTCGCCTATCTGGCGCGAAAAGGTCGCCTGCCTACAACAATGGCTCTTGCGAAAGTTGAGCCAAAAGCAATGGGGAGAAAGGAAGTGCTCGAACCTCCGCCGCCAGTGGTTGTGACACCCTGTGATCCATGGCCGGCACCGTTTTATCTAGAAGATGGTCTACGAAAAGTGTATCCCTACCACTTCACATACAATACATGGTGTAAACTGCGTTGGCGCGGACGAGAGATTCTGGAAATCTTCGCGGATGAGTTTCGTGATCGACCTGTTGAATACTATGTATGCACTTCTTGTATCTGAGGTCGGGATGCATCAACTGACTGGCGAAGAAAGATGCCATAGAAAAGGGAGCTGTGCACTTGAACGGCAAGCCTGTCTCCTCTGTCGATTACAAGATCAAGAATGGCGATCTTATCTCA
Organism: Delphinella strobiligena; assembly: GCA_009982845.1. NCBI lineage: Eukaryota > Fungi > Ascomycota > Dothideomycetes > Dothideales > Dothioraceae > Delphinella > Delphinella strobiligena. The sequence continues at coordinate 912,563 of JAADKB010000010.1, forward strand.
CATACCCTCCACCGACACGAACCCCCCGTCACGGCACAGCCCATTGGTGTCGTTCATGAAGATGACGATATCATCGTCATCAACAAGCCTGCTGGCATGCCCGTCCACCCTTCCGGAAGATACAACTACAACAGCATTGTCGAGGTCATGAGGTCAGAGCGCGGCCATGGCTTTAAGCCTCTTCCATGCAATAGGTTAGATAGACTGACCAGTGGCGTCATGTTTATCGCAAAACACAGGAGAGCAGCAGATATCATGATGGTGCAAATCTCGTCGAGGACTGTCAAGAAAGAGTACGTCGCAAGAGTAAAGGGAGAATTTCCCGACGGAGATATTATCTGCGAGCAACCCATGCTGCAAATCAGCCCGAAGCTAGGCTTGAATAGGGTCAGAGCCAACGGCAAGGAAGCAAGAACCGTCTTTAAGAAGATGGCCTACTATCCCTCCAAGGTTGCAGGGAGGGATGGCTACTCAATTGTCCGCTGCAGACCACTGACTGGACGGACACATCAGCTGCGAGTCCATTTGCAATTCCTTGGTCATCCTATCACAAATGATCCCATTTATGCCAACCAGAAAGTATGGGGTCAGGATCTGGGGAAAGGTGATGACGGCGCGGATCATGACGAGGACATCATAAGCCGCTTATCGAAGATGGGCAAAGAAGAGGTTGCTCAAGCAGTCGCATACCATGATGAGATTGTCGATGACTATAATAAACGCAAGGCTGAGAAGTTGACTGGAGAAGTATGCGACATCTGCCAGACTCCCTTATACAGCGATCCAGGCCAGCACGAACTGGGCATATACTTGCATGCTAGGAAATATGCCGATGCTGGTGGAAGTTGGTCTTACGAGACGCCTCTCCCAGACTGGGCTTTGCCTCCTCCTGGCTACACAGGACCCAGCGATATCGGCCAAGAGTCTGATCCCTTGGCTATTGAACTTTCGAAGCTGGGCGTTGCGGATCCTGCTGCTGAGGAAGTCGCTACTGAGGAAATAGCCCCTTAGAGCTGTATCTTCAGGTTGATAGGTATCCCATCAGACTCGCCACTTTTAATCATGCACTCAAGCTGGCCGATATTAGCACGACCTGACATGTCATTGTTAGGAGAAGAAGACCCACGATTTCCAAGTCCGCCAGGCCCTCTTAAGGACTCTGTAGCGGATCTTGCTTGCCCTGCGCAATACTCTTCACCCACGCCTTGACCTCTTGTCTGACACCGTTCTTGTCCTCAGGGAAACTCTCTGAAACCTCATCATCTCCGCGCTTTACAGTCGTCTTGTCGAAGCCAACATCGACCGTGCCCTGCTCGCAGGCGACCACATAGGCCACTCCCGTAAATGTAGTCCCAAAGCTCACGCTGAAAGTGCCGGTAGCGCCGTTGGCAAGTCTAACAGTCGCGTCCACTGTATCAATTGGCGGAAGATGCTCCTGCAACTGGGCCGTGTACGCGCTCACTCTCGTCATCTTCGCATCCTGCCCGAGTAACAGTCTCATGCCGGTTATGAAATGGACACCGCCATCAAGCAAGAATCAGCCTTGATAATCGGGTACCTTGCGCCAACTGGTCTCGTAGTATTTAGTCCCGGGCTTCACAAAAAGATGGACTTTCACTTGAAACCCGAGCACTCTGCCCAATTGCTGGACCTGGTCCGCACCGTATCGGAATCGCGACAGGAAACGGAAGTTCTCTGCCACACCCCAGGTGACTTTCGAAACATCGATCTGATCGTGGTACCATTTTATCAGCTCCTGCGCTGCTGCTAGATCTTTCGCGACTGGCTTCTCGGACAGTACATGCTTGCCCGCGAGGAGGGCTTGCTTAATGAATTCGGGCTGTGCGGGGATCGGTAGGGCAATTATCACGCCTGAGATGTCAGAGCGGGCGAGAAGATCGCTGTAGGATTTTCCTGGGCCAGCATTTTCGGCGTAGATGGTTATATCGGATTTGGAAAACGTGGTGGAAAGGCTTCCATGGAGGGCTGTGGCTGAGGAGAGACTGCGGGAGTAGATTGCTTTTAGAGACAGGAGGGTCGAGTTTGCCTCTATAGCTGGCTATTGGAGGATAAGTTTTTTTGGTTGAGAAATTGTATAAGCATAGAGCATGTACGTGCTTGATGCTTACTTACCAGATGCGATTCTTTGACAAAAATGCCGCTGCCTATCACGGCAATTCCAATTGGTGCCATCTTCTCACAGACTCCACGTGTAAGCTCGTTTCTATCTTTTGTAGTTGATCAGTCGTCTGTTATGACACGTTGTTGGAGAAGCGAGATGTTCATATAAATTCTGCGGAGCCTCCATGTTCACTCATAGCTCATAGTTTCCCCCTCATGACGTGGAGGGCCACATTGAATATTATCTCCGCTTCTTAAGTGCGACGCCATTTCAATTTAGCCTGTTATGCAAGCTCAATACATATTCTGATCATATCTCACAAGTACAAATGTGTTCACAAAGAAGGGACTGACTGCATGGCGTCAACGATCCGTAATTAGAAACAAATTAGAGAGATATATTGTAAGATTCGGGGGACCAAATACAGAAAGGACAATCTCTCGGTCGAGACGCTAACCCCCGGCGTGTGGGTAATTAGCGCTACATGCTTTTGTTACCTTGATATGCGGCAACGCGGGTGTCTTTCCATGGTCACACTTGGGTCTGCTAATTATTATTGCTTGATCCACCAACGTGGGATCACGACGAATCCTTCGGCAGCATTTTCGCGACGAAAGTGGGGCCGGGATCCAGATATGTGGACGAGATTGCTTTAACAAAATTGCTGGATGGTGCTTTTGCTAACTTTATAAGCTGGGGGGCAGATCGAGTCAAACATCCGCGAGCGACGGCGTGTCAATCTCCGCAGATGCTTGCATTGACACGCCGATGCTTGCAGAGAGGTGTTCTCGAAGAGGCCTCTGCTTCTTCTACGAGGCTTGCGCGCGGAGGACCTTGCGTCTCTGAGCCATCATATGTGTGTACAGAACGTAGGATCCTAAATTAGACGATGAGCGGGCTGAGGGTAAAGTATCAAGTAGACTTGGCGTCCACTTACCAGGAATATAGATGAACAGGATAGCCTTGATGACATATCCGTAAGCCAGATTCCAGCTCTGTGTTGGTGCAATGGCCTTGTGCATGAGCCAGCACTCGCTACTGATGCCCAGAGGATAGAGGACAAAGAAGGTATTGTACCTGATTCATGTTAGCGACTCTTCAACAATGACAATGCTACGTCTTCATTCATGCATGCAGAATCATGAAGATCAAGGGTTGGGAACCCAATAAGGGAGAGAAATTTACCTCAACCACATCAGTCTAGAGTTGACGCTGCCAAAGTAAAGGTTGGTAGCAAAGAAGCTGTATCGAATGACCTCAGTCACACTCCATGCAATAAGCATGGAAGAGTAAACTGGATCAAACGCTGTCGTGTTCGGGAACTTGTTGACAATTCCCCAAACAAGGACAAAGCGAGATGCGACTTGCATGGCTGTAGTCAGAAGAGGAGCGCGAACAATGCCTGCAGTGAGTAAAGTTGTCAGTCTATCAGTACCTCATTAAATTTACGACAGACGAGTCTCCCATCGGAGCAAAAGTCTTCTCCTAGAACCGACATATCCAGACTCTGAGCTTGTTCTGCGACTTGATATAGAAATGCACTTTCCATACCTAAAGCAGCATGCACCACCTCCAGTATCGCCAAAGTCTGTGTCCATTTGGCAAATTGGCCAACCCCCAAGTACACGTTACTAGTTCCATGGACGGCGCCGACAAGCAATACTCTGCCCAAGACAGTACCCCAGAGAATGGCAGAGATAAAGTTGTAAAGGATGAGGTAGCCAGTCTTCAAGGGGGAGCTCTCCTTCGAGCGTGACGGGTTTTTGGTATCTTGTGGGCGGTCGGCCATAGCTTCGACGACTGCTCTCTCGACTGCACGGATATGGACAAGTTGAATGGTAGAGGAGCTTCGCAGTACGCGGTCACCTGTCTCACTTCAGCTCAGAAGTGAGCGGATAAACTACGGGGATACAGACTTCCTGATCGAGTCAAATATACCGTACCTGCCGATCTCCAACACTTGGGCAGTCCTAACATTCACGAGTCAGGTGCAGATATGTTCGAACAACGAGAGGTTTGGTATGTGAATTATATTCGAGGTTGATCGTTTTCATTAATGTAGTCTTGGGCACATTCACCAGTACTTGAAAGAATAAAGTGATAGGATCTCCAAAGAACACCATGCTCGGACAAGCCCACCCAAGTCTTGTAACCAAAGATACCGATAACCCTGCCTGAACGCCGTTGCTGATGCTGGTGGTCTAATGAAAGAAAAAGGAGCCCAAAGGCTGTACAGAATGTATGGAGTTTGGGTATCAACTGGAAGGACTAAAGGAATATTTGCATGATGTGATTTTTGTGAAGCGGTCTTGTACAGCCTGGTGCTTGACAGACGTTGAAGGGAGGAGGTAGAACAGGGGCATCGCCCACTTTGTCTTTCCCCTTGCGTTTGGTGCGACGATTGATCATGCATTCGCCGCAGTATACCTGTTTTATATCAGAGAGATTCTTCGGCTGACAGACAGCGAGTAATATGTTCAATATTGCACTTACATGACCGCATGCCTTGACAATCCAGACCTGCTTCTTCTCGTCGGTTTTACCAAGCCCTAGCTCGTCCTTGCAATTCGGACACATGAGAACATCGTCCTCTTCTGGACTTCTGGTAAAGCCCGGACCAGGATGCGGAGGCGGGCTATACTTTGGTGTGGGTGGTCTGGGTGGAGGCTCTTGTTCGATAGCCAAACCAAAACCTATGGTGGTATAGTCCATTGGACCGGGAAGGTTGGCTTGTCTCGCTCCTTCACGTGGCTGGAAGTGAAGGATGGCAGGATCGTCATCATCTTCAGCCCATGCATTGTTTCCATGACCTCGAAATTGAAAGACTTGCTGGAACCAATTTCCACCGTGTCTGGCAGTTCCAGCAGCAGCTCTAGCATGATCTCCGGGTATGTTTGAGAGCATCTCGGCTATCCTAGCAATTCCAAAGCCATGACGACCTCCTCCACCATCATGCCCCATGTTCCCCGGATGCGGACGGTGTAGATTGATTGCAGGCCTCTCTTCGGTGCGAACATGGACCACGTCGTCATCATTGTCGGTGGTCAGATCGAGGATCTGGTGGGGTGGCAATTGATTCTGCTGGTAAGGCGTGGGTTGGCGGTCTTGTGTGCGTGAATGTGGTGATCTGGGTCGTGCTAAGAGAAACTGGACGTCGGGGCTGGAGGGTGCGATGGGTGGGTTCTGTTGGTGGGCATAATGTTCTCCTCGCGGTAGGTTGGTGTGGGTGGATTCGGGAGGGCTTGTGTCTGCGGAGAGGTCTATGATCTCTCTGCTGAATCTTGGTAATCTCTGAGGGCGTGTGGGAGGTGCAGCAACCTCTGGTTGTGGAGTGGCGTTTGTGGAAGGCATAGAATCGTCGTCGTCGGTCAAATCAATGAAACTTGGGTTGCTGCTTGTATTTTGCGCAGGTCTGCGGAGATCGAGCCCATCACCAGCGTAGCGTGAGACTCTCAGAGGAGGTAATGCCAAACGTGGTGGACTGCGTCGTGGCGGCGCAGAGTCTCTGTCGGAAGCCGAACTGTCTTGTCGGACGAAGAGTGGCGATTGTGAGCGACGGTGACTCGTCTCCATCTGATCATGTGTTCTCTTGAATCAATGTCAGTCGACATGTGAAGTGTCAAAAGCACAATTGCTGCTGCTCACCTTGGCCTGACCTGTCCTGTGCTGAGTGTTGAATTCAAAGGGTGGCCAACCTTCCATGCTTTGACCTGCTGGCGTGGGAGCCGGAAGAAGGAGGCGAATACCAGTCACGCTCTGCCAACTTCCAGCCAAAGAAAGCGAGAGTGAAAGGACAAGAATGAAAGTGCGAGAATGGAGTAGTGTATGAGTGGAATCGTAATCGTGAGAGCACAACGGACCCTTGCACTTGGGCCCAATATGATGTTGAAGTTGTGGGGTATTGCCCGCTTGACTTCAGGTTTGTACTGCTTGGTATTGACGTCGCACACCTGTGATTATTTCTTGCCTTCAATTTTGCACCTTGACAAAGGTTTGAAACGAACTGACGGGATCCAGTGAGTGCAACACACACTATAGAAGCCGAACGAATCTCTATTACTTCAGCTCGAAACTTGTTGTCAACTTTTGTCCAATCATATTGCTCGACAGGTCATGAAGTTACAGCGGCAAAGTACTGAAAGCTTGCTAATCAACCGACAAAGCCAGCGAAATGGCTCAACATGAATCAAGTGTTATACGTGGGCCCGTGGCCTTCATTCATTTCTACAGATAATGCCTGCTTAGTGTCCAAAATTCCATTTGCAACGAGGGAATGCTGCAGTGAAACGCCATGCTACCAGAATTGCCTGCCTTTTTAAGCCTCCAGAGTGCTGATCGCACCCTCACTGCTGAGAGCAACCAGACTTTGTGCCTTGACGCCCCATCTTGCATCCACCGCATTGAGTGCCTTTCTGAACGGCTCCGACCAGCTCTTGGAGCTCTTGGCATAGTGCTGTATGGCCACGAATCCTGCACCAGAGACGGCGAGATACTGGCCAGTGTAGTCCCAGCTGACGCTCGTGATTGCTGTCCCCATTTCGAGCGTCTTGATTTCTGCCATTTTGCGAAGGTCCCACACGCTGACACTGGTCTGTCCCTTGACTGCCGAGGCCAACCATGTGCCATTCTCGGAGAAGGATATAGCTTGCAGGGAGCCCGAATGCGTGGGCGATTCGAAGTTCGCGACATTCTCGCCTGACTTGGTGTCGAAGAGCTTGATTGCACCTGTAGCGCTGCCAGCAGCAAAAAGGTGGCCATCCGGATGGAACGCGGCAGAAGTTAATTCTGGGAAACAGTCAGTTTCGGTTCCCTGTACTCTTGAATTGCGCGTCTTACCCGAGTCCATGAAAATCTGAGTGATTGGCTTGAGCGATTCGAGATCGTACAATATGTAGCTCTTATCGACACCGACAGAAGCCAGAATATCGCCGCATGGATGTAAAGCCAGTGCAGAAACTGCTCCTGCGTGCTGGTCAAAGCTAGCGACCTGGTTGCCGCTGTCGAACACTTTCACTGATCCGGTAGAAAGGGCCACGACAGGCTTGGTGCCATACCAAAGCCCATCGACCACTGCGCCACCACCGCATTTCAGAGTTTGCACAAGTTGGCCTTGTGAAAGGGAATAAACGCCAGCAACACCGTCAGCGCCGCCCAGGAGGACCAGATCACCAGTCTCATCAATGGCAAGAGACTGGCTGCCCGGGTAAAGAGATTCTGAAGTGTGCTTGGTGTCGAAAGCTTGCAATGTCTCTAGAGTGGCCCAATCCTCTGGCACGGCACGCTTCCGCCGAGTAGAGGACAACTGCTTTTGCGTCTCTTCAATCCTAGCGACGACAGATTCCGGAAGACCTTGACCGTCAACTTGCATAGCATCTCCATGTGCTCCATTGGCGCCATTTGACGGGATGGAGACCTTGGCCAGAGCGTCTCTGGCCTCGTCGCGCTCTTTCTGTAGACGTGCAATGACCTTCTCAGCGGCGTCGTTGTAGTAAAGCGCGGTACTGAGCTCCTGTCGGGTCTCGGCAAGTTGTTGCTTCAATTGGAAAGTTTCCAGCGCCATTGCATCCCATTCGTTCTGGAAAGTTGAAAGTAAGGCCGGGATTGAGGTCATGGTTGGCGGTCTTGGGCGCACAATGCGCGCCTGCTTTAGATCGACGAGGTCTTCTACCGTGAGCTCCTCTCCAGTGACGGGATCGGTGCCATTTTCTGAAATGTATGACTCAATAAGACGCCTTTCAAACACGTTTCCTGCAGGCGTGTCAGCGTTCGCGCATCAATAAAGTAGCAATATAGGAGCTTACCACTCTTGCGCGAGGCCACGGGCTGTTGAGGAGCCTCTCCAGATACTACGCGCAAACATCAGCGACCGTCATACTGTCTATCAATCTACAGTCCACTTACTTGCGCACAACATTTTGTCTGATATGGAATCACCTCTGCGCTCCGTCGTGAATCTTCGAGAGCCAGAACCACCAATTCGATCCGTTTGCTCAAGTTTGCTTGACGCCCTTCACTCGGCCCGGCTTGGCAATATTGCGCCCGCTCAACTTCAACCTTCATGTGAAGCATCAATTGACTGTTGTATACCTTGTCTTACTGTAAACTCGTGTCATCCTTGTCACCTGAAGCTAGGCCTGCGACTGCGATTGCACACATACGAGTAGTTTTTAGAAGTAAAAACAGGTTGTCTCCGCAGGTCGACCATGTCAATAGTACACTATCAAAAGTCGCATCATCATATCGAAATCTTCTACAAGAGTGCAGGCTTAGATCATGACTTGACTTCTTGAAAATGTATGTATGGGTGCAGTGCCAGGCAGGTCTTTGTCCCTGCTTGCTTTTTATCAGAAACCAGCTGTTCCAGCCTTGAAGAGTGGCTTCGATGCGCTGAGACTAGAAGACATACTCCTCAGGAGTGCGAAAACTCAGGTCGAGATTTGGCAATGCAGATTCAGGGAAAAAGCTAGTGCTTTCTCATTCAAGTGATAAATTTATCATAGCATAGTCTTCACTACTTTCATACCAATATACTTCTTCCGATCTTCACTTGCGTATCATTGCTGTGTCTGGTAAGTCTGATGTATAGGTGTCGTGACCTAGTTCTACTTCAACAGCTCGAGTAGCACATGCTTCAGCCTTCTTCTGCTTCGATTTCTTCTCCTTCGACCGACTGTCATGCTGCTACCAACGCCGTCACCCTAAACACTGTCATCCTCAATACCGTCAGCTTTGCATATGCGATATGCCACTCAAACAAACGATCAATAAAAAAGTGTTTGCCAACGATTTCGAAGATCGTATGAAGACTGTCACGGACATGAGGTTTTCATATGCACCAATTAGCATGTGGACGTATATTTCTCATAATGAGAAGTATGCTATCTCCATGGCCTTTCATGTCAATAACATACTATCAGAAGTCACGTTATCATATCAAAATCACCCGTAGACCTTGGGAATACGAATTATACCTTTGCTTTCTGACTGTACATATGTGTATATTTCGAGCTAGTAAAAAAGACATTATCTCTATAGATTGACTATGTTGATAGTACACTATCAAAAGTCGTATGTTTAGATCGAGATTGCCTCTGAGAGGCGAATCCTGACTTGGTCTTGTAGACATGGACGTGCATCTCTCGTACAACAAAAAGAAAAAGCAGGTTATCTCTGTAAGTCGACTATGTTCACAGTACACTATCAACAGTCACATTGTGAGATCGAAATCACCTGTAAGGTTGAAGACTTAGTTTATGGCTTGGCTTCTAAAACATGTATGTAGGAGAACCTATCGACGAATTAACTGCACTCCACGAGAGTGTGAGGTCCATTTGTATTCGCAGCTTCCCAATATTTCGTCATGCTTGTGAAGTCGTCTCTCTTGTCGCTTTACTACAGAATTGTCTGTGAGCCCGACAACAGCACCACATCTCCTGGTCTGACGGCGTCCATCATCTTGCTGTCCTCTTCATCTTCAATGTGCGAAGCTGCTGCTTGGACATCTTGCTCTCTCAATGGGTAATCTCTGTTGAGAACCACTGCATAGTATGCATGTACCATCTTCCTGAATGGTGCCTTCTCGTCTCACTCCCTCTGTGCTCTGCGGTTCTCCGCTTCAAAGTCCGAGGGCTGCTCTGTATGCTTGTCGAATGGGACCGGATCTTCCTCAAGGTTGCCCCATTCTACAAGTGGGCATTCCTTATTGAGACCAAGCACCTTGATGACATCGTTGATGTCAAGATGTGGCGGACCATTTTCCAAGCTTTGCAACTCTGGAGAGTTATTGGCGCTGCTTTATGCAATTCTGCTGTTCATCAATACGTGCATTCGTTAATGGCGTGGTCTGTTGGAACCCAGATAGATAAGTCCTCGGCACCGCGGCCAATGAGTGGATCGACAAATGAGTGGACCGACAAGAGTTTTGACCGCATCCTTTGCTCTTTGGAGCTCTTTCAGATTTGCTAGCATGACTGTACCATGCTGATAATAGTTGGCCTGCGGAGAAAGACTTGTCTTTCTTTCGTTTCGTTGGTTAACCTGGAAGGGGACCGAACTATTCGAAATATACTACAATACCAGATACCATGGACGAGGCTGATCTGTGCCTGGTGAGATAGACTGTAAGATGAGACATTTGTCTGTCTGTAGTATCCAAGCATACCAATGTCCATGTTTCAGGTCTATAGATCTCAGGTGGGTTGAACTGGCTCTCGAAGTGTTGTAATCGAGAGCGGAGTTGATCGTATGTTGTATCATGTTGTGCGAAAGTGAGTTTGTGTGTATCTGTGCTTGCATACCTTCATCTACCATCGATCACTGAGTAAGCCTTGGTCTGAAGGTAGCGACCAATATCGAAGTGCCAGACAGCAACAACAATACTCAAGAGTATTGTTGTTGCTGAACATAAGGTAGACAGGGTCGTCGTCATCACCCTCGCCCACATACGTGGGTCTCAGGGAACGCCAAGAAAGTAGTGTATGTGTACAATAAGTGGTATTTGTTCGTTCCATGACACTATCAATGAACTACTTCATAACGACATGACTACTCCAATTTTCCCATCAGGCATCTGAACGCAGCTGGACCTTGTTCATGCATGCCACACTGCCCAAAGAAACCGACTCCTCAGCTGCCAAAACTGCATCAATTTTGACCATGTCTGACTTAAAGCTGGTTGGCGGTGTTGAAGTCCTTGAGAGCTACAGCAATACGCTTGCTCATCGTCTGTTCTCCGAGTCGTACCCATTTCCGAGGATCATAGCTCGACTTGTTTGGCTTGTCAGCGCCGTCAGGGTTGCCGACCTGGGTCATGAGGTAGTCCTTCTTGCTGATCATGTAGTCACGAATACCCTCAGTGTAGGCGAACTGGAGGTCAGTGTCGAGGTTGACCTTGCAGACACCGTAGCTGATGGCGTCAAGGTACTCCTGCTTGCTGGAGCCAGAGCCACCGTGGAAGACGAGGAAGACGGGCTTGTCGTCTTTGATGCCGGTCTTCTCCTGGACGTACTTCTGGTGCTTGCTGAGGAGCTCAGGGTGGAGCTTGACGTTGCCGGGCTTGTAGACACCGTGGACGTTACCGAAGCCTGCAGCGATGGAGAAGTAAGGGGAGACCTCAGAGAGGGCCTTGAAGATGGCGTAGATGTCCTCGGGTTGAGTGTAGAGGGAGTTGTTGTCGACATCCTCGTTGTTGACACCATCCTCCTCGCCACCGGTGATACCGATTTCCTAAGTCCAAAGTAAGCACACATCCTCTCGCGCCAGAAAATCTATATGAGCTTACCATCTCGAGCCACTGCTTCATGGGAGCAGCACGCTGGAGGTACTTCTTGGTGGTCTCAATGTTGTAGTCGACCTCCTCCTCGGAAAGATCGATCATGTGAGAAGAGAAGCTATAAGATTTTAGTCACCTGCTATTGATGCTTGATCCGGAGTGGACGAATCTTACAGGGGAGTGCCGTGCTCCTTGAAGAAGGCCTCATCGGCATCCATCATGCCATCGAGCCATGGGAGAAGCTTCTTGGCGCAGTGGTCGGTGTGAAGAACGACGGGGATGCCGTAGGATGGAGCGACAGCGCGAATGTAGTGGGCGGCGGCAATGGCACCGGCGATGGAAGCCTCCTGATTGCCGTTGGCAACACCCTTACCGGCGAAGTAGGCAGCACCACCCTGGGACATCTGGCGCGAGAGGTGAGCATTTGGACCTGTTGTTTCTTGACCTTGGGTACCGTACCTGGATGATGATGGGAGCCTTGTTGTCGCGGGCAGCCTCGAGAGAGGCAACAACAGTGGAGGAAGAAGTGCAGTTCACAGCGGGAATAGCGAACTTCTTCTCCTGGGCGTACTTGAAGAGCTGTCGCGGGAAATTAGTCTACTGCTCCAATTGCTGGGGAGCTATAAACTCACATCAGCGACGTCCTGGCCGTAGATAACGCCGGACTTCTTGAGAACTGCTGGTGCCATGATGAAATGTGTGTGGAACTAAAGAAGTATCTACTCGTAGTTGTGGTGAAAGACAGATGTAATTCGAGTTTAATACAACAGTGGTGAGTGCAGGAAAGAAGTAAAGCCAACGCTGAGACGAAGAAATCAGAGGACGTCTCCCAAGAACCCCACTTGTTATGAAGTCAGACCCCTCCATGTGTCGTTTCATCATCGCCGAGGAAGCTCCGGTTTTTTCCGCATTGACCGAGGGGTCTTCATTTGTTCACCTCGACCCTGATTTGACCAGAGATAAAATGCATGGATCGCGAAATATCCCGTCTGTAAAGCGCTTCAAAAACATTCGGGTCCCTGGACGAATTGTGCGCCTATCCGGACAAAAACTGGTCTCCAGACTTATGCGTATGTTACTTGTAGCCTCGTACTCAAACAGGTTTGATAGAGCTTTCCAGAAAGCGGTCAATTGTTCAAGCTTTGTGAAGCTTGGACACCACAGAGTCACCGTGAATCGTGTGATTCAGATCCTCAACAACAAACAGGTGCTCCCAACTGCAAATAGATCAAACACAGTTTGGCATAACATGCGAATTCGGTGCGTGGTGGGAGTGGCGTGGTGACAGCACCAAGCCGTGACTTGAATGTGGACTTGACGTGCATGTGTGTCATGGTACTTCACTGTACAAAAGGAATGTCCGTCATTCAAAATCAAGTCCGCAATATCCGTCAGCATGCCTCCATCACTGAATTCTGTACTAGATCGTATCCGTGGTCTATATACCACGAAGATTGATAAGTATATCACAGCACTCCTTCATACCTGAGTTGCTTGGTCTGTGTGTATGATGTTTTCGTTTTCGTTTCGTCTTTGATGTCATTGACGATCGCCGTTGGAGAGAGACCGAAGAACGTCCAGAAGCGGCAGAGCAACAACTTGGTACCCGTCGCAACCTGCAAGGTCGTTACAGTCTTGTCTCCTTGCAGTGTTATCTCCTTGGATCCAAAACCTCGATTGTGTATATCGCATGCCGCGGGCACCACCTAGCAAAAGTCCACCAATAGAACATGTCTCTAAGAGTATAGTAAGGAAAGCTGTGCCTACAGTCGCAATACAAAGAACGGTACGGAAAGGTGATTTAGGAGAACAGAGCAAGAGCATGGCTTGTTATTAGGATCTTGGCTAAGCATTAATCTCTGCAATTACTTTGGTAAGAGGATGTGACCGTGACTCGACTAAGAGTTCTGCCTTTGGCTACGACTATCCAATTCCAGTATCCTAGTACCTTGGTGGAGCTGGAGGAGCTCCGTAGCCGCCTTGCTGCTGTCCATAGCCGCCTTGCTGTCCGTAACCAGGAGGTCCAGGAGGGGGTCTGCCGTATTGACCTGGGGGTCCTGGTGGAGGGGCTCCATACCCTCCCTGAGGGCCACCGTATTGGCCTGGAGGCGGAGCTCCGTATGCTCCACCCGGTGGGCCACCATAGCCACCAGGTGGTGCGTTAGTCTTTTCGTCCTGAGATGGTTTAAGCTAGGGTCATGTTTACGGGGTTGAAGATTGAGCATACCTGAGTGTCATACGAAGAGTCAATGGCGCCGAGGAGGAGCTTGACAATCTGAAGCGTGTTAGCAAGAAAGGTAAACGATACAGAAGATACGGCGAACATACCCAGAGGTCAGGAGTCAGGTCGACAGGAGGGTTAGCACGTGCCATCTCTGCGGACTCGTTCTCGTAGTCTGGTGATTGTCAGTCCTTCTCCCGGTCGAGCGAGAGTTAAAAAGTTACATACTTGAAGTACAGTCCACCATACGGCCAACCTGAGGATCCGCATCGAGTTTACCGAGGAATTCGCGGGCCTTTTCGTCATTTCCGACCTGTGCAAACTGGAAGGCAATCGCACCAGGGCCGTATTGCGAACGACTAGCTTCGTTGACAGCGTATTTGACAGTATCGAAAACAGCGTCAGTCGGCTCGCCTGCGGGCTGGCCATCGGTGATGGCAATGACGAGGATCGGCTTGCGCATCTGTCCGCTGCGCAGCTTTTGCAGCGCAATGCCGTCGATGACCTTCTTTCTGAGCTCAGTCCCCATAGGAGTGAGGCCGCTGAATTTGTGGCCGCTTAGGAGTTGCTGAATCTGTTGTTCACTCTTGATGCCCGAAATCATGTGCTCTGGTGGGCTCTGGTTCATGAAGCGAAGGTCGATCCCGTCTTCGTCAAAGAGTGTGGCAGCGAAAGCTACACGCTCGAGGATGAGCTGCAGATCCTTGATACGTTCTCCCTTCTCCTCGAATTGCATGGAACCACTGTCATCAATGTAGATGACAACATCGTACAAGGCCAGCTTTACAATGTCGTTGCCAATTTCCTTGTTGATGCGCCATGTTTGACACAAGCGATCCACCTGGAATGAGGCGCGTTGGGCAATTTGATCTAGGGCTGGAGAGTTTGGAGGGTAGAAAGCAGAGAGTCCCTTCTCTTGAATGGTTTGCTGCAAAGACTGCTTGTAGGCAGCGATTTCAGCTGGACCGGCAGGCTGTGATTGCTGTGGTGGACCGCCGTACTGCTGCTGCTGTTGGGGAGGCTGTCCATACTGTTGTTGCTGAGGGGGCTGTCCATACTGTTGCTGCGGAGGAGGTTGTCCGTACTGTTGCTGCTGGGGAGGGTATCCGCTAGGAGCACCGCTCTGTGGCTGTTGCTGGCCCTAATGTAGATATCAGTTCCTTGTTCGTCTCTCAAACTAATACAGTGTTCGGAGCGGGGCCTATGGTTTGACGGTGGGACGAACATAGATTCCAGGCTGTTGGAAGTATGTTGGTGCTGGTGCATAGCTTTGAGAAGGCTGATAACCAGAGGTTTGAGGGTAGCCAGAGGATGGAGGATAGCCCGAGGTCGGTTGATAGCTTGGCGTCGGAGCGCTTCCGTACGGCTGGCTTTGCCCATACTGTGGTGCAGGGGAAGAATATCCACCTGGCGTCAATTGCGAAGGAGGTGGAGGTGGGCGATTATAAGCTCCCGATTGCCCGTAGGTTGTTTGACTAGACGACTGCTGGGGGTATGGTTGGTATTGCTGGCTTTGACCATATGGTGCAGGCGAAGAATAACCACTCGGGGCTGCAGGAGGTTGCGATTGAAATGGAGAGTTTGCAAAAGCCTGTTGCGAAGATGGTGGATACGGAGGTTGGCTTTGAGCAGATCCATACGAGCCCGGATAGGCTTGATAAGGACGGCCAGACATTGCAACTAAGCGCTAGACGACAATTTCCAATGGTCGTATAGGGTGTAGATGGGCAGTATATAGTGTGAAGAAAAATAAACTTACTGGGTAGGCTTGGTAGGTCTGCTGTCCAGGCTTTGAATTCAATGCGTCAGCAGACTAGCTCCTACGGCACATAAGCATCCGAGTTCGGGCCTTACGTATCCTCCTGGCTTTGGAGCACCAGGTGCATTTGCCTGCTGTGGCGGTGGAGCACCGTACGCGCCTGCTGGAGCTGCGCCGCCTTGAGCTGCGGCGAGTTTTGACGCGAGCTATCACACAGGTTTGTTAGCCCAAGGCATTCGTCCAACTGCATAGCTGTGCCCAGTGACGACATGGCGGGGTAAACGGCTGTACAGCTGGTGCCAAAAGATGATTGACTTACACCCATGGTAGTAGTGTACTTGAGTAGAGACAATCAGGCTGTGCAAGATGCTGGTATGATGTGAATTTATCCTTGTAGGTAGTTGATCGAATTGGAAGAAGTGAGGAGCAGGTAAGGTACATGAGGTAAATGAGTGGAGGGAGCAATCACGCCAAGGCATCTAATCGTGGCTGAGCAAGTGTGCACGACACCATACACGTTCGCTACCACCAATGTGATGTACTTTGCGTCCTGTAATGACGTGATGCCAATACAGCAAGACTGTGGCACAGGAAGCCGTAGGATCCGTATCAACTGTCACTTAATTCATGGATAGAGTACGAGCAGGGTAAGGTAGTCTCGGAAATCCACGGACTTCTACGTATGGAGCAATCCTCATTTGATCTTCATGTGATTAAGAACCTCAAATTGCTATAGTCTTCCACAGCCATATATGTAAGCCATATATGTAAGCCATATATGTAAGCCATATATGTAAAGCGGGATGCTTTTCTAAAGTTCAGCGAGTACTAGTGGGAGCTTCTGGGTTGGGTAGATGGTTTGTATAGGTAGGCGTGTGGCAGGTCAGTTTGATGTGGTAGCAATCTTTTGTACAGGTGATCGATGGTTGGAAAACCCTCGGGAAGCGTGTACGCTGCGTAAGAGAGACAGTCGACACTAAGATGCCTCTGCTCTTCAAATGCGCAAGTTCCGTCGTGCTCATGCAAGCTGGGGGTAACATGCGCATCCATCCTGCATTCTTATGACGATATCGGTGCAGTATCCGTCTGTTCGCATAATCTATACAAGCTAAATGATTCTGGGAACACGCAGATGTCTGGATGTACTGATACATTAGCCCAAGATGAAGGACGAGGTGGCCCATACCTCGAATGTTGTGCGGAACTTTGCACAATGTCTAAGTCGTGACTTACAGACAGGCCTAGCAATTGCACAGAGCTGCTTCAAGAATGCGCACACTTGAATAATGCTCGCCTACAGGCCAACGTGACCTGTTAGACGACCTCCTTCGTATCTTGATCTGAAGTATACTTCCAACCTCTACGGAGCATATCTCTTGGTACCAGAGTTGGCGAATGCATACATGAGGGAATAGGCATCAGCTACACAGCCTATGCGTCAGAGCGCGCAAATGAAATGAGAGAGAAGTTTTGTTTGAAGGTGTTCATATTTCTGAAGTGGCAAGGTTTATGTATCTCACAGAGTGTAACATTTCCTCCTCATCTAATCATCAGCTTTTCGTTTACTTCTCGTAGACCCAGTCGTGCTGAGCGGACTTCCAGCTCTGAACCTCCTCAGAGTTGAACCAGAGAGCGATCTCCTTCTTGGCGTTCTCGACGGAGTCAGAGCCGTGGCAGACGTTGCGACCGACGTCCTGAAAACGTGATTAGCATGAGTCTACATTAGCGATGCGGTCCCGCGATGTGAACATACAATGGCGTAGTCACCACGGATGGTGCCAGGGGCAGAAGCGAGAGGGTTGGTGGCACCGAGGAGGACACGGCCAGTCTTGACGGCATCACGACCTTCCCAGATCATGGCGCAGATGGGGCCACTACCCATGTCTGTGTATTTCGTTAGCTTTTACCAGCTCCATGAACAGCGTGCGATGTGGCATAGACATACAGGAGATCAAACCAGGGAAGAAAGGCTTGCCAGCGAGGTCAGCGTAGTGCTTCTCGAGGTGTTCCTTGGAGGCAGTGGTGAGCTTGATGGCAGCGAGCTTGAAGCTATACGCTCAACGTTAGACTCTCTTGTTCCTTGTGATATGCGAAGGCGGTGTGGTGGAAGCGAATGGTCGGACATACCCTCTGCTCTCGAAGCGTGTGATGATGGGGCCGATGAGACCACGCTATTTAAGGTCAGCATCTATAGCATACAGCTGATCCTCCCAATTGAGCTTACCTGGACACCATCAGGCTTGATGGCGATGAAGCTGTTCCAACAGTCAGTACATGAGGTCGCACTCCATCGGTCGTATCGATGCCATTGTTGTATAGACTGACGTTTGCTCGTTGGAGGACATGATGAGTTGTTTCTGGATCGATTGATCAACGGTTATTAAAAATGAACGATCTTTGGGGCGGAGGTGAGTGAAGATTAGAGGGGAATCTGAAGATGAAGCCATACCGACTTTTTGAGCTAGGTGGAGCTTTTGGTGGGGTGTAGATTCAGGGTCTGGCTTTCTTGGCCAATCGGTTCGGCCCAGACAGACAAGTGGCTCACATGGTTGTTGTTAACATGACCCCCGAGCACTCATGGAATTACTTCTCACCTGAGCATAGAGAGGCTCGTCACTGGTCGTGAATAGCCGGATATTCCGTCGTAGATGGTATCTGTCCTGAAAGAAATCAGCCTTGACGCACCATCCTTGCGTCCTTCCTGGCCAAGGACTTTGTCCACCTTATCTTCATAAACCATCTCTGGTGATAGTAACAATCTTCCTTCACCCGTGGTACATGTAAGACTGGCCACGTATATCAAGGCACGATCGACGTCGCGTCTTCCCCAGTTCATCCCCAGCTCGAGTCTCAGGTACTATCAATTTCAAGAGCATTGTCTCGCCGCAGACACTACCTTCTTCAGATCACTTCTTAGTGAAGGATCAAATTGAAGGTTGAGCTATGCTTCCACCAACCTCTTCGTCCACCAGATGGACTACCCTATTTCTCTTCTTCACAGCATTTTGCTGCCTCTTTACACCAGCAGGTTGGTCTCGGTACATTGCGAGCTTTCGCTTTCAATATCCACTCACGTACATTCTCAGTCTCCGTCAAGAAAGAGAACTTCAAGACCTGCAGTCAGTCAGGCTTCTGTAAGAGGAACAGAGAATATGCCGATTCGGCTGCTTCAGTCTCGTCTTGGATCAGTCCCTACACTCTAGACTCAGCCTCCATAAAGTTCAACAATGGTCAATTGACCGGTACCGTCATCAAATCGCTGACCAACTCTGACGAAACCATTCGCCTGCCCCTGACAATAAGCTTTCTGGAGTCGGGAACTGCCAGAATCACTCTCGACGAAGAGAGGCGTCAGAAGGGAGACATTGAGTTCCGTCATGGCTCAAAGGCCCGCAAGGAGCGCTACAATGAGGCTGAGAAGTGGGCCATCGTTGGTGGTACCGAGCTCAGCTCCGGAGCAGCCATAAGCAAGGACTCTCAAGCTGGAACTACCAAGGTCGTCTACGGTCCATCAAGCAAGTTCGAAGCCATCATCAAGCACTCGCCTCTCGGCCTCGAATTCAAGAGAGATGGCGAGTCCCATATCACCATCAATGATAGAGGCTTGCTCAATATGGAGCATTGGCGGCCAAAGATCGACAAGCCTGCAAAAGAGCAAAAGGAGGGTGAAGAAGCTACTGAGGCAGAAGATAGGCAACAAGCTCTGGAAGATGAAAGCACCTGGTGGGAAGAGTCCTTCGGTGGAAATACTGATACAAAGCCCAGAGGACCAGAGAGTGTTGCTCTCGATGTTTCGTTCCCTGGCTACGACCACGTCTTTGGTGTAGCTGAGCACACTGGTCCACTGTCACTGAGGCAAACACGCAGCGGCGAAGGTAATTTTGACGAACCCTACCGTCTATACAATGCCGATGTGTTCGAGTACGAAATGGACAGTCCAATGACCCTTTACGGTGCCATTCCTTTCATGCAGGCTCACAAGAAAGACTCCACTGTCGGAGTCTTCTGGCTCAATGCTGCTGAGACCTGGATTGATGTCGTCAAATCTAAGACCACTGCTAACCCTCTCAGCCTGGGAATTGACAGCCACACCGACACAAAGACGCACTGGATCTCCGAATCTGGCCTCCTCGACATTTTTGTCTTCCTTGGCCCCACTCCAAAAGACGTTGTTAGTGCCTTTACTGGACTTACCGGCTACACGCAGCTGCCACAGCAATTTGCCATTGCCCACCACCAATGCCGATGGAACTACGTTACCGATGAGGACGTCAAGGACGTTGACCGTAAATTTGACAAATGGAATATTCCATACGACGTTATTTGGCTCGATATTGAGTACACCGACGGCAAGAAATACTTCACCTGGGATCCGTTGACTTTTCCTAACCCCATTGGAATGCAGAAGCAGCTCGATGAGCACGAGAGAAAGCTTGTTGCAATTATCGACCCTCACATCAAGAATGAGGGCAATTACCCCATCGTTGACGAGATGAAGTCAAAAGACCTCGCCGCTCACAATAAAGACGGCAACATCTATGAGGGATGGTGCTGGCCTGGTTCTTCTTACTGGGTGGATTGCTTCTCCCCCGCCGCGCGAGAGTGGTGGGCTTCGCTGTTCCAATACAAAAAATTCGTTGGCTCAGCTCACAACCTCTGGTTATGGAACGACATGAACGAACCTTCCGTTTTCAACGGCCCTGAGACTACCATGCCCAAGGACAATCTGCACTATGGTAACTGGGAACACAGAGACGTCCACAATCTTAACGGTTTGACGCTTGTCAACGCCACATTTGAAGGTCTCGTTGCTCGAAACAAGGAAGAGGCGAAGGCTGGAGGCGTCCGTCCCTTCGTTTTGACTCGTTCCTTCTATGCTGGATCGCAGCGTATGGGTGCCATGTGGACTGGCGACAACCAGGCAAACTGGGACCACCTTGCTGCATCGCTACCCATGATTCTTTCGCTCGGCGTGTCAGGATTTCCTTTCGCTGGTGCTGATGTTGGCGGCTTCTTTGGCAATCCTTCTAGGGACCTCTTGACTCGATGGTACCAGGCTGGTGCATTCTATCCCTTCTTCCGTGCTCATGCTCACATCGACACTCGCCGACGTGAACCGTATCTTCTACCAGAGTACGAGAGGGGTATCATCACGCAAGCGCTCAGACTCAGATACGCATTGCTACCGTCCTGGTACACAGCCTTCCACTCGGCCAGCACGTCAGGTGAGCCGGTTGTGAAGCCCATGTACTATGTCCATCCTGGTGATGAGAAAGGCTTTGCTGTCGACGATCAAATGTACCTCGGCTCGACTGGTCTGTTAGTGAAGCCAGTCACTCAAGAGGGAGCGTCAAGCGTGGACATATATCTCCCTGATGGGGAAAAGTACTTCGATTACTTTGACTACACGCTACACAAGGGCCCAGGCCATGTCAAGGTCGATGCACCGTTGGAGAAGGTTCCCTTGCTCATGCGTGCGGGCCACATCTTCCCCCGCAGAGATCGGCCAAGACGTTCAAGCGGGCTGATGAAGTACGATCCATTCACTCTTGTGATCGTTCTCGGCGACGCTGGCGATGCCGAAGGAGAGCTGTACCTGGACGATGGCGAGTCTTACGATTACGAACAGGGGGCTTACATCCATCGCCGCTTCACGTACAGCGCAGACACGGTATCGTTGACGTCTACCGACCTCTCCACGTCTGGCAAGAAGACAAAGGCATACCTGGAGCACATGAAATATGTGCGTGTGGAAAAGATTGTCATTGTCAACCCGCCTACTTCGTGGAGGCACAAGACGGAAGTGAAGGTGGCAGAAGAGGGTACAAGCAAGAGCAAGGAAAGCAAGTCAGTGCCGCTCAAGTGGATTTCTGGAGGAGCAGGCAAGGCGGACTGGGCAGTGGTTCGCGATCCCGGAGTCGCGATTGGTAGTGGATGGAAAATTGACTTCTCATTCAAGAGAGAAGCATAGAGGAGCATAGAGGAGCATAGAGGAGCATAGAGCAGCATAGCCTTTCTTAGGCGAGGACTCGACACATTATTCATAGACAAATGCCCCCCGTACTTGAGCAAAGACATTATTGCATGTTATTGCATATCACATAAAGTGTGAAAGAATAACTTAGTCGATGCAAATGGAACAGAGAGAATGAGACAGCCTGCCCGACGGAGATGAAATCGTCTGAGCAGGAGCATCAGATACAGTATCACTATAATGCACGAGCTAGAGTCAGACCTTACGAGTAGAGTAGTATGGGGTAAAGGGCATTTCAAGTCTGGCTTCAGGTTGTTTTCCTTGGCATTGCGTCCGAGCTCCAGTGACTCCGCTTAGGGCATAGAGCGGCGAGGGCATTAGAACGTCACGCTGGAAGTAGCTGGGAAACATCTAAAGAGTTGCCTATCTTATTTACAAGCACAGCCTCACCGTCTTTCCTGGAACTACTGGGGACCAAGCTTTGTGTAGAAATTGCAGCGATTCTCCAATTCTGATTCCAGTACACAAGCACACGACGTGCGACAAAAGGTTGAGAGATTGTTGACCGCCAGAGATGGCTACGAATGCGAACGCGTATGTATACGGAAACTCAGAGACTTGAGTATGGCAACACATTTCTAACCCGCACCTGCCGGCAGTATCAATGTCAACGACCCGGGCTTGATCACCCTCGTCAATAGGCTTCAGGATGTCTTTACCACAGTCGGCGTAGGTGCAATGCAACGATAAGCGAGTGATGTTAGAGCCCGAGGCCTGACATATTGCGCAACAGGTTCAAAACCCAATAGATCTTCCTCAGATTGCCGTCGTCGGATCGCAGTCGAGTGGAAAGAGTTCGGTACTGGAAAACATTGTCGGAAGAGACTTGTGCGCAAACATGCAGATGACGAGGTTGCCCCTGAGGGTGGAAGGACTGACAAGGATACAGCTTGCCTCGTGGAACCGGTATCGTCACTCGAAGACCACTTATCCTCCAACTCGTCAACCGCTCGCCTCTTCCAAAGACAGGAGAGAATGGCACGGCCGAGAGCGTCGAGGGCACGACGGATACTGCAGCAAATGTGGAAGAGTGGGGAGAGTTCCTGCACATCCCGGGTCAAAAGTTCTACGACTTCAACAAAATCAGGGAGGAGATTGTCCGAGAAACCGACTCAAAGACTGGCAAAAATGCCGGAATCTCACCTGCACCCATCAACCTCCGCATATACTCGCCCAACGTTCTCACCTTGACCCTCGTCGATCTGCCCGGTCTGACTAAGGTTCCCGTAGGAGATCAGCCAAGAGATATCGAGAGACAGATTAGGGAGATGGTTCTCAAGCAGATCAGCAAGCCCAACGCCATCATTCTTGCCGTCACTGCCGCAAACACGGATTTGGCCAACTCGGACGGTCTGAAGCTCGCACGAGAGGTTGATCCAGAGGGTCAGAGGACAATTGGTGTCCTGACAAAGGTCGATCTCATGGACGAGGGCACCGACGTAGTCGACATTCTTGCTGGACGCATCATTCCCCTCAGACTCGGCTACGTTCCCGTCGTCAACAGAGGCCAGAGAGATATCGAGAACAAGCGACCCATCTCGTACGCACTCGAGCACGAGAGAAACTACTTTGAGTCCCACAAGGCCTACCGTAACAAGGCCAGCTACTGCGGTACCCCCTACCTCGCCCGCAAACTCAATCTCGTATGCCACGCTTTCACTCTGCCAACTACTCCACAGACCACGTACTGACAAGCACTCGCAGATCCTCATGATGCACATCAAGCAAACCCTCCCAGACATCAAGGCTAGAATCTCTGGCTCTCTGCAAAAATATTCTTCCGAATTGCTGGCACTCGGCGATTCCATGCTCGGCAATGCCTCCAACATCGTCCTTAACATCATTACCGAGTTCTCAAACGAGTACCGAACAGTCCTCGATGGTAACAATCAAGAGCTCTCGAGCATTGAACTCTCTGGTGGTGCCAGAATCTCTTTCGTCTTCCACGAGCTTTATGCAAACGGTGTGAAGGCTGTCGACCCCTTCGACCAAGTCAAGGACATTGATATTCGCACAATCCTTTACAACTCTTCCGGTTCATCGCCCGCCCTGTTCGTCGGCACCACTGCTTTTGAACTCATCGTGAAGCAGCAAATCAAGAGGTTGGAAGACCCGAGCTTGAAGTGTGTCTCTCTTGTCTACGATGAGCTGGTTCGCATTCTTTCTCAGCTCTTGAACAAGCCACTTTTCCGCAGATATCCCTCTCTCAAGGAGAGACTCTACCAAGTCGTCATCGGCTTTTTCAAGAAGGTCATGGACCCCACCAACAAGCTCGTCAGGGATCTCGTCGCCATGGAGGCTTGCTACATCAACACTGGACATCCCGATTTTTTGAACGGTCACAGGGTACGTTTCGCTGTGCTTACGCGAGCCATATGATCAGAGTGCTAACAGAGTAAAAGGCAATGGCGATTGTAAACGAGCGCCACACTGCTGCACGCCCCGTGCAGGTTGATCCCAAGACCGGAAAGCCTCTACCACCTACCGTCCCACCACGATCTTCTAGCCCTTCTCTTTCGACAGACGGCAGTGACAACTCGGCCGGTTTCTTCGGCAGCTTCTTCGCCAGTAAGAACAAGAAGAAGATGGCAGCTATGGAGCCACCTCCACCGACTCTCAAGGCTAGCGGAACTCTCAGCGAGAAGGAGACTCAAGAGGTCGAGGTCATCAAGCTTTTGATCACTAGCTACTTCAACATCGTCAGGCGAACCATGATTGACATGGTACCCAAGGCCATCATGTTGACTCTTGTCCAGTAAGTGGTTGAAATAATTCGAAGCACCAGACTTGCTTTGCTGACTGACGTCCAGATTCTCAAAAGACGAGATGCAACGCGAACTTTTGGAGCAGATGTACAGAGCACAGGAACTCGACGATCTCCTCAAGGAGAGCGACTACACGGTGCGCAGGCGGAAGGAATGCCAGCAGATGGTCGAGAGCCTGGGCAAGGCCAACGAGATTGTCGCTCAGGTGCAATAGAGGCGGTAAAGGTGAATTTGGAAATCAGGAGTCGCGGAATGGGTGGGCCGGCTAGACGACGCTTCTTTCTTCTCTTGTCTCTCGTCCGTCCCCAGTCACACCAATTTTCTATAAGCATAGAGGAGCGATCGTCTTTTTTACTTCACTCGCTTTCGTTCTTGGGATGCCTCGTACATTAATGGCTTTTCCTTTTGGGGTCCCGAGTATGATGCCGAGATGTACGAGAGATGGAATAACATGATATCCCATATTATTTCCTACCTACCTAGTCTGATCACCTACCACTTAAGTTCATCTCAATTCCCCGAACAATGAAGAAAGTGTTGAAACATCAAACCTGGGGATATCATTAGACCCTTGACAAACCGGCAGATCAAGATAGGTAGGTGGTGGCATTTCAACATTCGAGGCTGCTACATACTACGACTAATAGTATATCCTGACCTCGCATCGTCATGTAGATTGTACAAATACATCCGGTGGCCATCGAGTGGGCCTGTTTTCTTTTCCCTTGTTCCTTGCTCCCCTGTATACCACCAACGCCGGCGCACGCTATGCAAGAAGCAGACTGGAGGATGGACTACTGCAGAATCTTTACCGCCTGCCTCCACGTCCAGCACCAGCACCACCACCGCCCATGCCGCCCATTCCTCCCATGCCTCCCATCATCTTCATGATGCTGTTCATGTCCATGCCGGCGGGAAGACTGGGCATACCTCCAGCACCACCTGCGCCGCCCATGCCGCCCATGCCGCCCATACTCCTCATCATGGCGCCGAGGTCCATGCCGCCCAAGCCTCCTGGAGCACCACCTGCGCCGCCGCCTCCGCCCATGGACTGCAGTCTACGCTGCATGGCGGCCATTTGCTGCTGCTGGTTCTTTCCACCACCGCCCATGGCGCCCTGTGCCTTTTGCATGTTCTGCATGCCGCCCTTGAATTTCTTGGCCATGGAACCCATTACTTTTTGCTGCGAGAGCAGCTCCTCGACTTCACGGACACTGGTACCGCTACCCTTGGCGACACGGGTCATGCGCGAGGGTTGATCGACGAATATCTTGCCGTCCGAGTCGAGTTCTTTTGCCGTCATTGAGTCGCAGATGTAGACCATGCGCTTGAGCTTCATGCTGCCCTCTTCGTCGTCCATCTGGCCCATCATACCGCTGAGGCCGGGAATCATGCCTGCCATTTTGGAAAGGGGACCCATCTTCATGATGTTGTTGAACTGGTCTCGAAGATCACGGATGGTGAACTGTCCATCGGCTATATGCTTCATGGTATCCTTTTGGTCCAGCTTCAGACTCTGTACGTGCTCGACCAGGCCGGCCATGTCACCCATGCCGAGAAGTTTTGAAACGAAAGATTGCGGGTTAAAACGTTCTAGGTCCAGCAAGTGCTCTCCAGTACCGATGAAGACAATGGGAGTGTGGGTAGCAGCAACAGCAGAGATGGCACCACCGCCAGCGGCGGCACCATCGGTCTTTGTGATGATGATTGAACCAAAATCGGCAGTCTCCTTGAAAGCCCTTGACTGAGCCTCGGCGGCCTGACCGATGGAGGAATCGAGGACCATGATTGTCTGGTTGGGAGTGACTGCTTGCTGGATCTGAACCATCTCATCGAAAAGATCCTGCTCTTGTCTATGCCTTCCGGAAGTATCGACAATGATGATTTCGAATTTCTCCTTCTTGAATTGAGCCACACCTTCGCGGGCGACGACGACGGGGTCGGTCTGGGTCAAGCTACCGTAGTATGGGATCTTTGCCTTTGTGGCATTCTGTTTCAGTTGATCAAAAGCACCAGCACGGAAGGTATCGGCGCAAACAAGGGCAGTTTTGAAACCGCGGGCTTGGTAATATCTGGCCAGCTTGGTACATGTGGTTGTCTTACCAGCACCTTGGAGACCGACAAACATGATGACGTTGGATTTGCCTTTCTTGGGTTGGTAAGGTGTTGTGTGAGGATCCACGAGTTTGACCAGCTCATCAAAGACAGCCTTCTGAATGATACGTTTCTTATTGGCGCCAGCTGGGAGATCCTTAAAATTGACCGTCTTCTTGATTGAGTTGCGCAGACCGGCGACGAGCTTGATGTTTACATCGGATTCCACGAGAGCATTGCAGATCTCCTTGACCATTCCATCAAATGCCTGGTAATTGTGAGCAGGTTGTCATTATATCAAGACTGTGCAAAGGCACCTTCTCGTCAAGTGTGGCAGCCCTCGTGAGGTCATTGAGGGCGCCATTGATACGGCGACCCAGGTCTTGAAGGACCATGATGAGTTGATATGCACCGGTGCTTAACTTGGTTGTAGCCTCGTTCAAAAAGTGACTGAGCTGGCAGGCAGTACGAGTATGGACGTGGGGAAAGTGTACGGCGGCGTACAGGCTGGCGGCCGCGGGGATGTCGGCCTTGGCGCACCGCCGCGAACTTAACTTCCAATGTTCTTGGCCGAAACTTTCTCCGATCCATCTTTCTTTTGAACTCAGTATTTCACAATTCAATTTGGTTATTGCATTGTTCCTCCAAATTTACTCTGAAATCCTCAGTCATAATGGGGAACCCAAGCGCAAAGAGAAGAAGACCAGAAGAGGGTTATCGCAAGCCGGCAAAGAAGATTAAGAATTTCAAGAAGCAAAAGAGTTATCATAGTGACAGCGAGAGCGAATTCGGCGATGATGTACAGGACAATGCATCTGACTTCAAGCCCATCTCTATGGACGAGTCTGACGACGAGGGAGAGGGAAAGACTGTACCTGCGCTTGCAACAAAACCTGCTATGAAATCTGCATTGAAGCCAGCGCCCAAGAAGCCCACGGCCGACGCGTCTGAGAGTGAAGAAGACGATGATGATGACGACGACATGGTGGAGAATTTGGATGACCTAGAAGATGAGGACGACGATGATGAACCGGATCTGGACGACTCGGATATGAGCGATGCAGGTTCAGATGCTATATCCACAGGCGCAAACTCGACAAAGCTACGCAAACGCAACGACCCGGCCGCTTTTGCAACTTCTCTTTCCAAAATCCTGTCCTCGAAGCTTTCTACCTCGAAGCGTTCAGATCCCGTACTTTCAAGAAGTGTAGACGCCGCTTCTGCCTCAAGAGAATTGACCGACGCCCGATTGGAGGCCAAAGCCAAACGCCAAATACACGCTGAGAAGCGCGCTGCTCTGGAGAAGGGTCGGGTGAAGGATGTTTTAGGATTGGAGACAACCGACGTTAGCACCGCACATATCCAGGAATCCGAGCGAAGACTCAAAAAGACTGCCCAGCGCGGTGTCATTAAGCTGTTCAACGCTGTCCGCGCAGCTCAGGTCAAGGGTGAGCAGGCACGGGCGGAAGCACGTCATGAGGGCGTTGTCGGTCTGTCCCAGAGAGAGGAGAGGGCCAGCGAGATGAGCAAGCAGGGTTTCCTCGACCTCCTCGCCAAGGGAGGAAAGAAGGCTCCCGCCATGAATGTTCAGGAGGCGTGAGCCACCTTTGCTATGCAATTTTCCTATGAGCCTCTGCTAGCTGACCGAATCGCTACCATGCTCTCTGCTTCTCCAGCCTTTTCTTCAAGCGCTCCGGCCTTCTGAAGTGTCGCAATCGTCTTCTTGACTACCTCAGGATCGACGCCTCTCACGTTGTCGCTAAACTTGACCGTTTTCATCCACGCCTCCGCATCCTCCTTGGAATACTCCATAGTGCTAGTAATATGCTCAACCGACTCCTCAGGGTGCTCTCTGAACCACATCACTCCCCTGTTCAGCTTTTCCGCCATATCTTCAAGCCTTTCATCTTTGGCGTCTCGGGCCACAATCATCCAGCTCGGCCAGGGCGTATAAATTTCTCCGACTCGCTTCAGCTCGCCGTTATCGTAGTACTTCTTGGTTGTGAAGTGCTCCCACATGAAAAAGTCGGCTTTCTGGCCCTCATTCACACCATCACGGAGTGCAGCAAAATCTCCAAGCGGAACCACGTCGAACGCAGAGCTTGATGACGAGAGCCACCCATTCTGGTCAGCCAGGACGTAAGACATAACATACGACCCACTGCCAACTCTGGAAACACCGACTCTTTTCCCCTTCAACTCATCGGCGCCATTGATGCCACTCTTCGCTCCGACACTGATGGCCCAGCACAGGGGACTGTCAACATATGTCCCCACTAGCTTATACGCCGGTGTCTCACTCTTAGCATTACTCTTTCCGAGGTCGGCCACGAATCCCTCTGTCAAGCCAATCGCAACATCAATGCTGTCATCCTTTAGCGAGGCAGTCAAAGCGCCCGTTCCTGTTGGAAATGGCTGGATGTCGGCGTCAAGGCCAAAGTGTTTTCGTGCAAAGTGTAGAGGTGTAGAGAAGTGCTCTGATCAAAGTCAGCATAATGGTAGCAGGTGGACTAGGAACTTGGCAAGACGTAGAGGGACCGTAACCTACCGGGTATATAGCCAATCCGCAGTCTTCCTGCGTTCATTGTCGAAGTTGTAGAGAAGCTACGTGTCGCGGCTGCTGCGCTGCCCAAAGTCTTTGTAGAATTCATTACCGTAAATATCTACAAGTGATCACAATCAAGAAGCAATCTTGTATCACTCTGTGTAATAGTGCTTGCAGTGTACGAGTAAAGAACGGGCGAATCTTTTTGATTTGAAATTGAAGCTCCCCCACGTCGGGGTCAAAGCATCGTCGTCTGCATGATACGTCACTTATGCAACTTGTGCATAATTTATCCATCATCAATACTACTACAGTTCCATGTCTTTGCGAGCTTGATCCTCAATAACGATAAAGTCATGACATCTGCCATGTCTTCACATGGCTCTTTACGGGCGTTCTTACACACTGCTAAAAGCAGTCTCAAGGCTGCCATTGAAAGAAAAGATCAGATCACTCTCGTAATTGGCAATGAATCCGCAGGTCAAATTTCACATGTGCAATCTGTGTGTACGAACAGTAGCTGAACTCTGACCAGATCTGGACTCGATAACGAGCTCTATCGTGTATGCGTACCTCAAATCTGGTCAACCAAAGGCTCGCCTTCATGTGCCTCTTCTCAACATTCCAAAGGCCGATATTAGCCTCCGTCCTGAACTTCTTGCATTATTACCATATGCCAATATTGAGAGAGAGCATTTGATCACACTAGATGACTTGCCTGGCCTCAATAATCTAAAGGAGAACCTTCCACCCCAAAACACTAGGTGGATTCTTGTTGACCACAATGCTCTTCAGGGCAAGCTTGGCTCGCTGTACTCGGGGCGTGTTGTCGGAGTGGTTGACCATCATGTCGATGAATCCAAGGTAATCAAAGACACCGGTTCCGAGCCTCGGATCATTGAAACCAGCGGGAGTTGCACCAGCTTGGTGGTGGATCATTGCCGAGATGCGTGGGACAGCTTCACCTCTGCTGGGGTTTCGTCAGGGGCTGCTCATGCGCAGGGAGATTCGCTGGCCGAAGACAGCGCTGTTGTCTCGCTTTGGGACGCTCAGGTTGCGCAGTTTGCACTGGCCTCTGTACTCATCGACACCCACAACCTGAAAGATGAGAACAAGGTCACTGAGCATGATAAGAAAGCTGCCGCATTTCTAGAAGCAAAGATCAACTCAGCTCCGAGAGTTAGCACGACTTACAGCCGAGACTCCTTCTTTGACCAGATTAGTGAGGCCAAGAAGGATGTGGACTCTATCTCTCTTGAAGGAATTCTCAGAAAGGACTACAAGCAATGGACCGAGGACGGCATGGCGGTTGGTATCAGCTCGGCCGTAAAACCGCTTGAATACCTTCAGAAGAAGGCGGAGAAAGATTTTGAAAAGTCTCCTCGTGAAGCCTTGATCGAGATCGCAAGATCCTTTGCAAAGGAACGATCTCTCTCCATCTATTCGATCATGACGGCGTTCCAGGCAGAGGATGGCAAGTTCTCTCGCGAGCTGCTGGTCCTCGGTCTAGACAAGAATGGATCTGCCGCCGTCAAGAGATTCACTGAGTCTTCCGCCTCGCAACTGAAGTTGGAAGATGTCGAGGGCACTGAGGATGACGAACAACGAGTGAATATCTGGCGGCAGCATGACGTGGCCGCCAGCAGGAAACAAGTCGCTCCCATGATTCGTCAAGCCATGACAGGCTGACTCGATCACCACGAGCCTCGCAGAAAGCTCGTTGAGATCAGATCCAGAATCTGATTGAACTTTGGGACGAATAAGTGAATCAACCAAATTCTTGATCCACGTGGGGAAAAGGACGAGAGCCGTACATTTCGTCTGCAATGTGCTGCGCTGATGCTAAGCTTTGAATTCAAGAGTTCTCATGGCTTCATTCTGCCCAATTCGAAGCTCCCTGCATACCAAGTTTCCTCTGTCGCGCCAATACGGAAGACCGCTCGCCTGTTGCAGGGGTCGTTCTGTACAAGAGACTATGGACGTATCGATCCATATATGTGGTTGACAATCTTTCTGTAGGTATTTGATGTGTCTCGTGCACGACACAGTCACTAGCCTACAAGCCACTTACATAACACATCAAAAGATGCCTTGATCTTCTTTATCTTGCCCGTGTAAGGAAGGTGCAAAGTGTTGATGAAAGCAGTCTAGCCTCATCAAGGTAGATTCAGAGCGTGCCTGCAGAAAATGGAAGCTTTCCATAGCTACCTTGCTTTGGTCAAGTCATGCCTCAATGCAATGCGTTGGGTGCCGCTGCACCGCACACGTGAGACAGTCCTGCACTCGATGGTGGTTGCAGAGTTGGATTGATAACGAACAAGTGGAACTCGACTACAATCCTTGGACCACTATCTGCCTGGCTCTGATTTTTGTTTCACTAAAATCACCAAACAATTGAAACAATTGCTCAAATAAGCTGTCTAGGATAGGTTATAGATTATGCCAAAGGCTGGAATAGAAGATCAAGAACAGCCAAAGATATGTTGGCCAGGGTAACCCCCTGGGCTTCAGCTGTCCGACATTCATTCTCCTGTTCCATCTCGTTGCTATCTTATGCGTGATATCTCGGTGATCAATTTCATCTCTATGTCTAGAGAGCAACACGGTTGACTTCGTCTCGATAGCAACTCTTATGCGTAATATCTCGATAATCAGTTTCATTTCTATCTCTAGAGAGCAACACGGTTGACTTCATCTTGAGAGCATTGGAAGAGGTTCGGGTTGCCAGAAGCAGATGTAGCAACAGCCCTCCACAAGCAGAGAGCCGAAGTGGCCAACAAGCATACGAAGGAGCGTGCACATGTATACATGCCTACCTATCGTAGTTCAACTGAGATGCAGCGTCTCCCCGTTCACAATTTACTCATTGGTAGGCATGGAAACGTGGCAATGAGAATTGGAAACACGAGAATTCGTTCTAGACTTGCTCCAAGAATGATTGCGAGAAGAGGCTGCTCTGCTGGAGTAATCATATCACACGAGAGCATTAGCTTGGAATCAACTCCTGATGCAAAAGAACCAAGAGGCCAATCTCCTCAGTTAAGGCCAATTTTTCGCCATGCTCAACCAGCAGCGTTCACAAAAGCAAGCAAGCACTGCGGCTGAGCGGAAAGTCCGATTACCAGAACAAAAAAATGTTGGTTCATCATAGGAGTGGCCTCTTTACAAAGTAGAAAAAAAAAGGTGACCTACATACCCGTCCGTGGCAACACGGCATCTTGCTTACGACTCTCAAAGACTGCCTCTGAGGCGTGCTCAGTATTCGGACCCTGTCCATTTGGCAGAGTGCACAAGCACTGAGCAGGCATTGCAGCTAGTCTTTGAACAGAATTGATCAGACAATTTTAATGCACATTGGTCTGTCCCATCTTTTAGGTCGTCGCCATGTCCTGGGTAGCCACCGCGAAGGGGCCCTCGTGAAGACGGTTTTGAAAGTGGGTTATTTTGGTCTCGACCAGCGCATCGGAGTTGCCAGCAAGGTGGAGTATAACAAGCTGGCAATGATTTGAGTTGGTGGTCTTGATTGTAGAAGAGCAGAACGAGGCTTCGCTGGTCGCGATCAAAAGTGAAAAATGACATGGCCAAAGCGCCTGCTTGGCGTCATCGGCAGCTTGAGGTTTGCGTGCTCTGCAATATGAATTGGTATGGAATTATACGAATCGACTCGACTTCTCGACACTCGCCACCACAAACAACGACCCACGATCTCATCTGAACCCACGACCACCCGCTTCGCACACTCGAACCTTGCCATAAACAGCCACTTAGCAGCACCCCAATCCCCGAAGCAACACCATCAACTCGCCGCACAAGATAGACATACGAAAGCATCCGAAGCTCTGCACCACCTTTTCCCGCTCTCCTCGCTCCTCGCTTCTCACTCTTCGCTCCACCTTCCCCTCCCTACCATCTCTGCGTCCTTGAGCTTCTGATCTTGCGACGTTAGCCCTGTCATCACATCCATCCGCCGTCTGACCCCGCACACAAATGGACAAGGACAGAGACAACCTTTGGACTCGCCGCTCGAAGTGAGTACACCGCATGTGCGCTCGGTAACACAGGCCGAGACTGACCGTCGCGTGATAATAGCATTGGAAAGCTGTCATTGTCCATGGATAAGTCTGAGAAGCACGACGGCAGGGAAGGACACTCATCACGCGACTTCTCAAACCCTAAGCGTTTTGGAAGCACCTCGTCGCACACTCGAACCAATCCCTTCAATTCCGTCGCACCTCTTGCCACGAGCGGAATCTCATCGCCCACCACTGGCGGCTCCTCAGCCTT
Organism: Delphinella strobiligena; assembly: GCA_009982845.1. Taxonomy (NCBI): domain Eukaryota; kingdom Fungi; phylum Ascomycota; class Dothideomycetes; order Dothideales; family Dothioraceae; genus Delphinella; species Delphinella strobiligena. Next base: position 945,658 of record JAADKB010000010.1, read on the forward strand.
TGGATTGGGTTCGGGAGCTTTCGCCTCCTTCGGCTCCTCCGCAAAGACGCCAAAGACGCCCGGCACCGCCTTTGACTTTAGCAAGGTCACCGCTTCCAACCCCTCAGTACCGCGCACACCAAACGAGAAGAAGGAGCCAGAGAAAGAGGAGAAGAGGACCATGTCTCGGAAATCTATCGCCAACATGCGCTCATCCGCCGCACAGTCGACAGAGCCGGCCGCGAAGGCTAACGATTCGTCATGGCCTCTGAAATACAGCTGGGTCATCTGGTACAGGCCACCCACATCCAAGAACTCCGACTACGAAAAGTCCACCAGGGCCATGTGCAAGATGTCCACCGCGCAAGACTTCTGGGCTGTGTACTCCCATCTCAAGCACCCTTCTGGACTTCCCACAGTCTCGGACTATCACTTCTTCAGGGAAGGCATCAGACCAGTGTGGGAGGATGAGGAGAACAAGAAGGGTGGAAAGTGGATTTTGAGGCTGAAGAAGGGTGTGGCCGACCGTTACTGGGAGGATCTCTTGATGGCCATGATTGGCGATCAATTCGCTGAAGCGGGTGAGGAGGTGTGCGGTGCTGTCGTCAGTGTCAGAAGTGGTGAGGATGTCTTTAGCATCTGGACAAAGAATGATGGTGGCAGAAACGTGAAAATTCGGTATGCGCATTTTGACATTCTCGACGAGCACCAGAATTGCATCTAATACCGAGTCCAGAGAAACCATCAAGCGCGTATTATCTCTGCCCCCAGACACCAACATGATGTGGAAGTCGCATGACGACTCAATCACCCAGAGGACCGTCATTGACCAAGCCCGTCAGGACAAGACGGGACATCACACCGAGCGCCGCCGCACCAACAACCTTAGTGAGGATGCGGCAGCCTCCAAAGACAAGGCCACAGCTTCATGAATTCCAGACACCTGATTCACAGGCCAATCTCTAACTTTGCATGATAGCATTCGTCATGTTGCATGTATTCTTCTGACTGAATTAGCGGGCTACTTCTGGATACTGCGGCGTTTCTCCTTCATGACTTCTAGCGGGGTGTGATGCATGGTTATCAGCGCAAAAGGCGGCGGGTTTTGTAAAGTAGCTATCGGGGACAGGCAATTATTGATTTCAGCCAACCACACTTCGGTCGGCTTCAGTGCGCGCGGACAAGGAGATGTTGAAAATGTGGTTCTACGATGAGCGTCTCGCTCTCATACCATGCAGAGGGACTCTTTCCGTTCTAGCAATCGCATGCAAATGAGCTTCTCCAACCTCAGAGACCAATTATATAGAGTTCCTACGAGATATTGAGTACCTTGTACCGTTGCACGGTGATGGTCGGGCTTCTAACCCTATCTCCGCGCGCGCTCATCTTCCCGACGTCAGTCAGTGGCATCGGAGGCAGTAGGCCGGGTTTGTGAGAGGCCGCGACCTGCAGAGCCCAGACGAAGCGGACGCAAATGGACACATGAGACCAGAGAGATCGCATCGGTGTGTGACTATCCTCGGCGCATGACATGTTCAGGATTACATTCGAGGAGTAATGGATCTGGGCTCGGTGTTGAGCAGCGTGAGCAGCAGATTGTTCGGTTCTGAGAAATCTAGCGAACCGCAAAAAGAGGCAGGCTATTCTACAATCTCTCGAACACCGTGATCAGAACGTGTCAATGCGTGCAGGAGCTGACAGTTTCTCACTGTACTAGAAGAACAATGCCTTCATTTCTCAAGACGCAGGGAAATCGCAATCAAACATTACTCCCGCCAAGCGCTCTGCTCCCTCCTTCCAGTACGCCATTTCCCATCCTACCTGGTCATGAACACGATCGACTTACTGCGCGCACAGAGAAGTGGGTCGCTCACACGAAGGAGTGAGAGAAGTGGATAGCGTGAGACGTGTACGCCCAAAATTCAGCATCAGCGACGAGGAAAAGAGGCTTGTTGCCGGAACTCAGTGCGTGAGGGCCGTACTAGTACGTACACGACACTTTGGCTCATACTTACCAGATATTCGACCCCGCACGCCGTGCCCATCGCTGTCCCTAACAACGAATGGATGACACGCCGAGAGCCTTCACATTCGCAAATGACTGGCAAACGTAAGCCAGGAACAGGTGGACCTCGTCCTACCAATACACTCAATAAATCCTCGGCTTTTCAACCAACCAGACCGAGCCAGACCACCCTCAGCACTGCAATTTCCACTGGGGATAATGTGCCGGGTCACAGGAGATCACCTTACTTTGCAGACGACGGACCGGTGGTAAAGCGACAAAAGCTGAATCAGACAAATAATTCCACACCACGTTTCAACCTTCCACAATCAGACGACTCTTTTTTCGATCGTGAAATTGATATCGATCACCCTCCAAGGAAACATAGCACCACCACCATCAACTCCCAAGAGTCTGCAAAATTGGCGCCCTCTGGCTTCTTCTCTCCCAAGGAGGCACGAAGCATAGATAGAATCCTCGGTCCACAGAGAAAAGGTCGCAAAGCCAAGACTGGATCAAGCGCCTCTGGCTCGCAGGTAGATAGGATGGAGGTTGAGGAGATTTCAGATCCGAGACAGTCCAGGGATATCGAAGTTCAGATCACCAGAGAGCAGCCTGCCGCTACCCGGAAGCCACCTGGACAACGAGGAGAGAGGCGAACACTTCCACCGACCTTGTCGCCTACGCCTCCCTTGGCAATTCAGGTTCCAAGCGCATTTGATGTGCTACACTCGAAGCAAGCGAGGTCACTACCTAGAACAACACATCTTTTAAATCGCCCTCGGACAGCTGCACAGAATGGCCAAACAACCTCGCCTAGACTGAGTCAGATGTTCAGGAGAGATGAAGCGCCCCCTGGCAGCAGAAGTAGCCTGCGTGACCGTATGCAAACCACTTCAAATAGTCACAAGACGGCAGAGGGCAGTGAAGATGAACTTGCACTGGACTGCACCAAAAAGAGACCACGAGCAGTAAAGCACATGCATCACCGCTCCGCATCACCCAGCGATATCAAACCAACATTCGTCAACAGACTAACCCCAGCGAAGCCACGTCCGCGGACAGAGGTGGTGGAGGAATCAGAAGACGAGTACACCGCAAATGGAAATGTGACCTTTCAGCTTGATTCAATTCACACACTCTCTGGGGACTGCTCTAACAATGTTACTCTGACGTTCTTGAACCTCAAGAGAGGTTTCAAGGTTATGAGCGGGGACAAGCCAGCACTGGGAGCCGATTTGTCAGGTCGTTATCTTCTGACAAGCAAGCATGCTCAAACCGCCATGATCAGTAAGGAAGAATCACTCCGCCTCTCAATTTCTGGAGCCAAGGACGATGTAATTGGCAGCATGATTTGGTTCAGCTTCCTCAACCGTCATGACTTGAAGAAATATTTATCACTTATAATGGATATGACAGCAGATCGCCTCAAAGTCAAACACATGACAGAGTGAGTGCTATCTTTGAATGAGTGCTATCTTTGAACCATTGTCATCCCCACTGACGAGTCGTTCAGCACTGCTATCGAGTCTGCATTCGCAAGCTCACTTTCCAAGTTCGAGTTCGAGCGACGAAGAATCAAGAACAGCCATCCCCAGATTGCATCAGGCGATCCTGAATTTGTTGCCATGGCCAACAGACAGCAGCAGACGGCAGAGATCTTGGAGAGAGCGAAAGGAAAGAGAAGAGACGACCTCCCCAGTCCAGCCTCAACAACACATATACCTCCGTCTGTTCCTCGAAGGAAAGCTATGAAGTCTGAATTCACTGATCAAGCTTCCTTCCCCGACTCTCGCAACTTGCCGTCCGCAGGAAAATCTATCGTATCTTCACTTACACCGACGAGATCAAGTCGTCGACTGCAGAGCAAAGACGAGGTTCAAGTGCAGCAGGAATCGGAGCCGGACCGCTGGACGCGGAGAAATCCGCAACTCTCCTGGGAGAGCCCATTGGTTTACCCTGCCACCGGACCTAAACGCACTACCGTAGAAGCAGAGGATATCGAGCGTCTTGATGATGGCGAGTTCCTCAATGACAACATCATATCCTTCTGCCTCCGCCATCTGGAAGAGAACAACCCGCAGCTGAAGGACAAAGTTCACATCTTCAACACATTCTTCTACACCTCCCTCAGTACCAGGCAAGGCAAGAGGGCGTTCAATTATGATGCGGTCAAGAGATGGACCAAGAATATCGACATTTTCTCCTACCCATTCGTTGTGGTCCCAGTCAACGTTAATCTACACTGGTTTGTTACGATAATCTGCAACCTCGATAAGCTGGGCAGAAAGCTCATGGATGATGAAGACGGCGAAGGGGAGAGCAACGATAATATGCTCGATGATACGATCGAGGATGGTGGACCAGCACCGCCGATGGAGCTTCCGGACTCGCAAGAGGATCAGAAGGCTGAAGAGGTTCGGGCAGATGTTGGCAGGATGTCGCTATCAGACGGGGAGAACCATAGTGTGAAACAGACGGACGAGAATGCATCTACCTTTGGTTCCATTGACCGGTCGAGTCCCGCAGAAGAGTCCCCGAAACCAGCTCAGGTGGCCGTACGAAAGGGCAAGGGAAAGAAAAGAGCGCCACCGCCTCTTAGGAAGATCAATCCTAATCAGTGAGTCTACTCGAACTGTCGACTGACATGCTCTCACGCTAATTGAACTCAGACCTGCCATAATCACCCTTGATTCACTAGGTGGTTCACACAGTGTGGAGATCAGGCACCTCAAAGACTACATTGTTGAGGAAGGTAAAGAGAAACGCGGAATGTCCATCAGCCGTGAAGAGATCAAAGGCTTGCTGGCTAGGGGTATCCCGGAGCAGACCAACTTCTGCGACTGCGGTGTATACCTGGTCGGTTACATCACGGAGTTTCTCAAAGATCCAGCGGACTTTGTACGCAAGGTCTTCTCGCGCGAACTGGATCAAAACAATGACTTCGCAGACTTTGACCCAGCCAGGAAGAGGAGCGAGATTCGAGATGAGCTTCTGCAGCTGGAGAAGGACCAAAAGGAGGCCAAGAGAAAGAAAAAGAAGGCTGACCGCGAAGCGAGGCAGGCGAAGTTGGCAGCTCAGCACCAACTTGATGGCACGACTGATGACATGGGCAACGGAAGGGAGGTTCCAACGAGCCGCGGCAAGAATGGTTCAGAATGCAACTCAATGGAGCGAGTTTCTGAGCAAAGCCCCGAAGAAGCACAGACTCTGGCCAGTGCAGCTGCGGTTAAATTGGACGTACCAACTCCTGACCCCTTGGCCGTGGTCGTGCAGATTGATGATGAGCTTGAGGTAGCACAGGGCGAGAACAAGCATGAAGCCGGCAAGTCGGCCGGGACATCTATGGCAGACCTTTTGGCGGAGATGGAGGAAGCAGCAAAAAAATAGCAGCTGGGCTGATTTTCATTCTCGACGTCTTGTCTCATTTCTGCTCACGAGTGTCTACTCGATGCTTAACATGATGATATTCCGGCATAGCAAGGCGTTTCCTCTCGCGAACTAGCTGGGGCGGACTTTTTGGAACACTTGCGTTGCGGGATCAGACTTTAATATACTACAGGTAGCATAGCTTTCGAGGGATTGAGATAGGATGATGCAGAAATCCTAATGTTCATTGTGCTACCACTTTACAAAGCCGTGGTTTCACAAATGTGCTGTGCAGAGCAGCATGTTGAAGGTCGCAAGGGCTAGTAGCCTCTTCTCAGCTCGCTACGAAAGTATTTGCAAAGGATATCACTGTGCAAACGCCTCGCTAAGTCTATCATGGCCAAGTCCATCATGTCGTACCATCGTCATCTCCTTGCCTAGACAGCACTCTTCAGAGGCTCGCCGGCGTCCTGTTCCTCGTTGGCCTTCTCATGCTCGGCCTGCAAGGCCTGGCCGATGTGTCCGTTCGCACCTCTACCGCCCGTACCATCCTGCTGAGCCACGGCGTCTTCGAGATCTAGAAAGACATGGTCAGCCCAAGACATGATGAAATTGCAAGTCAACTTAGTACTCACCGGACAACTCGCCATTGGGATCAGCAGAGACCCAGCTCCTCATCTTCTCCCTTTCGAAAGTGGCAAAGTCCCACTCCTTGTCCTCGAGTTTGTCCTTGCCTCCAATCCAGATGTATGTCTCGGCATCGACCTCCTCACCCTCGACGTTTCCTGCGCCAGTGGCGGCGTCGCCCTCGGTCTCCAGCAGACGAGGCTTGACAAAGCGGCGAACATAGTCGCTGCCTTCGAAGAGATCAAGCTTGTTGATGTCGGCGTTGGTGAGGCCAGTGACATAAGTTCCACGGACGGAGCTACCGGTTGCAGGAATGACGCCAGGGTAGTCTGCGTATCGAACACGTTGGCGGCGGTGGTCACGAAGGATGGCGGGCACGGCGGTGAGCTTTTGAGTCTCGTGCTTGGAAGGGTTGGCCATGTTGTAAATTACGCGGTACAGGACCTGAGGAGACATCAGAGTGCCTGGGAGTCTTGTTAGAGGTAGCCATCAACTCTCACTTTGAAAGGATTACCATAGAAAAAGGCCTTGCGATCACCCATCTTATTGAAGGTTGGGGTTTTCTAATGGTTGTGAATGTGACTGTTGTGGTTGTGGATGTGATTGGGGGTTGTGGGTTATGGGTTTGATAGAGAATGGATAGAACAGAGTCAGAAGCTGAGCAAATCTTTATATCCTTCAGGTGAGAGTGATCAATTATATGTGAAAGCCAACGAGACAAAAGGCCTGTAAGACAACCAATGGATGAAACAGGTGCCATCGCTGCTTCACCTGGCGTGTTGATTAATGCGCGATAAGAGATAAGACATCGATGCGGCTCAAGGAGATCGGCATAACGCGATCATGCAGGGTCTATAAGGCTACTAGTCTGAAGCTTAGCAGTCGTTTCACAATGACAAAGATCTCCTTTATCCCAATATCAATCGTCTCTATATATCTTGTTCGTCTGCCTTGCTCTGATCCTTTGGTCTCATGAGGCGTGAAAGTGACGAGAGTTCCATTTGCCATTGATCAAGATCAAGCCGAGGAGTGAGTTATTTTATTCCCCATTCAGAACCTTGCCGAACCTCTCCCTCCCGTTGTCCCCTCTGCTCGGGTTCTCTATATTTCTTTTTGTCATTCCTTCCTATCATAGCAGAAAGACTTACTCCAAAACTTGCGCGCCAAGTAACCTTCTCCAGTGTCTCACGAGTCTCACATTCGTCGACTGACATATTTTAGTGGGCATCCCATCACTTATCACCTGGTTGATTACCCGCATCGCCCCCGTTTTCCTCGTCACCTCTCCAGTCACCAGCTATGGTGACCAGATTTACTCGATGCATCGGAGTCGCTCCTCCGCTGGCTTTTCATTGGATATTCCCCTGATTATGCTCGTAGCGTCAATATTGAAGTAATCATTCTCTCATGATAGGCTCACGCGCGGCTACGATGTTGACCCCTTTTGTCTAGACTTTTCTACTGGCTTGGCGCTCATTATGATACTGCACTATTCCTTCAGGCAGGACTTATGGTGGTTGTCCAGGTCGTCTTGCTACATGTAGCGCTAAAGAATCGACCGGGCCCAAGTTCGTCGCACACTCTCCATCAACCATTTGCAGGGTCGCGCGAGGGAGACACTCACGTGAAGCGACCTTTTAGTTTCTGGCAATGGAGACCAGCACGACCCTACTGGTCCTTCCTGGGCTACTACATCTTGGCATTGCTTATTCTCCAGGTTTTCTTCGGTCAAGCACCGTCATTCACCGCACTACAGGGCTATGTGGCTCTTGGAATAGAGGCCACGCTGCCTCTTCCCCAGATTCTATCTAACCAGCGCAACCGCAGCTGCAAAGGGTTCAGGCTTAGCGTGCTGGCCAACTGGTTAATTGGAGATGCCATGAAGATGTCCTTCTTTTTCATGGCCGATAGCAGCATCCCATGGTCATTCAAACTTTGTGGATTATTTCAGGCTTGCTGCGACTCTTATCTTGGCGTGCAGTATTGGATGTTTGGGGAAGGTGCCGTTGAGACTGATGCACTGGGCAAGGAGATGAGGCTCTCATGAGTGGTTCCAATATGCTGGATCACGGACATCACCCCGAGAGTAGACAAGGTTTACAGTAACCACAAATATACTGTGCTGGTATGGGGAAATCCTGTCACAAGCCAGACGTCCGCACCACCAGCCGGGACGAGCACATTTAACTCGAAGCTTCAGCCGGATTAGGCCTCATATTTGCAAGGTGTCCTATGGGCAAGGTCGCTGGCGGTGGGGCTTTAGACTTCTATATCCACTATTGAGGAAGTTAGTCGTACTTTAGAGGGAAGCTTCGATCCATGGAGACAGGTGATCCAGCAGGATTATTTCATCCTCGCTTAAGATCGATCATAAAAAGTCAGCACATCGCTAACAATTCCGATGTATTCGTAACTACGCTCGTCTCCATTCTTATAGAGAGTCTTGGTAAAACCCATTCTTCGAAGATACTTTTGTCTTACATTATCGTGTGGTCTACAATCACTTTGCTTGTCACCTTCCATTCGCACACGGCAAGTATGAACAATCAACTACGCCTCCCAGAATGGCACATCGAACAGGACCCTCCATTCCAGCCTGCCTTCCAGGCGATGCCACCACAACCGCGGGCAAACAAAAATGAAGAAAGGCCGAACGCTCAGAGGCGTCGTAGTCGTCAACTGTCTGCTGGTACAAAGCCGCTTAGGCCGATGCCTCCTGGACAGATGCCTCCTGGGCCGATGCCTCCTGGGCACATGCCCCCTGGACACATGCCTCTTGGACACATGCCTTTTGGACAAATGCAACACATGCCTCTCGGACAAATGCCTCTTGGACAGACGCCTAATGAACAACTGCTCAACGATCTCATACCTAATGGACAGATGCCTGGCGGCCACATGCCTTTTGGACAGATGTTCAACGAGCAGCTATCCGCTAGTCCCATACTGAATAGTCCCATACCGAATGGACAGATGCCTGATGGCCACGTGTCTCACGGACAGATGCCTAACCGACCACACATGCTGAATGGTCAAATGACAAACAGACAAATGCCCATCATGTCTGACCATTCCTTTGTGGGCAGGGACGATGGATTACCGCAATGGGGTAACACTACAGGCGTGGCAGTTGACTTTGGCGTACCACAAAGCCAACACATGATGCCCCCTTTCACCTTTGACTGTAAGTTCATTTCCTAGCATACTCGCAAAACTGTGGCGGTCAACTTCGCCAGGATGTTCAGCTCTGGGTCTTCAACAGTCCCTACGGTTGGCTTTGGCCAAGACAGCATGGCGCGACCGACATAGTTTCGGTCGGAAATTTAGAACGTGATCTCGCCCTGGAGGATGTGTCGATGTTTGTATGACTCGAAGTCGCCATGGTGCTTGGCGGACTGCCGGCTGCATTATCTGATCCGAGACTTTCCATTTCCCCACTCACGTGCCCTCCGACATCGGTGAACGAGGCTGACTGTAAAATCTTATCAGATCCTCATCAGACGACGCCCATACACATGCACGGCAGCTTTCCCATCGCAATGGCAACGACATCAGCAATTCCACGCCACGATTCTCTGGCTCATCAACCGCAATCGGACTTTAGCTTTGCAAAGTTCAGGGAATTTCCGCAACAAGCACAACAGCAACAATCAGCGGTTGATCCGACCCCATCGCCCAGTACGAAGCTGCCTCCAGTACAGATCCCCCGTAACTCGGTCTCCGGGCCAGCCTCCAAGAAGTATGACATCCCTGCTCGGCCAAAGCCTGGTCGCAAGCCAATCGATACGGATCAAGGGACCAAGAGAAAGCTTCAGAACCGCATGGCTCAGCGAGGCTTCCGAGACCGCCGGGCCCAAAAGCAGCGATTGATTGAGGAGCAAATGGAGGAAATGACCAAGGAACATGGCCTCGCCATTCAGCTCAAAGACGCAGAGATCCAGGCCAGAGACAAGCAAATCCTGCATTGTCATGAAATCATCAAAGCCAGAGATACAGCGATCAAGGCCAAGGCCTTAGAGATCTCAATGCTCCAACAGCAGCTGTCAAACTTCAATAACAGATTGAATGGCCTGTCTCCCTCAACGGAACAACCGTCTGCTACTTTGCAGTCGGTAAGTTTCTTTTAATCCCTTCCTTCAACTTTAACCCGCCAGGAGTTCGCCTTGCTGAACATGAACCGCAGTATGTGCCCGTGGCCTACACAGCAGTACCCACACCACCAGAAGACGACCATGATGAAATGGAGACAGACTTTACCGCCATGTTTTCAAGCAGAAAGACTGCTTATTCGCTTAGTGACGACCACCAGATGGGTGGCTCACCCATGGGCAGCAGTGACCACTGTGGATTTTGCGACAGGCCCGAAAATTGCCTCTGTGCTCAAGCAGCTGACGAATCACAAAAGCTTGACCTTGACGAATCAAAGAAGCTACCGCCTCTCCGAAATACTCTGCCCAGATCGCTTTCGCATCAGCAAAATTCGTCCATGCCCAGCTATCTGGAAGCGCCCACGCGGGCGACAGGGCCCGCATCAGGGCCGGGCTCTTGCGACATGTGCCGTGCTGATCCTGAGAAAGCACGACAATGCCAAGAGCTGGCGAGATCGACACAATTTTCTGCAGAGCAACAGGCCGCCGGCAGACCACCAGCAACATTGATGACGAATATGAAGAGTTCAGACCCACGATTGTCGTGCTCCGACTTCCTCACTAGAGCAAAGGACGCGAATGTGCAGCTCGGTCCAGAGGTTTATGGTCGGGTGCATGTGTATCCTTACAGCCATCGCACCGAGGGCGGAAAGTCACATTCGCCAGCCATGGAGATTGATATGCAAGACGCAGCGCAAGCCCTTGCCAATATGTCTCAAGGCCTTGGTCCTGGGTCTGGATGAACTCGAAAGTATTACGAATGACGAGGTCCGCATAGTAATGGTTACCATTGGTGTTTGGCGGCGTTTTGCAAATCGGTTCTGTTCTGGTATTGTCTGTATCGCCTTTTCTTTTCTTCTACCGGTCCTGTATGGTAGATTCCGCTCGACCTATGAGGGTGGTCGCGGGTAGCCTTGCTTATTAGAAAAGAAAATGTACATGAAAAAAGAAGAGAGAGAATGCAAGGCGAGCACGCTGCTTCTATAATGGATGGTAGAACCCTGGCGGGTCATTGTCAAGGGTGTCCGGTGTAATGGGTGCGTTGTCAGCACGACACACAGGCCCTCGATTTGCTTTCTCTTCTTTCTTATTGGTATCGTTTCAGATTAGTTAATTCAACAAGTCACACGGAAGAGCACGCGCTCTTTGTATTTGCTTATTTCCTGCTTACTTTCTGTGACCGTCATTGAAAGTCAAAAGCTCTCAGTTCTCTTGCGAAATAATGGAGGCTACGTACGATATGTGGGCCATGATGATGCTAATGCACGACGACAACATGTCTAGAAGGGTCCATCACGTTCGATGAGGCAACGCTATGCTCTGCAGGACATGTTAAACGGCCAGTCAACATGAGGGTCAAACACTCTTTCCTGACTTGTAACACGTTTCATTGGTTGGTTGATCTCGGATAGCTGCGCCTCGCAGTGGCGATATCTTCGCCGAGCGGATACGTTGAAGGTTGAGATGGTGAGAGGTAATCAATTTGTTTAGACTGGCTGCTGGACACTCGCTCAGACAATATACTTTGCCGTTTCTGACCCCGTTCTTGGTCTGTTCCCGGGCCATGGTCATGGTCGAATAGTCAGCAGCGAGGAAACGCACGCCTTTGGCTCTCTCGTGCTGCAATGTATCCGCTCGGCACGGCGCAAGTATTGCTTCGGCTCACCATCACGGTGAATGCTTTCCGGGAAGCAATGTTTGAGAGCCTGGTCTGACATTCGATTGATCGTCACAGAGGTCATTCACACGGACAGCATTGTCACCGGGTCCTCGATATTATGCACAGGTTGAGGTATGTTGTGAGTGACGATATACGCTCGATTGTGTGTGTGCTTGAGCCTTTTGTGCAGATTAGCATCATCTCAGGGGGTTCAAGGATACATGGCCTCTCGTTCCGCATCTACTCAATTGGACTCAAATTTCCAAACTCGGAATCTATGACAGCGCTCTTGACAACCAGAAAGCATATAGAACAGTCCTGATTGGTCTGGAACATAGTGTTTCTCGATAAGTAGCATTCTTTCAACGTCTGTCACTGACTCAGAGGATCGCACACAGATAGCAACGAACGCGGCAGTCTGGATTTGCAGAATAGCCGCCAGTCGATATGGCCAGCAAGCGGTTTCGTCCCTCTCGCGCTGCATACTCCCAGTGTCAAGGGCCAAGATCAACAATTCAATCGACAAATCACGACGAAGAGATTTTTCATGACCGTCGGCTGAAGAAGGCAAGTCAAATTCACGGAGACGTCTCTCGGGCTGCGTATATGGCATCGGGTTAGAGTCAGGCCAACAAATGATCGACAACTGATACGCTGTCTTGGTTTTCCTGCTCAAGACGTGGTAGAGAAAGAAATGGTGGAGTAGAAGAGTATCGCGGACTCAAACCTGAAATATCGTTCCGAGATTAGCAAGCGTGTCATTCGTCGAATATGTTGGGGCGCACTGTTCTGGTTGATGATCGAAGTTGGACCTATTCTCACGCATGAGTCATATGGCATTGTCCTTCCAGAAGGAGCAATCCGGCGCGGGTGGCAAGATGCAGGTCAGCAAGTAGCAATCAATTCTGTTTCGCCAAAGTGCGTCGTCGGTCATCCAGAAGAGGTAGTGTAGAGATGGAGTTGCTGAGGCGAGTATCTGTTGATTATTTGCTCATAGTCGGATAATGTTTGTACAGTATGTGTGAGCATGCTCCTGGCGCCATATAATGCTCAGAATGACAACAAGCGTCTAGACTCCAATGCCCCCACCGATGTTGCGCCATAGCGACTGCTCTGTGGCAATGTCATTGTTTTTCCCCCTCAAAAATCGTACATTGCGGATTTCATGTCTTCCTCGCTATTCTCTTGATCATATCACCGTAGCCAATGTCGCATTGCATGGTGGCAGATTATTTCTTGGCAAAGTCACTTGCCTGCAGATTCCTTGTCATAGTAGGCAGCTTCACAACGAGACCGTCGAGTTCGGGAGACATCTTGACCTGACAGCCGAGACGACTGGTCTCGGTCAGGCCGAATGCCAAGTCCAGCATGTCGTTCTCATCGTCATCGGGCTCCTCCATTGCATCGTACATGCCAGGGTCGGCAACGATGACATGGCAGGTGGAGCAGGCGCAGGAACCGCCGCAGGCGCCCTCCATCTCCAGGTCATTTGCTTGAGCTAGAGAGGTTCAGTGTTAGTGGAAATTATCATTTCGGACCCTCTCAGGCATTTGCTAGGCTGCGATGGCGTGCGTACCAATGTCGAGAAGGTTGTCGCCATCGGCAACAGTAAAAGTGTGCTCGTCGCCGTCCTTGTCAACGAAGGTGACTTTACGTTCCTCGCCAGGTCGTGGAGGGGTGAGGTGAGCGTGAGAAAAGGAAGATGTTGTGGTAAAGTATCGCCATGATTGCGGTTGGGGTTGCTTCTGCTTCTGGGATCGGCATTGCAGTAGTGTGCTGTTCGAATGTTGCCTGCTATCGGAGAAAGGTTGAACGAGGCATGTTGAAGAGGAGATTGGCTTGCGAGTCTGGCGCAATGCTTGTTTAATTAATCGCGAAGATTGGCGTGGGGCAGACGTGAGCAACATTGTCGGTTGGCAAACTGATATGGTGGATGACTACCTTATTAGAATTATGAAGTCGAGAAACAAGATGTGGTCAGCAACTTCAAACTTTCCGACTCTCCGATGTGCTTCCAGCCTTCCAGCCTTCCATGTGACGGGCCCAATGGGGTCTCCAAGCTTCGGAGGTGGGCAGCTTTTCGCCGCAAGCCAAGCCAAGCCGACCTGAGCCAAGACTTCGTCATCTAATCTGAGGTGATGATAGAGATGCACGATCTATACAGGTACCTTGGACACATGACAAAAGCAGTAATATTTATCCTTTGATTATGGGCTCTGCACAGGCGAATTTCCCAGCCATGACCACCTCAAGGGACACGCCGAACCCTCTCAGGCCCTACTATGTGCCGCCGTCGATAGGTCTACCTCCGGATGCAGCCCACAACTCAACTCCAGCTCCACGAGGGAGTATAGGAAGCTCAGCAAGAGACATCTTTTCCGAATTTGACTATGGCGGTCCGCTATTTGATACCGATAATCCCTCAATCGCTGAGATGGGCAAGAAAATCCTGGACCAGGCTCTGTGGAAATACACCAGCGTGCTTCTTGCCCAGCCATTCGACGTCGCAAAAACAATCTTGCAGGTCAGACTTGCTGCTACTGTTGACGCCGAAGAGGTCGCGAGAGATCTAAAGAGAAGGCAATCGCAAAGGTTCTCGGAAGTCTATCGACCCGAGGTATCACTTCCAAAACCCATCCAACAATTATCAATCTAACCTGTACCAAAGCCATCAGCTTCCGAGTCTGACTCCGACGATGACGAACCCTCCTATTTCACTCCTACAAAACCTTCTCGTCATGAAGAATCTTCAAGAAAATCAAGATCAAGGCGGCGCACCCCCTCGCAATCTGGCTCAAACACTCCCTTCGACCGGTCGCAATATGCTCATAGACTCATCCTTCGCCGACCCGACTCCATCATGGACACTCTGGCCCAGCTATGGCAGCATTCAGGCGCCACTGGTCTTTGGAAGGCCACCAATTCCACCTTCATCCTCAATGTCCTGTCCAAGGCAGTGGAGAGTTGGACGAGGAGCTTGCTCTCTGCCCTTCTGAACCTGCCTGACCCCGCTGCCTTGGCTGGCAATGCTAGCGAAGTTGTCGCTGGAGCTATGGGAGGTCTTGATGTAGCCGACAGCCCCTCGCCATTAACCTCATTAGCCATAGCTGTCGCTTCTGCTGCTATCGCTGGCCTACTCCTGGCTCCACTTGATCTCGTACGCACACGGTAAGCTCGCACTACTTCATTTATCCCACGCCGCCACCACTAACAAGCAACACAGTTTGATATTGACTCCAACCTCGAATCAACCACGAGCTATCCTCCCCATCCTGCGCCAACTCCCATCCCTCACCGTTCCCTCCTCCCTCCTGCCTGCTACCATTCTCCACTCATCCCTGCCGACTTTGATAACCAGCTCCACCCCTCTGGTACTTCGCCAATACCTTCACATCGATCCCCTGACTACTCCTGCAACCTACTCTCTTGCTACTTTCCTTGCCTCTGCTGGCGAGCTTTTCCTGAAGCTGCCTCTCGAGACCGTGCTCCGTCGTGGTCAGATCCATGTCTTGAGAGCCCAACACGCACGTGCCTACCAATCCGCACAACTCAACAACTTCCGTGGCAATGCCAAGGTCAACTCTCCAGATATTGACACTGTTGTCGAGCCCGGCCCCTACAAGGGCATTTTGGGCACCATGTGGTATGTTGCATCCGAAGAGGGCGTGAGAGACTCTGGCCGAGCTTCTGTTGCTTCCACCCCCGCCAGGGGCGGAGCCGTGGCAGCCAGGAGGCAGAAGAAGGGTCAAGGTGTTGCTGGCCTCTGGAGGGGCTGGAGAGTAGGCATGTGGGGGCTTGTGGGTGTGTGGGGTGCATCTGCACTGGGTTCTGGTGGCAAGACGGAGTTCTGATCGTCCTGCGCACCTATCATTTTGCTTTCCTCACCTTGCATCATATCCACTCCTGTTCTCTTGCTTTGCTGGCTGCTCTTGTTTGGCGAGGCGTTTCGGTTTGGGCTGGCTATGATATCATCTCTTGTTTCATCGCACTGTACCGCATATACCTTTCGAGCCAAGGGAATAAACTCGCTGGCAAATACAAGTGTTGCGACACTGGGAGCATTCCATCACACAGCCCTACGCTTTTTGCTTGTCCATTGGAACTTTTCTCTTACATGTGTCAATATCGAATCGCGTGCAAGTAAGGTCTCGAGTGTACATGTGCTTGTAATTCGATGCCGTGCAAGTATGATCTCAAGTGTACACGTACTGGTAATTCGATGCAGGGAAAGCATGTGGACGTCTTGACATAGGGCGACCCTGTCCGAATCATACTGTACCTGGCTGGTCATCTCTAGCATCTAGATATCACCATCGTAATCCCTGTCGCTGACTGCACTTTGTTACACACAACCACAGATACATTGGCTTGTTCTTTTGCAAAGTAATTGTAACCAAGACCGGCAGGCCATTGACAATCCTATCTGATATGGTCATCGCTGCAAGCTCTCCATAACTTTGATACATGCTGTGCAGCTAGCTGATTGGGTCGTGCACATATTTGCATCAACGGTATGTAACAATTTCATGTACAAGCATAGAGCTGCTCAAGGTGATTGCTGCAAGAGCAAGAAGTGCATGCGACTAACCCAAAGAGGATAGATTCAGATGCCCTTTCCTTTGTCTGCTTTTCTCTGCTGGCTGACAACTCTGCTGCAACAATACGACGAAAGGGCCACATGTGAACGACAATGAGGGGTTTGCAATAAGTCGTGACCGTGTTTCTATCATCAACACTTCTTGTCAATGGGTCCTTCTTTCTCCTGATGAGCCGACTTGACTTTCCCAAATCTCTTTCACCTCTGTGCGAACTTCATCAATCATCGTCGTCTCGTCCAAATGTGCAGGTCCTCCGGAGGTGTTGCTGCTTCCGATGTTTGATTCTTTCTGTGAAGTAATCGTGTCTTGCTGGACCTCGATCCTCCTCGCATAAGCATCCTCAATGCCCTCGACTTCGTCCATGACCTCACTCTATGCCAATCTGTCTGTCCGTGCCGTTACTGTCAATCTTAGAGATGGTCTTGTCCCCACTGCTCGCAAGAAGGGATCGACGTACTTCCTCCATACGAGTGTGTCCTGATCGTCCCACCTTCGACTCCCCCCTTTTCTGCATCGTCACAAGCAGGAGGAACAATTGTGAGTGCGGTGCTGTGTTTCGCAATCCCACCCACACTCATGAATCTGGGAAACAGCTTTGCGAAAAGAGGTTTCAGAGCCAGGAAAGACGCGCAAATGATGCCCGTGTTTGCCTCAATAGTTGACCAGGTAAGGGCGTTTGTGCCGGCACTGGTGTAATCGTGCTTGCGAGTGGCAATGTGGACGAGGGCCACGCGGGCCAGCGAGACCCCACAGACGCTGAGGTACATGTCAGAGGCCGTTACGGACAACAACAAAAAGTCACAACCAGACGGGACACTCACAAGAATCCAAGCAGAAACAAGAAGACCAGTATTGCTCTCTGTCTCACCGGTATCTTCAATTTGCAGATGGCCGGCATAGGCAGCAACACGGTCGCAAAGTCCAGAACAATGTTCACGCTTGCCGTAGAGAGCCAATACATCCGTAGCCCCATACAATGTCCTGGGATCCTGGGTTTCCACAGCTTGACAATTGGATTACAGAGAAACACTCCACCAAAGAGACCCCAGCACGACGCGGCAAGCAAACAAGACATCAGCGTGAATATCAATATCCTCATATTGCGGTCTAGAAATATTCGCAAGTATTGCATGAGAACGCTAGCTTTGGTGTTGTTGACGAGCAGGATATACAAGCAGTTCCGTGCCAACACTAGCTTGGCGTTGTCCGACCTCAGATCAAGCTGAGATGTCCAGACATAATCGCCAATGCCCGATCCTACTTGGGCCACAGTCAGGGCGCAGACAGCCCAGGAGAGGAACAAGGAGAATGTTATAACCCCGTCGTCGAAGCCAAGGCCTTGGACAATCTTCCAACGGGTAAAGAGTCGGACAAGAACGACCAGAGTAGCGATAGCCGTCAATGCAATCGTAGGAGTGAGTGTGGCCCACTGCTTGTTCGCAGACGTTGCATGAGGGCGAGAATAAGTGGAGGTGCCATTGGCTACCATTGCTAAGAGAGGTCGAGGATTGCTGATTAGACTTAAAGAGACAAATGTAGGGCAGCGAGCTATTCAGTTGCTGTATGTAGAAGTCCCCGCTCAAGGAGGCACCAAGAAAAAGACGTGTTGTATGAGAGCAGCATTTTGACTCGACGGACAACAATGAACGGCAAGAAGCTCGCACATGCGGATGTGGGATGTGGTGACAGATCCTTCTCAAAAGCAAAGTCATGGTCTCAATTGACGTGATGATTACTTTACGAGCCATGACCAAGACATGGTCGAGCTTGTGAGGACAACCAATCCAATACTGGATAATCAAGGGGCAGAGCTTCTGGTGAGCTAAGCAATGCTCGGCAGGCAGACTTGGCCGCTTAGTAGGTCCGGGAAAGGGATTGACTTCGAAGCATTCAAGTTCAGTATTTCGTTTTGGCCAAGTCGCTCTTGAACATCAGCATCCTCGACCCTTGATCGTGACGAATCAAGTCAATGATATGGCTCGAAAGGTGGTCTTCAGCGATAATGAAGACTATGGCTTTCAACTCATCTCCGCTGGTCACGCATCGCGCTGCAATTGAACTCGGAGCAGAAATACAATGCCGGAAGATAGAGTGTTCTGGGTCGAGCAGGGTTATATTGTCATAAAGGCGTCATTTCATGGGCCCTTCACAATGGCAAAATAGGAAAAAATGCCGTGTATATTGACTTAGTTGGTTCTCTGGAAAAGCGCTATCTTGGCTTGGAGATAGGCTTGTACCGCTGGGTCGTGAGGGTCGCTCGCACGTGCCAAATTAGAATTAGAGAGGCTTTGAGTCCAAGACTGGACAGCCACTGAATTGTAACTCGGTGGTGGGTGGGTGGGAATAGCTCGTGCCAAGGATGGCGAAATGTGTGAAGACGAGGATAGTGTGGTTCTCCGTGCTGCAGCAGCATCGTACTTGTTTGCTGAAGCTCTGGACATGCTGATGATAGAGCTCGTTGCTTGGATGAGTTGTTCTTAGGATGCACAAAGAAGAGCTGAAAAAGTAAAGGTTCGTAAAGGAGCAAGAGGATGGGTCCGCGGAAGATATAATGTATGATGATTGGGCACCAAACAACCATGTATTTGTGTTCTTCTCGGGAACACGAGATAAACACATTTGTTTCCGGCGCCAAACGTTATATTCGTGTCTTAAAAGTGGAGTGTGTTGAAAGCAGCAGCTAGAGACGAGGCTTCACTAAGGGGGCTCATCGGCCTGCTTCTACAGTCTCGAGAACTTGAAACAGCCTGCGGATAATTGCAAATACAGTAGCGGTGATTGTGTCACGGAATGGTGCGGAGGGTTGTCTGTAAGGCTTCGGACTACGCCAAGGAGAGTGTTTGACAAATGTTCTGCATGCAGTTGCAGCAGAGGGCAATCGAAGCCTAAATCAGTGCCATTGGTTCCACGGGCCAGGTCCCTCGGAACCCGCAAATCATAAATCACACCCGAACCGCTCATGGCTCTTAGAGCGTGCTTCATCGTACCACAGCCCAAGCGAAGAGGCCTAAGGAAGGAGCGCCATCAAGGGAGGGACGCCAACACGTTGCATACATGCACACGACTGCCAGAGGCGGCCACGCGTTTGACAAATTCTTCGATGGCGGTGTGCTTACGGCCATACTAGCTCCAGAAGACCGAGGAGACAGACTTTACAACGATTGATAGGTCTGGCAACCTACTCGTCGTACTCATGAGTCCGGAACGTCGTGAAATCACCTATCTGTAGCAGAACGTTTCGTCCGATGGGTGTCAGTCCGACAAAGGTGGAATGCGTAAGTGGAGTATTGACGCGGGTGCGGCAGCTTGATTCCAAATATGTTTGTTGCTTGTAAACGGTGACCCTTCGCGATTGCGGTAGCAGGAGAGCTGACTCTCGGCTTACTTGTCACACCTTTCATTGATGAGACACTTGCTTCTGGCAGTTGGCAGCATGCAGGTATCTCCAGCCGTATCCGTGGCATATCGTCAAGGGAAGCTACAACTCCCGGATCCATCATGGCTCTTGAAACAATATAAAGTTCAGAAGAATGAGGATCGAAGCGATTGAAGCTCGGGATGAGCACAGACCTCCAGACTAAGTACTTCCGTACTGTAAGCCATACCCAAATTAAACAAGGACGACAGAAACAGACCCGTGGCGGCATCTGGAACAGGAAGAGAATGCAATAATAAGGTGCGCCAGCGCTCGAAGAATGCTTTGACCCACTGTTCGTCGCGTGGCCGCTTGCTGAACCCAACCTACTCAGTTCTGATCTTCGGTCTTGTACTCCTTGTCACAGTGTTCCAATTGATAACTCCTGAGTGTTATCCCTGATCCAAGCAAATATCGAAACGTGTTGTTAACGCGTGTCGCTGCCTGCATGGCTGGCGGATCATGCACGTTTCTGCGTTTCACGAAGCCTCCAGTCACAATGAAGTTGTATCCTGCAAGCCATCCCGTGGGACCAGGGACAGGAACATCAAACTCCCATTGCAGTGTTATGTATCCTGATCTCCCACGCATGTTACGAGACTTTCGAATGTCAGGATCATAAAACATGCATGGGCATGCCGAAGGCAGGCATACACGGTAAGGCTAATTGGTGTGATTGAGCTTGTATGCATATGGAAGCTGGAATATTTACAGTGAGGTAGGTACCCGTGACCTTACCCCTTCAATGCCAAGACACTTTAGTTAAGGCGGAGATCAATTGATCAAGTCGTGAGAGACAACGCCTCCTTACCCAAGGTTCGTAGCTGTCCCCTCAGAGCCGAGAGTAACTCCAACCTGATCCGTATTCCTGAGGTACACACGGGTAGCTCGTGCTGCGGCTCACATTGCACCATCGTCGGATCCCATGACCCTTCTCTGTCACAATCAGGATCCATCAAGAATCGAACACCGGACCGTAAGCGGGAATTCCTCTACTCTCAAGGCCAACAACGATCTCTCTCACAACCTTTGGATTGGAAATCACTATCACCGCTTCAGCGTGTGATTCTCTATACAAGCTGTACGCCAACGCGAGCAGATTGCATCTGCCGGTGAGCTGAGAGTCCAGGATGACCGCTTCAGGATCTGCTCGAAGTACAGATCTGATTGTCTCAGCATCGTACGTTTTTTCAGGCATGCGTGCTGACCAGAGAACTCTTGTTGGATAATCTGGCCTAGCTTGTAGAAGAGAGAGACAGGGGCCAATTCCTGTCCCGGTTGCGATCATCAAAACCTTTTGAAACATCAATGCAATCCTGGCGACGCCAATTACTGGTGCACCCCGGGCCCAGATATGTGTGGGTGGGTTCTGGATAATGTTGCTGGTCCAATCGCCCGCAGCCGATATCAATACGCTGAATCCTTTGACCCCCCAAGATTTGGGATGGTCGCAAATCCATGCGTCTCCTATAGGTAGAATGCTCAGTACATGTTGAACGACAATATATATGTAGTATTCACTACCTTCAATGGAGTGTCTGTGAGCCGAATTCCACAGCATGTATCCATGTATGCGTAATCGAAACGGAGACGTAGAGCACTGTCGGAAAGCTTTTCAGCTTGCACCCTACGACGACGTAGGCGGCTCCAGGGGTAAAGAATGCAGGTGGTGATAATAGCAAGGAACCAGAAGATTGGCGTCTGGATGAGGGTCAAGCGCCATGGCTGATCACTTGACCTTGTTTCGTCGCGAACCAGTATAACCGACTGTACCCAAAAGCAGCAGATGGTGGCCCACCCTAGGAAGCGATGTGTACACTCGAAAAGATCATGATGTTTGCTGCGCATATGAGGATGTGCGAAGGTGAGAATAGTGACGAGAAAGCAAACGATCAGAACAGTCGTAAGTAAAATCACAACACGGGTACGAGTGTTACGGCCTAAGTCGTGTAGATATAAGCCAACGAAAATGAGATACCAGAGGGTACCGGAGACATTGCAGCCGGAATGCAAGCCACCATAGCAGTAAACTTTGGCGATCCGTCGGCGAAAGAACAAAGGAATCCATTGTGGAGTCGCGCAAGCTACACGAAAGAAAAAGTTGACTATATGTTCGTTACGCACGAGTACGCCAATGCAGAGGTTGCCGCTTGCTGCGGTGGCCGCATATCCATAGGTTGCCGTACTTGATCGGATGTGGCGGAGATGGGATAGAACAGCGATTGCCGCAGATACGTTCGATAGAAAGACTAGGATAAAAAGTTTTCTGTAGGAAGAAAATGCTACCCAACGTAAGGATCTCGTCGACGGCCCACAATTTTGACGTGGCAGGGGAAAAGCGTATTCGAGCAGGTCAATGTATGCTTTGGGCGCGGAGACGAAAGGGAATATTGCTGGGTAGGACTTGGACACTCCTTGCTGCTTTTCGAGGTCGAGGTCGTCAGGGGTTTTCCTTATACCATCGAACTTCCTGCCGAAGGTCGTGGTCATGCAATAAAACTCAGGTGTCATTCCATGCCGGACGCTCAGAACCACGCCAGACAAAGGACGAGGCTGGGACTCATCCTGGACACCGGAATGAGGCAAGTCAGACTCCATACTATCTGCCTGATAGAATTAAAGGTTAAAAGTTCTACTGTTGGAGTTATGCCGCTTTCATTCAGAACCTCGCAATCGTCACTGTTTACACATCTATATACAGGATGTGCGTTTGAGAGTGCTTTCATCCGACGGCTGCTGTTCAAGCGCGTTCTGCAATTCGTGCCTTCCACATCCGGCCAGTGGACAACAACACGGTCGGAGTACAGAAAATATTACACTGATAGACGGCGCGCTGGACGTATAATCATATGCCTTTGAAAAAGGTTGTACGGTATTGCACAAGGCAACGAATTGTGATGATGACCGTTATATGTAACCTTGATCCGGTGAGGGTCCGAGCGCATGCAACGCTTTGTCCACTGCTTGTCCATCCTCGAATGTGAATGGGGCATAACACTCTACTTGATGCCTTGGTTCGTGAGGTCCACGCGTCTCTCAAACAATCATGATTTGTCCCTGAGGAGCGACACACCAATGTCATAAAAATTCAATGTCCGACAACAACCTTAAGCTTACAAGTGGAGGGTTGGAAGCCATGGAGCGGTTTACACCCCAAGACAATGCATCATCAAGCGCTGGCATGATGCAGCCCATTTCGACGAATAATTTTCATGCCTTTTCACCTGCATCAACAGCGTCAATAGCTACGAACATCTACGACTCCACCGGCACCCCAAGGACTGCACACTTCCCTCGTCTTTCCTCGGCCTCAGAAACAGCTCCGAATCATGGACGATCCATGTCCGGCATGTCCGGCATGTCCGGCATGGAAACAAGTCGCAAGGGCAAGCGCTTCAGCTTGACCTTCCCTATCAACGCCAATCCATCAGCTGCGTCCAGTACGCCCTCGCCCACCCGCTCCGCACCGCCATCGAGCTTGTCAGAGAGTACACTATCACCCACCGGGCCCACCGATGCGACTTTCCTCACCGCTGTGGCCACTCAAGAGAGGCGTGTGCTCGAACTCAAGGAGGAGTTGCACAAAGCCGAAGGGGAGCTGAAAAGATTGAAGCAAGAATGGGCTCTACATGAAGCTCAACGAAAGAGGCATGACGCCCGCCGATTGCAGAAGTTACAGCCTCTCAATACAGCCATCACCCCATCCTATCATAGTTTGGACGACGACCCAGACGGTTCCTCGGCCTGGATGCAACAGGGAATGGAGCGGAGAAAGGCTCTGCTGAATGGTGCCAAACCATCAAACCGGACTGTCTTCTCGGGATCACGGCATACAAGGACCCTGTCGCTTCTCTCTCCCAACTCAAACTTGTCGTCTGGGAAGCTGGCTACGACGCGAGACTTTGATATTAGATCGAGATCTCCAACCATGCCTGAGAGGCCTCGTCATCCTTTGCGCATTCCAACTGATGAAGCCTTGACAAGAGAAGTGGCTGATAATGCAGACATCAACATTGATCTTGGTATACCGAGGGATATCCTGATGAAAACTGGCAAGCAAATGGCCACAGACTTTAGAGACGGGCTCTGGACCTTCATCGAGGACCTCAGACAGGCAACTGTTGGCGATGAAGGTATCAATGGAACAACAACCAGAACGCAAAGCCAATCGGAGCACAAGGGCCTCAGACAACAGCCAAGCAGGGGGAGTCTTAGGCCTCCTGCGAGACCACAACCCGTCAAGCGCAGCTCCACTACGAGCAGCAAGCGCGAGCCCACACCCTCTTCAGCACGCTCGAACACCAGGGACGATTCAGCACTGCTTGATCTTGGCGGTTCCTTCTGGCAAGAGAACGGCGTCGAGGAGCCCAGGGTAGAAGCCCGCCCTGCGATCAAGAAGGCAGCGAAGAAAAAGCCAGAAACGTTGCAGAAGCCCAATCGGGTCCCGGATGATTCGGCCGATAGCTGGGACAACTGGGATAGCCCTGAAGCCGTTTCAAAGGTGGAACGCTCCAACAGCGACACGTCGGTCTCTGATAACCAGACAAGTCCGAGTCCGAATGGCACTAGTCCAAGGACGAGCGTCAGGTAGGAACAATTGGTGGGAGACAGAGAAGGGTCCAGTCACTAATTGGTTACAGCTCCTTTCGAGACGGTACGCAGGCGCAACCATCGAAACGAGACTCGATCCCATGGCCAACATTGACTAAGTTGGCTCCCAGCAGCTTAAGAAGGACTGCGTCCAATTTGATGGCTGACTGGGAAAGTAGTTTGACTCCTCCGCCGATAGAGCAAGCAGACTACATGGGACGGACGATTTCACCTGCGACATCTCTGTCCAAGGATAGGAAAGCTGATTGAAGGCGGTGAGGCGGTATAGAGCTGACACTAGATGTCTTCTGAGACGAATGTAACGATAAATATACTGTAACTATTATCATGAATACTAGCATATACATACATATTAATAGAGTATAAGCGCTGAGATATCGAACGGGGCGTGCGGAGGTGGATTGATTTCGCCGCAATTTAAGTTTGGTGCCAAGGCGCGGAAACATCGCGACGGGCTTCAGTTCGACAAAGTCACTACAACTTCTCGAACTTGGACTCAAGCATACTCCACAGCTCAGCATGTCGTTTCCCGGAATGGCCCCAGGGAAGGGGGCCGGTCAGTCCGGCCTCTCTGAGGAACAGATGAAAGAGCAGCAAATGATCAAATATGTACGCTGTCGGCGTCACTCTATCTTATCGCAGCGTATGGTTAACTAATGGATGTGTCTTCAGATGCAAGCAGCCATGGAGTCCTGCTTTGCCAAAACAGCCATCTCTGGTGTAATGGGCTTTGGCTTGGGCGGAATGTTCGGTCTTTTCATGAGCAGTGTAAGTCGTATGAAGAACTTTGGAAGAGGTGTCTTGAAATCCTTACATTTCCTATGCAGATGAGGTACGATACGCCCATGTCATCTCCTGATAGTGCTGCTATCACGAAGTTCCCAGTACGAGAGCAGATCCGTCAGGGCTTCAAAGAGATGGGAAAGGCCAGTTGGAGCAGCGCAAAGAATTTCGGCCTTGTTGGTGCTATATTTGCAGGCACAGAATGTTGTATCGAGGGTGTACGTACCGCAGAGCAAGTCTTCGCGACATCAGAGTCGTGCTGACAAAATCACAGTTCCGGGGAAAGAACGATCTTGGAAATGGTGTCGCCGCAGGATGCATAACAGGTGGCGCTCTCGCTGCCAAAGCTGGTCCGCAAGCTGCTGCTGTCGGCTGTGCTGGATTTGCAGCATTCAGTGCCGCCATCGACTACTATATGCGCATGCCTAGCGATGACCCGGGTGCCGATCCCATTGCCTGAAATGAAGAGCCAGGATATCAGTTTTCATCTGTAGCTATATTGCATTGGATCGGCGTTCTGGGCGGACGTTTGAGGAGTCTGGCGCAAACTTTTCGCATCATTTGATAAAACGCGTTTGGCACGGCCTGCACAAACATTACTTACACCTTGGACCCACGCCTGTTTCGGCACCGGAATTCAGCCTAAGATACCCCTCTCAAACATTTCTTCAACAGCCGAGGTTGGTCTGCTGGCGGTCATTGATTGCCCACGGACCCGTCTTTGTGGTCGAGACTACCACGGACCGACGTTACCTGCTGAATGCTGTGGTGATCGGTGATCGGTGGTCGGTGGCAGACCATGTAAAAGCACAAAAGGTCTGGTGGTCACTCAAGCAGGCTCTACATCTTCATACCTGCCCACCTGACAGCATCATATCACGAAGCGTATTCATCGCTCATATTCAAGAAGAATGCACGGTACATTATATGAATGCTGCACCGTTTCGACTTGCGATTAAGATCGTCGAGAGCTCCTACAAGGCCGGACGTGGAAAGATGCCCCACTGGACGAACGGGTGCTCTTACATGAATGCATCGAGAACTGTGGTGCTTGGTGTGCTGCCTATACCGAAGCCGTGCGACGCACAACATAGATCTTCCCCGCATGAAACCCCAGAC
Source organism: Delphinella strobiligena (assembly GCA_009982845.1). NCBI lineage: Eukaryota > Fungi > Ascomycota > Dothideomycetes > Dothideales > Dothioraceae > Delphinella > Delphinella strobiligena. Next base: position 971,972 of record JAADKB010000010.1, read on the forward strand.
TCCACAGCGGCTGATGATTGCGGAGTTTCATCTCCGAGGTTCGGCAGCTGAATTGCTTCTTGCTCTCGCCTGTGACATGACAACTGATTGACCCTTGCTCGAGGTCTTCGATCGTTCTTGAGGCAACCATTGAATCCGCTTAGCCAAAATGTGACGTCTCTCGGAGAAAGCTGGATGATGCCCACTGGAGTGGGTACTTCTCCATAGTCAAGATCTTGATCAGTCCTCGTTCTCCGTATCTGTATGGGTATCTGAACAGTGTCAAACCGCTGCGTTATTACTCTTGCAATGCTGGCCGCCCAACGGATTGTTGCTGCGCCTACTTCCATTGAAACTGAAAATGTCATCAAGAAACACTGATACTCAACCACCACATCTAGGCCCCAGACAATACCGAAAATCACCTTGACTTCTCTAGAATCCACCAGCCTCTCCAGCAGCTCTAGCAATTCTTCCATCGGTAACCCTTTGATCACATCCGTACACCCGTCCATGGGAAGGTTTGTTATATCTCAGAATCTTACCGCCATTGCTATGGGTCTCGGCATGGCGAGTATGCAAACGCCGCGGGGGCGCTGTAGCCTGGGACTGGAGCTGACGTTGCAGGAACGGTTAAAATCGATGATACTTTACCACTTGGCTGACTTCGGCAATGTCAAAGACTTTGATTGGTTCAATCCAGCGAATGTAGTAAAGGTATGTATGCATGTATGAAAGTTAGACTGCTCTCTACAGCCGCTGCACGGTGAGCTTCTCAGCATGACAGCGACCCGTCATAAGAACCTGCCAAACAGCATTAGGTAGGTAAAAGAAAGAGCTGCTGACCTTGGGCAGCGGGTGTTCGTGGACCCAGAGCATGGTGTCTTCAAGGATCGAGATCGAGACAACAAACTGCGATCGAATCCGCACTGAAGCTACACATAAGCTGGAGAATACACATAAGCTGGAGAATACACCCCACGTACACAAAAGGAAAGCAAATACATTGTCACGGCCGGACGACAGTGGCACATCCTTGATCAGAAAGGCTGCAGGATCCACGAATGCGATCAGCATTGTGTAGTGAATGTTACCGCTAGTGAATATACTTGGTTCGTGTATGTGACTCGATCATGGTTGACAGACATGAAGAGATGTCTTGCATCGCTGCAAGGATGTCAATGTTGTGGATAACAATAACAGGAACTGGAGCCCAACTGGACCTGGTTGGACACCAGAGCTCGCTACCATGATTTTGTCCTTCTCAAGGTAACGAAACACTCCGAGTGCCCCGAAAGCCCACATGACACGATCATGTGCTCCACATATCGCCTCATCACAATTGAGCCATGTACCCACAGGATTGCGGTTGAAACGTGCTCCGGCAGGATGATCAAAAACATTACTCGTAGGCACAGGAGAAACCAGTAACGCGCCAAGAGAGGAAGATGATCATTACCTAATTGCCGTCCGAGTTGCAGGGAAAGCGCTGTTTGCAACTTCAATGGTGCTTGTCCTTGTCTTTTGTTGATCAGAAAGAGAGTATAAGCACATCCAATAAATACTACCGCTTGCCACAGGCAGACATTGCTGTGTGGCTGAGTTGCAACTCAAGGTTCGAAGGAAATTACGTTGGCCTAGGGCAGGTCTTATAATCATATTTCTCACCCCTACCTGTTCTCAAGCCTGATTCATCTAAGTACAGATCATGGACAGGCTTCGGACGATGTACTTCTTTGAGACAGGCGGATTGAAACGGCGTACAGAGCCGGATCCATCTTTGATTTGCCTGCCGCGGCGTTGAGTACATCTGAACGACCTCTAGTATACCCTAGCTGGGACGATTGCGTCGATGTTGTGGTGCATGGCGCGATTAAATCGAGACTATCAGGAGAGCAGGAGCGTTCACGCGATGTTCTCCTTGTGAGACTTGTGATATGATTACTGCTGTGAGTTATTGCGAGCTAGTGCGGACAAGTGCCCGCAATCTCGCTCCCCACGTGTTCGAATGATCGATGGGACAGCACGCAGATCAGCCGACTCTGACTGTATGCCGCCCGATGTCATGATTAGATTTATACCTTACCTGAATCTTGAAGCATATCTCCGGTATGGTCAAGGATACTTGCTATTGCTGTACCGCGCGTAGGCAAGGTTTTCCGGCATCTGCCACGCAGCAAAGTCGTCCATCAAGGTGTTCCATTGCATAGCTTTGTGCCCGATGATGTGTAAGCTACCTTATTGTGAAGACTTTCGAGGACGCTCGGACGACGGGCGGTAGATGGGTCCGCCAGTAGCGTCATACTCAGACGACAATGCGTGATGGTCGTTCAGCGGGTTGTAAGAAGCCGATTCTCATATCCACACGACTTGTAGTACCTATGTAATGGGAATACCGCGGGTGCACGCGAGAAAACGCTTTGGGTCACAGCCTCTTAAACTTTCCTCTTTGGAAAGTGATGAGCAGTACTTGCATAAGGTACACAGGTACCTTACCTGTAAAAAAAAAAAGCCCTCGACTTTCGAAAGACCCTTCAGCCACTGAAACGCCTTCTCAGCCGCACTTGCATATACTCTCCCCCGCAATTAACAAAAATTGCGTCCAAGCGATACAATAATATTCACCAGGGTTTGCGCAGGTTGTAGAGCCATTTTTTGACATCTGTTTTACTTGCTCATCCAGGGAATGGCAACACGTGTTTTGATGTTTGACTTGGCGCCCCTCAGCGCGCAAGCCGATTGCGGCTATTACCTAAGAGGGACCACTCTCAGGTAAAAGCTTGCGCTGCTCACCGCATGGCTCGCACCTATTTCGCGAATGGCGCCTTGTAGGGATGGATGGTTCAAGATTAGTCTCAGCATCATGTCGCACAGCTCTAAAATCGCCCTTCCCACCCTTTCTTCCTCTTCGCCCCGCCAGTGCTTGCATTCCGTACCCCGCACGAATCGAACGTTGGCGTCGTGCACTTCGTGATCCCTTCAAGACAGGCCTTTGGTACAAAGTGCTTCGTGTGCCCTTCATCTTCGTCTTCGTCCCTGCTTATCGAGCACTCAATTTGACTTTCGGGCTACGGCGGATTGTCCGTATTGTACAAGATACATTTATCACCACCGGAGCTTGCTCAGTCTTGGCGAGACTTTCGTCGTTTAAATCTGTTGCTTCAATTTCCTTCGCTGCGCAAAACCCTTGTCAAACCTCATTGACTCCGAAAAGGGCCGCTCTGAAGAGTCTTGCCAAAGAATATCCTAGCCTCCGTGCCTTGGCGGAGTCCGCCGACGTCGACTGCTCATGCCATTCCTCATGCCGACCAAGACTGTGGTTACCATCAATTCTACTGGCCGTCAGACAGCCTCCTTCGTCCGTGTCGCCTCTGCGGTGGGGTGGCGTGTCAGAGCACAAGTTCGCACCTGCGAGGGTTTAGTTGCTGAGGAACTAGCAGCTCTCCCAAATGTCGAAATCGTGGAAGGAGACCTGTCCAAGGCCAAAGCCGACTTGGTGTCTTTCCTTGACCGGCTATTTCAAGGCGCGAAGCTTGCATTCATCAACACTACACACTGGGGCGATGAAGTGGCAATCGGTCGCGCTTGCGCAAACGCTGCCAAAAAGGCAGGCGTTGCGCATTACATTTATTCCTCCATGCCGGACCATTCGATTTTTGATCCGGAACTGAGAGCGCTTCCCTTGTGGTCTCAAAAATTCACTGTCGAAAATTATATACGACAGATTGGCATACCGGCGACTTTCGTTTACACGGGCATTTATAATAACAACTTTACGTCCCTGCCATATCCACTATTCCGGATGGAGCTGCAAGGAGATGGCAGTTTCATCTGGAAAGCACCATTCCACCCAGATGATCCCCTGCCCTGGTTGGATGCGGAGCACGACGTCGGTCCAGCCCTACTACAAATCTTCAAAATGGGCCCCAATGCATGGAAGGGTCAAATGTGAGTTTCGGCTCTCAACGCTACGTCCTTGAAGACATCGCGTGCTAATTATCTTGCAGAGTCACATTAGCATTTGAGCGCCTGTCGCCACGTCAGGCGTGCAAACGTTTCTCGGATGGGATAGGGCGACCTGTAAAGTACGTTCGTGGGCCTATCGATATTGCCGTCTCGATCCCCAGCGGCTACCGTGAGCACTTGGAGGCACTCCAGGAGACGCTCGGAGAGAAGCGTGTCCCTTACTTTGGACCCGGCTTGGAGTATCCTAAAGAAGCCCGAAGCTTATGGGAAGGGTGGCGTGGTTTGGAAGAATACGCTCGTGAAGTCTTTGAGGACGAGGAAGCAGCAAACGGCCTGACCTGGATGGAAGAGGCCGGCCCTGAGTTCACCAATGACGATCCGGATGATCCTGATGAAGTCGAGAGTAATGCAGCGAGCACCAGGCCGGTCACACCTGCGCGGATCCCGACGGTTCGCACACCTTTCAACCACCCAGAAGGGGATGCCCACAATTTTTTCGTCGGAAGCTGCTGATATTTGATTTTGTCATCACGTCCATTTCATCAAGCCGTTTGAGTATGATACCCGCATTTTTATATATCGCATCAAGCAAGGGCATGGCGGACGTAACATTACCGGGTATCAAAAACTTAATATTTGGATGCCGATGGCGCTCGGCAGGGCGAGGCTCCACTGGCGTTGGCATCCTACTTTCAATCATGGGGTTCGGGATGGGTCATGGCAGGGGGTTGTGGTTCGGAAAAGCAAAAGCCATGGAATTCAGTCAACGCACCAGCATTCGAGCGACGGCTCAAGAGAGGGCCATGATGGGCTTTAATGCCATATCTTGGCGCAATGGCTCTCCTGGGTTTGGATTCTCTGCGGTAGTCAGCAATCGCAGTATTGACTAATAAGGTTTCCATAATATAATGATACAAATACTGCGCTGTTCAGACGCGTAATATCATAGCCGATCATGTCGCGGATAAACTTGTGTGGTCATATTCTACATACGTGTACATCCAAAACTATGCCAACCAACATATTGCCAAAGCAAAGATTTCGCAGCTCAGCTGCTTCCTCTACTCTGTGCAATTGCCGCAGCAATCATTTTACAAGACCTGAAAATCAGGCGGTTGTATCCCGAATTACCCCCAGAGCGCCGACCCATGTACTCTAGAATTGAAGGAAGCAGCGGACTCCAGCCGCGCTTTCCATTGCCCAGCCTGAATTTGGATATTGCGCGACAAAGCAGAAACTCCCGCGATTTGATAATAAGCAGCATCCTCCCCCTTTAGGCCAGTGGCCACCTCATACGCAAGCCTTCGCTCCATCGTCCGTACAGAGCATCGGCCAGCAAGCCTACATGCTCGAGCCCCGCTTCGACATTGCCGGGTAGCTTGTCTTCTATACCTCCTCGGCTACGGGGCCTCTCCTTTTCTTTTTCCGGCCCTGCTGTGCTTTGTTGTCTACTCAGAGCCGGCAAGTGAGGGTTCTGTGGCGCCAGCATCAGTTTTGGCGTGTCGTCACGCTTCTGAGGGGATGTCGGTGGGGTTGCGAGAACGTCTCTTTCGGCGATGGCGGACGAGCGCTTCTTTGGTGACGCAAGGCGCAGAGAAGCCAGCTGAGCCGCAGCAACTCGTGTCGGCATAACCTGTGCTGCAAGTTTGGGATCGTTCTGAACACGGTCGAATAATGCCTTGAGTAAAAGTAACTCGCCTTCCGGATCGACCTCATCAAGGAGGCACCATGCTTCTGCCAATCTGGCGAGCGCGGCTTGCTTCGGCCCCGGCGCGGTTGACGCATACGATTCCTGCAGCGCTGGATCAATACACTTTACATATGCTCGTCGACCCAAGATGGATTCTTTGGTTACAGGTACTGGTTCAGGTGCCGATTCAGCAGGATGCAGGTTCTCGTCAGAAACGCTGTCCTGAAAATCTTCAGATATCTGGACGATGGCAGTATCAGAGTTCCTAGCGATATGGTGGTTGCCCGCAGAAGAAACACGTCTGAATTGTCGCACCGTCGAGGTACTATTGCCGAACGACATGTCCAATCCAAGTGGCTGCTTGGCATGTGTTGACATACGGCGAGCGGTCGGTGTTGATCCAGAAGCCTGTCGGCTGACCCTCCTCGCCGTTGGGGTGGATCCCGAGAGTCTTAGAGCAGTGAGGGCTGGCGATTTTCTCTGCTGGGTGGGCGATTTCAAGTAAGGTTTTGGAGTGCGAATGGTGCTAGATTGCTCGGGCGAGTAGGTGGGTGAATTTGATGCGAGAGGTGCAGTACCGAGATCGAGGCTCTGCATCATAGCTGCAGCGTTCTCAGCATCCTCGTCAGAAATGATCTTCGATAGCTTTCGTCGCTTGATAGTGTGCTTCGAGAATTGTGGTGGGCGAATTGTGGCGGGCTTGATAGTGTCGAATATCCAATCATCGTCCTCTGTAGTAACACTCATCTCGTGCCTATAAAGGTAGTCAGCTTCACATAGATTATTGCTGAGAGGAGGATGTATTGGACTAACAATGTTTCCTCGTAATATCTCGGCCGGTCAGCCCTGTCGTTGGCCTCGACGTTACGCGATCGGTGAACGAGCTCCCTCAAGCTGTCGACTCTGCCTGCCCGTTGAATGAACCTGTGTTTGAGAAGTGCTTTGGCAGTGGGTCTCCCCTCTGGATCTTTGTTGAGACATTGTGCAACAAAGTCCTTGAAGTCTCTACTCCACGAGCCACCTTCCAATCTTGGTGGTTTTTCCTTGGGAATCAGAAAGAGGACTTTCATAGGATGCACCTGGCTGTGAGGTGGTTCGCCCTTGGCCAATTCCATGGCGGTAATACCAAGACTCCATATGTCGGCTTTGAAATCGTAGCCCGCCTCTTGAATCACTTCGGGAGCCATCCAAAAGGGAGTTCCAACAAAGGTCAGGCGTTGAGACTTGATGTTGGTAAGCTGAGCGGCGACGCCAAAGTCGGCAATCTTTACACTGCCGTTGGATGACAATAGAACGTTAGCAGCTTTGATGTCTCGATGAATCTTGCCAGTGCTGTGCAGGTAGTCGAGACCTTGAAGAAGCTCGCGCATGATGATGGCAATCTGTGCCTCTGTGAAGGGTCCCGATTTGAGCTAGATCTATAGTTAGCACGGGTCGTCGAGGCGTAGGCGTAATCTTTCCCATACCAAGTCCAGGCATGAGCCCCCACCAAGAAATTCCATAACAATCCATAGTTTGGTACCTCGGACAAAGCTGGCCCTGTATCGTGTGATGTAATCGCTAGAGCAGGTGCTCAGTAAAGATATCTCTTGCTGTATTTCTCTTATATCATCATCACTGCCTTCAAGGTCGATCTATCGATGGGTCAGATGGGTCAGATGGGTCAGACCGAGGCCGTCGTGGCCAAGAGGCCGAGTGTATCGTACATGTTTGATAGCGACGAGGTTGCCGGTGGGCTTGTCAATGGCTTTATAGACGACGCCAAAGCTACCGCCTGTTCTGAGTGTCAGTCATTTTTAAGCAATTGGCTCATACATGATTGGCTTACTGCCCAGCTCCTCAAGCATCTCGTAATCGTCGGCCATGGCGGCCTCGTCGAGGCTGGCGTACATGGTCTCGAATCCCTGTAACTTCCTCGACTAAGAATGTCTGCGTCTTGCTATCAACGCGACAAGGCAAGAACAGGCACACACAGATTTGGGCTGCGCATAGAGATGAGCGGACTTGCAGGCTTTTAAGAATATGATTGGCATAGTCGTCGAATACTTATCGAACGCTGCACTGGCCTCTAGTAGACGATGCTCTTCTCGGGTCGTTGCTAGACTTCACTCTCCGTCCGGGGGAGGCGCTCTGATGTTTACCGCGTTTCCCAGACGACCGTCTATCTAATTTGTGACGCAAAGCTGAGCTGCGCTCGCTGCCCTCGTCCGGCAGATCATCAATTATATCTAAAACACATTACACTCGCACACATTCCCTTCGAGAAACTCAAACACTTGTCTTCGACCTTTGACCCATTCATAAACATCCTGCAACGCAGCTGTGTACACTTTCTTTGGATCAGAGAAAGTCCGACATGACCCGTTTGCGCACGGGCTCGGCATTGTTCATAGGTCTAGAGCTCAGACGCACTGCAATCAAACGTCGGTGCCTTACGCGACTCGCCGCTTTCAAAATGATGACCTCCTTGTTTACTTTGACCTGATCAACGATCAGAGACCAAGGCTTGATTGTCGCATCTTCTGATACCATTATCAAGCTCAACTGCTGTCGCTATTCGCGTCTGTAGCAACCCGCCGCAATCTTAATGTTTCGATACCCGTTGCACGTATCGCATTATGTGCCCTTCCCGGATCTGTCCCGAGAATGTAGACCGCCATTGGCTGTATCAGCTGCCTCTGTCTGTCCAAGGAACAGGAACCAGCGGTGTCGAAAGTCACTCAGCAATCGATGCCCAGCTGAACAATCTCGGCGACGATTCGAGGGTGCAGGGTCCTTCTGCTGTCCTTCCATCGTCCGCAACTCACCAAATCTTGTCAAATTTCCCCTCAAACCTGGTTCTGGATACGTGCGTGACCACGGTGATATGCCAGCCATGATTCAATACGAGGTGCACAGGTTGCAAGCCGCCTCATCGTTCCGGCGTAGCATTGCCTTTCACCATTCTCGGATGTAACCGAGCCTCGTTAACGGCATTATATGTTGCAAGCTTTATTATTTAGCTCCGAATCAGATTGCTACATGCGGGGGATATCAACATGCTTTCATTGTCGTCGGGTAGGGCTTAGCAATAAGTGAGCGAGTCAATCTTCTAAAAACTTGACAGCTTCCAGAACTCGGAGCTGTATAACACTAAATGGAAGCGCAAGCACAGCTTATCAGCTCGCGATAGAATTGCCTCGCTTTTCTGTTCTAAAGGTCAAGCTGACCCTCCTCCATCCTATAGGCTTGGCCTTGCGACCGCGGACAATCTCGTGCTGCCACTTGTACCTGGCATCGCGTGTGAGAACGGCGAGACTTCTACGAAACAGCCGAGCATCGACGGTCGTCCCTGTCCTAGGGGCGACAGAGGCCTTGCCTGATCTTACGCTTCCGTCGTCCTGCGACCGGAGTTCGTGAAAACGCATGTAATCGTCTCCAGCCAAAGTGAGTGAGCATACCGGCTCTCCAAAGCGGAAATTTTCAACGTGCGCAGAGATACCCTGGCCTGGTAGGCATTCGTTGACGATGCAATACTCCGGCTTAGTGTCTGCAGAGTAAAGCCCCATATCGATCATCCTTTCCAAGAGCACCTTGATTTCGCCAGGAATCTTTGGAGCGCTAATCACCTGCTGCTCTGTAGCCCTGCGTTGAGACGGAGTTGCGTCGCGCGGAGGCATGAGGCAATAAGAGCCACCATAATGCATGGTTCGACGGGACAAATCGGTCCTCCACGGCTGCGCATAGAGGAATGCTAACAAGGATGACTCTTCGTCTGGGGTAATGAAGTCAGAGATGACAGAAAGTCCAGGCACACCTGCATGCTTGATTTGTGCAACTGAACTTCCGAGAGTCCCACTCAATGATCGTGGAGCCGGAGGTTGCTTCTTTCTTGTGTAGGGTTCGAAGTAGTCTTGGATGCGCTTTGAGGGCATGTATAGGGAAGATCGGTGTTGGCCTTGCGTAATTTTGGTGTTGCAGGGCTGGAAGCAGATATAGCACCAGGACCGAGATCAGCTCATGCTTCACGCTGTCATGCAACGCCTCAATAGCGATACTCGTTCTCGGTGTCAAATGTGGCGTACCGCATCAATCTCATGACGCGCATGCGTTGCTTCTAGCGCCTAGACCGTTGTCGCGCGTGCGCCCACCCTGAGAAGAGTTCAACCTGTCAATGCGGCTCCCGCTAATACAGTGATCCACAGATCGGATCCCTGAAATGACGTAGCCATTGACGTCCAAACTGGATGCGAGTGTCGAGTTTAAAGGTCCGAAAAGCTGGCCGTGCTGCCGTGCCGTTCTTGCCTTTCGCATTACGACCAGGTGATCGGAAGAAATACCTTAGGTATTATCATTCAAGGTGGGATCCTGCCCTGGTGAGACATACAGTACGGGTATGCTCATCCAGACCTGCAAGTATTCTTCCATGTTTGTCGCGATGCGCAAACCTACTGTATATCGAACTTGTTCACCTTGGAAGTCCGCCCCCACGATCGCCCTATAGTATGAACGATCCACAAACGGACCCGACTTGGAACACCTTATTAGAGGAGAACTACTTCAGATCATCTCTCGAAAAGACATCACACAAACGCTCCTCTGCGGCCAGCGGTACGACGTCAAGCAAACAAGATTCAGCCATTAGCTCTAGGGGAATTAGTCATGAAATGCCAACGTCGAAACACTCCACGACAACGTCTAAGAGACAGAAAGTGAGAGAACTTGGGCACCAAGCAAAGATCAGAACAAAGAGTCTTCTCTTCCCAAGTCCCGAAGGGGTCGAAATCGATGACGATGAATATGCCGACGACCCATTTGAAGAGATACACAATCCTGCCTTCGATCCATCTCAATTGATTGGCCAGAAGCCATTGGGACCAGAAGCTTTTGCCCGTAGTGTGTTCGAATTCGGCAAATCTGTCATTCATCCCCAGCGAGCCGCCAAGCGTACAGCAGCATCAAAGATCGCTATGGAAGATCAACCCTACCTCTCGCGCGAAGCAGATCTGGAACTTCTGAGTGCCCATGAAAATCTGAAAGATGCGAAGTCTCGAGATCGATCTTGTAACAGCAATAACAAAGACTCTAACGACGTTGAGGAAGAACTGGATAGAGTGCAATCGATTGAACATGCTCGAGAGAGTCGCAAGGTGGCTTGGGTCACTTCTCACTATGTGAAGCGAGTATTAGTCGTACCGCAGCGCGAGATACAAGCGCCACAAAAGACGGACTTCTACACGTGTAACGAGACCACTGGGCAATGGGAACTGGACTGGCGCGCGTTTCTTTCTGCTCGTAACAAGCACGCTTTGCAGAATTTTGCCTGCAACAACATGCGACATATAGATTACTCAGGACAACCACCATTTGATCGCGAAGTCATGGCCATCCAGATGGAGCGAATGTTAATCGCTTCCTCTCCGTGGCAGTCGTGGTTCTCTTCTTTGCGCCAACTCTACCGGTGGGAGAACCCAGGGAAAACCTCGCGCTGGTTTGCCGTCTGGTTCGTCATCTGGTACCTCGACTATTGTGCGACTTTTTCCCTCGCCTACGTGTTTTACATCGTTCTTGTCAACAGGTTCAGGCCAAAAACCGCCGAAGCTCTCAGAGATTCATATGACCGAACTCGGGAGCGGGGAACAGCCGCGTACAAGTTCAACGAGCTCATCAGCAGACATGGAGGTGACAAATGGCTTGATCCTGCAATGGAAGAGATTGGTCCGAAGTTGCAGGCCCAAGTGACTGACATAGCGAGCTTCTTGGAGGTGTTGAACAACTTCTACGAATGGCGAGTCCCAAGCAAAACTTGGGCGACACTTTTCTGGTTTGCCTGCGCCATCTCATTGGGTTGTTTGACGAGTACACAGAATAGTATGAAGGTAATCTGGATGTACTGCATACTAGCCTTCTTCCTCGGATTCTGGGTAAGAAGCCATTATCCAGAATACCGCCATGTGGTCAATTCGCTCCTCTGGATTGTGTGGGACATCCCTGACAACTATGGCTGGTCCATGATGTATCTCAGGAAAAATGCGCAGGAGACGCGAGCCCGTCTGATTGAGAGGGAAATACAAAAGACATACGATAATGGTATTGAAGCTGTTGATTCAGGCTACGTTGGCACCATGAACATTCCCGCCGAGGCCCATACCGAAACAGTTGATGATGCCGGAAGTGCCAGCGATACAGAGAGTTACGCCACAGCTGATTCTTCAACAAGTGTTCTTGGTGGGCTAGACATACTCTCCTTCCGATGTCAATCTCATGGCTTGCGTGGCCACCTGGTCATCTACTCCGACGGCCTTCGTTTCGAGCGCTTAGGCAAGGAGAAATGGCGGCGGACATGGATCGAGCTAGTAGAGATCCGCAAAATGGAGTTTGGTCTCGCACCGGGATTGCCAAAGGCTGATGGGTTAACCTTGGTATTCACCGACGGCAGTGAAGTCAGAGTGGAGGGTGTGAAGGGACGGGATAGGGTCTTCAATTGCATTATTGGCTTTTCTGGGCTAGAGTACCAGGTTTTGACACCAAACGCAAGTCTCGATTGTAACAGGCGAGCGATGGCTATGAGGGATGGCATGCGATTAGGTATGATGACCGCTGAATACCGAGTTGAGGCGGAGAATCGGCGAAGGACAGAAGACGAACGACGCTTGACGCTGAATTTTGGTCCTTGAAACGCGTCTGATTCACTGGTTAAGAATACCCCTTACACATTATCACTATTTTACAACAACGGTCCGGTAGCATTTGTTGAAGGTAGCATACTGGCAAAGTAAGGTATCTGTGAGGCAGGTATCCTTGCTACACGTGCTCATCACGTGTTTGAGTGGGATCTGATGTGGATGAAGTGGTTGAGCGGTAATCATAAGCACGACGTAGCATTCCATTGTCGTAGTACATGATATGAGCAAGAGAAAGCCTCCCGACGCGTGACTGGAATGGAGCAAGATACCGCTCAACGGAGTGCATTCATAGATCAATACGAGGACAATATTGAGTTGGTTCAGCCGCGAAATGGTGAAAATCGAGGTACATCATCTAGAAGTGGCAACAGACTTGCACTCGAGCCTAGTACGTGGCCCAATCGATTCTCTGCAACGCTACTAGTAAATGCTTTGTGCTTTTGGCTATTGCGACAATGTCATATTCCTACGTAGGTCCGTTTAAGAGCGTGCAATTTCAGTATCCCAGGGTGGTCTTGCTGGAGACCCTGCTCCAGCAGGCATTGACCAGGTCGCGCAGAATCTAACCACGTACAGCTAGTACAACAGCACTTCCAAGCACAATGTGCAGACATCCGTGCAAATCACAAGCACTTGCAAGTTTTCAACTACGCACAACAGGTTTGTAGCAATTGCAGCCCCGACACTTAGCTTATCCTGGATGCAGCGCTCTTTCTGATAATCAACTTGCTATATCACGAAAATACTGAGCCGCAATAATATGATATCGGTCGAGATACACGATTTCGCAAGAATGGCACTCGCAAAGCCACACTCATGCAACTGTGCAAGGTTTCCTCGACAGACCGGTCGGACCGCTCCGAGGGGCTGCCGGAGGGGATTGCCCTACTGGCACGAGTGTTACCTTATTATCCACCCGAAAGTTAATACTCTCGCGTGTTTCGATCCGCGTTTGACCAATCGACGCCCCAACGGGTGGCGGGCTCACCTTAAACCTCCACATCAGCCTCAACCCCAGCAAAGACTTTAACTCCTTCTGGACATGATCTGGTTTCCATCCAGGAGATTGGCCACTGGCATGCATGGTGCATGCATGGATGTAGTGGCTCGCTTGAAAAAAGATCTGCAGGAACCCGGAGGAGTATTGTTTCGATAGCTCCTGCAGCTGCACTAGGGAATTGTGCATGCCACTTGCACAAATGGCACAGTATTTTGCGTTGCACGTATATATAGAATTTCTTGCTACTACCCTCGCACATTAGCCACTGAGGATAAAAGCGACCGTCAAGCTCCTTCTCATTCTTACCATCATTTCTTGTCCTATTCCTTGGAACCCTCTATGCCACGCACAAACTTGCACACTCCAACCCGCTCTAAGATGCATTCAATCCTGAGTCTCGCTTTCCTCGCAGGGGCAGCCGTGGCCTACACCCCCTTCACCATTGCCCCTCTGACTACACATCAACCGAATGGTGCCGCGGATGGTGATACTGACTACTACTCGATCCAATTCACCGTCAACTCCACCAATGCTGGCAGTGATTCTTCAGGCACTTGCTCCAAGTCCTGGGGTGACAATGGATCGCAAAACCAAGAAGCCTACTCCATGTATGTCCCAACAGGCGAATGGATCACGTGCAGCGGCTCCAGCGAATTCGCGTTCCAGCTATATCCCTACTTCTCAATCGGCAACTTCACCCTGGGCATCCAGCAAAACTTCACCAATACCGAGTAAGTCAAAGACATCCCATGTGTCTCGAGGTCTCTCGCCTTCCCCGCGTCGAAACGTCTCACAACATAGAGTGTCTCAGCCCGTTTCCTTGTTCGAGGTGAGGACTTGGCTGACAGTGTACCCTGCATAGTGGAACCAAGATGACGGCCGAGGGCACCATGCACATTACCAACACGACTTCACAATACACGTGCCAGATCCTAGATGATGAGACGTCCGTCTCGTCCGGAATCGGCCAGCATGCCCGAGGAGACTGCAGCATTCCTTCCAATGGCACCGCCTTTGACATGGACATCACCAGCAGCACCGACGCGGACGTCTGCACCGGCAACGTGACGGTATCCTTCGAGACCGCCTACACCACCACCTATGGCCAGAACATCCTGCTGGTGGGCAGCATCCCCGAACTCGGAAACTGGGACCCTGCAGACGCCATTGTCATGACTGGTCACTACAACTACAAGGCTTGGCCCACGTTTACTGCAGAGGTCGAGATACCTGCCGGCACCGATTTCGAGTACAAGTACATCTTCCAAAATACCACTGGAGCCGAGACTTGGGAGGCTGGAGCCAACAGGAGTGGCTCATTGCCCAGCTACACTTGTGCTGCCACGACTGTAGGCGGCACACCCGATGATTTCCGCACAGGGGGCACTGCAGCGAACTGAGAACAAGAATGTTCTGAACAGCTATCATGTATGAGCTGTATGTACCATATCACGGAGAGCTGATTTCTTCTTCTTTTCGGCTGTTGAGGGTGCTTGCCATGTGTGGGGCACCAAACCTTTCACGTTAAGTTTATTCAAGAAGGGTATATGTCATGTGTCTATGAAAAAGATTCCTTTCCCCAATAACACCATCGGACTCGAGCATGTAGAAGTTGGAACCGGTACTGTGACCCCTTTCTATCTTGATAAGCCATTGTCTCCTAAACTCCGTCCGAAGCCCAGCAATGACGATCTGGTGCGAAGTGCATGACTATTTGACCACCTGTACTGCTTCAGTGAAAGCGTGAATGAGGCGTAGGGAAGGCGATACGTACACCTTGACCTTGTGGTCGTCTCCGGCAGTGGCGAAAATTGCGTGGTTTGTCGGATGCCAGGCAACGCAGTTGACGGTTCCGGGATGATGGGCCTCGAGAGAGGCGACCTGCTGACCGGTCTGTGTGCGCCATATGTACACATGCGAGTCTGAAAATAGGTCAGCACGACAGCTGTCTTTCTGCAGGGGTCAATGCATGATGCATGCATGCATGCCTGTATATAGCTTACCTTCGCTACCACTAATTACGAAATTCTCGTTTGCGCCCCCAAATGCACTTCGGATCACAAACTCGCTTTGCTTGAGTCCCGTATATCGCTGTACCACGTCGCCAGACTCGGAATCCAGGAGCACGAGCCTTCCCTCGTTCATGCTGATGAGCACGGTCTTGCCATCGTGACTCAGGGTGACACATGTAAGCTTATCTTCCATGTACCAGTCGGCTATCTTCACTCTGGTTTGAAAGTCAAAGACCAAGACGCGATTGTCGCTAGTAATGGCTGCTAATCGGCTGGCATCGGCGGAGATGCTGCAGTCATTGATGCGCATGTTTGTCGAGTCATGACTGTACCAGGTGTGAATCTGTTTTTGATCGGCAAGCTGATACAGGCCGAGCGGCCTCATGGAATCTTGTGAGCCAACAACAAAGCTGAGTCCATCAGGGGCCCAGGCAGCGGTGGTGACTGGATAGCTAAAGTGATCAATGCTTCCTATCTTGTGGCCATTTCTAGTGTCATAGAGTACTATCTCCTTGGCTCGAGAGCAACTAAGCAGGTAGCGATCATCAGGGCTCCAAGCAATGTAGCATATGCCGGATTCATTGGGCCCAATGTCGTGACCCTCCTGGAAATGCCACAGAGGTCGCCAGTTTGTAGTGTTGTAAACGATGACTTTGTTGTCTTTGCCTGCAGAGGCAAGCATGGAGCCATTGTTCGAAAACTCAAGGTACCAGACTTCATCTTGATGCTCTTTGAGTTCTTGGTATACGTGGAGAGGAAAGTCTTCGCCATCGCAGACGTGGTCGTGATACAAGGACGGAGGGTCGGTGGTGTTGTGATACAAGCACTGACGCACTTGTTGGTCCTGAACCTGATCTAACAAGACGGCCAGCCTGTGTTCTGGTATCATGACCGACGGCGAGATGGACTTGGATAGTTCGGAGAGAAGGTGGTTCCGTGACTCGCCAGCGGCGCCATCCCAGTGGGCTTGGGCTCTAAGATGGTCGGGCGAGTGGCACATGATCAGACTCGAGAGAGTATGTAGACGGAGAACATCTTGATGTAGAGGGGTCAATTCTTGTCTCAAGACCATGAGAGCGGGCTCTAGTTGTCCTTGCTCGAGAAGCTCAAGATATTTTTGCTGACGCATACGAAACAGCATCTCGTGCCTGTTAGCGCCATCGGACAAGGGCAAGCCTGCAGTGTAGAGGTGGGGAGAGGAGGATTGGCTCGTCTTGGTCCGAAGTGGGTTGCTGAGATTGGGAATGCGAGGGGCTGATTCTTGTCGTCTGCCAAACAACAGAGCCTCGGCTTCGGACCAGTCGCCGGTCTGAATAGCGGTCCTGAAGGCGGCAACGGAAGGAACCTCCAGCTCAAAACCACTCTCTTTAGTCAGAGTAGCGGCAGCGTTATGGTATCCCAGATTCGACAGACTCTGAATGAGTATTCGTGTAACCTCCTCCCGATCATGGCCAAAGAAAGGGCCAGTCGGTCTGTTTTCTGAATGACCGTTTGTGTAAGGTTGATTCTGTGAGCCGTTGGTGAGGGTAGAATGCTTTGTTGGAGTGGAGCCCGACCCATTCGACAAAGACTGGTGCAAGGTATGCGGAGCGTTTTGTGAAGGATCGGCGCCATTCTCATGCCTCATATTATCGAGATGTTCAGCAGCCTCTACGCCCCTGTGCCGCTTAAGAGGACGTGGCGATGACCGTCCCTGACGTGAATGGTCGATGCCTCCGATTATATATTCTGATGTTGCAGACGAGGAACTTCTAGCCCGCTTGAGCGTGGGCGATGGTGGTGATTGTGCTGAGGAGTCTGGTTGAGGAATCGGAGGATTTACCGAGACGATATCGAGGTCGGAGGCGGATGGGGCAGGAGGGGATGAGGGTTGCCGATTGTCAGCCAGTCTGGCAGTCGGACTGATATAGCAAAGAGTCTACACGACCTGGATAGGCCGGAGACTCTTGGTCGGGTGCCCTTGATCGACTGGGAAGCGATGAATGATGGGTAGATTGCGATACTCCGCTCACGTTCAAAAGAGTTGATCTTGGTTCGTTCACAATGCCTGAAATCCACCAAGGCCGAGAGTCGTGTCTTTGCAAGGCTTGGGTTCCGATTGAGTCTCTCTGTATTCAGATCCGTACCACACTCTAATAGTGGAAAGCTGCTTGAGCCTGTGTCGTCTGGGCAAGACCTAATCAACAGTGGGATGTGTTGGATCAGACGGAAATACAGGCTACGGAGTCGCAAGATGACTGCTAAATATGGCAGCTGAGCAAATGATTTACAGAGCGTGGAGGGAAGTGCCCTGCTGTTCATGATCAATGTCGGTGGTCGGCTGCTGAACAGCGATGACCTAACCTGCCGCCTGCTCCACGCTTCGAGGGGGTCAAGGCCAAAGCTCGCAACCGCGACGATCCAATACTTGTACACTAATGCCGACGAAATAATCCGTTTCCCTACCTTCTACCTTTTATTACAAAACACATACCCGCAGAGGTCATCGAGTTGCTTGGGCGCCTGCACGCCATCTCATAGGATTGAAAAGACATGAGCTCTCTATCGTCACTTATGCATTGTCATCCTGCGTCGCCATCTCACAAGTAGCTGTGTAGGCACCTGACTACTCTGGTTTCCAATCCGTTTCTGCTAGCGCTGTTTACGGATAAGATAACCTTTGATACCATGCATTTCACCGCTGCCATATCACATGTCAACCTTGATACTCAACTCATTGCCAATTGCAACATCGTCTGCCATTTCCCCGCCGACATGCCCGCTCCTTGATCTCCATGCTGCTTGAACCTATTCAAAAAAAAGTAAAAATGCTGGCCTTTGGCCTCCTTTCTAGCCATGTGTACCTTAGTTGACGATGTATTGCAACCCGAATCTTGTGCTGGTGCCCGATGCCCATTCGAACTTGTCAAACACGGCCCAGCCAAATGCTCCTGTCATGTTGACCTTGTCATACAAAATACACGCCAAGATGTTGTCATGGTAGCTCTATTTGCTTAGTACCGTGGTAGACATTTGTGTCATTTCCATGGTACCATGTCGCCACTTTCGCATGCGCCAGTAATGTATAATGACCGCACTGACTTCTCAGGACAAGTGCCAAAAGGTGTTAGTCGATAAGGAAATATGAACAAATACTGCAAATCTGGCCTTGGAGCCAGTGGCAATGTCGTTGATGTCAATGTCCAAGTGCCAGAGGTTTAGCTTCACTGTCACTCACTACGCTGAATAATACGTCCCCGCATGATAGCTTTGATACTGAAAATTACAATACTGCGCATCGTTGATCGTAAACCAGTGCGAACAACACACCTCAACTTGATATGCTGAAAAAGATACCCCCCAAAGGAAGCCCTCTGGTAGCTTGGCGTCGCTCAGCCCACTTTCTTAAAAAGGCACATAAGGATGAAGGATACCAGGGCAGGCATATTAGAGGCATCCGGAGTAGGGCTGACCGTAGTAGTGAGTGGACCTCTAGCCACAGGGCCAATCTGGCGCCATAGGTGAGGATGAGAAATTCTCATTTCCGACGCCTATGAGGCTGCGAAATATGCTGTCATAGTGCACTCAGGCTGGAGAGGGGGCATATTGCAAAGCCGACCATATTTGGGTAAACCCCGTCATCCCAGGCATACTATGGCATTCATTGGTAAGAGCTTGCATACCTTATGGCAGAGCATCGCATGGATTATTGCGCGAAGGCGCAGGGTCGATTTTAGCTCCGGCACGAGGTTGCGGAGTCGATGTGGAGGTGACTGCTGTCAGCGTTGGCGGGGGAGCTCTACGATAGTTGTGATTTTTTCGTCTTTCAGTTCTCTGTGGGTATCTTCTATCGACAATCAGCGCTAGACTTTTGAGACCCTGCCATCATGACGGCAATTCAAAAAGCCCAGCGTTTCAGATTGAAGGCTTCATGCCTCCCAGTCCGCTTAGCAATCAGCCTAAATCCTATGGCCTCCCGTCCGCAAAATTACAACAGCATCAATTTTAGTCGAGTGAGACGGATTCATTTCTTCTGTTTCTTCGTGGGTGGTCCGTCTTGATCCTTGGCTTGTACGAGGCTTCGGATGTCAATGGGACCATCTTCATCATCGGACATGTCTTCTTCATCATCCTCCATTTCGAAGTCGGACATATCAGCGGCTTCTTGAGCTTGTGCTGTAGACTGTGTCAGCAAGGTAGCATGTGAAAAGTCTTGTAGGTCATCCTTACTGAAGTACTTGATGGCACTAGGCCAGACATCCTCAGCAATGAGGTTGGCCAAATCGTCGCCAGCCTCGTGCACTTCGGCGTGTTCAGCCAGGTTATCAATATCCTCGTCAACGTCTTCAATCTCCTCCTCGGCCTTTGCCTCTTTGGCCTTCTTAGTCGCTTGGGCCGATTCTTCGGCGGTAATGTAAGGAACAACAGAGACGTAAGCGAACCATGTGAAGAAGGAAGTGTTTTCACCGTTCCAGTTCTCCAACAGCTTCATGATAGCCTTGTGTTCCTTGAGGTCGCTCTTGTGCATGTCGCCAGCCGCTTTGCGCGCCTCGAACAGCTTAATGGCTGCATCCACGAGACCGTGAGTGGTGTCCTTGCCTTTCTTCCAGTTGATCTTTACTGGCTCCGAGACAAGACCTGCCCAGCCCTTTTCGGACCTTCTATACCAGAACTTCTTTTCAAGCACCTTGTTCGTGAAGAAATCATTCTCAGAAAACTCGAAGCGAAAAGACAAGCTTTTGGGCTCGCCGTTCTCGCCGGACTCGTCTATTTCAAATCGCTTGACCTCAAGGCTGGTGAGAGATTTTCCAATGATTTCCGAGTCTGTTGGCTGGATGTAGTGGTCGATTTCGGGAGGGACCTGCTCAAAGACAAGAGGCCAGAAGTTGGGGATCTTGGAGATGACCTTTTGACGCTTCTCGTACACTGGCTTGCTCAAGATGTATTGCTTGCGCACTGTTCTTGGTTAGGGCCGAATAGTTGGATCAAGGCCGATCGGTGATACAAACGCATTTCGTTGTCAATCTCATCGAACTCGGCTTCAAGGTTTGCCAAGTCCTCATAGTGGACGGGGGAGATTTCTTCTTCAGTCATGGTTAGATGAATTGATGTGACGATATGAAGAGGGAACAAGTCGAGGGAGTATCTGAAAACTGACATGCCACTGGACCCTTGAAACTTTTCAGCTTGGACCCTGCGACACCAGACGTCATCCAACCACAGAAAGTGCGATGACTTTCGCATATATATTCTCAGGTCGCGTGCGAGCAGCAGACCTTCAGATGGGATATCGACTTCCACCATTTGAAATGCGCCATAGCGTGCTGTTTAGGTCTGTGCAAGCAACTCTGAGGGGTTCTCGCAAAACTCTTAATTCGCGCCATTTTGCTTCCTGGCGCCCTACATCTGTGCTTGATGAGTAGGTCGGCTGTCAATGTGATTGATGTCTCCTTTCTTACATGCCATGTTGCAGATGGGTAGAGCGGGAAGCTAGACCAATCAGTCTGCGACAACTCACCTTCTTTGGAAGGGTTTTGACAGAGAATCGTCTTCTGGGCTCTGCGAACTATGTCCGCCTAGAGTTGCCTACAAGGTTTGTTGATCTGCACACTTTCCCGCAAATCGCAGCTCGACTTAAATCTACTATCACAGACTTGCGCACAGAATTCGAAATATACAGAACCTGCCCTATTCAGCTTTACTGAACCCTCACATCTCTCACGTTTACGAACTGTACTACCATGCCTTCGAGAAGCTCCGCAAAGTGCCTGAGATCAAGACACTCGATGACAATGACAAGTTCTGCGTTAGTACTATCTTGCATGTCTCCTGTCAGTATGCTGACTGTCCCTAGGAGGTGGTGAAAGACTGCCTTACAGAGCACCTCAGTGTGATTCCTAGACTTGCTATGGGTGTTCTTGAGATTCAAGAATCTGTTGCAAGCGAAGACTGTGACCGTCTCATGACTACATTATTACGAGCAGTTAGTTCCGCCCTTCCTCAGATGGCTTGGACATAGGAGGCTGACTGAGAAGTACAGAGGATCAGTCGCAGAGTCATTGCTGAGCAACATTTAGCTTTGACCGAGACATTCCACTCTCCGTGGCATTTCCCTCAAGCTGCGAAGAACACGACAGTCTCCCCTGATGACGAATTTGTCGGGGAAGTCTTCTTAAAATGTAGCGCCAAAGAGATCATCGAGAAGTGTACTGAGACAGTACGAAAGCTTGCTCGTGATGCATACGGGCCGGATGTATCGTTACCGGAGGTAGTATTGCAAGGTCATCTGGACACGACCTTCCCTTATATCCCTTCACATCTGGAATACATCATCGGCGAACTCGTCCGCAACTCCTTCCAAGCGGCAGTCAAACTGAACAATTCTGGTAATCAGAAGCCTATCCAAGTTCTCATCTGCGAAGCCTCACAGCACGTCTTGATACGCGTCTCTGATCAATGCGGTGGTGTAGACCGCGATGTTCTGCCATATCTGTGGTCGTTCAGTAAAGGTCCGAGGAAGTACAAAAGACTTGAGAATCTGGAGCGCGTTCCAAGGCTGGCCGCGACACTTGAAGATCTTAAAGTGCCATCAGAACAAGACATGCAGAACCAAAAAGATGGGCATGGTAAATTCGACGGCTCATTGTCTTCTCTCACAGGCAGGCACCCTGACCTTAAACTCGGCATCGGGCTACCGATGAGTCGTATCTATGCTGAGTACTGGGCGGGCAGTCTCGAGCTGCACAGCTTGGAGGGGTACGGGGTGGATGCTTTCTTGCAAATAAGCAAGCTTGGCAACAAGAACGAGGTTGTCTCCACACGGGCTAGCATGGATGCCGTTTGAGTGCGATGACCGCCATTCTGGGATTAACATCGGCCTGTCAGCCGCATGATGAACAAATAAGTCAAAAGTACTATAGATGATGCAGCCGTAGCCATGAGCCTTGAAGCATGCAATGGACGCTGGCAAAGACGGAAGGTCTTTGAGCTTCATAAGCGGTTGGCGCCGTGCAGCTGTCTGCCCCAAGGCTACCTACTGCTCAGGCTAGCTGTGCCGAGGTCTTAAACAAGACCAACAATCTGACGCCTACCGTCGCTGCTGGTGACAGAGGTCATGGGCACTACAGAAAGCATGGATCGGTTGACTGCCAGTTGTGACGCCCTCAAATAATGGAAGGCGATACTTATGGTTTGTCGGGGTGTTTCATTTCAACCATCTCACCAACCCAGTATACGACGGAATGGTCAGGTTAAATCACTTAGTAGCCTGAGCTTGACGACGAAATTCCGGCATGGTCAAGGATGCCAGCTCGAGCTATACAAATAGACATATTTTCCAATCTTGCATTGCTCCTTTTTCTCCTTGCGTTAATGTGAAATGTGACACTCGTGGAAAGTCCAATCCTCTGGGCCAAACGTGGCCATTCGTAATAAATATTGCGCATACCTCCAAGCACTTTAGCCTTGACCATTGAGCGAATTTACCACGGCCTGCTGGAGAGCGCTCACATCCATAGGGTCTTCTTCGTACTCATCTTCATCAGACGAGTCGTGATCTTCTTCGTCTTGATCCTCCATATCATGATCGCCATCAACATCGTCCGCGACTGCAATTTCCTTACCCTTGCCCTTTCCCTTTGCACTCGCCTTTGCCTTTTCATCCAACTCTTTGTTCTTCCTGCGGCGTATCAAGCTCAAGACCACCTCATCTGGCTCAGGCATCGGTCTTTCCTTCAGCTCTACATCATGGTACCCCGCAGCAATCATGCGCAAATAATACCTCTGCATGTCTAGCTTCCTGCGCAAACCCTCCCTCATGACTAGCTCATCGGGCCGCATGAGCCTCTGCTTGCCCAAGCCCCAGCACTCGAAGCCAAAGCGACCCACGAGATGTGGTGGTACGCCCATAATTGGCATATTCTGTCTCAGGTCGTAAGCGGCTTGAACTTGTGGTAGCATCGGGCGTGGTGGCTGGGGTCTCTTGTATCCATGCTTGACCCACAGCCTCAATACATCAAGTCGACAAGTACCATCTTTGCCTCTCAACCAGTTCCAGAGAGTGGTGAGTCCGCGCTCCTGGAGTAGGTATTGACGCATTGTCCATTCACCGCCGTAGGAGTGGATGGGGTCCATGTAGAGCATGTCTATCTTCATGAAGAACATTTGTAGCATAAACAGGTTTTTGGTGGTGAAGTAGGCTGTGTTATGGATACAGGCGATGCGCGGTCCGTTCAAGGGCATGTCCATGAGAAACCACATTTTCTATGTTCATTATTAGCGTTCTTGGAAGGTGCGAGCAGAACTATGATGCGCCAGGGTTACCTTGATTGCCTCGACACTCGGGTGTCGGGGAACGTGGTGACCGTGAGCAGCCATCCAACCAATTATCTCGCGTGCTACACATTCGCGATATGTCACCATCTTCAGCCATCTGAAACTAGGCACGGGCTTGACAGAGACAGCAATTATCGCATGCTCCGCAGAGGGCTTTCGGCCCTCCGCTGCGGGCATCTTCTCTCCAGTGGCTTTCAGAACCTGATCCATGGATTGGTGAAGTTTACCTTGCTTGTCAGTCCAGCTCAAGGAACGCTCATCGTGCTTAGTCTTGACGCGTCTCAAGGCTGGATCTTCGATGCATAATTGGCGGTAACACCACCAGGGGTAGATTTTGTCCGCACTAGGAGCCCATGTGCAAGTGCTCGCCATGATGAAAGAGACGAAGTGGCTGTCCACGAGATAATGAAAGGGCGCGGAAATACTGTACAGATTGAGCAGCGTCTGTGGCGAGAGATAGCTTACTATGTCAAGTAGAATATCTAGGTGAGAGAGGAGCCTAGCGAGAAGGTCGAATTTGTTCTGTTGAATTAGAGGCGACGGAAACGGCGAATTGAGGAGAATGACACGCCGGTCAGCATCTTTGACTACAATCGGTGCCGGTACAGATAGATGTGAACCATCTTTTTCTCTCTGCACGAATCTCCTCTTATTGATTGACAGGTTGGGGAAATTTGCACCTTCAGGGGATCCACTTGCAGGGCGTTTTCGAGAACCGCTATTGTCATTGTTTGCTGGTTCGCCACTATGTGTGATACCTGTTTCAGGCGGGATTCTGGCCGGATGCGACGGCCCATGATTGTCTTGCGCAGGTGACGCGCCTGTCTGCTCCTGCAATTTGACCATCTCTGCTGGTCTTGTTGCTTTCTATTTCTTCCTGGCAAGTAATGGTGCTGTCCAAACGATTTTTCGGAGCTGTCCGGAAAGTGTGGAAAGAGTCAACGAGAGGAATGGTCAGGGTCAAGGTTGGTAGGGAGAAGAAGAGTTCAGGCGCAGTGGTCCAGTGCATAAAACCACGACAACAAAGATGCTTGCCGTTTCCTTCCAAACCATTCACGTCCTAGTTTGCTTTCCAGGTTCCGCACAGACCCTTGCTCTTTGCTGCTTAGATATTCATAAATTGCGTTGATAACTTACGCTACGTTGAGTGGTATCACTAAATTGAAGATGTGGCTTGGTGAAGTGCCATCTAGCCCGAGCCGTGCCATGCAACCCCCTTGAACGCCATTGCCCCAAGTAAAACGATGCGGAATATTTGGAACGCCAGAAACAGAGCTCGAATAGACGTCGGCTCTCCCGAAGTCCGGCTTATTTCCTGTTGAGTAGGCTCAAGAACTCCTCTCTCGTTTTGGCGGTAGATCTCATTCTGCCGAGCATGCAGCTTGTCGTTGTGGTCGCTCCTGTTTTTTGCACGCCGCGCATGACCATGCACAAGTGGCTCGATTCCATGACGACGGCTACACCTTGTGGCTTGAGTACTTCGGAAAGTGCCAGAGCGACCTGTTTAGTCAAGCGCTCCTGGACTTGCAATCTGCGGGAGAACATTTCAGCAATACGTGCGAGCTTGGAAAGACCAAGAACACGGCCGTTTGGAATGTAGCCAATGTGCATCTGGACATAGTTAGGAAATGGATAGTTTCATGTTAGGGGAGAAGACATGACCCACCTTGCCGGTAAAGGGCACCAAGTGATGCTCGCAAAGACTGAAGACTTCAATATCCTTGACAATGACAAGCTCATCGTGGTCTTCGTGGAACACAGCGCCATTCACGATGTCTCTCAGATTCTCCTCGTAACCTTTTGTGAAGAACATCATAGCTTTTGCGTACCGCTCGGGGGTACCGTGCAGTCCCTCTCTATCTGGATCCTCGCCAATACATTCGAGAAGGGTGCGTACAGCGCCAGACAGCTTTTCGAGTCGCTCTGCAGCTTGTTCCGGGGTTGACTCAAGTCTCTCACGGGTACCAGTGCCTATGTCACAGTCAGCTTGCCAGATTGCGACCTACACAGGCGAAGAGTTTGCATACTCGGCCAGCTCAATCCATCAAAGTCCACAGTAGGATTTGCGGTATACGGGCTACTTCTGCCACTGATGGATTGAGGCTCATCGCGGGGATCCCTGGCATTCAACTCATCTAGATTTGACAGTCTTGCAGGACGCTTGTCTTTGGGTACACTCTGCTGCGGCTGGAAGTAATGTCCATCCTCCAGATCTATAGGTATCTTGCGAGGACCCATAGAAGACTTGATGGCGGCGAAGGCATTATTACGCTCATTGGCATCGCGGGATTCCTGAGTTGCGTGCAGCGGGGAGGAGCCATTCAGAAGAGGTATGGCTTTTGGCTTAGGCCGGGGAGAGTGAGGTTGATTGTCCATGGCCTGGTGAATAGTGAAGTATTAGGTTGTATGTCAAATTTATGGGCTGGAAATATTTGAGAATGCTGCTGGATTAAGCTTGCAATGTGCAGTAATTATTCAAGGGTCCGTGGGGACGCTTTTGTGAATTAACAATTCTTGGTGTGGTTGCCAAGGTCACAGAAAATAATTCGAGAATGAAGCTTCTATAGAGTAGAACAATGATACTATTCCGAATTGCTTTGAACCAATTTCCGCGCGGCTTGCAATGGGTTGGTTTGCTTCTCGAAGGCTTTTTTTTCCACTAACAAAAGTTGATGCGGAGAACAGTTGCCCGCCCGGGTTGCTACTCGTACCACGACCCCACATTTCTGGCACTCGGGTCTTCTCTTTTGTCTCCCGATCAGCGAGCGGATGGAGAAGACGCCCACGTTGCACCTCACCTCACTATCTCGCCATCGTGCCTGCTGACTTCCATCGTCGTCCAGTTCAGAGCATCCGGTCTTTCGTGCGAGCAATCATCAATCTGCACACCGATCATGATCGTCCTTGTTCGTCACACTCATTGTCTTCATACGGAAACACGGACGCGCATGTTTGAACAGAGGTAGCTTAGATACATATTCATGTTGACTTATCACGAGAGCCGATTCCGGGCGTATTCTGGCTGAAAGCCCATGCTGCAGGGGCTTGGTGGATGAACAAAGACCTTCAACAAGATCGTCATGACGCTTTTCGTCAGTTGTGGATGGGCCTCACTGCTACGGGTATCTGCTAAGCCTCTTCTACGAAGCGTCTGTTATGCTGCTGGGATTTCCCCTTCTGACGGCACCGCTCTCCGCTATCTCTACTGAATAACCTGACCTCAGGATGGCCCCATAAAATCACTGGGACTCGATGGATTTGAGACGGGGACCCAGCGCCGGAGATTCATTTCTTACTAACAATGCACCCAATAAGATGCAGATCCCGGGGTGCTGTGAGTGAACCCTCAGGAAGATGCTGGGTCATCACTCTTCACTGATGCCTCATGATGCGATATGCTCGCCAATGGCAGAAGTAATACGAACACCAAAAACACTCCGCCACAGCCTTTTCACGGGCGAGTTACTGGCAAGGTCAGACCGATCCGGCGGCTATATTACGGCAAAGGTTTCATCCTACAAGCACATCTCACAGGGCTGAAGCAGTAGCCAGTGGCAGCGTTTCGTGGTTTAAGGTAGAGTACTTGCATCTCCTAAGCCGTGGTGAGCTGGCCGTGAGCCATGTGCTGGCAAAGGACCCTTGAGATGCCATGGTTCAAGCTCACCATAGAAACGCCGACACGTGACGCGTCATTGGGCTGGTCGGTCTTGGTTGGTGGATACGATGAGATGGGCCTCCAGACAGTCGCCGTGATGCATATACAAGTACTGTGATTGTTGGTGTGTCAAAATCAGAGTGGAGTGCGTGTGAGGCTCTACTCGACCCTTCTTCACCACCATACACAGCTCCGTCAGCAGAGCATCACTCGAACTGATGGAGATGCATGTTGCACGACTACAGCATATTCAGACGGGATTGACTTGTCGATTCGCTACTGACTTGAAGCCTGCACAACTGCAGGCAGAAACATCCGTCGTTCTATGGTCACGTGTTGAGCGGGGGCGCGTCGGCAACCGCAAGGCGCAAAGCGCGGCTGAACAGCGAGTAACACCAAACAGCAATTGAGGGAGGGGATATAGCGACAATTGTTCGCAGCTACGAAAGGTAAGAATTGTTTGGTTGCGTTCACATTTCACTGCAGTTATATCTGCCATGCCCTGTTCCTAGCGTTGTGATTTTCGCTGGAGTATCATTGCCGAGCGGCAGAGAGGTCTGCGCATCTGGGTCGCGCTGTTGGATTTATGACATCGCCGCGTATCTGACTGCTTTGATTGCACTCATGGCCGGCAACGCTTCGGAGTGGAGGCGACGTGATTATACAAGCAGGGAGCGTGATAGTAAGAGAGCGCCCACACGAGGGTCATCAAAAGAGCGTGCGCGGTCTCCTGGTATCATCGCTGTTGCTTCTCAAGAGCGTGTGCATGACAGCCGAGCAGTCACGTCTTCAAACACTCGTCGTCCTCACTCCCCGTCTTCTTACCACCGGCCCCGTTCCACATCTCGAAGAAGGCTGGAAGGTCAAGGCCGTGAAGCAGTTCGCCGTAGGCCATTTTCATCCACAGAGCACAGAGTGCGGCACTTGGACGATTCACCAGGCGAAAAAGCTGGGGAGAAGGACAAGGACAGGTCACAGCAAGCTGAACATCGTCGACCGACTCCAGCAAAACGCCATTACCACCAATCTCCCTCGCCTTCACGCCCACACCAGAGGGATACAAAACGCCGCAGGAGTCGGAGCCGGGATACATCGTCCGCTCGTTCTAGGCTGCATTCTCCCAGGCCAAGTCGGGACGACAGGGCAAGCCGCAGAGGTTCGCCAGGCCATCATCAAGCCTCGATTCGTCGCCGTTCTCGATCAGTCGACTCGAGATATCGAACCCATTCATCAAAATACCCGAGACGGGCATCGCCCGAAGAGCGCCTAAGAGCAAGGGAATATCACAGAGATCGATACCATTCTCCACCACGCCACGGCAGACGTCGATATTCTCCTCCACCGCCTCGTAGACCTCACCGAGACAGAGACGAGCGTGATACTGGCCACTCTTCTCATCATCACTACGAAGACTATCACGGCACTCGCCACAGCAAGCCTGCAGCCCACTCCCCCGCCCGTGACTTGAAAAGATCGCCTTCTCCATCAGATCTGATCTCACAGCTAGCCACAAACAGACGTGAAGAAGGCGGATCTCCTAGGCATAGGCGAACGGTCCAGAGCACACATCGTGGTTCGAGGTCGCCTCTGCCTGATCACTCTCGGCGCGACCACCGAGACGAAGGACGTTACCGGGGAAGAGAGCGGGACAGATTGTATGAGACAGATCGACGAGACTATTACGAGCGGTCCCCAAGACGTGAGCGCCGTCGTGACGAAGAAGAGGATAGCGCCATGTACGGTCGCGGCGCTTATCCAAGAGGTCCACCAGGTCGACCGCCCTATGTCGATCCTCGCTATGCGCATTCGCCATCATATCCCCAACCGCCCCCAGCTGCTCATTCCCCACCACATGTGCACTCTCCTTATGCCAGGGGTGGCTATGGAGGTCAACCGGCCTATGGAAGTTATCATGTGTGAGTCAATTCCCACCACACATCACTGCGCCTCACTAATCTCAATCCTAGATCCCCAGCACATGCTTACTCACCTCAGCCATCACCATACTATGGCCAAGGCTACCCGCCCGTAGCCGGGAGCCCATACTATCAGCAACCTCCAGCACATTATGTTCCACCCCCACTACCAGCATATCCGCCACAACAGGCATATCCCCCACAACAAGCATACCCGCCTCGCCCACCCCCACGGAATCCTTCGTACGGACCCTCTCCACGATCTTCAGGTCCTCCACCCGGCGCCGGAAGAGGTCGAGGAGGCCACTTTGCTAATCTATCATGGACCCCCACAACTGGGAGTAGAGGTGGCAAGATTGTCAACAACAGCACGCCGAGGGCACCTTCAAGCTCTGGAGCTGTCACTCCTGCCATTGTCGCCCCTGCATCTGTTGCCTCTGTTGACGACGATGACAACCCCTTTCGACCTCCGAAGGACCTGCGCGCCGAGGATGAAGTCGCCAAGAACGAAACAAGGCATGGTGCAAAGGCTGGCATAAGTTTCTCCATCAAGGGTATGGCCGACAAGAGAGAACCACCTACTCCACCTCCGGTCCAGATGAGAAAGGAGGTTGTGATTCGCAAGCGCCTCAAGCCCAGGCCCACGTTATCCGAGGAATTCGCCGCATCAGACTCTGTATATTTCCGGAAAATTGGCAATGAATCTGTCATCGGCTCCGGCACGTATGGCAAGGTCTACAAAGCGGTTCACGTCTATACGAACGACAAGGTTGCTCTCAAAAAGATTCGTATGGAAGGCGAACGTGACGGGTTTCCCGTTACTGCAATCCGCGAGATCAAGCTGTTGCAGTCGCTCAATCACAACAATGTCGTCAAGCTTCAGGAAGTCATGGTGGAGCGCAATGACTGCTTCATGGTTTTCGAGTATCTATCGCACGATCTTACAGGTCTGTTGAATCACCCGTCATTCACCCTCACATCGGCACACAAGAAACACCTAGCAAAGCAGTTGTTCGAAGGGCTTGACTACCTACACAAGCGTGGTGTACTTCATCGAGATATCAAGGCTGCCAACATTTTGGTGTCGCGCGATGGCGAACTGAAATTAGCAGACTTTGGCTTGGCGCGCTTTTACAACAAGAATGCGAAAAGGAAACAGGATTACACGAACCGCGTTATAACCATCTGGTATCGATCGCCAGAGCTCTTGCTAGGAGAAACGCAATATGGACCGAGTGTCGACGTGTGGTCAGCCGCCTGTGTACTTGTGGAAATCTTCACACGGCATGCCATTTTCCCCGGCGATGGTGGTGAGATTAATCAACTCGACAAGATATACAACGTCTTGGGCACGCCTTCGCGCTCCGAATGGCCAGGAATTGCCGAGCTCGCATGGTACGAACTTTTGAGGCCAAGTCAGCGGCTGCCGTCCACTTTCTCGGAAAAATACAAGGAACGGCTGTCTCCTGCTGCATTCGAATTGCTGAGTGCAATGTTCTTGTATGACCCAAATGCCAGGCCCAGTGCGAGCGATGTTCTCGAGCACCCCTATTTTACGACTGAAGATCCCAAGCCGCAAAGGGCATGGGGTTTGAAGGATTTGGAAGGTGATTGGCATGAATTTGAGAGCAAGGCGCTTAGGAAAGAAAAGGAGCGTGAAGCCAGGAGGAAGGATAGAGAGAGTCAGGAGCAGAAGAGGAAACCCGACGGCGCTCTGGATGAGCGAGACAACAAGAGACCGAGGATATCTGATGCGCAGGCCTAGAAAGCTCAGCAGAAGGTTCAGACAATTTGGAAACTTCGTGGTGCCTCGAAGAGGCCGCGGAGCTGTTAACCATGGCGACACACAGCAAGGTAGCTATATGAAAACGAAGGTAGAAATAATCAAGACTTAGCATGTAAAAACGTTGGCGGTTCATGATCGTAACAGTGACCATGCAATATATCTAGTTTGCAAACAATGTGGAAATGCAACAACCTTTCTTTTTCTTTCTAAAAGCAGCACGAGACTCCGCCAGTCATCTACGACGGACTTCCTCTTCTAGCCTCGGCTCCCGTCTCCGTCTTCAAATCCTCCTTTAAACTCTTGCTAGCAGAACCAGCACCAACTTGCTTGACGAGCGGCATGTCGAAGACGTCACTAGACTCGCCCACAAGCCCCTTCCAAGCACCCCTGTCCTCGGTCGAACTCCACGTCAACGCTCCAACCCAGGGCTGGATATTATACCTCAAATGCAAAGTGCAGTTTTCGAACCCCCCAATCTTGGCCCAGGGAGTGGTGATTTGATATTTGGGCTTCTGGCCACTCAGTCTGAGAATGCCTGGCTCGGCGCCGTCGGGGTAAGCGTGGAGTTGCTTCTTGGCGTTCTTCTTATTGGACGTCTTTGTCTTTTTCGCGCCCTTGACGACGGGGTGGATGTAGGTGTTTTGGTGCCAGGGGGCTGAGGGGTGCGGGATTATGGCGTCCCAGATTATGGCTTCGGAGTAGGGGTCGCTTTGTCGCTTGGAGGGGAAGGTGGCCATTACGTAGACGAAGACTTGCTTTGTGTTCCAGGTGAAGAGGGATGTGAGATCTGTATGAGGGTTGTTCACTTAGTACAACGTTTCACGCTTGAGTAGGAGATGACTTACCGGCGTCGAGGTCGAATTTCACGTGGGCGTATTCCTCCTTTTTGCTGCTGTAGTAGTGTGGTCTGCCCTTTACTCTGTGTGGCCATGCTTGTCAGTATCGTTCTTCAAGGTCGGTCTTGGGGTCCGGCGTACACTTGAACATTGCGCATGGAAAGACTGGCACTCGGAGTCTGTGGAGACACGAGCACGCTCAGCGCAATGAGTACCCCGAGGGAGAAGGCGACAGTGGTGAAGTAGCCAAAGACATTCTGTATCCTCACGAGCGACGAATGCATCTTGGCTGATGTCAGGTCGAACTGTCGTCGACACCGGCCGTCTCGAAGTCGGAGATGTGAGCTTGAGCTGAAGCCATGTGGCTTCATACAGGGTTAGCGTCGGTTGCGTCCGAGATCTAATGCAGGGTCGTTGGAGAGAATCTGGGGAAGCTGGACTGGCTATGCGTGTGATTTTCGCGTGCTTTATCACCGAGCGGAACACAATCTTTGAAAGGATGAGAAGTTGTTGAGATACATATACACGATTTTCGAGTTGTGAATTCAATTCCCACAAACCTTGGAAACTTGAAATCTATAGATACATCCACAACGCCGGCGCTCTACCTTTATCAAAGCGAGAAATAGGAACTCCACTCCATCCATTGCCAGCACCCGATCGGTGTTTTAATGCCCGTAACGCCGTATATGAATGACTGAATGACGTGGCCGTTCAGCAGTGCCCTTCCGTCTAGTCTTGGACGTCCTTGTTCTTCGCAGCTGTACCAACATGTCAGTGAATCGGGCTCATTGTGCAGAAGAAACGTCACGGCGCTGAGTACCAGGTGGTAAAGTCTCGACAATGTGTCTCGACGCGCGCCACACTTGGAGGATGTTATCCTCAGAGACAGAGCACATGACCCAGGGGTCGTTCTTGTTCCAACTGAAGTCTGACACTCGGCTGGTGTGACCACCATGCATGAAAAGTCTACGGCGCGTGGTCAGCTTGTGCATCTTGGATGAACTACTCAATCACTCACGCTTCCGGCGGGCCATCTTCT
This sequence comes from Delphinella strobiligena, assembly GCA_009982845.1. Classification (NCBI taxonomy): domain Eukaryota; kingdom Fungi; phylum Ascomycota; class Dothideomycetes; order Dothideales; family Dothioraceae; genus Delphinella; species Delphinella strobiligena. The sequence goes on from JAADKB010000010.1 coordinate 1,004,832, forward strand.
GCGTCCTCTGGAGTCTGCTCTTGGCCAGTACGGCTGATGTCCCAGAAGATGACTCGGCGGTCATCGCCACTGCTAGCCAGAATACTCGTGTCTTCGGGGTGGAACTCAACCTTGGTCACCATGTCCGTGTGGTGGTCCATGCTGTGAATCTTGCCGTGCTCTGGGAAGCGCATATCGAAGAGGCCAACGGTTTTATCGGCTGATCCTGTAGCAAGCAGGACATCATGCTTAGGGTGGAAGGCGAGAGCATTGACGGCATCGTTGTGAGCCTTGATGCGGATCGAGGCTCTGGAGCTGGGCTTGTTACGCAGGTCGACGAGGCAGAAGGTGTTATCGTCTGAGACACTACCCAAAAGGTTCTTGCCGTGAAGAGGGTGCCATTGCACATCGTTCACTGTCGCTGTATGATGCTTGAATACTCCTGTAGCGCCCAAAGTCTTGTTGCTGGCCGAGTAATCTTTGATGTCCCTACCAAGGCCAGTTAGCTAAGCACTACATCTATTGTTGCTACTCGTATGCTTTCGTACCAAATCCGGACAGTGGTATCTTCGCTACCGGTAGCTATCTGGCCCTCGGTGTGAGGGTTCCAATCCAGACCGAAGCCCTCCTTCTCGTGGCCTTTCAGCTCTATCTGGGCATTGACCGTGTTGTCTTTTGGCATCAAAGTGTGTTTCGTCCTGTCGAAAACGAGAGCATCGCCCTGAGTGGTCATAGTAGCGATAATATCTGGGTTTTGTGGCATGTAGCGGGCCTTGTTGACCTCGCCCGGGTGATTGATTTTCTGGGAGATGGAAAAACTGATTGGCTCTTTGGCGGCACCAAAGCCGCCTACTTCCTCCCTCTCGGGGTCGTACTCGGAAAGATTTGCCGCAGTTCTGTTCGGGAGGTTGATGTGTGCGATCTGAAGGTAATTTTGTGCGTCTGACGACGTGTGGGTGCCAATCAACAGGCGGTGGGTGGAGAAGGCCTTGTCAGGGACTCTTTGAACGTCGGGCAGCCACTGGCAGGTCAGAGAGGGCCAGTCAAGGGCGCGACTGTACATGATATCGTAAAGGAAGACGGCATTCTTCTTCCATATCTTGTACTCTTCGTTGATGATTTTCTGCTCGGCGACCAGGCCATCAGTCGAGCCTGTCATCAGAGGTCAGCAGTTGCTTCAAAAGTTGAGAATGACGACTGAGAAGATCAAGCCGCAATGCATCAGCCGTGACTGATGATTTGGGAACCTCGTCATATATATCGCTATAGGCAGTCCGTGGTATGAGGCGATCTATCATGTGCTTTTAAGCCTTACCAGCACATGCCGTCTCACTGAAGAGAGCAACTTCACAGCCTGGCACTTGATCTGATTCCTTGATCTCTTTCTTGCTCATTGTGGATGTGTGTGTTTGCGACAAGACCACTCCGCTGAAAGGAATGTAAAAAGGATCTTACCTTGTTCAGTCATTTTGAAGGTGTTGAAAGTAGTCAGCTGGGATATGTAGTGAGGCAATTGCGACGAGAGAAGCTCGGTGTATAAATCCAACTTTCAAAGTGAAGCTTGCGCGACGCCGATGAACGAGACGCGACGTGTGGGGAAAAAGATAAAGAGCAGTTGATCAGGTACTTCCGGAGTTGAGCCAATAATATGACGAAAACAACCTAAAAGGAACAGGTACGTACCCAAGAAGCATGGGCCAATGAGGCAACCACTCCGAGCATGGGTCCGAGCTTGACGCAGTCACCCTGCTGTACATGTATCAATCACCGCTGCTTCCCTCTCCTCTTCCTTTCTTCGAGGACTCCGTGTCGAATATCCCGTGCACCCTACCTCATTCCCTTTCTCTCCGTTATCCTTGCAGTCATCAGAGACGACGACTAGTTCATATTACGAAACACCACCCTTAGACATCTTGAAATATAGATAGATCATCATGGGTAAGTAAAAGTGGCCACGCCGAATACTGCGAGCATTGCTGACATGGCTCCCGGTCAGGTGTTCCCAAGTTCTTCAGATGGATGAGCGAGCGCTATCCCGCCATCTCGCAGCTCATTGCCGAGAACCGCATCCCCGAGTTCGACTGTCTCTACCTTGACATGAACGGTATCATCCACAACTGTACTCACAATGACTCCGATTCGGTTACGAAGCGCATGACTGAAGACCAAATGTTCATTGCCATCTTCAACTATATCGAACATCTCTTCGGCAAGATCAAGCCGAAGCAGCTGTTCTTCATGGCCATCGATGGTGTCGCCCCCCGTGCCAAGATGAACCAGCAGCGTGCCAGACGTTTCCGTACCGCTCTCGATGCTGAAACTGCTCGCGACAAGGCCATCGCCCAAGGCACGGAAATGCCAAAGGAAGACCCTTTCGACAGCAATTGCATCACACCCGGTACCGAGTTCATGGCTCGTCTGACGCAACAACTGAAGTACTTCGTCGCCAAGAAGATTTCAGAGGACATTGACTGGCAAGGGCCAGAGATTGTCCTTTCTGGCCACGAGGTCCCTGGTGAGGGAGAGCACAAGATCATGGAATACATCCGCAAGGCCAAGTCCCAAGCAGACTATGACCCCAATGTCCGCCATTGTCTTTACGGTTTAGATGCCGACCTCATTATGTTGGGTCTGCTTAGCCACGACCCCCATTTCTGCCTGCTTCGAGAGGAGGTTACATTTGGTCGCTCCAAGGACAAGAAATCGAAAGAGCTGGAGCATCAGAATTTCTACTTGATGCATCTCTGTATTGTTCGCGAATACCTGGAACTCGAGTTTCAGGAGCTAAAAGAGCCCGACCTTCTCGGATTCCCATTCGACATGGAACGTGTCATTGACGATTTCATTCTCATGGCCTTTTTCGTTGGCAACGATTTCTTGCCAAATCTTCCACACCTTCACATCAACGAAGGTGCACTTGCTCTGATGTTTGGCGTTTACAAAAAGGTTTTGCCCAAGGCAAAGGGTTATATCAATGAGGCTGGTGTCATCAACATGGATAGACTTGCCTTGCTTTTGGACGAGCTTTCCCACGTAGAGTACCGCTTCTTCGAGGCTGAAAATGCCGACGCAAGCTGGTTCAAGGGAAAGCAGATGGGCAAGGAGGATGTCATGGAGCGCACCAGGAACAAGGGCGGTCAGGTCGTCATGAGTACGGCCCAGAAGGATATCTTCGGCCAGGTCCGACAGTATGTCAACAGTCGTCCAGCTGATGCGAGTCAAGAGCCCCTTGCGCTGCCCGCATCTTTGCCCGCTCGCGATCGAAAATTCGTCGAGGAGCTTGCCGAGAGCCTCCACCTACAATGGAAGAGTGTTGCCGACGAGCAGGGTGAGAGACATCTTGAACTCTCCTTCCATCCCCGCCCCGAGCACGATGACTCGGATGACGAAGAAGACGAGGAGGCACACACTGCCCTCTTACGTGTCATGAAACGATATGATAAGGCCCAGATCGTAGACGTCTCCGCAGAAGAGGCGCAAAGGCAGATGGAGAAGAAGTACGAGGAGAAGTTCAACAGCTGGAAGGACCAACACTACACTTCCAAGTTCGAATGGGGCATTGATAACGACGAGGAAATGAGAAAACTGACCGAAAACTACGTCCAGGGCTTACAGTGGGTTCTGTTTTACTATTACCGCGGAGTCGCGTCTTGGGGCTGGTTCTACGGATACCACTACGCACCTATGATTTCTGATGTGAAGAAAGGCCTGAAGGCCAATGTCAACTTCACCTTGGGTCAGCCCTTCCGCCCATATCAGCAGCTCATGGGTGTGCTTCCGGACCGAAGTAAGAAGATTGTGCCTACTGTGTACCACGATCTGATGACCAATCCCGATTCGCCAATCATTGACTTCTATCCTCGCGACTTTGACCTGGATATGAACGGCAAGAAGATGGAATGGGAAGCCGTGGTCAAAATTCCATTCATTGACGAGAAGCGCCTTCTGAGCGCCATGGCTACAAAGGACCATCTTCTTTCCCCTGACGAGGCTTCTCGCAACGGCTTTGGCGTCAGCATGAAGTTCACTTATGCCCCAGAGCTGAGCTACACCTATCCCTCCTCCCTGCCTGGAGTCTTTCCGGACCTGCCCAACTGCAAGTGCGTCGAGAACATCTTCGAGCTTCCTACTATGGACGGTCTTGATGTTTACGTTGGTCTTATTGATGGTGTCAAGCTTGGAAAAGCTGCACTTGCTGGTTTCCCAAGTCTGCATACTCTACCTCACACCGGCACTCTCGGATTCCATGGCGTCAGTGTGTTCCAGCAAGAAAGCCGCAACGAGAGCATGGTAGTGACGATCATGAACTCGCATGAAACTTGTGGCATTGAGAACGCCAAGTTGAAGCTCGGCAAACAAGTCCACGTCGGTTATCCGTTCTTGACTGAGGCCAAGGTTGTTTGCGTTTCAGACGAGTTGTTCGATTATGAATTGACCGATCCCAACGCTGAAGCCACCGCCGCAAATATCTCAGTTCTTCCACATGGCCCACAAGAGATCTCCAATTGGAAGAAGAAGTCCAACCGTATTGAGAGCGTCTACAGCAAGCGTTTTGGTACAGTGATTGGTGATGTCGAGTCTTTGGTTCACGTCGAGATGCTCGTTGGTCTGAGGAAGACTGACGAAGGTGCTACTGTGAAGCAATATGCCCGGGTTGACGGTCTTGAGACAGACTTCGCCACACAAGTCATTGTCGACAAGGTTGTGTCTGAAGATCAACGCTTCCTCGAGAAGGTTGCACTTCCTTTCGAGGAAGAATTTCCTACCGAGTCCCGCGTGTTCTTCTTGGGCGAGTTCAACTATGGCAGGCCTTCAGTCGTCCAAGGTCACGATGGTAACAAAGCACAATTGCTGGTCTCAACTGTCGGGGCTAAAGAAAATGAATTCGGCCGCGAGATTGCTTCGTTCGCTGAGCAGCGTGCTCCATACAAGCCAGCTTTCGCCGTCGCAAGGGCACTTGGTCTACACCCCTTGGTGCTCTCGAAACTCACAGCCTCTTTCCGAGTCAACTCTTCCGGTCTTCAATTGAACCTGGGACTGAACCTGAAGTTCGAGGCTAGAAAGATGAAAGTACTCGGCTACAGCCGCAAATCTGATCGCGGCTGGGAGTTCAGTCAGAAAGCACAGGACCTTATTGCGGCTTACGTTTCTGCCTTCCCTGAATTCGTTGCTCGAATTCAAGCCAACCCTTCTGGCGATGTCTTCAATGACACTGATTTCTACCCAGGCGAGGATGCCAAAGTCAAGATTAAGGAGATTGTAGCTTGGCTGAAAAGCGTGGAGACGAAATCATTTGAGCGTGTCCCGTTAGACGCCGAGCAAATGGACTCGGAAACGGTCATGGCGATCGAGCGTGCTGCAGACTACTACCTCACAAATTCTGCAAACATCACTAACAAGAAGATTGCGGGCATCCCTCGCAATGCCCTGCTGAAGCCTAGTGATGCCGAACAGCGCATCGGCCACCAGCGCTTCACCCTCGGAGACAGAGTCGTGTACGTCGCAGACTCAGGGCGTGTTCCAATCGCTTCTAGAGGTACTGTCGTCGGTATCACTCGTACGCCAAGAACAGTGCTCCTTGACATCGTCTTCGACAGCACTTTCATCTCAGGAACAACTCTGGGCGAGCGCTGCAGCCCTTTCCGAGGAAGCACTGTGCCTATTACGAGTGTTTTAAACCTGACTGACAAGCAAGTTGTTGCTCAGACTCGCGCTGGTGCGGAGAGAGCTCCGGTGCAGCAATCCACTCAATGGACCGTGCCTGGCAGTAATGGCTACGGTGCCCCGGCGGCAGTGACGGGTCAAGCACAACTCCGTGAGGCGCCCGCTCCTGGTCCCCTCAGAGGATCTTTCCGTGGTGCTGTATCTGGCATGCAGACCAACGGCGCCAGGGGTAATGGAGCGCCAAGAGGACGCGGCCGTGGCGGCTCCCAGGAGCTTCCCATTCATGGTGGCCCGCCCCGTGGCGGTGCTAATGGTTTCCGTGGAGGTCGCGGACGTGGTGATTCGAACGGCTTCGTACCTCGTGGAGGTCGTGGAGGAGCGAGAGGCGGATACACTTCTGTGGATAACTCAGACCCAACTGCAGGAGTGGTGTTTAACAACCCAAACTTCCGTCCTCAGAACTACTCCAACGTCCCACCCCCAGCCAGTCTCGATGCGCCCAGAGGAAGGGGTAGAGGTAGAGGAGGACGTGGCGGCTTCGCTCCAGGAGGCAACGGCAGGGGAAGAGGTGCATCTGCAGTCAATGGCTCGGCCGAGTAGAAATTGGCCAAAGAGAATTGGCGTGACAGGACGACTTGCTGAGCACGAAGTTATGTCTCAAGATGCAGTGACGGTGGCACGAAGGTCGAATGCATGTGGTGGCGACAGGATAGGTAGCATATTCAGCACCAGTCCACCACTAATCTTTGTGTGTTATGATGCAATTAATGTGACGATATTCTGGGTCTGATATATGTACAAGAGCGGCGTAAGCACTCTCCCTCGGTCGCTGTCGCGGCCAGTGGTATACACGTCTAAATGATGATGTCGTAACGCCGTTTTTCGCCATGCTATGCCATGCCATTCCGTCAACTCGTGTGAGTAGAGAGACTTTATTTGCTCTACTCGTCCTTGGGAGTCCACTCGGAACCCAGGCCAACATACTTGAACCAGTTTGGCCGGCAATCCTCTTTGTTGAGCCAGGCCTCTCCGTCTGTGAAGCGGCCGGTGACGCAGCCCTTGCACTTTGGCGAGTTTGGGCAGTTGAAGAAAGGAATGTGTTGGTAACCTATATCCTTGAACCTGTCAAAGTGTCAGCATGGCGTGGTCGCAGGGCAAAAGAGATGAGATGGCAGTCAGCTCACCAATGCAATTTCCGCTTGTCTTCAAAGAGACCCAGGGCGATACTGTGAACGGGAGCATCACCCCAGCGTTCATAGAAGAAGCCGCCGGCACGATCCAAGTGGTCGAAATAATCCTCGTAAGCCTGGCTCCTCCAGAAATTAAGATCAGCGATTTCAAAGTTGGACCAGAAATGACAGGTGCTGTATCCGTTGGCCTTGTGGTTGTGATCAGGTCGCCTGTCAGAGTCGACGAGCCAGTTCATGGCGTTGTTGTGGTTCAGATGATGGCCATGGGAGGCGAGGAACTTGATGGTCTCGGGCCAGAGAGTGGATATTGATTGAGGACTGTCGTAGAGGTTGATTGTGAAACCATACGTCTTGTTGTGGTCTTGCATGAAGCGAAAGACGTCGTAGTCGACATCGCAGAAGAAGTGGACATTGGGCTCTACGCGCCAGTAGTACTGCATGTCTGCCAGGGCGGGGTGTTTGTAAAACATGCCCGAGTTCCAGCGGCACATTTGGTGGTAGGAAAGCATGTGGGCGTATTGCACGTCTTGCTCTTGCAGCATGTCGGCACTCTCGGTGAAGAGGTCCCTGTTGATCCAAGATGGCACTGCCCAGTGCTCTTTTGGAACGACTTCGTAACGGATCTCGGCCTTGGTGGCTTCTCGAGTCCGCCTCTTGAACTCTTCGGTGAAGGGGACGTCGTTGAAAAAGGTCCAGGGATAATTGAACTTATGGTTCCACGTCTTTTCTAGGTCATGCATGGATTGGAGGAGCTGGCCTAGTTCTTCGTTGCGGACGAGGGATAAGATTGTGGCATTGATGCGGTCAGATGCTGCATTGTCTGGCGCATAGTTTCTGCCCTTCACTCTCCACAGGGGCTCCGGAGGTTCGCCAGTTGCTGCCGTCATATGTCAGTGATCATGTGTCGTTTTCTAGGAACTATTGTTGCGCATACGGTCCAGATTCGGGTCCCTAACCATGTCGTCAAACCTGGACTTGTTATCTCCAGGTGACTTGATACTCGAGGGCGCCCTGAATATCTGCACTATCATGAAGCAAAACACTCCCATGGTGAGCACCGCCAGGACGCGGATCGCTGGGGGCAACGCCATATTGAAAATATGTTAATGTCCGAGTCTTGTGACCATGAAGTTGTCCGAGATGTTACTCGTATATTCGTTCAGCTTCACAGTGTCTAGAAACACCGTTTGCTGGGGGAAAGTTGAAACACGGCTGCCGCTGCCACTGCTGATGACGACGCTGGAGATGCCGACTTGGCGCTTCGTACGAACCTCCCATCTCCGTCTAACCTCGCCGAGAGTTGCCCCGAAACGCGTCCCCGCCCAGCGCCTCCACATCCATAGGCTAATAAGGTACCTTGGTCGTACTGACGCGTGCCTCTATAATAATAAAAACAGGACTTGTCCAAAACCTTCATGGAGGATAAACGATGATCTGAATGCGACTATGGCACATGCCGCAACTCTAAGCTCGCTCACCGACGGACTGATCGAATCTGTCACCGGTTGTAATGTCGATGTGAGCCATGCATTCGAATTCTACAAGTTTATCAGGTCCCCTAATACTATACAGAAAGATGCTCGTCGCTTCAAGCTGTTGAAAGATGCGGCCTTGAAAACGTTGAGATCGCAGTTGCATCCTCGTGTCAATCAATTTGACGTCCAGTCTCGTTATGAAGGTCTTGAAGAAAAGTTCATCATCTTGAACAGGGAGCCTCTGGCCGACGCTCTTCATGATCGCCTCAATGAACTTTCCAAAAGGCCTACCAAGTGGACTCCGGAACTTCTATCCCTCATTCTTGCCTTATCAGATCGTCCAGCCGAGAAGACAGATCTCTCTGTTTTGAACAAGGAAGACGATACGTCTAATGCTCTCCCGCAGCTCACATGGGCTGATATCATTGCTGAAGACCCACTGACCGAGGAAGGCATATGGGATGATGTTGCCATGGATTCTGACGATTCTGATGAAGAAAATTCTAGTCTTAGTGACGAATCAATCAACGAAGACACGACATCTACCCAAGCCTCTTCCTTGAGCGAGGAAGGCGTTGCTGCATTTACAAGCTCCTTCATTATCCCGAAGAATGATGCTCTACTTGATGACATACAATCAACTCAATCGCACTTACAAATGCTGAACAAGGGCAAGCATATGACTTCTTTGACTGAGATTACCGAGTTTCAAACAATCCGAGAGGTACTGTTGATGCTACGGGGCCTGCCAACAACCCTGTTTGTCGTTAAATCAAGCTCGGAAATATATCCACAATCTGACGTATGTACCAAAACTTGCGATCCCTCGACATTCAGTCAGGTCGTCCATAGCTTTGCAGACTTGGGCTCCCGCATTCGTCGTCTTCAAGCATGGGCATTTGCGCCCGTCGAAGGTGAATTGCTGCAAAGACTAAAGGTCAGCGTTCAGCGCAGACTTACGGTCTTTGAAAGAGACCTCGCACAGATCGAGCAGCAATTCCTATACCCTCAGGCTGATGCAGTGGTGAGCCTGTCAGATGTCCTCCTCAAGGCACAGCATTTCTCGCGACCATTGCTCTTCCTCGCCGAAGCAATCTTCATCTTCAACCCCGATGCTGAGGCGTGGGCCATTCTTGACAGCCTATTTGCAATGGCCTGTAACTTGCAGCTTACCGAAGCACCAGAAGATTTTACCTCTGTTGCAACTGTCTTTTTCGAATGCCTCGAGGTCTATCTCCGGCCTATACACTCGTGGGTGACCCGAGGCAAATTGCAGTACCATGGAAACACTTTCTTTGTGCGTTTGACCGACGAACCGCTTGATCAAGGTTCTTTGTGGCACTCTCGTTTTGCGCTTTCAAAACATCCAGACGGAACTGTGAATGCACCTTCATTCATACAAGGCGCGGTCAATCGAATCTTCACATCCGGGAAGAGTACCATGTTCTTGGAGGCTCTCCAGCTCGGGAGAAATCGCGAAGCTGTCAGTCACGCGCAGATGAAGAGCTTAGACTCAATTTCGATCATGCGTTCACTTGATGATAGCCTTTCGCCTTTTGCAAGTGTACTGGACGCTGAGCTTCTCAAGTGGATCGGTGATCTGCAGAGCCATAGCATGCGTAGTCTACACGAGGTCTTATTCTCACGATGTGGTCTGCAGCATACTATAGACGTTATAGGCGACCTGTTTCTTGCGAGGGATGGCTCACGGTTCCAGCTTTTTGCTGATGAACTGTTCGTCCGTATTGATCGGAACAGGCCTTGGACTGACCGGTTTATCATAACGGATCTGGCACATGACACATTTGGATCACTCAAGTGCTTGGATGTAGAGAGGCTCTCTGTTAGAGTGTCACCAAAGCCATCTACCAACGCCCAGGAATTGCCTGCAGAAGCTCTTGATCGTGTTTTGGTCGATTACATTGTCCCGTGGCCTGTGAGGAACATCATCAAGGACTTTGCAATTTGCCAACGTGCTTTTCAAGCTTCTCTTCGCGTTTACCGCGCCGAATACATCGTGACAAGGCAATCATGGGCCTTGCCACTTGCAAAGAGTCATAGCAACGCACGGGTTGGTCAAGTCCTTGCTCTCCGTCAGCGTTTAATATGGTTCATCAACACCCTCCGTGCCTATTTTGCCGAGATTACCTCAACGACGATGCAGGAACTGCGTGTAGCTCTGGAGAGCACACCCGACATGGATGGTATGATCGCAGCCTATGATGCCTTTGAAGAAAACTTAGAGGCAAGGCTGCTTCTACGCAACAACCTGCAACCAATTTTCCAGACGCTGTTTGGCATCATGAGCCTTTCTGAAGAGTTCATTCTCATATGGATCCAGCTGATCAAAGGTGAGGGGAGCACAGAGGATTCAACCAGCAATGGGAGAATTACAACGAATGTCCCTGCAGACGATTCGGACGAAGAGTACGTTGACGATGAACTAGAGGTCTCTCCACGCGCCATTCGCGATGTAGCCATACTGTCCCAGGAATATGAACGCCAGCTACATTTCGCCATCGCTGGGCTTCGAGGCGTGAGTAGAGTTGGTGGTGAACCATCGTGGACATTGCTAGCCGAGAAACTCCACTTGGGCTTCGAAGATTTCAACACGGGTTGAGCGTGAAGCGAACACATGCATATGCGTATCGACAGACTACGCCTCGAGTAGAGTGATCTCGACAGCTACATGACTGTTTAGGGACATCGTCCTGGTTTGGCATCGTCTATTTCGGTGTGTCCCAGGGGCTGTTCCTCACTCGTTGTTCTTGATGAACACTTCACTCGCATATGGACTCCTCGAACGCTGCGCGCTAGCACAACCCGGCGTTTATACCTCTGCAATCTCATGGCAACGACAACGCCAGGCTACGGATCCTGCTGTTATGGACGTTCATGGAGAAGTTGAGAGATGCGGGCGATCTCAAAAAGCCAGAATAGGTCCACTCGCCCGAAAAGCAGACGCAAACGTATCTGCGAGGTGGACAGAAATAACGCCAGGCCGGAACATTCGCTTACGAAATACTACTACAGCAAGTAGTGTCATATCCTGCATGTTATCGACACTTCCACTCAGACCTTCGATCTTCTCCACGACATCACATCGTGGATGATGACTGAGACAGAGCTGCCGCATCGTACTCACGGGGTCGCGGTAATACTGGAAATTATGAAGTCCTCTGCAGTAATCTGGTATGCTTTTCTTGGTTTGGGTCATTATCTGAGGCGCGCTATTTTGCCGGTTGATATCTGGCAAATATTATTCCCTGGCATCTGAAGAAAGACTCTTCGGTGGTTGAGTGATCTATCGATATTCCCTATTAGCGAATTGATCCATTACTAAAGGACTCTCAGCAAGACAGAACATACCTTGGTCAGATGATCACCATTAAGCGTCTTCATAATCTTGCCAAGTCCCTCATGCGAATAATCCTTTTCATTCCACATGTCTTTGTGGTATTTCACCTTACCTTGCTCATCCAGCGTCAGAGTGACCAATGAATTGACTTCTTTGGTCGCGTGGAGTACTTTCGGAGTGTAGGCCTGTTGGAGCTTGAAGATTATGCGATCGGGCTTGGATTCCACGACTTCAGCCTTGAGGGTCTCGGATTTTGAAAAGGCGGTCGATATCCCCCACCTGCTCCCTTCGTATCAGCATCGTACCATGCAGTCTTGGGTCACGGGCTTGATCTCACCATTGACCTGCGATCTTGTATCGAGTATCGCAGTAACTCCATGGGTCGTCGTAAACGGACTTCTCCGCATACACTTGCATATCTTGTTCGCTGGCACTTCCAGAGTAGAGTGAGCATATGGAATCCACTATCTTCTGTCTTTCCGGTTCCAGCTTAATCGACTTCTCTGGATGCGGCTCGTAGTCCACTCCGGTAGAAGCATTCTTGCCAGAATCCGGATTCTGCGTCAATCCCTGAGGATCAGGACGAATCTCGTAGGATTGAGGGACTTTTGGGTCAGGCATATTCTGATCAAGGGGTCTATTCGTGGTGGGGGCTGTGTAATGCGGTGGTATCTGTAAAGTAATAAAGTGCCATCACCTTAATTGGAGACATCATCTTTCATGTGAAATCTACACGTCATGCATGATCACCAGGGTACCTGTGGCTGAGGAAGCTTAGCCCAAAGCTAAGCCACCACATGCGTAGCTAACGCCACAGACATGTGCGATTGGCGTGTGGGGTAGCCGCTGCCTTGCTTTTATCCTGGAAGCTTATTCTCACATTATCGTCGAGTGCCCTACTTTATAAGGTCGCATTGTCCACGTCGTCCTTTTGTTTTCTCTTCAGCACTCAACCACACCTTTGAACACAATATCATTGTGCATTCACTCCACATACAATCGCCAAGATGATCTCCGCAATCCTTCTCATCATCATTACCGTTTTCCGTAAGACATGTTTCCGCGGGCATTCAACTTGAATGGATCTATAACTAATTCTACTACAGTACCTCCAGTAGGCGTCTACCTGATCTCAGGATGCGGTGCAGACCTTCTCATCAACATCTGTCTGACCATTCTCGGGTGAGCATGCCCGTGCGGCTTTCACTTTAACGAACACATCTAACATTGCATTTATAGCTACTTTCCGGGTCACATTCATGCCTTCTACCTTGAATACGTCTACTATCATCGCAAGGATGAGCAGGCTGCTGGCTTCTATGACAATAGGCCCGCTCCGGGCGTCTACAGTGACAATGTTCAGACTGGAGGACGCGGTTACGGCACTATCCCTGCCACCAATTGAAAGCAAGCAAGCATGACGTCGAGCATACCAAGAAGCTGGGAATGTGCATTTGGAAGAGCGAGCACCAGAAAAGGCCCGACGGCGATTACGATTTCAGGAAGGATTGACGCGTGCTTTGAGATACCATTTTGATTGATAGCGAATTTGAAAAGTGCAAGATGCTGCTGTCCTACCAGAAGCGTCGGCTTTAGACTTGCTTATCGGCATTGCCATCATCTCAGTGGAACAACTTTCCAACTCCTTTATCCACGTTTTTCGATCTGAAGGCTTGCTAAGCGACTACGTCTTGTGCATCCCAGGCCTCTTGATAGGGCACATGTTCTAGTCTGGGCTGGCCATCTGTGTCGACCATCAGGCACTGATTCTTCTCCATCAGAATCCATTCGTGCTCCTTGTATGTGCTGGGTTCGCTGGCAACAATGACATGCTGTCCATGTTCGTCGGCGTCCTTGCCTTGGCCGTTCCTTTTAGGCACAGCTAGGTCATCAGGGTTGTCGGCGTGGTCAGGGTACTTTCTGTTCAAAGTAACCCCTGCCTTGGTGGAATAGTACAAGCTGGGCGGCTGCTCCTCTGCGTGGTTGCGAAAGCGATAGGCAACCAGTCTTTTGCCGTCTGTTGCTGCGAGGTTGAGACTGTTTGGATGAGCTTTGGGTCCGAGGATGTTTGCTTGCAGCTCGATGACCGTCTTTACAGCGCTGTTCATTGCCTGAGCCATCTTCTCGACGTCATATTCTTCCTCCCAGCTATCCTGACCCCTTCCATCGGTCAAGTAGTGAACATAGAGCGCAGCGACATGCTCGCTGTCGGTACTACCCTGGATATTGGCATATGTATCATGGTCCAGGAGCTTGCACAGATCTCGTCTGATGTCTACAAAGTCGGAAACGCTGCCATTGTGCATGAAGCTGATTCTTCCAAATAAGAAAGGATGGTTGTTGACCTGCGTAACAGCGGCGGCAGAAGTAGCTCGGATATGGGCAAAGAGGCATCGGGTCTCGGTATTCGAACATATCGAGCGGTAATTCATGTCTCCTCTCGGAGGCTGGATTGTCTTGTACACTGCTGGACGCATACCAGTATGCGATTTGTCGTCTTCGCTTTCACCCGTGATACCACGTTCAAAGTCTGAATAGGAAGTTGTGTACCATGCCATACCCAAACCATCGGCGTTTAGTAGGCGATTGCGGGCATCAGCCTCATGCTTGGCCGTGATACGGTCAGGAAGATGAGCAATGAGGCGGGGCAGGTAATGATCGTTGACTTGATTGGTAAGAGCATGCTTAGGCGTGATGAGTACGTCGGAAAGAAGGCATGGCTCTGTGGGAGAGATGTATGCGAACCAGCTACAACACCGATCGGTTTGAATCAAGGATTGGGCTCGGTTGACAAGAACTGGTACTTACCGACACATGACGATAAATTGGGTTGCTGGTTAATAGGACGGCTACAGGATATAGGATAGGACACGAGTATGAAATGAGATGGGAAGGAAAAGACCTACGAGTTCAGCAGAACGTCTATCGAGACTCAGGATGGAGCAGGCCGTGGATCACTACCTCAAGCGGTGCCCTTGGGTGACGTCGGAACACCTCAAGCTCTAGAATGCCAGAGGCGCAGAAGGCACATTGCCTTGGCAGGAACCGACTAAGGGCGATCTTAGCGGGAAGCCTCCACGTTTGCCAGCGAAGCGGCAAGGGTCCGTGAACGTGTCGGCGCACTAGCGATGCCACTGTATGGACACTGCATCATGCTCGACAAGCTGAATGCGTACCTCCTTGGATTATAGCAAAGAATCGTATTGTTCCACGAATAGTGAGAAGGCTCACTCGTTCAATTCCGTCATCACACTTCCGCGATCCTATTGTACAGTCCTTCCTGCCTGTCATCTCTGCGCGCACAATCACAAAGGACGGACAAGATGACAACAGTCACCAAGACAGCTCAGCAGAGCTCGTACCCGTAGGTTGAGAGCTGTGTGGAGTGATAAAGAGTCTCTGCTGACACTGTAATCATCTGTCAGGCCAATCCAACCACCAGACTTTAACGCGAACCAGCCCAAGACGATCCGTCTGTACCCTCTAAGCAACTACACTTTCGGAACCAAGGAGACCCAGCCTGAAGAGGACCCCTCCGTCTCAGCGAGACTCACACGTCTGGAGAAGCATTATGCCGAGTATGGAATGAGGAGGACGTGTGAGGGTATACTAGTCTGTCACGAGCACAACCACCCTCACGTCCTTATGCTGCAGATTGCCAATGCCTTTTTTAAGCTGTACGCTCTTGTTTGCCCCATAGCAAATCATGAGATAGACTGACCATGTCCTACAAGCCCTGGCGACTACCTGGAGCACGATGCCGACGAAATCACGGGCTTCAAGGCCCGCTTGAACGAGCGCCTCGCTCCATCAGGCTCCCAATTCTCAAACGATGGCAACGAGGGCGAGTGGGAAGTCGCTGACACTCTCGCCCAATGGTGGAGGCCTAATTTCGAGACTTTCATGTACCCCTTCCTTCCTCCACATGTTTCTCGTCCAAAGGAGTGCAAGAAGCTTTACTTCATTCAGCTTCCCAAGAGCAGTACGTCAACCCTATGCTTGCATACTTGTCTTCATGCTAATTTCCATCTTCGCAGAGGTCCTGAGTGTACCAAAGAACATGAAGCTCTTGGCTGTCCCTTTGTTCGAGCTTTACGACAATGCTCAACGTTATGGTCCTCAATTGTCGGCTATCCCTCACCTCCTGTCCAAGTACAACTTCGAATTCGTGGATGAAGCAGGAAATGTCGTGTCGGCTACTCCTGGCGGTGGTCCCAATGAGAGCAGCGTGCCCATCACTAAAGTTCTTGCAGGCGAGGACACTGCCACGAACGGCAACAACGCTAACTGAGCAGGCCAAACGAAAACTCTTTATTTCTCGTATCTCCTGTCAAGCGATACCATGGACCTCTCTGGTACCGCTCCGTACAAGCGGGCTTTTGAGGCTCATTCGGATCTCAATACTTGAATCCGAAGGGGTTATCCTATTGACAATTGGACAACCCATACGATGTGTGAATTTATCCACGAATGAGCGACGGCACTATGACCTCGCTCGGAGGGGCCGGCAGAATGGTGAAGGCGCATGGGAACAGCGAAGAGACACGCGGCTTGGTGCCCCTCATGCAATTGGACTTGTACTGATTGAACCTTTTGTCGCTCACATATAAGCGTGCAAAGATACAGTCACAATCAAGCTAGCATGGGCCTTAGAGGGACAGTCCCTCTGTCTCTCGTATCCGTATCAAGGCCAAGCAAGACAATGAGCATTGCGTTCTCGGAAAAGAGTGGAATGGAAGGGATGAGGAGACGCCGAGAGGCGACAGTCGGGGTGCGACCTCGTCCAATTGCATACGAGATTGTTCCCTCGACTTGCAAAGCATTATATAGGATATAAACTTGAATAGTCCACTTGCATCTTGACAGGGAAGCTGGAGCACCCCGCAATCTAGAATATAGCCCTGGTTTGCTGCATGTCCCAATGTGCAGGGTCGCCTGACCGAGTTGGAAAGGTGCTCTAGATAATACTGTACAACTACCTTATGGTAAAGCGTGGGACCAAGATTCGAGGCGATGTGCAGCTAATACTACACTCTTGTGATCAAGAGGACACGAACTTGCACGGCTCACGGAAATAGCGGATGCCGGCCATGATAATAAGTATCATACATGGCTGTGCACAGATGCCTCGCTCTCCACAAAAACGCCTGCCGATGGAACTTGCGCCACTACTTGGAATAGCGGCCTCGTTTCATCTTCTTGGTATCTTATTATAAATAATTAAATCCCTAAGCGAACTCTTCGAAAACTCGAGGTTCTACAAGACTTTTCGCCTCAATGAATCAAGTGCATGCTTGTGAGACATTCGCTATGAGATTAGTATGAAGGTCCACTCCGGAAGAATTGACACAATAGCTATCTCTTTTTATGCGCCTCCAATTACTCCGCCCTTAAAGTCCGTTCTTAGATTAATCGTATAAGATATAGTATCTTTAAGGCTTCATTCGTGGGACGAGCTCCTCCGTGCGCTATGTTTCATGCTGTCGCTTCGATATACTCCAGGCTGAATGACAATTATAGAATGTAGGTACGAGTAGGTAGTGAAGCATAGAAAAGGAACTGTCTCCTACCCATTCCTTCCAATTCTCCACTGTCTATCTCATCCCTTTCTGCATATTCTCTAGTTGTTGCTGGTAAACCCTTCACATATCACTATGCAATTTACTTCTTCCATCCTCGCCCTAGCGGCGATCGTGCCTACGCTGGTTGTAGGCCAGCTCTCTGGCACTGTTGGCCCTCTTACTTCTTCCTCCACCAAGGCTGCCACCAAGACTTGCAACGTCCTTGACTATGGCGCTGTTGCAGACGGTACTACTGATGTTGGTCCCGCCATCTCCAGCGCATTCGCCGCGTGCAAGACTGGTGGTGTTGTTGTAATTCCTTCTGGAGAATACGCCCTGGCAACATGGGTCACTCTGAACGGTGGTTCCGCGTGGGCCCTGCAACTCGATGGCACCCTCATCAGGACGGGAACCAGTGGTGGCAACATGATCTTCATTGAACACACCTCCGACTTCGAACTCTTTTCTTCTACTTCTAAGGGAGCAGTCCAAGGCAATGGATATGTCTTCCACAAGCAAGGCAGCATCTCCGGCCCCAGAATCTTGCGGTTCTACAAAGTTGAGAACTTCTCCGTACACGACATCGCTCTTGTTGACTCTCCCGCTTTCCATTTCTCCATGGACACTTGCGAGAACGGCGAGATCTATAACATGGTAAGTTCCAATGCCATGATTTTAGACAGCACACTAACACGAGGCAGGCAATCAGAGGTGCTAACGAGGGTGGTCTCGATGGCATTGACATCTGGAGCACAAACATCTGGGTCCACGATGTGGAGGTTACTAACAAGGACGAGTGTGTCACCGTGAAGAGTCCCTCCAAGAACATTCTTGTCGAAAACATTTA
This sequence comes from Delphinella strobiligena, assembly GCA_009982845.1. Classification (NCBI taxonomy): domain Eukaryota; kingdom Fungi; phylum Ascomycota; class Dothideomycetes; order Dothideales; family Dothioraceae; genus Delphinella; species Delphinella strobiligena. The sequence goes on from JAADKB010000010.1 coordinate 1,022,906, forward strand.
CTGCAACTGGAGCGGAGGCTGCGCATTCGGTTCTCTGGGTGCTGATACTGACATCTCTGATGTTGTGTACAAGAACATTTACACCTGGTCTAGCAACCAGATGATGATGATCAAGAGCAATGGCGGTATGTTCTCTCGTCTCGTCGCCTACTAAAGCATACTAATAGTCGTCAGGTTCTGGAACGGTATCCAACGTTGTCTTTGAGAACTTCATTGGCCACGGCAATGCATACTCCCTCGATATCGATCAATACTGGTCTAGCATGAGCACCGTCGCAGGTGATGGCGTTCAGCTCAACAACATCACTTTCGAGGTAAGTCTACCTCGATATTATGCTTCTGATCGTTTGTCATGATACTTATCACAATCACTGCAGAACTGGAAGGGTACCGAGGCCAGCGGATCCGCACGCGGTCCAATCAAGGTCCTCTGCGCTGATACAGCCCCATGTACCGATATTACTATCGAGGACTTTGCCATGTGGACCGAGTCTGGTAAGCACAGTCAAGTTCTTCTCATAGTTTTGCGTCTGACTGAAACTTTCAGGAACTTCCCAATGGTACGCATGCCGTTCTGCCTATGGAAGTGGCTTCTGTCTCAAGGACGGTGACTCAACCGCCTCTTACGCCGTCACTACCACTACCGTCAAGACCGCTCCTACCGACTACTCTGCCGCTTCCATGGCAGCTGATTTAAAGACTGCTTTCGGCACAACGGCCAGCATCCCTATCCCCACCATCCCAACCAGCTTCTACCCTGGCGCCACCCCCTATAGCAAGTTGGCTGGCAGCAGCTAAATAGTCCCTTGAGAGAAGCGATACGACCTTTCCATTTTGTTGTTCACCGTACATAGTCTTCACATGGTGCATATTTAAACATAACGAAATCTTTGGTCACACTGCCTTCTTCACCTCCACTCCCTTGTTTCTTTCTAGGAAATCGGTCAGATCTAGTAGTGTCATGTTGGCCATTCGGGATGCCAATCCTAAAGCGGTTCAGTAACGAGTTCCGTGATGGATCCCTTGCCTTGCTCACTTGTCCGCATGCCTACACACCTGAATGAGACATACAGGGGACAGTCATCATGAACAAGTGAACTATACATGTCCAACCTCAAGGCAAGATCTCTACAATGTAACGCTGTATGACTCCGCCGCGCCCATCCTGGAAGTATTATCCAGCCTAGTGGGACAAGGCAGAGTTTGATCATCCCTTGAAGTTCTTAAATCTGAAACCCAATGCGTACAGAAGTCGCATCCACGTTTCGAGTCCATAGTGGCCGTGATCGACAATGATGTCAAACTCAATCGAAAACGAGAGGCAACTGCATCCCTTGCTTCTGATGGCCTTCAGATCAAGCCCCCTTGCTCAGGAATGCGAATCATGCAGCTACTTCCCGACCCCTTGTCGCGAACCGCAAACGCGGCTTGCAGGGTACGTGACCGCTTGCAATCCCACATAAGTCGCCATATCCTGCCACCACGATGGACATTCTTCCCCGTCTTCTTTTGCCAACCTCTTTTCTCTCGAAAGGTCATGGCGTGCAGATTCGAGATTTGGAAATGAAACTGCTGGCATCTGCTTTTTACCAGAATTTCTGCTTGCAGATTTTGATAGTCTGACATACATGTTTTTCTATCTCTAGTATAGCAGAACTTATTCGTCCATATCGATTTAATGGACGAGAAATTCTTGTTCCAGAAGCCTTCACAGGCTAAGACGGATGGGTGGAGATATAGGCATGCTTTGCTTATCACTGTGATAGCTTTGCAGGTGCTTCTCTGGACGAGCCTGTTTGTGCTGGCTTCCACGGCATATCTCTTCGTTGGTAACGCCCGTGTCACATCACTGCAGGTACCCGAGATACTCATGATTGCTGCCGTACGTATCGTTCTTGCCTGCATGAGTGGAAGCCCTCTTACTGATACGAATACCCGTCAGTCTGCGTCGTCTATCCTATATGTTTTGTCACATGCAGCAACATATTGTCTCAAGAAACATCCGTTGAGTGGATGGAGCCTTCGAATCACACCAATGCTCAGATTGTTCTCCTCTTTTATGATATGCTTGGTTGTTGCGGCTTGGTTAGCCAGCTGTGGTGTCATCATCACCGTCACTGTCACGAGACAATCTTTCTGTTTGGCAAGAACGGAGACCAATAACGGGGAGATGTGGATGAGTGGCCAGAGTTGCGTGTTGCAACAGAGCGGACTTGCAGCGGGTCTGCTTTCGCTGTGAGTATAAATTTGAACATAAGGTGTTGGGCAAGACTGAAGTTGAATTAGCATTTCCTCAATCGTGTTGTCCATCACCCTGGTTGTCTCTCACGACCCGTTCACAGCAGGCTTGTTCGGTTACATCAAATCTACACGCTACCCTTCTTCGTCGAATGTTGGCGGAAAATATCGTCCAATGGGGAGGAAGCAGTCGACAGAGGGTATCCAGCGCTGTTCTTGGTCTTCTCTTCCTTCAAAATCATTACCCCAGCACCTAGAGATGAAGCTCTCACAAAACGAGCTTATGGGTCTGGGCATTTCAAAACCACCGTCATCCCGACAAGCTATTGAAGACTCACTTTACACAACAAGGCCAACCCCTGCTTCAATATGCTTTGCAGCAGCAGTCAATACCGTTCCTCATGATGCGACGGTGGAATCTCCACCAGTTCCATTGCATGTTGAGCCGAAGCTACCGTCTATACAACTGCAAGACATACTTGGAGAAGCGGACAAAGGAAGACCACGAAGGTCTCAATTACCAAACTATACTCGCAGTGGACTCGCAACCTCACAACTTGGAACGGAAGAAATGCTTGTGCCGCCTCAGCTGACTCTTACGGCTGCCAATCTTTGGGCTTGCCAGGACCGGATGAATATCAATACCGCCACAAGCAGTGTGTATAGTCGCAGTGTCAGTGATGATGAAAAGAATCTGGCTGGTGAACAGACATTGTATGTTGTTGATGGGAGCCGCACCGAGCCTAGACGCAGCCCCTTGAGTGCTGTGATATCTGTCGACCAGGTTGGCGCGGGCTGGTACCCTCAGAGGCCGGATAAGGCGCAAGTGGGGGAGGATATGGCTCTGAAACATCTCTCTTTGAATTCACAGGGTCGGCTCCAAGTTTTGCAACAGCAATCGAGGGCCGGAACGAGGGTTGAGCCCCTCGTCATTAGAAAATCGCCGAGTGGGAATGCTTAATTCCGCCTGTTGATGAAACGTATTTTCATGGATCATAGGTTCCAATTGCAGCTATTGCCTGGGTATCATTTCGCTGTTTCCTTGCTTCATCGCTCTGGTGATTTACTGATATGCTGGTTTACCAGTCACGTCCTCCCCATGCACCCCTACCCCTGCCTCGTCCGCCTGCTGCTCCTCCGCGGCCGCCATATCCACCACGGCCTCGATCTCCAGCCCAGGAATTACCTCCTCCACGCCACTCATTTGAGCCGCCATCATGAGCTCCCCCAAATTGTGGAGGGCCACCCCTAGCTGGGCCTGTAGAAGATGGAGGGTAAGATCCCGAAAATCTCTGGCTGTCTGTGTCCATGGGCGGTGGCACATGTCGCGACGAAAATGCAGGCTGCGGGGTCGGGTCTGAAACCTTAACGAGAGCCGGAAGCTCTTCTCGTGCCCTTTTGAACGACTTTGCGCACTTTTCTATCATTCCGTAGTAAGCTGGATCTTTCCGCTTGCGACTTCCAGTCACCGAGCCGATTGAGATAGGCTGACCAAGACCGTTCAGGGTGACATTGTCTTCGGGCGTGAAGCGAGCAGCATTCGGACCAGCAAAGATCTTGGCAACTTCACTGATGTGCTGCGAAACGACAGCTTCCATTTCTGGATCTAGTGGAATAGACCAGGTTGTTGACGGGTCCATTGCTGCGACTTTTATGGCCTTCTGTCCTCTAATATGTGGAATCATGGAGCTGACAGGCGCATTGTACCACGAGTCATCGGGGCCATCTCTGGATTGTGCTGTATGACTGTGATGACCAGTGGATAGATGTTTCGTTTTCTCGTAATAGTTGGGATGACTGTCCTTCAACCAGCTCAGCCATGTATCATATGACATCCTTGCCACTTCACGAAGCTTGATCCTTAGACTTCTTGTAAAAGTTTGTGTCTCCTTCCAACTCTGAAGCATGGTATGGATCTGTTTGTGAGTGGCCACTGCTTCGATCCCGTGACCGTTGTTGAAGACAGCGATCTCCATGAGCTTGACAGCATGGACAGATATGTTGCTCGCAAAGAAGACAGCAGGCTTTACATCTTGTGTAACAATACGACAGGACTTAGAGGTTCCTGCAAAGACGGCGCCCAAAAGATGAAGACAACGTATAGCGGCGAAAGCCTGCTGAGAGGATTGTTCGAAAGAGCCGGCAAGCCTCGTGAGATGATCACCTAGCGCAGTAATGCGTTTTCGGGACGGGACGATATAAGCAACTACCCTCGCCACACATTTGACAAACTGTGAGAAGTTTAGCAAATGGACGATCAAGGAAAGCTTGGCAACTAGTTGACCTCTGAATTGCTTGATAGACTATTAGTGGCAACAGAAAGAAGCAAAGTATGCAATTCTCTGACTGCATTCTGGTTTATTCTTGTAGCTTTTGACTCTGGCTTTAGAAGAGCACTGAGAAAGGTAATGTAGGCGGATTGGAACAATTTCTCGTTGGATGCCTCTGATACTGGTCGCGGCTGGCGGCCGACGAGACGAGGATCCATGGAAAGAGAGACGTCGATTCAGATGCTGGCTTAGCGGTTATTCAATATGACACGCGTATAGACTCGAGTTCAGCAAGGAGTGAAACAGTCTCCTATATGGATACGGAAAGTCCCGGGGAAGGAATTGATGGAAGTCGGGTGTTATACAGGCTAGAAGAGGTCAAAAAGCTTGGTGGGCGGAGTGTCTGACATGCCAAGAGATGGCAAGAAGATGAAACTGATTCGTGTTTCGCACCCCCAGTTTCCGGCGGGCCTAAAAGGTACCTAGCTTGCGGGACTTGGACCCCTGGAAATGAGCTGAACGGGGGACGGACGGGGGGCTTGATGGGGGCGGCTGCGACGTGCAGCGGATTTACTGCGTCACGGGCCGGGCAGTCGCAGGCGCAAGGTCTGGATGCAAGAACGATTATTATCCCAGACACTGATCACTACACAACCAGCCTTGGGCCATCATCTACTCGTCGAAAAGGCACCATTTCTGGTTGATCTTTACTAGCTCAACTGACGGGCAATTCAAACTCTACTGCACAAACCAATTTAGTATCGAGTTGATGGTTCGCAAGACAAACTAGGAAGTTTTACTCGTATCCGCCCATCGGGCACCACGACCAAGCATGGGTGCTGTCCAGAGCGATCTGAAATCGAACATCGTTCAGGCGTCTTCGGAAAACACTGTCATACCAGCGACGTCGTCAGACTTCTGGCATACGGTTAGTACAGAAGAATAAAATAGCATGCACAATGGGTCGTGTGAGCATACGACTGACAGAGATGCACCACAGTTCTGGGAGCGACCAGAGACAGCCGAACATGTCTTCGAGACCATTACGTCCACAGACATCCGCAATATGCGAGACAACCAATTTGTCAACCTCGAGACTCTGATATCGGAGACGTGCCGCCATCTCATACAACTTCGCTGGAGCTCACACTCACTATCCGACAGAGATGCTGGCGCCGGCAAAGAAGTCTTGAATTGCATAAGAATCCTGACTCGCGTGCTTCCCTTTATCTATGAGACCGATGACCTCAGAGACTGGGAGCGTGCTTTCTTTTGGGAAGAGAGGGTACATCAGTCTGGTGGACTACGGAGCGCCGAAAGCATCGCGACAACAACCAATACCGCCACCACTACTCCATCCGATCCACAAACCACTGGCCCGACATGCCTTGGTCTCGACCTGGTAGATACCCTCCTGGATCTCTCTTTCTGGGCCGGCTTCACTCTTCCGATCAACCCCGACGGTCCAAATGGCCCAACCTACGGCTTCTGGCAGAGCGGCATCGCATATGAGAGACGACTAGACACGAGCAAGGAATTCGAAAGCAGGCGGACCGAGATCATGCAATTACTCTTGACCCTTGAGAGTAAAAGCATCTACATGAACACTGGTACGCCGGAACCACACTTTTGTCACTTTCATACCTCATCTTGTACTGACCTACCAAAACAGTCGATTATTCTCAGTACGGAGGCGAGGCTGTGACATTCATTTCCAATCATCCCGATCGCAAAAAAGTCCAGTATCTCCTGTGCTCCCTTCTCAATACGGTACTGCTGCATTCATAATCTTGCAGTCGCTTTTCTAACCATGTCCAGGTCATGAAATACCAGCCAGATGCTCGCTACATTCGCTATGGTGAATCGCCCAAAGAAGTTCATGAGACTCACGTTCGCACTTGCCTACATTTTCTACTTGTCAATCTGCTCAACCGCGCTCCATGGACTTCTCCGGAAAAGAACCAGCCACCAAACAGATTCCGAGATCTCTTTGCACATTTGCACAAGGCCACACATTTACAATTCCTTGCCGAAGGTATCGTAAAGATCTTGCGCCAACCCGTGAGTCCTTCTCAGCCTCCCATGTCCATGTGACGCATGCTCATTCATACACAGTTGGAGGCCAGCAGCAATGCTCTGAACATCGTTCAAAGGCCCCTCACTTGGGCCCATGAGATCATACCCCTGCTCTGGGAAGCCATGTACTGCAACAAGTATTTCCGCGCCTTCGTCTGCGAGACTGGCCGACAGTTCGAGCTGACCGTCTTCCTCTTGTTCTACGTTTTGGATCCGAACTCGAGCATGGAAGGAGTCGTTAGAGTCAGCACACTGTGTCTTCAGGTCATGAGCGAAAGCCCCGAGTACGCACGTTCATTGAACAAGCCATTCGATGGTCATGACAATCTACCTCCATTCATGCAGATTAAAAACTTCCATGGTTCATATGCCGACTACCTGCTGACGGTACGTTGACATCCACATCTTTGAGCAATTCTTCTGTGCTGAACCTTTTACAGTGGCTCTTCACTATCCTGAAGCCGGATCATCATGGACGCATGAACGCCATGTCCTCGTCGCTTGTAGGCATCATCGTTAATATTTCTCCCTATGTTGTTGGCCTTGGACGTGCAACCAGCATGAAAATGATGCAAGTGCTGGACTATGTCTCGCGTGACCGAAGCCTGGTAACAACTGAAATCAATGCAATGATAACCAGCAACCTAGTGAGAGCCATTGATACTTTGGTCGAGGAACACCGGTCCGGGCATGGTACTTTCTCCTCTCTCTCCATGGTAATACAGCTGCTGACATGGTTTCTAGGGAATGAAAACGTACTTTGGGCGGTCTGGAAGTACGGACGCACCTTCGAGCACCTGGCTGATCTCCGCATCGAAGCCGACGAAAGTTTCAGACCTTTTGCAGAGGGTCTCCGCCAAAAAGGCTTGACAGAGCCCGTACAGTCGCCCGATGGCACCGTGCTCATTCCACTGATCGAGTCTTCGTATATAGTGAATATGAGAGAACGTAGCCTGACGCGTCCAGATTATCAAGCAGGGACATGGGAGCAGCTTGGCAGTCCGAGAGGGGCTCGTACCTCCATCTCAGACTTTCCGCTAGAATCTCGCAGCCGCCGAGGCTCGAGGCTGACTCTGGAGGCTGAAAAGGTGTCAATCATGTCGGACAAAGCGCTCGGCAAGAAACCCGAGAATGGATTTGGCGAAAGCATCAAAGATGCCTCTGTATCGAATGGTGATGCGGACATAGTAAGCTGTAACCAACCGCATGCAATAAGAAATACTGACTCCATTAGGTCCGCGCCCTCTTCCAGCAGATGCCATTGAGCACCACCTTATATGTTATACTGTCCCTGGACGCATGGATAGACCACATACTATCAGAGCTGGAGACTGAGCCAACCCCAGCAGCGATTGATGCTCTTACCATTGCGGAGGTCCTGAAGCCGGTGCGTGACATTGGAACCACGTGTCTGGAGCCGAGCAAGCATCTTTTGCACAAATTCTTCATTCAGCCGCCATTCACCGCAATGTACGCTGCGTTTTACTGGGCCCTGGTAGCTTCTCAAGACGTCGAGAGGGCGTCCAACTCCGGCAGTGGTATCTGGAGCAGCACAAAGATCAAGCTTTTCAGGATAAAGGCCGGTCAAGTCCAGGCTCCGTCATTATTCAGTCCCAGAGGGGCTGTCGATGCTGTCGGAGAATCCTTGGTGACGGGACTGCAGAACCTGACCTTGAAAGCTCGACAAGGACTAGCTAATGCTGGTACGAATGAGGCGTAATTTTTCTTACCAGAGCGTGTTACGAGATAACTTCCTCTTTTCTTTTGACGAGCGAGCAAGCGATGGATTACGGCACCGATACCCCGGCGGTTATCGCAGTCCTGGACAATTTTAAGGATGAGAACATAAATAATAAGGACAATGATCGAGATCTAAGCATTTCCACGTTCGAGGAGGCCTTTGGTCTTATCTCACATGACGCGTGATCTCCGCTCGTCATCAGTTCCGCATTATTCATAGTTACCATTATTGGAGTTACGAATTGGCACCTTGTTCCCGATGTTCCCACTTTGAAGGTTCGGGCGGAACTCCTAGCCGGACCCTGGGGGATGGCACAAGCCACTGTGGCGACAATGAGGCTGTGCCTGTGCCTGTCCCTGTCGATCTCTATGACGATCTCTATGTGCACATGCTTGTGCGCTTGGCTAGCCAATCAACATGACTTCTACAATGCTTCTACCACTTCCTGACTAAAGACATCATATGCGGTAGAGGGCAGGCTCCATGGGGTCTTTTCGGACATGACCGAGGATTGCTCTGGACCACGAGCCCATCCTCGTCTTTCCGAGGTTGACATGGGCAGAATTGATGATCGGTTACTTGCTTTCTCCACAACTTGCAGACTGAAGCGGCCGTGAGGCTTGCATACTCGGGGGCTCTCTGTGCCGCATTGGCTTCTTCTGAGTATGTGATTTGCTGCTATGGCTCGCCGGTCTTGTTTCAGTCGACTTGGCTATCACTGAGTGGGAAGAGAAATGCCACGCGGCGTGGCCATCGTCCGGCTTTTCCTTAGGTCTTTGCTTCATATGCTGGTCTGCTGTCATGTGGGTGCCTGCCCTACCTTTGATCCACTGCATATACATGTGGTTCTCTTTTCGGGTCTGAAAAAGGTCAAGCTCGTTTCATGAATTCTTGTGCTCCACTCCTCTTGCTTTCTGCTACTGACTGGCATATTCTTTTCTTGCTGCCTTGAAGTCCTCGTTCAATGGCCTCGTCCGAGTCAGCACCGGGGAATGCCCCCAGGACAGACGATGGCATTGAACCGTATCGTCTTCATGTAAGTGCTGCCTATAGTGCCTATAGGACCGGACTTTTCACAGAGCATTGACCTTTCGTAGGTCTCGCAGCGCTGGCTTGATCTGACAAAGAAGAAGCTGGACCTGGCCCGAGTCCCGCGCGAGCTACCGGCAGTCAAGGATGCCATACCATGGAGCAACGGTGTTCCCAAAGCGGTGTTGGACTCTCTGCTAGATTACTGGTAAGTGATAGCCCTGGAATGTGTCTAGTGAAACTGGATATCACAATACTGACATGGTCGTCCAGGCTAGAATCGTACGATCATCGCGCTCAAGAAGATATCTACAACCAGCTACCACAGTACCGCATAAGTCTGACTCTCTTGTCTAAATCTGATACCAGCACATCTCATAAGACACCGAACCTACATTTCGTACATCGGCGCTCCTCTTTCGAACATGCAATACCCTTGCTGTTCTGTCATGACTGGGGCAGCAGCTTTATTGAGGTGGCCCGAGTGATAGAGGGTCTATGCGAGCCTGTGTCCACGCCAACGCCGACCAGAAACAGTGAGAGGGCATTTCACGTCGTTTGTCCCAGCATACCGGGTTTTGGCTTCAGTGATCCTTCTTCAGATGCAGCTTTCGGACTCGACGGTACGGCCGATGTATTCGATGCGCTTATGAAGAAACTGGGGTACGAACGGTATTTGCTCCACGGGTCCAGATGGGGGTTTCTAGTTTGCAGGACCATTGCTTTACGCCATCCAGAAAGCTGCATTGCATTGCACACTGCTGGTTTGGAAGTGCCGAGACCGAGATTTTGGCAGACACCTCTTGCATGGGCAATGTTTCACGTGGCAATGCTCACGGGAGCAAGATATCCTTTGCTTAGCTTTGGATATGTCCCATCCGATTTCGACAATATTGCCTCGTGTCGCTCTGGGGAGAGGCGCACGTCGCCGGTAGAAGCATTGGTGCTTGGTACACAGACACTCTCATATGCTTTGGCCGACTCACCGACTGGATTGCTTGCTTTGGTACTAGATCTGGCTAGCCCCGGAGATCTGTCTTGTTCCCCAAGCACACAAGCCATCCCCGGTGCCTCGATCCAGGATCCATGGAGTCCCCAAGAAATAATCTTTTGGACGATGATGTATTGGCTTCCTGGACCGGAGGGCCCGTTGCAATGGCTGCGTAACGTTGCAAAAGAAAAACAACATACCGGACCGTTGTGGCGCACATATTCACCGATTACTCTTGGGGTCAGCCACTTCAGGACGGTCAGCCTGTCGGAAAGACCTCCACCCGCTTGGGCATCCACTTTTCATAATTTGTGTTGGATTCGGAGACACATGAGGGAGATGAGGCGACCGGCATGGGAGGGATCAGAAGACCTAGTCATGGATCTCAGGGCGTTTGCCGAGGAAGTGCTGTGAGGCAACGAGACACAAACCGTACCATCACGAGTACATCCTATTAATAAGTCCATCAACCCGTTTATTAGTCTGCGTTTGCGATTGAGAGCAGCAAAATGGAAGATAGAGTCGACCATGAAGCATGGGCAAAATGATTCCGCCCGGGTTCGAACCGGGGACCGCCTGTGCACTCGCTGTGAAGCTTGTTAGACAGAAGTGATAACCAACTACACCACAGAACCATTTCTTAAATCATGAAAGATGACTCTATACATCAAACGAACTTCTCCTGGGCCTGCACTACGCGTCACTGGTCAAGCAGCCAATGAAACCGCAAAATAAAGTGCCCTGGGCCCCGGTGGTGTAGTTGGTTAGATCTCCATCATCCAAGGCGTCAGATCTGTTTGAACGCACAGAAAGTCGAGGGTTCGAATCCCTCAGGGGCCCATAAAATCTTTCCGTGGAGCTGTCCCACGCTAAAAACGAAACTTGTATTATAATGGCTTGGGTCCCCACTATAATATAGGTTAACACGCTAAGAGAAGGCGAAAAACAAATACAGAGGCACATTAACAGTTAGAAATGAAGAATGAGACGCAGACTCCATAAATATTTGTATACTTAGTAAAGTAAATAGTAGCCGCTCATGCTTCCTGTGGTAAGCGCATAGCGTATCAATCAATCAATCAATCAATAAAGTGCCCTGTAAGAAAACGAACATCGATATTTTCTATCGATATCCATCAATCAATTGACACTATCATCTACACACCGACTCGACAAGTCGGACTATCCAACTCCTGTCGATTTTAATTGAGGGAAAGGGTTCCGCCTAGCCATTCCTAGCAACGTTATCGCTATAGTCGCTCCTATCCTATCTTTATAAAGAGTAAGAGCTGCAATAGCTGCTTAAAAAAGAACTAGAACTATTAAATAAAGCAGTAGGTTAATCAAACCTATTCGCTTACCTAATTCCAATAATTATTCCTTTTATTAAAAATATTAAATAACTTTTTAAAAAAGCAGTAAAAGAACAGTTTAAGCTACTTTATAACTAGAATAAAACACTTTATTAAAAGAATATTACGCTATTTATAAAATTCAAACTTTTATATATAAAGATTAAAAAGAGTTTAAAGCTATAAATACTAAGCTTAAAATTATTAATATTAATTTAAAAGCTTTTAATATTGAAATCAAAATTATAAAAGTTAATATTAAAATTCTTAATATTAAAATCAGAATTATTAACACTAACGTTAATAATAGAAAGAGTGTTCTTTCGAGCTTTAAATAGTTAAGCTTATTATCTCTAATTAACTTTAATATAGTAGCTTTATTATTAATTTTCTATATTTTTATAATATTAAAATCTATTAACCTATTATTATTAGCTATATAGCTTTACTTATATAATAAAATATTATTAATTTTATTTACTTTTTTAAAGAAACTACGCTAACTTTTAAATATTATAATTAATTTTAATTATTTAAAAATAATAAAGTAATTAAAAAGTAAATTTAAAACGCTATTATAATTTAATTATCAATAAGCGTAATTATTATTAAAGGGATTTAAATTAAATTACGAATTATAAAAGTTATTATTTAAAATAAAAAAGATATAGCCTAACTATATTTAAATAATAAATAAGTTTATTAAGTATTTAAAATAGCGTAAATTTATAAAAAGGATTTCTTTTCTATTAAAATTGATAATATATATAAAATAGTAATTTTAATATTTAATACTTATAAAATTCAATTAGAGTTTATAATAATATTTAATACTTATAAAATTCAATTAGAGTTTATAATAATATTTAACATTAAAAATAAATTTATAAACGTTATTAAAGCGTTCTAGCTCTCTAAAAGAGAGAAACCTATAAAATCAATAATAGTTTATTTAATTATAATAAAAAATGCTTAAAAAGCTTTTAATAAGAGAATAGTTAAAATTAAGAGTAATATAGCTTTTATTAATAAATACTATAAATTTTGATACTTTTAAAAATATTATAACTATAATAAATACAGTTATTACTAAATTAAATACAGTTAATTATTTAAATATAGTAAATACGCTAAGAATTATAAAACTAATATATATAAAGCTATTATACTAAAATGTATAGTATATAGAGAGCTATATATTGTTATAAATATTAAATACTTAGCGTATTGTAATAAAATTAGTAAGATCTAAAATAAAAGCTAATTTATTAATTAATTTATTTAAAGCAAAAATAAGAAATAGTAAATTGTTACTAATTAATATAATTAAAGAGAAGTTACTATAAGCAACGTTTAATAAAGGATATTAGTTTTTTATTAATAAATATTAATTAGCAATTCTTTATTTAGCTTAGTCTTTTTAATAATTGTTCTATCAGTTATTTTATAGCTATTATAATTATTAAACTAAATATAGCTAATATTAATAGTAAATTATACATTTCTTAATATTAGTGCTAGATTATTATAATTTTATTTATCTAATAAAAAGAGCTAATACACTATACGTTTTAATTACTATTTTATATTTATAAAAATGTTTTATTTGTCTAGTTTTTTATAATATTGTTAAATATAACTATAAAAGTTATTATTAAAAATATTTAAAATAAAAAGCGATTTTCTTAAAATAACTTTCTAATATAAATAGACAATATTTAAAAAGCTATAAAATATTTTAATTTATAGCTATTAGTATTTAGTAATATTTCTATTATAATTATTAATAATAATAGCTAAAAAAAAATAGAGCTTTAAAGCAATTAAGAAATTTTAATACTTCTTTCTATTAATTTTAGAAAGCTGGAAAGAGGATAATTCGAATCTAATAATAAAATATATAGACAATCTAAATATCTTAGTTAAAAAGGTAATAAAAGCTATAATTAAAATCAGTTTATATAAAGCTCTAAAAATAAATAGTATTTTAAATATTATATAAAAATGCTTTTAAGTAAGCTTAAGTAATTAAGGTATTAATATTTTCAATATATTATATTAATTAGAGTATATATTAGCTATATAGAAAATAACGCGTATTCTACTATTATAAAAGCTAAGGAAACCTAATTATTAGATAGTAAAAGTATATTTTTTTTTCTAGCTATATTAAGCAAGTTAATAAAACCAATTTTAATAAAGAGAATATTATACTAAGCAGAGATTTTCAATCTCTTTTTAAAAATACAATTTAATATTAAATTATAATAATTATATAATTAAATATTACTTCTTTTTATTAAGAAAATCTTTAAAGTATAATAATAAAAGAAAGTCCTTTTACTTATTAGCTTTAATATAAAAGGAATATATAATAGCGTTTTTTAATAAGTGCTTATTAATTAGCTATATATAAAGGGAATTCTAATTTATATAATTATATAAATCAACTTCTTTTATACTAACTGACTTACTATAATATTAATAAATAAAATAGAATTAAAACTAAGTTACTTTTACTAAGTCTAGTCTCTTATAGAGTTTTTATGCTTATTTTAATGAGTGTTTTAGCTGACGCTAAGTCGAAAATATTCCCGACCCTGCTGACTGCCGTTTGCGTCCACCATTTCCAGAGAGGCTCGTGTAAAGTGGTACTGCTTAAAGCTGCCTCTTAATTCAGCTCTATTTGCTCGTTTTACTGTGGGAGGGTCGGTCCATATCATGCAGTGATGATGCAGAAGGAAAGACCGCAAAGGATCAACTCATAGGGCCATTCTTTCGATTTGCTTGAAGCATTCAGGTGGATGGAGTGCAAGCGTCCCAGCAGACGGATGCGCTCATTTCTTGCCCTTCTTCTTCCCACTTTCAGCTTTCGTGTCTTTTCCTCCTTCATCCACAAATCCTCCCTTGACAAAAGCATCTCTGGCCGAAGAGTTGATAAGTCTGAATCGATCAGGACCAATCTGAGTGCCCCCCCACCATCGTGTGACGACCACCATGACATCCCAAATATCCATTAGCTGCATTAGATGTAGCAGGCGGCCTCCGGCTGCTGTCTCGCCATCATCATCACAATCTTGATATGAGGTGTCGTTAGACCCATGGATGCGCCAGGCAGTGATGTTGTGCGCTGCTTTTGCTACCTTCTTCTCGGTAGCAAGCAAGTGTTGAAGGTAAGACCTGGCCTCTGCTGTCGAGGTCACACGAGCTGCACGAGCTATAAAGACCGACTTCTTTTCGGTAAAGGCGTCTGATATGATCCAAGGCGGCTCTTTGTCCAACATGACTGATGGCTGTGCTTCATCAGGATCAAGATCTTGGTCGAAAGCTGAGGTTTGCTGCTGACCATTGCTTTCAGAAGTTTGTTGCTCCTGACTCCCTGGATCTTGGAAGAGGCCTTCGAAGAACTGCTGAAGTCTCTGACTAAGTTCCTCGACCAGATCAAAGATACATGGCGAGCCAGGCTGATAAATCTCGGAGAGGATATTACGTGAGATCTCGACGACCTGAGTGCCCTCGCCTTTACCAACATTCTCACCAACAGACTGAGTCCCCAATATGGATGGCGGAGCGTCCGGATATGAATGTGGAAACTCGAGCCTTAGAGATACAGAATGTTCTCCGGGCAGTGCTAAGGAGCAGATGACGGGGTTCTCAGATAAAAGTGTCAAAGTAGATTCTGAATATATTGCGTTGATTGAGAGGATCTCGTCCTCGAGAGCAGAATCCATGTCACTGTATGTCGATTTATTGTCGATTCATTGTCGTTTTAAGATGACTAGCAGTACTTGGTGATCGCATCCTTCGCAAATCGCTCAACCAGCAAACGGATAACATGCAGTCTGCATTGCAGTAAATTTAAAGTTAAGCTCAAAACATAGTGAGGGTCAAAAGTGAAGCTGAGGCTGAAGAGAGGGCTGGCTGGTTTCATTCACGATCACGTGGACGTGACATCTTCAAGATTTCGGGTAGGAGCAACAACGACACTCTTTTGTTCGGCATCAAACCAGCATATTTTCAATCGCGCAACCATGGCATTAACAGGATCCAGGAAGTCATTATCGAGCTTTTTACCAAAACCGAAATATACGGGCGAGGATGAAGAAGCGCCCGCACACGCGCAACCAAAAGGACCGCGCATTGTAGGAGCATTCGAGGTGGAATCGCAGCAGCTTGTGGTAAAGGTTAGTCTGACAAATACGAACGATAATTCTTGGGCGCAAATTGACAGTCATGGTCATCAGCGAAGTGGACCCCCAGCATATGGACAGCGCAGCGGATGGCGACCGAGAAACGCAGAGGACTTTGGCGATGGAGGTTCCTTTCCTGAGATTCCTGTCGCGCAGTACCCTCTAGATATGGGTCGCAAGCAAGCGACGAGTTCAAACGCTCTGGCAATTCAGGTCGATGGAGAAGGGAAGGTTCAATACGACGCCATTGCTAAGCGGGGCCATACCGAAGGCCGCATCGTCCATGCATCTTTTAAGGACTTGATCCCGTTGAGACAGCGAGCAGATGTCGGAGATATTTCATTAGAAAGACCATCAGAGGAGGAGGTTCAGGCGACAAAGGAGAGGACACAGGCTGCTCTGGCTGCTCTTGTATCGGGCGCAGTTGCTGCACAGAAGCCCAAGAACGTCAAAGGAGGATCCAGGAAAGAACCCACATTTGTGCGATACACGCCTTCGAACCAGATGGGCGACAACTCAAAGAAGAATGACCGCATTATGAAGATCGTGGAGAGACAGCAAGATCCCATGGAACCGCCAAAGTTCAAACACAAGAAGATCCCTCGAGGCCCGCCTTCTCCGCCACCACCAATCATGCACTCTCCACCACGAAAACTCACTGCTGAAGATCAGGAAGCCTGGAGGATACCCCCGCCTGTCTCCAACTGGAAGAATCCTAAGGGTTACACCGTCCCGTTGGACAAGCGCTTGGCCGCCGATGGACGTGGATTACAAGATGTTACCATCAATGACAAATTTGCTCAATTTGCTGAGGCTCTTTTCACCGCCGACAGGCACGCAAGAGAGGAAGTCAAGCAAAGAGCACTTATGCAGCAGAGATTGGCAGAGAAGGAGAAGCAGCAAAAGGAGGATAACCTTCGCATGTTGGCACAAAAGGCAAGAGAAGATAAGGCCAATGCAGGCAGGAAGCAATCACGAGGCGATCGCTCACCAGACAGCCGCCGCAGCAGGAGTGTGGACAGCTACTCATCACGATCGAGGTCGCCTAGCGAGGACGGCGGAGAAGAGGACAGACGGGAAAGAGAACGTTTAAGAGCAGAGAAGAGGCGCGAAGCTCAGCGCGAACTACGTCAAAAGAACATGGGTCACGAGCGCCGTATTCAAATGATGGCCAGGGAACAGAATCGCGACATCTCGGAGAAGGTAGCACTCGGTCTGGCCAAGCCAACGCAGTCAAAGGAGACCATGTACGACTCTCGCCTGTTTGACCGAAGCAGTGGCTTCGCTGCTGCTTTCAACGAAGATCAGGCCTACGACAAGCCGCTCTTCGCCGACAGAGAGGCTCTGAACAGCATCTACCGCCCCAGCTTGAATAACGACGACGAGGATGATGGCGGAGAGACACTGAACGAGATCCAAAACACGAAACGATTCGACACACTAGGCAGGGCACCCAAGGAGGGCATGAAAGGTGCTGGTACTGCCGAGGCTCGCGAGGGTCCCGTGCAATTTGAGAAGGACAACGGGGATCCGTTCGGCGTGGAGCAAATGATTGCAGATGCCCAGAAGGGAAGTGGAGAACCAACGACCGGCTCGAAACGCTATGGCCTTGACGAACCCGAGAGAGATTCCAAACGAGCCAGGGTTGATGATAGCGAGTAGTGTTGGTTGGGTGTTCAATGAGAAACTTGCATGCATGGCTGTCGACGTTGCACGTTGCACGTGCAGTATACCGGGGAGTTGAGTGAAGATTGAATACATCTCACAGATACGAGAACATCATCATTTATAAAATTAAAAGCAGCCACTGGCTGATTGATGCATTCGTCATGGCATGAAAAGAGCGGCTATTCCGCACAATACTTTATTTAGTCGTCCCGGCCAAACGCCACGCTCTATGAGCAAAGAAGCCCGTCAAATCCTCAAAACCCATCATTAATCACAAGCCTCGTTCCAACGTCAATCGGAGCCATCAATTGGCCACTACCTCTCCAAGCGGCATGCCGGTGCTGCCAAAGCGAACGTGGTCGTCAGCGACCTTGCGTTTGAACAGTCCAAGATCCTTCATCAAAGCATCTACATCCGCCTGCCACTCAGCATGCTGATTACCATGGTCATATTCATCATCACTGTACACCTCGATGTCATGATCCGGCTCTTCGTTCTCCTTTTCTCCGTTGGCCTCCGGATCAGACAGCACAATGGGATTCTTCAGTTCACCCAAAGCGAGAGCCAAATGACGCCTCAGACTCTGTACCTCGTTTCTCAACCTGTCATTCAGCGGTCTCAATTCGTCCAATTCACTCGTCAAAGCACGAATCTTCACATCTGACACGGCGCGCGACTCTTCCATGGCACGCTGCATCTTGGTCACTTGGCGCTGGTAGTCTTCCATCTCCTGACTGGCTCGGTCCACTTCGTCGCGCTTTCTAGATGCCGATGCGTTTACGGAGAGTTGCAGTTGGCGGATCGTCTCTGTCATTTCCTGGATCTGAGCATCGCGTTCGGCGGCAGAAAGAGCGTCCTGGTTGACATGGGCGCGGGTTCGGATACGCTTGGCTTGGTCCGCATATCTGAGAGTTGAGAGGGTTTCCTCGTAGTCGGTTGGACTGATACAAGCGACCATGGCTGTCTTGGAGTTTCCTCCCAAGCTATCTTTGAGCAGCCAGGTCAAGACCGAGTCACGGTATGGTATGACTTCCCCACGACGCTTCGTCTGGTTGGACAAGCCGCGCTGAGTAGCTCGTTGACATTTAGGGTCTGCAAGAGCGGCGATGACTCGGCCTAGAGTAGTGAGCGACTGGTTGATATTGCCGCCCTCACGCAGTCGCTGTCCTGTTGCCTCGGTCCTGTTGGCACGTTCTGAGCCCGCCAGATCAACAAGTCGCATGCGGGCTGTCCTCTCAATCGTACTATCGGTTGCAATGTCGTGTTGGATCTGCTTCAGGGTCAGAGTGAAGACCGAGTGTGAGCGTGAAGACGTGTCGTTCATCTTGGTGGAGGCGGTAGTGCGGTTCTGGTCACCCATCTTCATCAAGCGTTCGACGTCGCTGTAACTCTTGACAGCGCTGTCGGTGAGGTTTTGAACATAGACACCATCTGATTTGCTCTCACGGATTTTGAGATAGGCGGGAGGGTTTGTGCGGGGTGTAAGCAGGTCGCGAACATGCTCGTTGTAAACCTCGAAATAGGATACATGGACACCGTATGTTATGTTACTGTTTTGTTCGGCGTTGATGCGTTGAAAAAGACCTTCACAAGTGCGTGGGATCAGACCAGGTTGCTCTGGTGTGCCCATCATGGTGTATGACTTTCCGGAGCCAGTCTGGCCATATGCGAAGATGCACGTGTGGTAACCATCAAAATTGTGGTCGAGGAAGTCTTCGCCAAATGATGCATAGACATCTTGCTGGTGCGAAAAGTGAGGAGATGATTCATCGTGAGACCAAAAAGATTTATCGAAGGTGAAGGTCCTCTCTTCATGAGTCTTGCGCGAGCCCCTTCCATCTGTCTCTTCATGTGGGGGAGGATGAATAATAGTCGCTTGGGTCTTCGGGTCCATCTCAATTAGGCACCTCGCGCCGCGTTCAATCTCTACATCGAATATCAGTATTTAACGTCAGACACATTCTCAGCCCAATAGTACCTTACCTCTCTTGACAAACTTTCTTACTCGAACAACAACCTTGACGTTGCCTGCATCTCCACCTGCTGATATCGAAGACATGGTCGGCTTTGGCATTGTTGCTTCTCTTGCTCGCAATGATGGTGCTGATGCCGATGATTGATATGCTAAGTCTGGTGTTGTGAGGGCGCGTTGTGCCCTTAGATCTACGGCGACCATCTCTCCGAACAAATCCACAACTTCTTGAATCGTATCGAGGTAACGGCTGCGGAGTGCGTAAAACATTGCAGGGACGTTTAGACGCCCTTATCGCAAGATAAGGTCAATGCTGTTGGGGCATCACCAAATACGGCTGTTCACCAGGCAACCAACACGCTAGCGTGAATTGTAAAATTTCTTGGGACGACGATGGTAACCACCAGTACTTTGACAGGTCGAATGCGTAGATACGGTGCCATATCAGTGAGATTGTGCACGCACTCACCCAAAAGGAGTGTTATACAAAGGATGGCCCACACCAATACTCTGGCACAAACAGCACTCGCTAATGTCTTTCTGGCCCGCATTCCACTGACGGAACGCAGTCATGCTATAAGGGATCTAGCCGCTCAGGTTGACAATGATACAATTGGTCTTGTCGCTGCCCTTACTGAGAGCAATCATGATACTGATGCAGAGATTGATCTGCTGAGTTTTCTGGCCCGCTCTATTGAAGGTGGTGAACCTTCTGCCGCGGCTTCGGTATGTCTGCAGTATTCCCATATCCGAGAAGCATTGCTAGGACGAACCGAAGAAGAATTGGACACCTCGCTTGCTATGCTTCTTCGACGACCCAAAAGCAGTGGTGTGGTGGTACCAACTTCGGAGTGGAGTAACCAAGCACCCTCGGTTGGCGTGCTCCAGCTGGGAGAATACGCCGACCGCGGTCCAGAAGATAATGTCCGCACTTCCATTGTTTACTTGAATTTCATTAAGCAAATCTTTCGACTGTCTACTCGAGAAACGTCGTGCCCAATCTCTAAGACTACGTTCACCGCTCTGCTTGGTTTGTTGGCTGCATCTAATGCGGAAATCGCAGCGGCTGCGAGGGATGCTTGCTTCGCCTTTCTGGCTGCTTACAGACATGGAGCTCTGAAGCTACCGGAACTGGAAGATGACTACGCTACATTTGACCAAAAATTCTGGAAATGTATTACTTCTCTGCTGGATCATGGCCCTCACAGCTCTTACCGCACTACTGCGTATGCCATCTGGTTACGTTGGCTAGATTTGCCAGAACATCCGGGCTCCACCAAAGATATGGTGCAGTCCGAGGCTTATTGGAAGCATATTCTCAATGCATTAGCCAGTGGAGACACCGAGCAACGGAAAATATGTCTCCATATCCTGAGGGCATCATTAGCAATCTCACGTGACGATATAAAAACCAAAGATATGGTGCTGAATCATGAAAGCAATCACGGTATGTGTTTTGCAATGTCCGTTTGGCTTTACGGCCATGCTTATTTGCGTTTAGGCCCCTTCAACAGGAGCTGTGCAGCCATCTTTCGTGCAATGCCGTTCATCATGTACAATACCTCGCTGACCTGACCCGTTACAGGCTACCATGCAACTCGAGCACAATATGAAAGGTTCTGCACTGTCTATGAGACCATTGTCATCGGTCGCTACTTCAACCAGGCCGAGGAATGCATGAAAGACC
Source organism: Delphinella strobiligena (assembly GCA_009982845.1). Lineage (NCBI taxonomy): Eukaryota > Fungi > Ascomycota > Dothideomycetes > Dothideales > Dothioraceae > Delphinella > Delphinella strobiligena. The sequence continues at coordinate 1,044,120 of JAADKB010000010.1, forward strand.
TGGATGCTCTCGCCTCATCGGAGACGAGGGTGCAGAAGTCCTGGTTACTCGCACTCCTCGAGCCTGCTCTGTCCAATGTGACGCAGGACAGCATCCGTAAGATGCTTGGCAACTGGCTCATGAGTACCGATCTCTCACTTCCCACTCATTCCCAGGAGTTTGCTATTCTATTTCGCAAATCATTCCTGCCTTGGGCATGTCAAGGTCCGCTTTTTACCGGCACTCTCAAGGGGCGAACGAATAGCGCGCAATGCGAGCATGGCACTAGACTGTCCGGCTTCATTGAGAAACTGTTCAAGAATAACGCATCGGATGACCAAGTTGAAGTCCGATTGTGTATTGCACAGTCGATCCTGGACTTCCTGCATCATAACAAGAACCGTATCATCCCGTATGCTGTTGTCTATCTCCTGCATGGCTTACGCCAAGGCCTGGCAGGCCAAATGAAGCCTTGCATGGGGTCTGCGCAGCTGGAGATTCTTTTAGATCTCCCAACAGGCACAGCTTTTCCCGAGATATCAAGAGATGTTATTCAGAGCTGCTGTCTGGAATTGTCGCAACTGCTAGTGCAAGACGAACCTTTGACAAAAGCCAAGGTAGCACCCACTGATTCTAGGCTAGACATCCTGGCCCAGAAAGTAGACCAATTGCGACTTGGGAACATTTCCGGGAGTGCGCCAACAAAAGCACCATGGCAGAACTTGGAGGCATATCTCGAGGAACTTCGCGCTTCCCGTCATGCCTGTCTGTCCGGTGCTGGACTGTCTGTCACCTGCCGATCTCTGATAGCCATTCTCGACTCTACGGATGCAACAGATATACATCAGGACTATCTATGCCAAGCCCTCGACTCTGTATGGAGTGAGCTGGAGATACAAGATTATCCCAAGAACACATTGCTGATGATGCCAAGACTGGTGCTTCATCCTAAATGTGTGAAGCGCAGTTTGTCCGACGATACTCTGGCAGATATGCTCGCATCGTACCTTTCGCAATTGCATCAATTCTCTACTGGTAGGATTTACGTATGGGCTCCTCTTATGACCAGTCTGAGAATCGCCTTAATCGAGTCACCTTCCGCTGCAAACAAACTTGCTGTGGCAGATTTGATTATCGATACAGCAAACAGCCCTCCATCAGCGAAGATGGAGTTTCAGCTTGAGGCTGCGATCGTACAGCTGCTTGGGGGCCAGAATGGTGATCCAAGATACACTGATTATTACGGAGAGTATGAGGAAGAAGGATATGCTGCTTTCTTTGATGTGGTAAATCGTCTTCCTCAGATCGACCATGAATTGGCCAGAGATCTTTATGACAGACTCATCGATCCCTGGATCAACCAGAAGCTACCAGTGCCTGTCGTCAACAAATGGAAGAATACCATTCAGTTGCAGATCATGCTCATTATTCAGGAACAGCTTATCTCAACGATGACAGTACCCCAGGCGCAGCAACATATGAGTGTCCTGCACAAGATTCTCGCTGTTGAGCCAGTACCTCGTTACCGACTATTGATCGAATGGATGATCGCAAGGATAATTATCAGACATGCAGAGACGGGAAGTGATATCCTACGGCGATTATCAACCATGGATCATCATTCTAATCCTAAATATCTCTCGTCGTTGGCCAAAATTGGGCTCATGATAGCCTGTTTGAAAGAGACAACTGAAGAGTTCTCCTATCGTCTCGCGTGTCGCCTTGTCGCCTTGTCCTCGAGCTCGAAGATTGTCATACGTCACGAAGCACAATGGTCGTTTCCAATTCTATGGAATGTTGCTGAAACGCGGAGTCTAGTCAGCATTACCACAAACCCTGCATGCGAAGTTCTGAATGAGTACATTAGGAGTCTTGAGCAATTCTCTGCGCCACCTTCTGAAAGGCAGCTTGAGTACTTGGATCCAGTGTCGGGACACACTCTCACGAACCTCTTACAAGGAGAATACCTGCGTCTGCAACCTTCAACAGAGCCGCTAGTATCTGAAGCTGATCTTCGGAAACTGCTGGAGAACGACCGAACGAATGGGATGCTCCATGATACAATGCCCGCAGGCACTCTTCCCCTCGGCGACGTGTCGGCTATTGCAACAAGTAAGCCCAATGCTGCTCTGCCTGTTGATGCAAACCAGCAGGAATCAAAGGCATCAGCACGCACCATGGCTGTCGCTGCTCTGCAGACCAAAGGCACTGCCTACCTGTCGGCCAGCAACACGAAGACAGAAGAGTCCACGCGCCCTACCGACCTCATCGTTGTTGGATCTCTGGTAGACAATGCATACAATCTTGGTGGATTGTCGCGTATTTCTGAGATCTTCGGAGCATCTGCTCTCTACATGTCCAGACCAAAGGCCGTTCTGGCAAATAAGGACTTTGTATCCGTAGCTGTGTCATCTCAAAACCATTTGCCTATCCACGATTTATCAGTGGAGAATTTGCAGGCCTTCCTCACAGAGAAGAAGACGCAAGGATACACTGTTGTGGGTGTGGAACAGACGGACCGTAGCGTCCTCCTAGGTGATGAGCATACAAAGCTACCACCAAAGACTCTGCTCATAACAGGTGCGGAGAAGGAAGGCATACCCGCCATGGTGCTCGGCGAATGTGACATGCTTGTCGAAATACCTCAGCGCGGAGTCACCAGGAGCATGAACGTGCAGACAGCAGCAGGAGTCGTACTATACGAATACTCGCGGCAACACAGAAGGAGCAAGTAGAAAAGAACGGAAACAAAAAATCTATTTCCATCCAAACCCACACAGGGAACCAATCTAAAGATCTCCCTCCAAAAACTGTGCCCTGCCAAGCCCAAACGACCAATCCTCCCGTTCATTCCTGCTCACACTAACAATCAGGTCCTCGGCAGGGAGGCCACACTCGTCGCCCAGCCGCTCGCAAAGAGCAGCATAAAGCGCCTTTTTCTGCTGCGCATCCCGTCCCTGCTGGAATACCTGGATCAAGACCAATTTCTCCGTGCGCTTGAACCCCAGTCCGGTGTCTTCCATGATGAGTTCATACGGCTCATGTTGCGTTATGACCTTTGCCGATTGTCAGTTTTGATGTGAACAGGGTCGCCCTCTGGTCAAGGTTGTATGCAGAGTGGATTGATTACCTGATATCTGTCTCGGGGCGGAGCATTGAATTTATCTAGCATAATCTCTTGCACCACATCTGCGAATTTCTTGATCTCTGCCGGTGTCCTTGCACCTTTGATCATGTCGATTTTGACAAGAGGCATTTTATCTTTTATGGATAAGTGGTGTATATGATAACGTATGCGATTAGATTGGGGAAGAATTCAGAAGAGAAGTTTTGAGGTTGGTCGTCTCGGTATAGAATGATGATGGATATAGTTGATGGAAATGTCGTTGGTGGTAGTGGTGGTTCTTAGGTATCTTATGACATGACTAATAGACTTTCAGGTGTGAGGTCACCACGCTTCTACCTTACCATTTCTGAGGACCGGACCGGACCGGTGGAAATAATTATCAGTGATGACTTCGGAAATGTAATCGGTGTTAGTGCTAGCCTAGATAACATTCTATCTATCCCGGGTAGTGTTGCTATCGATATCTGATTAGGGATTAAGAGTCAGATAAGGATACGGTAGCAAGGTATCTCATCTGTCCGCACTACTCCGAGCTCGCAAAGCCAGGGCAGACATCAGCAGTGGATGGATGTTGGTTTACTCTTTTTTGGTGATAATGAGTTAAATCGCTTTACGACATAACAAGATGACAATATTTCAGATGCATCGAGTAGCGTCATAACCACCTCGGAAGTCATCATGGGTATCAAACAAGGTAATTACAAATGGCTTCGAGAGCGCTCCCGTCGATTCTCCTCCATCATGGTTGACAGAACTTTCCTTCATACATTGACGCTGCCACGTAGGAGCACATCCAGCATGTCATCGCCATCGATTGTCGGCCCGAAGCCGGTCTGCTGAACGTTCTGACCTCCAAAGATGTTGTCCAGCGGCAGGGCAACCCATCCTTGATCTCCGAAACCATCATGGGAGAAATCAAAGCCATTGCTGGAATATCCTCCTCCGTAAGATGCGTAGTCTCCTGCGCCCGACATGGAGTTGTGTCCCATGTTGGTCGGAGGTGGCATCAGCATGAAATTATCTCCGTTATCGTTGAAATCATAGCCGTCCAGAGGATGTGACGAGCCGTCTTCTCCATTGCCTTGCACATTGTTGACTGTGCCGATACCACTGAAAGGCCATGGGTGCTCGGATGAAGAGCCATCACGAGCCTGACCGTTGTCTGGTCGTTGCGACGCATATAAACCTTGCGGTGCTGGACTTCGGCTGACTGCACGGCTGACTGCACAGCTGGCGCTCGCTCCACGACTATTCACATGACCTGACCCGGGGAACCTTTTGAGCGCCTTGGGGATACGGTCGACCAGAAACTCTATCTTTCGAGCAAATCCGTTGGCGATATGGACATCATCAACAACATTCTCGCGCAAGGCAGTCACGGTTCGGTGCATGAGACTAAGCGAGGCGTTCATTTCCTTCGTGTGTGCACCAAAGGCAAAGGTCTAGATATCGAGTCAGTCGAGCGTTAGTCCCCGAGTTCGGAGAAAGCCTACCTTCAGCAACACCATAGAGACCGAGATCATGCGAAAGGAAGTCCGCACTGGCGCATGCTTGAGGAAGCCGCCAGGGGCTAGACCGTCAACTACAATCTTCAAGACATTACGGCACGCATCGATCACGTGGCCGACACTTTCACGATCATCTGCATACCACTGGTCGAGTCGTCCTGGGGGAAGAACTCTCCCAGAATCCCCTTCGGTAGTATTGTTGTTAATACACCGCTCAAGGACAGCCTGCAATGCGAGCTGGTTAACGCAAACACGTGAATGCTCGTACTCGACCATCATGATATGATACATCTGCGGGGGTACTACGAATGGGTCAGCACTGAAAGTGAAAATAAAACCGTCAGCGTTCAAGACGTACTGTCAGCACGATAGCCGTCTACTTCCTGGCGCCATTTGGTGAGCAAAGGATTGATTGTCTGTAGGAGAGCTTTGTATTTGCCAGATCTGATAATCTCGCGCGTGTATTGTCGATTGGCATAAAGTTGAAGATTTCCCATCTTCATAAGATGAGCAAGCTGAAGCCAGTAGTGAACAACAACATCGCGAATATCTCTGAACAAGTCACGTGTCTTTGGCGCATAGAGCTCGCTCAGACTTGGATCGGCATATCCTTCAGGCAGCATAGCGGCGATGCCAAGACGGCCACTCGTCTGGGTAATGTATACGAGCAGCAAGCTCTTTACATGCATGCGACGCTGGGCGTAGAGGGCAGCTTGGTCGTTAGACATTACCTTGGCGTGCCTGGAAGAGTCGTTATCAAAGACGCCAATCTCCAAAGCCACAGTCATGGCCATGTTGAGAAGTTTCCAGACCATGCGATCGCTTCTGTAGCACGGCTCGAGCCAGTCCCGGTTGGATCTCTCCCTGGCGGTAGTGAAGTTGCCCGTGGAACTCCCATCTTCAGGCGCCATGAGTTCGGTATCATCCTCGTCAGCAGGAAAATGCACAAGGCGGGAATGCCATTCGGTCAGCAACATCAGGCTTTCCACAGTGCCTAGGGTCAATAGGCCCTTCCTAGAGATGGGGTTTACATCACAGCCTGCATCTCCGGGTAAGGCGTTCATACCGGGCAGCTCCCTTCCCCAGAGCAGACGGTCAATCATGCGCTGCGTGTAATCCCATAATCTCTGGTGAAGAGCGTAAGAGCGGCCCAGGGACTCATTTAGCATGGTATAGCGTGATGATATCATCAGCATGGTAACAGCGAGAAGAGGCTCGTTTTCCAGGAGGGCAACATGTCTAGATGGATGACGATAGTCGGGAAGTGCGATGGGAGTGAGCGGTGACAGGTAGGTGTAGAAGTACTCTATGTAATTCTTTCCTTCTTGTGCAGAGAACCAACCGCTGCGCACGAAACGGAAACGCGACCATGCACGCAGAGCAGCAGCATTGTCATCTTCAGTCGGCATGATAGTGGGGTCGATGCTGAGGCTTGACTGGTGTCGGGGAATCTTTTGTCTCATTTCTGGGCTCGGGTGCTGGACGGTAGCAGGACTGACGGTTGACGTGGCATATGGTTCAAAAGTGACGGACTGCCTGGTGTCAGAGTGAGAATGGGGATGCTGCTGAGCAGCGGCTAGCAGCACGTTCAAAGCATCATGACCGTGATGCAGCTCAGCAGTCTGCAACATGGCAGCGGTATGGTTGTTGACCTGCTCCTCGTTTTCTGAATCACCAAAACCGTTGATGGGCATATCAGGCCGTCGCAAGGGCTGACGTCGACCAAGGGAGCCGCCAGGTGTGAGAGGTTGGGCAAGGAAGGGTGCTGGCGATTGGGAAGCTCCAACTGCAGCGTCAAAGGAGCCAAAGTCACTGCCTGGACCATTGGTTCCCTCTTTCAACCTCTTACGCCCGCCGCGCACCTCGTAGTCGTCAGGTTCGACGTCTTCGGGACCAGCACCTGAATCGGCAGCACGCTTCTTCCGTCTGGTGGCTGAGAAGAAGCACTCCTTTGCTTCGCGACGGCATCTTACACAAGGCGGTTCATGTGGGTTGTCGACGGGACCTAAGTCGCATCGTACCTATACACTCATTCGTCAGTCTTGTTGTGGACAGACGATAACAGTAATGGTCACGCGAGACGGACCTTGCGCCGTCTGCAAGGGATGCAGGCTTGGTAGGTGCGTGTATGTTGTGCATTGGGTGTGGTTGATTTGTCGCCCGACTCGAAGGCTTGCCCGGCCTTGTCTTCGGGGGATGCCAGGGCCATGGCCGCGGTTGACATTGATATATGATTGACCCGACGATAGCCGCGGATCTGAGCGGTGTCGGATGACGTTTTGAGAATGCTGGCCTGTAGCCTCGAAGTGGAGTGAGATGGCAGAAGCGAGTGTATGACTGCAATCACACGTCCTGTTCTGCCCAGCCGAGTTTATGATGGCGAGTTGAGCCACACAAGCATGCACCGACAAATGCCGGCTGAACGAGAAGATACGGCGTCCTCCAACCTCAGCTACCTAATCAGTCGTTGAGCCGAGGAAGTGTGGAGAAGATGCTGCTACTGCTACTGCTGCTGCTGCTGGCCGCTAATTAAGCGCCTTGCCTTGTTGCCTGGTTGTTCGGTTCACACTCAATCAAGGACCATGTTGTAAGTAGGTAGATTATCCGTATATGATCGGTGACATGTGCTATGCAGGCGATAGCAGAATCACGTGAACTTGTGCACCTATACCAAGAAAGATGGTAATCACAGACTCGCTGCTATTCGAGAATTAATCGAGAGATGGCTTGATGCGATATCACTAGCCTGCCACAACGGACCAGGGGAATAATTGTAATAGTGAAAGGACATCACTAATCGCGACAGACCATCCGCGGGAACATGATCAGTGTTGAAGTAAGTGCACGGGCCATGTTGCCGCCGGCTTCGAACCTGGATTTCAGAATCAGCTTGACATGTGGAGGTTCGAGTAGCGACAATTTAAACCACATCTCTGCACTTCGAACGCCGTCACCAACTACCCCAGTAGTACCCAGACAACCGCACTTATCCTCATACTCGCCCCAACGCGACCTTAAATCTTCAATATGGTCAAGCTCGAAGAAGTTCTCGACGAGGAATTCAACAGAGCCCAGGTTGGTCCCGAGGCCGATGAGGACTGGGACACCGACTCAGGTTCGAACATTGCGCATATTAAAGATATAAAAGACATGTGACTGACGAGCTCGAAACGACAGAGTCCGAAGTCGACTCCGACGATGAGGACATGACACTGGCCGAGGAAACATTGGCCGAGAGAATCGCAGCTCTGAAAGACATCGTCCCTCCCAACCAGCGCAAGTTCCTTTCCAACACAGTCGACACGGCCTCGTCGTGGATATCCTCCACCCTCCGATTCAGCGGAAAGTCACTATGGGTCATCAGCACCAGCGCACTTCTTTTGGGTGTGCCATGGGCCTTGGCTTTCGCCGAGGAGCAGCAGTTGGCCGAGATGGAGCGTGAGATGAAGATGCAGCAGGGCGCCAACGAGGTATGTATACTCTGGCCAGTAACAGCAGGCTGCGAAGAATGGGAACTGACTCTGCATTACAGCTCCTTACCCCCGGCCTTCAGCCCCAGCAACAAGGCGCAAGTCCCGCCTTGTAAGCCTCTTTTGCCTACTGTATTGATTATTCACCTGTATAACATCACCACTACGCGGCCGCGCCGCGCTTCACAAAATGAAACATTGTCTCAACTCGTAAAAAGCGTGCGTTTTTTTTTCGGGAGAGGGGAGGAAGGGTCGTGCTAGGTATCATGGATCTCTCTATTTCGCCATTTCCCATGGCAAATCATTGTACAGTACTGCAACTGGCATATTCGAGCCAGTATATCACTACCACAACTACGAGCTTGCAATCCCTTTTCTCCGCCCACCAAAAAAGCCAACCGAAAACGCTATGCTAGAAATCAATCCCTGTTTGCCCGGCGACTCTTGCCAGGTCTTGGTGCTCCCTTTTTGCCTCCCTTCATCTTCTTGACGCGGAATTTTGACACGTCTGCCGCAGAGGTTGCGTCGTTGCTCTTGCCGAAGCGCTTCTTGCCGCCAAAGCCATACTTCTCGTCTCGCTTTGCGCGCTTGTGGTTTGGCCTGCCAGCACCTGAGCCGGACTTCTCTCTGCGCTCTGTGCGATCCTTCTTGGCCGTGATTCCAGCATCTTCAAGACCGACGTCGAATAGGTCGGCTTCGTTGGCATTGCCTATGTTCGCACCTTGACGCTCTGTTTGGAAAGATTAGCACATGTCGAACGTAAGGGAAATGAATGAAACTTACTCCTCTTGAGAAGACTGATCTTCTCCATCGTGTCCCTCTTTTCGCGAGATCTCTCTTGCAACTTGGCGACTTGCACTTGCTTGCCGAACTTCTTGAGATCTCTCTGCCTGCGTGCATCTGCGGCTGCCCTCTTGCCTGCTGCCTCGTCGATGAGCTTTTGCTTGATCTTGCCCATGTGCTCGTCACTCTTGACCATCTCTGCAAAGTAGTCTGCTGGTCTGGAAAAGGCCAGACCCTCCTTCTTGAGAATCGCGCGGGCACGCGTCAAGGCGTCCAAGGACTGCTTGTAGAAAGCGAGTTCGCGGTTGAGGTCGTCCTCGACATCTGCAATCTCAATTGGGGCTTGGCTGACGATGACCTGGTTTTCCGAGAAAGGCAGCTTGGACGACAGAGCGATGGACCTGTAAGCGCGCTGAAGAGCGGCTGTGTTGTTAATGGTGAGGCGTTGGTGGGGAATGATGTCGCCCTTGTCTTCGGAAGCGACTGATTCGAGATCTGAAAGTGCAATATCCTCCTCGTCATCTGTGCCCATTTCCTCATCCTCATCTTCTTCCTCGTCGTCATCTTCCATATCGCCATTTGCTTGAAGTTCCTCTTCATCTTCGGAGTCCGAGGAGTCTTCGGCCAATCTTGCGAGATTGGACTGGAGTTCGTGTTAGCAATGTGGGTATAGATGCAGGATATGAGGGCCGTACTGCATGTGTTCTCTCCTCTTCCTCGTCCGTCTCCCACTCCTTCTCAGAAGCGACCTCCTCTTCGCTAGCTTCTTCACTGAGGTCCTCAGGAGCCGCAGATACGGCCTCTGAAGCAGCAGCAAGTTGAGCACGCTTTGCTTGTCTCTGGGCCTTGTTCTTCTTTGACTTCTTTGCTGGAGGAGCACTCTTCTCCGCTTGCGCGACGGAGTTCTCTAGAATCGCATCCTCGGCCTCATTTTCGACCTTTGATCTCTTTCTCTTCTCTGCCTGCTTTTGCTGCTTTTTCTGGTGGTCTAACTTGTGGTCGACACCCTTGAAGTTGTCAAGCGCAGCCTTGAGTTTGCTTGTCTTGGCCATGTTTTCCGACCTTGGTTGATTGCTCGAGAAATTGTTCAAAAAAGTTCCGGCTTGATAGAAAAGTTCGAGACGAGAAAGTCAGGATACCGGGGAAAGACCCTCTAGCGCCCGAAAGGGCAAGTCCGAACTCTATCCTAACGTCGTCCCGCTTGAACTGTCCTGTATACGCCAAGCGTTAAACACTTCTATTGACACATACCTTGATTTATCATTTGCAGATATACCCAAGCCTTACCGCAGACTTTGCAATCTCTTGTCAACCATAGTAATCATTCGGTATCCCCAATCCAGAATGGCACCGCCGGAAGAGCTTAACATCCAAAAGGAGGCCGACGCAGGCTTGGACAGCTCTACGGTATGTATCCACCCGCTGAAGCTATAATTGAAGTCGAAATGTCTCATCATCTACAGACCTCGGAGACTACTCCTTCAGACCTGGCTGTGGTGGTCGACGAACTTTTGAATCAACTGTCGACCAAGTTTTCGAATATTTCTACTGAATTGATCGGCAAGAGTAAGTCAACGCTATCATCTTTATTCTTCCATCGCACCATTGATCCATGTGATCTAGTGGATGACATGTCACGGAGGCTGGACACTCTGGAGGCAACAATCCAATCCAACGCTGGCGGAGCCGACAAGGAAGAAACAATGTGATGGACCTTTCCGATTTGACCCCTTTACCGGCGGCAGTCAACATCACTATTCGCACAAAGCACAGAGCAGACAGTCCGGTTCACTGCCATAACGATTATGACCCTCCCATGCATGTCTACCATGCAGTAATTACGAATGGCTCCATTGTGAGATAATCTATTGGAGTCTCAATTCCCAAGAACCCGTCCCGTGGTATCATCAGTAAAGCAATCCGACCTTTAACGCCTGATTCAAGGCCTGAGACTACGCATAGCGTTGTACGATCGGTGCTGGGGTGCCACTCTGGGCGGCCAACTCTCTCACCCTACCCATCAACCTCCCTATTGGCAGCCAAGGTGCCTCCATTCTTCGAACCAGCTGTACCCTTTGATCGTCATCATGTTCGTGCATTCGTTGATGGTCGTCGATGAGTATCTGGGATGCGGGCTCTGAAGCAGCATAAACTTTATGCATGCAGCCAACACTCGAGCACCGCCAGACGTCACCGTTGTCTTCGCCAGCTCTGCCGTCTCGGAAACGGAAGGCAAGTACGGGTTTATTTTCTTCGACCATGGACTCTTTAGCGTCGTGATAACCATCTGACGGAGTGGCGACGGTATCCTCGGTCTCATCGTTGGTATCCTCAAGCATCACTTGATCGGGATCTTCGACATGCATGTGGCTTTCGCGTCTTTTAGCTCTTCGAGATCTCGGATCGTTGCCAGTCATCTTTCTTTTCGATGAGGACGAAGGGGAAGTCTGAGAAGGACCCTGTGGCTCATCCGTTTCATCGTCGTCGGCGTCATCGCCGTCGCCCAGTGTCGTGCCCTGTTGGCTGTTGTGAATATACTTGGCGGGCTTAGGCCGTAAAGACGACTTTCCCTTGTGAGCCCTAGGCTCCTCGGTAGAGTCTTCACTGTCGGCATCACTACTGCTATTTTCTTTTGTAAAAGGAGCAGATATTTGCTGCTGCGTAGAGGACTTCGTTGAGCCTCGCTTTGGTTGCGAACGAGTGGCAAGCATCTGACTTCCAGTGATAGAAGAAGCTGTGGTAGCAACAGACGCAGAGCGTGATTTGGACCGACTGACAGGAGCTTCTGCAGTTGAAAGCGCCTGCAATTTCTCCTTTCTTTTCCTCTTGAGGCTGGCGTTTGATGGTGCAGGAGACTGAGTGCTGCGCTTGCTGGAAGTAGACTTTGGTGGCTTCATGGCGAAAGCTCTCCGTTGTTTGATCAGTGAAGTGTCGTCCTTGACTTTACATTAGCCTCATGGGGTGGTGCAAGCAGTACTAAACGAGTCGACTCACAGGGAATGTAGCTTCCAAGTATTTGAAGAAGGGAGTGCGAGTCCACTGCAAACCTTCCTTACCATCCAACATGGAAGCAAATAAGAAGTAGCGGTGGTAAGTGAATAAATCTTCAGCGTCATCAACAGTTTTGCATGTGTCAGCATGATCGAGACAATACTACTTGGGCGTCAGCTGTGTACCGCTTTCGGACAACCGTGTCGCACGAGGCTGCAACGTCAGGCAAGCACGCACTTTGAGGAACAGAAGCTGCGCATCTACGTCCAACAGCTTCTTGGCTGCCTGGTAGGTGTCCGAGGTGAAGTATAACAGCTTCACAGCCTGCACCATGTCTTCATAGACATGCTTGTATGGTCTGCTCGGGTTGATGGTGTACCAGCCAGCCTGGCCCGAGGCCCATATATCCACTGTGCCGTCCTCATACTGGCCATAGGAGAATTGCGTGACATTGGCGATTTCGATAGGTTGATTGCGAGGATAAGTCGGCCTCAGCAGTAGCTCGGCGGGTACATCTGCATGGGTATCGAATTTTCCTGAAATGCTAAGTGGTCTGTAGACGCCTGCGTGGAGCAGGTTGGCTGGCGAAGTGGTGGGATCCAGAGGATCGAAGACGAGGGCATTATCAATAACAAAGACGGGCCAGTCGTCGGAGTTGGTCAATGAGGGATCCCGCGGTTTCACAATGGTGCTTTCGTGGTTGGACATTGTGTTCGAAGGAGTGGCATTATCGTGTCATGTTTCTGTTGTATACCCGAAAGTATAGAATGGAAACGGATGTTCGCTGGTTCCGACTGTGGTCACGATAGACGGATAGCTCAGGTTATTATTAGCATGCTTGGTAGGATGCAAGCACGGCAATGTATTATTGTCGCATTCCGGAAGTGGTTCGCGTATGATGAGTTTTGCGGGGAAACTTTCCATGACCTGCAGCTTGACGTTTTCCATCCATGAATTACTCTTCTCGTGCTTTTCGTATTTCGCATACTGTTTTCTTAGAAGCAACGGTTCTTATAGATCCGACATCAGAGTCCTCGGTCGATGACGACTCCAGGTTTCTACTGGCGATCAATCATGACCAACCCAACCCCCGTGATCGAGGGCGTTTTTGGTAACACGGCTTAAATCTAATTGCTATAGCTATACAAGCATCAATGCTAATATCGAACTCAAGCAATTCACAAGCCGACCGCAATCTCATCCGCCCAAGTCTTGCGCGACCTACAATCTCATCTCAACCCATCCAAAATATTTGCGTCATGGATCAACGCCGAGCGCCAACGCCGCGAGAATGAACTAAAATACCAAAAAGGCAAGCGGTCGCGGAGACAAAAAGGACCAGTCCAAGTGAAGATGGGCCATGGCGGCACTCTGGATCCCATGGCGACAGGCGTTCTAATTGTCGGTGTTGGGAATGGTACCAAGAGTTTGCAAGGTTTCCTGGACGGCACCAAGACCTACGAGGCTGTCGTTGTCTTTGGCGCTGCCACAGACACGTATGATTACGAGGGCAAGATTGTAAAGCGGGCACCGTATCATCATATCACAAAAGCAGCTTTCGAGGAGGCATTGGGGAAGTTTAGGGGCGACATCATGCAGCGACCACCCATCTTCTCTGCCTTGAGGGTTCAAGGAAAGCGTCTTTACGAGTATGCAAGAAAAGGAAAAGAGGCACCCGTCGAGATTCAGGAGCGCCCCGTCACAGTTTCCGAGCTCGAGTGTGTGGAATGGTTGGAGCCCGGTACCCACAAGTACAATTTCCCGACGAGAGAAGCGGAACAGGAGGACAAGAAGGTTGCAGACAAGATGCTAAATCTGGATGCCCCCGTCGAGGAAGGTGAAGCCGAAGTTCAGGATCAAGCTCTTAAGAGGAAGCGTGAAGAGGACGCCGACGATACCGCTGCTGTACATCCTACCACCCTGCCAAAGCGAGCCAAGCAGGAGGAAGAGCCTGCCACGCCTACCACCGAAGCGACAGAGCCTGCATCCGCCGGTACTGCTCAGGAACAAGCCATACCGGAAGTGATACCAGCAACAGAAACCGAGCCACTTCAAGAGCTCAAGCCCTGCCCAGCACCGGCAGCGCGCATCCGCATGACAGTATCGTCCGGCTTCTACGTTCGCAGTCTATGCCACGATCTAGGAGCAGAACTCAAATCTCTCGCCTTCATGGCCTCACTGGCACGCACGAGACAGAGCGAATTCGAGCTAGGGAAAAACGTGCTGGAGTACGACGAGCTCGCACTGGGAGAAGATGTCTGGGGGCCCAAAGTCACATCCATGCTCGAGCAATGGGACATCAATCACCCCAATGGTTACGAGAGACAAAGCCAACCTGCCAAGAGACAGCATGGAAGCGCCAGCCACAAGTCGGAGGAGCAGAGGCAGAGGAACTCCTCATCACCAGAAGCTTAACCTGATCAGCGCTATGCTTTGCTGTGGAGACGAATCTTCCCATTCATCGAAAAGATCTTATAGAAATAGTGTATGATGAGGTCAGGAAATCAATTTTGATACCCTTGCGCCGTCAATGCTCAAATTCATCGTCTATGCGGGCCTCTGCGATTCTTAACCAAAATGCGATGACTCTTCTGTTCATGTTCATGTTTTCATCCTCGTTCCAATACCAATCTACAACTCCTGCTTGGTTTCATCGACCTTGGTCGCGAATCTGCTGAGAATGTTGCTGCGCTGGACGAGATCGTCAATCTTCTCAGGTGCGAGGCCACCCTTGCTGAGGAGAGACTGAAGTCTCTTGGACTCCTTCTCGACGTATCCAGAGTTCTGCGAAAGCTTGTCCAAGACCTTGACGTAGTATTCGGCGTACTTGTCCTGGAGTCCAGTGGCTGCCTTGGTGACCTCCTGGGCGACCGTGGCCAGAGCCTCGCCACCAGTGAACTTGGAAACAAGAGCGTCAAGTGCCGCAATAGTGCCAGCGGTTGCGTCGAGGCTACCACCAACGGCACGGTGGGTACCAGCCTTCTCGTTGATGTACTCGACGAAGGCCGCCTCGGAGCGAGCACCTTCGTATGGGACAGCCTCCTTTGAACCCTTGGGGAAGAACTTAATGGTAGGGTAAGACTTGACACCCTGCTCCTGCGCAGTGGCCTTTGCGTTTGGTGCTTCGGCATCGACCTTGGCGATCAGAACATTGGGCTCGGCGGCGAAATCGGTGGCAAGAGTCTCCCAGACAGGAGCCAGGCTCTTGCAATCTTTGGAAAAGTCAGTCTAGTACTTGAGAAACAACCAAGGTCTTAGAATAACGTACGTCCGCACCATGGCGCAGTGAAAGCAACGAGAACATCCTTGTCTCCACCAATCTCCGTCTTGAAGGTCTTGTCGTTCAACATCTCAACATTGCTAGGCTCAGCCGCCTTCTTCTTGGACTTGAGTCCGGTCTTGTCGGTGATGAAGTTGGTCAAACTGTCGATATCCCTGCCGCTCGAGTAATCCGAAGGGGTGTCGCTCTTGCCATCGAACCACTTCAAGGTAGGGAAGCCTTGGACGCCAAATCGGCGGCCGAGCTCCTTGTGAGCATCTGCATCGACCTTGGCCACTGAGACCTTGCTCTTTGCAAACTCAAACGAGCTGGCCAATTCATCGTATACAGGAGCCAAGTTCTTGCAGTGACCACACCAGGGGGCAAAGAACTCGACGAGGGCGGGCTTGCCGGACTTAAGGACAATGTCGTCGAAATTATCTGGGGTGAGGTCGAGTACCGCCGAAGCAGAAGTGCCCAGGACGGCAAGCGAACTTGCTAGCAAATGGCTCAAGCGGAAATACATTTTGTTATAGTTATCGCGTAGAGTACAATTGATGTTTGTCGAAAATGATATCACAGTCAGCAAGACGGGAGCTTTGAGGAGGAGCGCTGTCCCTTCCTGCTACGTTACCTTACAGTGCTTTGCCCTGCCTGTGGCCCTGTGCCCTGTGCACGGACTGGGAAGGCGCGAACCGCCGTCCCGTCCTGACGTCCTGGGCTTTGTTGATCTTGGGGCGGTGCCGCGAACTCCCGCAACAAAGGACCTCAGGCAGCGCAAGCACCGCAGGGCTGACGGCGCACATGGCGGGTGTCATTCACAATTTGAACCTGATACACAATCTATTCACCTTCTCTCATGTCTCAAACTCTCTTATCATGCTAGAACAATGATTCTACTCTTGGGGTTCCTCGTAAAATCTGTGATTGGGGGTTTTCCGCGACCTTCATTTCGCACTCGCCCGAAATGTTGAGACGCACAAAACGAGTCAGAGCAAGGCCGCGGCCCCATCATAATAAAGCAAAATGCCTAAAAGCTGGGCACGACTGGATTGTGGATGAACTGTGCTAGTAGCTTGGACCACCGCGCTTGTCCATCGATTCGCCGAATACGAGGTTTTCCAAGAACGATGAGCGAGGCCAAGACTACAAGCTTAGATATGGTCGATCTAGGACACCGGTGGTTTACGCCGTTCCTCAAAACAATCCGAACATCCAGGCCACTGGGACCGCTTCCGTTGTATTTGGGACCTTTTTCCACCGGTCTCGCCTCTCTGTTGCGCTCCTCTCATATCGACATCGTCGTCTAATTGCATCTTATCGTCAATACATGCGTTAGTCATGTTCATTGCATTATAACGTACAGGCACCCTCTCATTCTCTCGAGGAGGCATATAGTAGCAAGGGAAGTGGGATTTAGAAGGAAACAATATAGGGCTTGAGACTGGTGTTTATCATGTTTCATACCTTGGCTACCATCCTTCTTTTGCCATTTTTTGTGTATTGCCAAACATGTTAGTCTTTCATATTCTGCCTCGTTGACTTTACTGATGTGATTGCAGCAGCAAATGGAAACCTTTCCGCACCTGCCGTTGCAGTTGCTGTGTCTTCCACGACCACCACACTGGGTATAGGCGGATACATCCTGGCCGCACTAGGCGCGACCTCAAGTGTTACCCCAAGCACTTCTTCAAACGTTCCAAGTACTGGAACCGGCATTTTCTCGAATGCTTCATTACCTGTCTGGGGCAGTCTCGTTAGCAGCTCCCCCGCATCAGCCACACCCAAGCCAAGCACCGTATGTCTTCATGGTACTACCGGCCTCTGCTATACCGACATCACATACAGCGCTGTCTCCGTTGCGCCCACGGGCACTGGCAGTGCTTATGCAAGCGAGTGCGCTAAGGCTCTGCGGTCCTACTCGTCAGTTTCTAGTTCTTGGGGTGCGGTCCATAGCTCCGTTGTCGAATCGACTGCGACGCTAGGTGGCATTTCAATCGCAACCTTAAGCTACTACCGCGACGCATCTACCCTTTGTGATGGACACCCCCGGGTGACATATTCACCAGCCATCCTCTTGTCTACGAAAGTCAGCACAATCGCAGGCTTACCGTCATCTACGACAACTTTCCCGGTAAGCATGGGCTGGGCGTTTCCAGTCTCTGCACCATCCTGCAGTATTCAAACAAATGATTGCGACAATTTATGGCAAGCTTATAGTACTTCCTTGTCGAGGTGGGACGCGCAACAATATGGCGCGTCGGCATCGCCCCATGGACCACCCAATGCGGCACGA
Organism: Delphinella strobiligena; assembly: GCA_009982845.1. Lineage (NCBI taxonomy): Eukaryota > Fungi > Ascomycota > Dothideomycetes > Dothideales > Dothioraceae > Delphinella > Delphinella strobiligena. The sequence continues at coordinate 1,061,533 of JAADKB010000010.1, forward strand.
GTTACCGCCTCACCACTGGCCCCACCGTGTGTAGACAGCGAGCGAGTAGCAGCTCAATCATCAGTAATGGCATCCCTGACTGAGTGCGGGCCGTGTACAATCTTTGGGAATGGAGTACAGCTACTTTATTTCCCGCCACCATCTACGGTCTCCCGCGATATGTGCGCTAGCACCCCGTCAGCGAGCGTTACATACTTCAAAGATGACGCCGCTACTGTTTACAATGGATCCGGACCTGTTCAGACCAACTTCACTGGAGAGCTGGCTACTATCGACGGGAAGACATTCACGTCCGGCACCGCCTATATCTCGATCGCAACAGTCTGGACTGGGGATCGATGCAGCGCATCTATGGGTACTCCTGTTACTGATGCTCTGCTTGCGATGCCTTCTGAATCGGTCTTAAGTTTACGTTATAGTCAGGACCACTTTCAGTACTTCTTCGATATCAAGACTGTTACTGGATATCCCCTTGATTTTGCAGACATGCGGGAGCCTGTACCTTATAGTGCATGGGCTGGACAGGAAATGTGCGATGGTGCCAATGCATGGAATTGTCAAGTTATTTACGAAAATGACTTCAACCCACAACTTGCTATGCCTCCGGGTATTCGAAGCCTCAGACCAGGTAAGCGGCCAGACCCTTGATTGCGTTGACTGTCACTGACGCTTGCATTATTAGAGTGGGAAAATTGTAAAATGTGGTACGGTGGTCTTTACGACCCACCTAGGGCTTTAGCACCAGCAACAGCTGTCGCAACAGCTACTCTTCCAAGCCACATGAATTCAAAGACTGCGGAACCAAGCTCGTCCATAGCGTCGTCGACCCCCATAGCAACAGTATTGGCGGATAGCGTATCCAGTGCGAAAACTTCTCAGGCCTATTCATTGACTGCACCAGAAGAGACTGCTGCTAATACCCAAAGTGCTGGGAACACGCAGGCTAGCAACAGCCTGGCCGCATCTCCCACATCACCCACAACCATTGAAGGTGTGCCTGTGAGCACCAACTCCGTTGGTGCAATCACATTTGGTGGCCAGACGCTTAGTGTTGGCGGAGGAGAGACGATCATAGGTGGCACCACACTCTCAGCCGCCACAGCAGGCCTCGTTGTCAATGGTGTTACGTCGTCTTATGCAGATACAGAACAACCATCGCAGATGAGCGCACAACAAACCAGCTCGGCAGTTTCCAACTTGGACAAAGCATACTCGGCCACTGGAGCGATGATCGAGATAGGATCCACAGTCTATACTGTTAGCGAAGAGCCCGTTGGAGGGATTGCAGTTGATGGAACCACCATCTCTGAAAATGGTCCAGCTGTCACAATTTCAGGTGTGGTTGTCACAGCTGTCGCAGATGATGTGGTTGTCGCCGGAAGCACCATTTATGGTTTCTCCGGCATTGGGGATGTAATCTCGACTAGCATTGCTGGCTCTGCTGATGGGCCAGGCACCATCGACGGAGCCACTCCCTCTCAAGAGGCCATGATCACCATCGGCGGTTCGCCAGTAACTGCATACAGCATGGCCGGCGCAAGTGGTGTCGTCGTCGTAGGCTCAGCTACCCTTTCCCTAGGCGGTCCTGCAGAGACTCTCTCAAACGGAGACGTTGTAAGTCTCGCATCAGGAGGCATCGCAGTGGAAGATTCGTCCTCGACATCCACAATCGACTTCTCGTACCCGTCTCACAGCAGCAGCAGCGCCACGAGCCGAGCTGTCACCTCACAGACGAGCAATTCGCGAGTCACGACCTCTCGCACGTCAGCAACATCAGCTGCCGACACCATGTCCGCAAGCGCCACGAGCAAGAGTGGCTCCTCCTTAAACTTTGCCTTGCAAGGATACTCGATGTATCTTGGCTTGGCACTTTGCATGTATTTTCTGATTTAATGGCGCAACAAACTTTCGCATCTGAATGGCATATAATGATTGGTTACACTTTAGAAATCTTTTCTTTTCAGGCAATGGATTAATTGGTTTTGTGGATGGAGGAAATTGCCTGGCTTGGCGAATTGAGGATGGTAATGCATATTCATATCAAGCATATTTTTGTTTTTCTGGGGGTTTCAGCATTCAGCATACAAAGGGTTTAATGGATCGCTAGCGTTATGTAATGGGACTTGGCTTTTAATTGCGCAGGATGGTTGGTTTGTTCTCTTTCTGGCGCTGCATGCCGGCCAAGCGTGGCTGGAGGAGGGGTATCTACAAGTACATAGAAGATTTGAATGCTGAGAGGATATAAAACCTCAAGCAATGAGCGCCAGCGGAGCCCTGCAGCGCGAAACCAATATAAAGACAATATAAAATTTACAAGAATCGGTCCCTCGAAGCGGACCGACTACCGCTGCCATTCGTCTGCCTAGGTTTCAAGCCGACCGCGTACACCAGAACGCGCGTCAATGGCATCAAAAGAAACCAAGAGAAATGCTAGCTAGTCGGTCCGTCGAGATGGAGCCATGTCATCAAGATAGCTACCTTATGCAAAAGCCATGAACCACCATTCGGCTGCCGTCCAGCCAGCGTCTGCTTCGGTGCCAAACCTCCTCGCCAGACCGGCCTTCTCTGCCCATTGCAGGAACAGTTCGATTTCCCACGCCCAAAGCTTGTCCTTGTACACACTAGTCATGCCCTCGACAGTGAAACCGGGGCGGAACGCGAGGATGTGCAGGGTGGCCATGAGCATCATGTCCCACACGCTCTGAATCAGCTTCCCTTCAACGTTAGTCCACAACGGGAGTCTGGCGCCAGCCTCGCCCTCGACCTGCAGAGTCAGTGGTGGGGACATCTTGACGAGTGGGTTGCCGTGGACGTATGTCTCTGTTGGCTGGACTTCGAGCCAAAAGTGCATGCGCCCTCTATCCATTTGGACGGTCTTCCAATTGCCGTCGGCGAATCCCCACTTGGTCAGACGTGGCCATGGCGCATCAAAGTCGTTGTTTATTGAGGGTAGGCGAGCCACCACTCTGGCTCTTCCACAGGATATCAGATTAGTCAAAACCATCAACTTATGGTCAGGCTCGTTGTAATCAAGCTCGACCTTGCCATGCTCAGCGAATTGGGAATCCACCGTCTCCTTGTATGCTGCAGCGAGACGAAGGAAGTCTGCATCCCAGGTACGCTTGAATGTCGATAGGACTGTGTCGGAGATATCGAGCTCGCGGCCTGGGAGGTTCTTCTTCTCCCTTCGAATGATCTTGGCGCCTAGCAACTCCTCTATGCATTTGTCCAAGGTAGGAAGGCCAATTGGGGCTAGCTTATCCCGTGCAGCTACAGCATTGAACTCGGCCTCAGGGGTGAGAACATTTGCGCGAAGCCAAGACTTGTAGAGCATCAGAGGATCGCGCTTGACCTTCGTTTGCTTGGACACTACGCTACGCGTCCACTGCTTGCCAAGCTCTTCACGGCGGACATTGGTCACCAGCGGCATCCAGAAGTCGTCCTTGGCAATGCTATACGACTCATCTGTGACCTTGATTTCGAAGCTTTCATCCAGGACCTTGCGATCCAGAGGCAGGTCTGGCAGCTCGTTCGCCATCGATTCGATCTTGCCAGTATCCAGACGCTCTTCCGCCCACTCGACCAGACCGAGCCAATCGTACTTTTGCAGATCGAGGAAATCGATTTCAGCAATTTCCCCTCGTTCATACGCTTCGATGTACAGCTCCTGAAACTTGACCTGTAGCTTGTCGACTGTTCCGGAAAGTCTACCTCGCATTTGCCCCCAGCGGTTGCGGCAGTAGTTGGCATCAAATTTGTAGTGGAAGACCTGATGGACAATGTTCCAATTCGGAGTCTGCTCTAGGCCTCCGGTCAGTGCCCTGATAACGGCCAGGGCAACTATGAGACGCCTCTCTTCCGTTTCCGTCATCACGAAAATGCCAGATCTAGATGCTCGTGGAATATGAACTCTTGATTGTGGAGCCTGTCTAGTCATCAAGCGAGACAGACGCGGTACTCGGGATGTCTTACCACCAGAACTGGAGTTCATTGTGATTGAGGTGGTGTCCAGCTGCTTGTTTCGACGTTGAGGCAACGTGGAAGATAGAAGATCGTGGCTACCAGGTATGCCAGGGCGCATGAGCGAAAATTGGCCCGAAAGTTCCGCCAATGCAGGATCATGTTCAGTGAATTGTGCTTGTCTGATGATATCTGCAAGAGCGATTGGAATTTGTTCTTTAGCGGGCCCAGCCTGTGAGATCGCACCGAACCTCGAGGAATGACTCGATGCAATCACAACACAAGAGTCCGTCGAGAAGGTACCAGATGCGGAGTGGAATCGCTGATAAGGGGTAGTCAGGGTAAGCACTTCGATGATCGTAGAACCGAATCCGGGCCGTACGGCTGACGAGTGAGGTTCATAGTAGCCATCTCGCGCAGAATGCCCATGTTGAGCGGGGTTCGGCAGCTCTGCAAGTTGTTGTTTCTTTGCAGCACCTAGAAGACCAACAGCCTTCTTTTGCGCGACATCTCCAAAAGCTCCCCATCTGTGCAATTTTGCCAGTCTTCCACGGCCCTTGGGCCCACGATCAATCCTTGCTCGATCCGGCTCATGTTGGTACGAATCAAGTTGGAAGTCTGTGCGAAACTCTGCAGGGCCTTCATCGATCTCTTCTCCGTATTGTTCTTCCTGCAAAGCTCGGAAGTACCTCTCTTGGCGCCTCTCTTCCTGTTCTCTCCTCCGTCTCCGGGACGCTCCGTCCTTCACCAGCTTCGCTTCTGTCATTCCAAGCTTCACCGTAACCCGTCTGTCTGGCGGATGTAGTCTCGAGATGAAGGTTGACTCGTCTTCTGGGAAAGTATCCCTCACTGTCTGCTGCTTGCCTCTGGCCTTTGATGCGAGAGCCTGCACCCCAGCGTGATCTTGTACTTCAAGATTTGGTGCTAGGCCCATAGTACCAGGAATATACAGGCTGGGGTATGCCGCGATCATGTTGTGCTGCAAAAGTCTAACGACTTGAGATTCCGGATCGATCTCAGGCTCCGTGACTATGTGCTTTGTAACAGCATTGTTCTTGGCAGTCTGGAACGTAAAGGCAATTTTCTGCAATTTTCCGTCTGCGACCATGGATTTGAGCATCCGCTCAAGGGTATGACGATCGGGTCGTTGGGTGTGATGTTTTTCCCATTCAGCTATGAAAGGTAAGTGAAGTTCGGTATCTCCTCCGAATACCCCATTGTGTTTGTGTATGATCGAAAGCAGTATAGTCTCGCGTTGATGTTTGGTGATACCTCCAGATCTAGGCACGCCCACTTTAGTGCGAGGGTTAGGCGTCCTCCTTGTTGTCTTCACCAGATCCTTCATTGCTGGCTCAACTGACAAAATGGCATGCTGTGAAAGTCTTCTCGGAGTTGCGTCATCCACATTTCGACCGACCGGCATGACAGATGGAATCAGACCAATTCCTTCAGACACGATAGAGGTAGTGATACCACGTCCTTGAGCCGGTTGGTCGTTCGCAGGAATTGCTTGCATTTCAAATCCAGGATTTTCCTTAGCCAAAGGAAGCTCCACGCGATCCTGTGTACTTTCAATTCTGTCAAGAGCTGTCTCAGAGGTCGCATCTGGCATGAGTGTGTCCACAGAGTGGATTGTTGCCTCTTCCATTACTGAAAGCTTTTCTGCCACATCAACAGATGCTGGCCGTATTGTTGATTCGGCATTTTTGCTCGATGGACTCGATCGAATTGTTTTCTCGCTGACTCTTCGTCTATACCCTTCATTCTGTATGGTAGGGCTTCGATCGTCGACGGTACTCGGGCTATCGACGGGTGCGGTGTAACTGGGTTCTCCTTGCGAGCCAATTGTGGCTTGTCTCTTAACAACATGCTCCCTGAGTGAACCACGAACCCTCCTCTTCCTGCCACCTTTTATGATAAAGTCGGCTTTGGGCTGTTTTGGTTGCCTTGCTTGATCATTTACTGGCGTAAAGCTTGATAATGAAAGATCTCCGGGGTCGGCAGCAGTGTCTACGGTGTCAATAAATTGAGGGGTTCCTAGTATGCTACCAGCCTCGCTCGATCTGGTTCGAGCATTAGACCTGACCTTTCGCGGAGCTGGTTGAGTCCAATAAGTCTCCTCATTGAACCAATTGAAGCTATGCAATCGCGGAGACTTGATGACGGCAATCAAATATCTCGACGGACGGCCCGTGGGCTGGGTGATAGACATCTTGGTCTGGCCAGAGCCCGGTGGATTGATGTAAGCTCTGGGTTCTGACATGCTCAAGATCTTTGCCTCAATCTCACCCACTCTGGTGTCAGGAACTGTCTGAGGATCAACGGTAGTTCTCTGGCCATTTTCATCTGCTGGAGAATCTAGGGACAAGTCATTTGTAGCCTTTTCAGGTACTGGCTGTATTTTGCGTCGCTTGCTGGCCGGTTCTGAGTTTGTACTCTCTTGATCTGTGGTGAGACTATAGGAGTGACCAGCTTCGGCTCTGGCTAGAGACATTGCAAGTCTCTTGGACCTAGCCTCCCATTCTCGGAGTTCTGCTGCTACGCGATTTGGTTTCATCTTGAAAAGTAATTTTGCGGGTGTCTTGCCTGTCTCAACTGGTGTCGAGCCTGGTGGAAGTCTTACCCCACCTGGTGACACAAACGAGAACTGTCGAGGTTGGGGGCTTATTCCGGCTTCAATTTGCTGAGGTGTCGAAGCTATTGTCACTGAAGGTTTCCCTACTGGCGTAGGGGCTCGTGTTGAGGCTACATAGATTCGATTCTTCCTTGAAGCATCGTAAGCTCTGCGTTGATGTGGTTTGTCAATGGTAGCCTTGCAATTTGCCATGTTTGCGGTACCATCCAGACCGGCCATGGCTGTTGGCTTCACACGGGGAAATCCCCACTTGTCCGTTTCTATTTCTTCGTTGTCGATTTGGGATGACTTGATGCCCATAGCCTCCCAAGTCACTTGCCCCGCGTCAACGAGCTTCTTGAAGTTCACAAAGCTCCGGAATTGGTAATGTGACGTCCTGGAAAGAAAAGCAGTGTCCCTAATGAGTGACAAATGGCGTAGATGTGGCGGTTGCGAGACCGTCCACACATCGGTCAATCTGCCGAGTAATTCATCTAGTGGTCTTCTCCAGAAGTGGCCCATGGCACGATTGGTAAGGTCCTGATAAAGTCAGTATGTGTGTGTCGGGAGATTATACCTCAATCATACCATGGTGCTGAGCCCATTCGGACCGGTGCTGTGGATCAAGTTGAAGAGGAACTGGGTATGGTGAATCCCTGGATGCCACTGCGGTGCAATGCGCTGCTTAGACACTGCTGTGACTTTTCTGGACTTTATATTGGCGTTCAGCGTCTCGCCATCATCTTGGTGTTCGCCTGGCTCCCTGTCCTCGGGCTCGGCATCGTCTGTCACTTCTTCATTGTCCCCTCGTTCCGCCTTTGCATTAGATGTGAAGGCTTCCATGTCTTTCTCTGTCGGCTCACGCATCAGTTTAACACATCGGACCCAGCGGATTTTAGGGGGGCCAGATTTTCTAGCTCTCTTCTTTGGCGTAACTGCCTGATCAGCTTCTTGTTGGTCGTCGGCATCATCCGCGTCAGCTTCAGCATCAGCATCGGCATCAGCATCGGCATCAGCATCGGCATCAGCATCGGCATCAGCATCGGCATCAGGACCAAAGACTGTGCTAGCCTCGACACCAGCATCAGCATCGCTATCGTCGTCGACATCTTCCTGGTACTGCATGTCTGTTGGGCTGGATCTCGCCTTCAGGCGCTGGAGGAGACCAGTCTTTCCAAGTCTACGCATGCATCTGTGTAGCGATCTAGTTTCCCATTTCCTGCCATTGATGCCCTTGAAAAAGGTGTATTGTTAGTAGAAATCTTGGCTTGTGTAATTGCCACACACTTACCATTTCTTTACGCAAATCTTCAACGGCCATGAGGCTGTTGTTCTTCCTCAAGTGACCAATAATCTCAGAGAACCAGTCTTCGTATCGTATCATCCGTCGTGAGCCGCCAATGCCGCGTTGACCAGCATTTTCTCCTACCTCGAAGAGTGTTGAGGGTTTACCATGCTGGACGAACTTCTTGAAACGAACAAGGCTGGTCTTGATTCCTAGACCGACACACAACTCTTTCACAATCAGTCCCTTCTTGGCCAGTGCGTCTGTTCGTTTGGGCACGGAACGCTTATCCTGCCCTGTGAGCCTCGTAACCTCTGGCTGGAGTAATCCATCCGGACCAGCGCTTGCGATGACAGACAGGCATTTGAATTCAAGCTTCGGCACTCGCCTATAGTCAACGCCATGATCTGTGAGTGCAAGCCATATCCGATTCTCATTGGCATAGAGACGTTCATTTGCATGTGCAAGGAAGAAAGTGGCCAGTGGCGTTGTGTCAATCGAGGAACCTTGACCAATGGTCGCATTTGGAACATCGGCAACTTGGTCGTCACTTGTTTTTAATGTGATGTCTGGATGCTCAGCGAGCCAGGTCCACAATTTTTCGAGACGCTGAGGGTCAGATGCCTGAAAGCTACGACTTGATGCGGATCCAGGAGGCTTTAGCGAAAACAATAAATCGACCTCTGGTTCATTATTCTCCTCTTCGATGTCTGCTGGACTCTGCACATAGAAACTTGACACAGTATCACTAAGTCCATGTATGTCGAGACCTGAATAAAAACATTAGTTACTTGCTCCTATAAACCGCGTTGTCGGTAGTCTGTGGTCCGAAGCATGTCCGAGCATAAAACAAAAACTTATGCGCATGTGCTTACCTTGTTCAGCAGAAAGCGCAATCTTAAAAAGAAGATGGTCAAGCAGACCGTCAGAGTCGAGCGCCATGCTCGCTCATATTCTGGCTGGTAGTCGATGAGCCACGTGACCGAGGAGGCGAGAGACGGACCAAGAGTGTTGTATGCGCGCAAAAAGGGTGAAAGAATTAATTAGGCCACAGTGGGACTCGAACGCTTGAGCCACAAAGAATAATGTTGTGGATTGGAGCTTCTCAAGTGGGCAGGCACGGCAGCCAAGGATCACAGCCAAAATAGTCGCTAGTGCCGGATATAAGAGAGCGGATCGATTTAAATCCGACAGATGCTGCAACTCTGGTCTCATTTCACCCACACTTGCACGACTTGGTTCATCATCAACTGTAATGGCTGAGAACTGAGAGCAGAGTGACAAGCTTGAAACAAGACCCACCTAAGGTAGTTCTTTCAATGAGGACTCCACAGATGTTCCTGCACATCTTGAGATAGCTGGCTTGCAATAACACATTATCGACTTATCTACATGATGGAGCAGTGAGACCATCCTTTTCATCTTCATAGCTGAAGAAGCGTGACTTGGTCTTCTTGGTTTCTCAACAGAGCGTAGCGATGATCCCTTGCTTCTGGCAACAGTATTCACGCACACATCCATTAGTATTGCGAAGCTGGGCGCCATGCAATACCACTTTGTCAATGTTACCTGTTTCTAGTGATAGGATCGCCCGTAGACACTCTCATCTCTTCGAAGTATCTGCCCCTTATGCGACACGATAATTATTAATCATAAGGAGCAGCAAGAATCATCATTGTTGACAAGGACAACCACTGAAGACTCTGTCTAGTACATTTCCAACTGTCAAGAAAGAGCGGGGCGACCCTGACCGACACCATGGCAACCCAGGAAATTAGCAAAGAGCCCCTTGGTCAGCTTCGACATTTGCAGTAAAAATAACGAAATATCGAGCTAGCTAGTAGTGTCCCATTGTTGGCCAGCGCACATACATCAATACCTACCTTATTCAAGATTTCTACAGGGGGAGATATGACGCATATTTTGCTATCAAGCTTGAAAGACAGGTGAGATTTTGGATATAGTACTGAATCATCAATTCGATAGATTTTTCCAGACATTAGAGTTTGATCATGATAGCTACTTTGACCTGGTTGGTTTGAAGAAAATGAGCCATGCCCTTTACTACTGAAGGATTTATCGCGAATGACTAGCTGCTTTGGGTCATGAAGCTCATGAAAAGATGCCAAACCCGAGATGTCCCAGAGTGGCAGCGACAGCTCTACTTGGTCTGCTTGCCGGTAGGAATCTGGAAGAAGGAACCGGGCTGACCGTTCTCGAAGGCCTTGTCGATGCGGAAGAAGCCCTTACGGTCGAATTGCATGATATCGTCCTCCTTGAGGCTGGCAACGTTGCAGTCGGCCAGACACTCGGTGATGGTCTCGGTCTTGGGGTTAAGGAACTTCTCAAAGTCGTCGTCGTCCTCCAACTTGTCCTTGGTGAGGAGGTAGTCGAAATCGTGAAGGGTGACAGGAACGAGCTCCTGGTCGGTGGACAACCAAGTTACCTTCTTGGCGGTCTTTTGGACATCGCCTTGGAGATGAAGCTCCAGCTCAAGCGAGGTGACCTTTTGAGTCTGGCCAGGGAGGAGTCCAATAGGGTTCAGGGAGTGGGAAATGTTGCGAACAATGGCGTTGCCCCAATTCATGAGGGTGATCTCCTCGTCTTGAGCAAAGGACTGGGCGTCGGCTTGGTCGAGGATGATGTTCTTGCTCTTGACAACCTTCTTCTTGCCAAGGGTAGCGTTCTTGGCGTGGACGTCATTCTCGTCAATTTGAGGAGCTGCTGGGGCACCGATGACGGTACACTCAACCTTATCCTTGGTCTCAATGGCGGTGTAGCGAGCAGCAATGGGGTCAATGTGCTTCTTGTTGGTAGCCCAGAATTTGGTCCAGTCCATGAGGGTGATGGACTTGGAAGGGCCTTGCTGGAGGATGAACTCTTGCAGGGCTTCGATGGTCATGCCGCGACGGCGGATACCGCGGACTGTGGGCATGCGAGGGTCATCCCAGCCCCAGACTGAGCCTTGGTCGACAACCTTTGTCAGCTTACGCTTGGAAAGGAAAGTGCGGACGAAAGCCATGCGGGCAAAGTTCCAGTTGTAGACGTCACGCAAACCAAGGATCTTGATGAACCATTGGTATTGTGCGTCACGGTCGTTGTACTCGGTGGTACGAAGAGCGTGGGTGACACCCTCGGCGGCGTCAACGGCAGGGCAGGCGAAGTCGTATGTTGGGTAGCACTTCCAAGTAGAGCCTGTGCGGTGGTGAGGCTCGGGGCTGCAGCGGTAGATGACGGGATCACGCATGGCACCGTTCAGATCTTGCATGTTGATCTTTGCACGGATGAACCACTTCTGGCCCTCCTCGCTGCCCTCCTTCATCTCCTCAAAGTGCTTGAGGGACTCCTCGATGCTCATGTCACGGCACTTGCTGTTGATCTTCTTCATGCGCTCGTCTCTGAGGATCTCCTGAGGCGTGTTGTCTGCGTAGGCGCCACCCTTCTTGATGAGCTTGACGCACTCATCGTACAGCTCCTGGAAGTAGTCGGAAGTGTGGGAGACCGTGTCAGGCTTGATTCCCATGAGCTCCAAATCCTTAACAATCGAGTCCTCGAACTCCTGCTTCTCCTTGAGCGGATTGGTGTCATCGAAGCGCAAGATGAGCTTGCCCTTGTATTTCTTGTGGGCAAAGTAGTCGTTGAGCAGGGCGGCCTTTGCGTGTCCGATGTGAAGGTATCCCGAAGGCTCTGGTGGGAAACGAGTGACGACTCCCTTCTCAGTACCTTGCAGGCCAATGTCGTAACTGCCAGCATCCTCCTTCTTGGCATCCTTCTTGCCCTCTCCCTTACCGCCGCGAGTGGGCAGGTCAATTTGCGGGTTCTCGGTCTCTTCAATGAACTTGAACCATCTGCTAAGGTTGACCATCAATCCCTGCTTGATGTAGGCGTGAGCAATGCGGTTTGCACGAAGCGTCTTCCACACGGTGAGGTCTGCATCGGTGCAAGAGTAGCCGACAATGTAGGAGCGAAGAGTGAGGTGATCGTGCAATTCACCGAGGGGGCCCTCGATCTCCTTAAGGTTCAAAGGCTTGAGCGCCTCTGCTCGCTTCTGCCATTCCTGAATCGCTGCGTCGGCCATTTCGACTATTTATCGAAGTGGTCGTGGGGTTGGTGTATAGAAGTTGCAGGAAATTGTTTCGAGATGATTAAACCCCGCCAAAGCACACTCGGGCAAAGTGGGATGTGATGTGACTCAGTTCTTGGCAAGCTTGACAATGGAACTGACGGCAGTGCCCTGATTTCGGAGATAACAAAACACCTCAGTCATGCCATCTATGATTCAGATAATTCATTCATCGTACATGGTATCTAATGTTTTAACGCAGCATTCTAGCCAATAACCTGAGATGCTAACCCAGTTCCGAATCGTCCACTTGCGTGCTATCCCACTGCATGGAATCCGCTGCAGGCACTTCGGAATCAAGGTCCCTTTCTCCCTCCTCCTCCTCCTCATCGTCATCAGCCCGGTCCTGCACTACTGCTTCGCTGGGCTCGCGAGGTGGACTCATAGCCGTCCTGCCTCGTCTTGTCTTTCGACTTCCCGCAGCAGCCATTTGTGCAGCGATCATCCGGTCCATGTCCTCTTCTTCGGCGCCATTCACCACTGGGTTACTTTCGAATCCTTCAAGAGCCCTGTGAAGCAATTCAGTGGCCATAGGGTCTTGCGGGCTTATGGCAAGAGCTTGGTGCAGTGCCACTGTTGCTTCGTAATATTCTTCCATGTCGAGCAGAACTAAGCCTTTCGCCGTGAAAGTTGATGCGTCCTTGCCACCCAGGCGCAGAACCTCTTCGAATTCGTTTAGTGCCTCGTTGTATCGATTGCTCTGTCTGTAGGCATGCGCAAGATTTGTCCGTGTATCTAGCCAGGATGTCGGGGCAGCGTCTATATCCTGTGCTATTGACAAAGCGAGCTCGAATGTGCGTATTGCTTCCTCCCAAGCATTCTCCTGATAGTAAGCTACACCCATCTCGTTCAACACGAGTGGATCGTTTTCGCACATGCTGTACGCCGTTTGTAGATACTCTTTAGCAAGACTCAGGTTACCCAAACTCAAATTTTGCATGCCCAGAAAGAGCTGCGGGAGATGGGTGCCTTGGAAGAGTCGTGCTGCAGTGCTATATGCACTGATAGCCTGGTCGTGCTCTCCTTCGGCGGCGAATGTGTGGGCGAAGCCGATCCATGCAGGGCCAAAGTGAGGATCCATGACCGAGGCTTTGGAGAAGTAGCTTCGCGCTTCGGGTATCCGATCGATGCTCAGATAATAGGTGCCTACTGCAAGCCATGTGCAGGGCTCTTCAGGGTGTGTGTCTGCGAGGTCGTGAGAGAGGAGGAAGAGAGCATTGTTTGCTTTGAGTTCGAATAGCGCGGCCAGATGTACAGGTAGGGCGGCAAAGTTGTACGGGTCCGTCTCGATTATCTGCGTGGTTAGAAGAAGGGCATCCTTGAAGCGGCAATTTGTAAATAACAATTCAGCCTTGGCGAGCAAGATGGAGGGATTGCTTGCCAAGTTGTAGTGAGTCGACAGGGTTTCGACGGCCGTGTGAAAGTCATCAGGTCGGCTGTACTTGGACAATCGCGTGGTATAGAGCATCTTGGTGAACTGGGCGGCCTCTTGGGGTGTGGCTGAGGAGGCATCCGAGATGGCTAAACTATCAAAATCGAGAGAATCCAGGAACTCCCATTCCTCGCTTGGCGACATGAGAGAGTTCTTCATGAGTTGGTCAAAAGCCTCAAAGCACAGAACGTCTATTCGCACCGCATCCTTATAGCAGTCCTTTGCGCGATCAAAGGCGTTCTGTTTGGCGTAGCAGATACCCCTCAGGTAGCACATTGCGGCCTCGAAACGAATGTTGCTGACATCCTCTCTTTCCCTCTCTTCACTACGATCTACCCTGTCTACGCGATGCAATAATCTTCCAGATTTACCGACCCCATTCCGAGGGTCGAGATGTTGAAGTTTCCGTCTGGATCTGTCTGACGAGGTGATGAGATGGACGGGGTTCTTATCTCCCAGAATATGTAGGGCATCTTCATAACGCGACTGTTTGACATAACAATGGGCGGCCAGGTACTTGCAAGATGGATTCCTCGCTATGAGATCCTGTCGCGAAAGAAAGCCTAGGGCGCGTGTATAATTGCCAGTAGAGAAATGGACTTGGGCCAGCCAGAAGGCGTCTTTGTCATTGTCTGAAGATCCATTTTAGTTGGATGGAAATGTGCGCGGGTAGAAGCGACTCACTGGTCAAAGCAAGAAGTTTGTCACCCACGAATACAGCCGACTCATACTGATGCTTGTTCAGCGCATCCTGCCTCCAATCGCGTAGGAACTTTTCCATGTCCCTCACTTTTGATGGTCAATAAATGTAGCGTCGTGGGGCCGATCCAGGCGCTAACGTTATCCAGCTTCGTCCAAGTAGATTAAGTGGTATTTCCAATAGTGTAATGCTGAGTTAAAGCATGCGATTACTGCTGTGTATTAATATTGATCCATCTTTCACCAAACAGTGTAAACAATGTCCGTCATGCACACGGACACCCCGGAGTGCGCTGCGGCTGCGGCTGCCCGTCATATTAGACAGCCGGGCCAAGACTTTTGGCCACCGTTGCAAAGCCGATCGCTCCTTATCGCTTCCATTGTCTCACATGTCCATGGCTTCAAGGCTTCAAGCACGTGAAGGGTTGTCCGAACTACGAACTTCTATCAACGGTCGGTCAACGGTTTGTCACGAACATCTTCGCATACAAAATACCGCTCCTCACCTCGTCATCGCCTTTGCTCTTACATTGTAAATTCGTCCTGCCATCATCTCTGATCTCACATCAATCACTCGATTCAAAAGACCGCTCTTGATCAACTACCGTCACCATGTCTGAGCGCAAAGTCCTTACCAAGTACTATCCACCTGATTTCGACCCTAGCAAGATCCAGAGGGTCAAGGGTTCGAAGAAGGTCGGTCCCACACTCCAGACTGTCCGTCTTATGGCACCATTTTCCATGAAATGCACCTCCTGCGGCGAATTCATATACAAAGTTTGTGGCTCCCACCATCCACTGCCTTGTTATTCTTGCTAACCTGCTGTAGGGCCGCAAATTCAATGCAAGAAAGGAAATAATCGATGAGAAATACTACGCAATCCAGATCTTCAGGTTTTACATTCGATGCACACGATGTAGCGCCGAAATAACCTTCAAGACCGACCCCAAGAACATGGATTACACATGCGAGCGCGGCGCAAAGAGGAATTTCGAACCGTGGAGGGAGGCCAAGCTGGCCGAAGAAACAGAAGAGGAGCTCCTGGATCGCTTGGAGCGAGAGGAAGCCGAGCGAGATGCAATGAAGGAACTCGAAGCCAAGACACTCGACGCGAAAACCGAAATGCAGATTGCTGATGCCTTGGACGAGATCAGAACGCGCAATGCAAGGATCGAGCGCGGAGAGAAAGATGGAGGAGAGGTCACTGTTGTCGATAGGAAGGACGATGAGCGGGAACGACAGGAAGCTGAGGACGCCGAGGCTGCACGACTTGCCTTCCTCGGTGCTGGAGGGGAGAAGGTCAGGAGGTTGGTTGAAGAAGAAGGGGAAGAGGCCGACGAGCAAGACGCTCTCTTAATCGGACCGCTTGTGAGCTCAAATCTTGCAAGTTCAAGTACCGCAACTACCAGTGCCGCAAGCTCGAGCAAGCCTGCTCCGGGAAGCATGCCGCCTCCCTCCTCGATACCTGTGCCAACCTTCACACGAAAGCCGAAAAAGAAGACGGATTTCGGCGCCAAGCTGGGAATAAAAAAGAAGCCTTCTCTGGTCTAGAATCTATAATTGCGTGCTTACGGCCTACATACTTTTAATGACACTTTAGCATGATCATGACAATGACTGTTCACGACACATGCTGTATCTCAGCAACTCGGATTTTATCAAGATACATACCTAGCTGTGCTGTTGCCGACCTATTTGTCCAACTGGGAGGTTCGTCCCGAGCTTATGACATGATGTCTCTCTCAAAGTGGAGTCGTTCACTTGAGGGCAAAAGAAGCGACTATTGGCGTTTTTGGCTTCGCTGAGCCAGTTCTGCATTTGACCTGCCCACTCAAGTATGATTATCTAAGGTCCTACACTCTACTCCTCCACATCCACCAGATGTTCCCCTTCGTCTTCTTCATCCTCGCCATTCCAGTCTTCATCACCTTCCTCACCCGAACCATCCATGTCATCGCTTGCGCCGTCCTCAGCACTGTCATCATCGTCATCATCCTCGTCCGACGCAGAGGCATTTAGATCGTCGCCCTCCACCTCTCCCAAATCGTCATCATCGTTATCCTCTTCTGCAGCGCCATCAAGCACCCCACCTGATCTGCCTTTCCTAACTCCATCTTCATCCGCAGTAACGGCCTCCCTCGTCTTGACCTTCATGATGAGACCCGTCTTGGCATGATTACGTATATTGCTCGACAGCGCCACAGCCTTGTCACCGTCCTTGTCCTTGTCGAAATAGCAACCTGTATATGAGACTGGATCGATGATGTCCGGAATCCTGCTTAGCGTTTCGTATGCCTCAAAGTCCGGCGTCTTGCCCATCAACATCATGCTGATCATGTCGCGCATGATGATGCGCACTTTACTCATGGTGCCGTTTTGATACCAGCCCCAGCCGTCAATCTATTCATGTGTCAGTCATGACTCATGTGCTTTGAAAGTATCTTCTTGAGAGTGCTTACATCACATTCTGTGCGCAAATTGTCTGTGTCGAGTAATTTTCTGATCAAAGACTCCGTTATATCGCATATTTGCCAAGTCTTGCCATTGGTCGTGATACCCTTGCCATCAAAGATATGACTGGACTCTTTGTCTTTTCTGTACCGCTCGCTTCTCACCCATGCGTTTTTCCCATCCGCCATCTTCTTGGCCTCTGCAATCATGAGATCCTTTGATAAGAGCTGGAAGGATAGCGTCTGATATATGCGGTATTGAGGGTCTGTCCTTGGGTCGATTCCGTATTTCACCAATGCATCTCGCCATGGTCCTGATTTGAAGCTGAAGCCGACGTATTGTGTCGCTTCCTTGAACAGAGATTCGCTGCCCCAATCAATGAGATTCATGGCAACGCGGCGCGTGACGACGGGACGTTTATTAAGTAACTCTGCAATATTCTTTACAGCTTGCCTTAGATAAGCGTTAGTCTCATCCAAAGGTGTGAGGCCGGACGGTGGCTCTGCAGGTACTGTCGGGGTATCTGCAGGGACAGCAAGCACTGCTCTTCTCTTGAGCTTCTGAGTGTTGATTGTCTTTTTTAGCCCCTTTTCGTCAGTGATGGTTGAAAGACCCTGGTTCTGCCGGTATCTATGTTGGGAGCACGAGTCAGCACAAGATATCTTATTTTTATGCTCTCTGGGTTCATACCCATAAGTCAAGGGCTGCTCGAAAGCCGTGAAATTTGGAGGAGGTAATATAGCTTCTCCTGGCTTCACGCCGGGTTTCAGGTCGATGTTGAAACTTTTGATAGTCGTCACTGGTCTCATCAGTACGGGCAGAATAAAATGTCAAGAGGGTCATAAGATTTACGTGATGGGTCAAGAAGATGCCTGCCAATCTCCCTCATGACCGACTGGGTACCAGTCTTCACTTGAAAGTCTGGCAAAGCTGTTTACTGTCAGTGAGATCATGTAGAAACAACGCCAGAAGCATTCATACCTCGCCAGCGGTGCGTCTCCTTGATATGACCGATTGGCTGAACGCTATACTTGTCTGGATTGTCTTGCATTCGCCGCAATATCTGCGAGGGTTCGAGCGGTCGGGAGCAAGCACCAGATACAACGTAATCGTTCGAGGAGACCTCGCCATCTTGATGAAAAGCAAAGGGATCGTTGGAGCCCCTCTTCCGCTTACGGCCAGTCCTTCTGGGTACGCTGACTCGGAGAAGCACATTTTGAACAGGTACCTCTTTCGATACGAGCTTTTTTGCAAGAGGATCATGAGGACGAAGATTGAGGCCAATAGACGATCTTTGCTTGGGAACTTCAGGGAGGACCTGATGATACGATCCATCAGAGTGAAGAAAGACGGATGAGGAACAAAGCTTAAACCTACAGTTTTGATGAGGTTCTCGCCTCCTAGAGATTTGAGACCTTTGTGAATGTCATTCACAATACAAGGGTGTTCTATAGCGATGACACGATTTTGCGGCAGATCAAGCCATTCTGCGGGTCGAGCATTGTCAGAAGATGGCTCACTATCGGCTACTTGATAAAGTGACAGATTGTGCTGGTCGGGTGAGGCGTACGAGTCGCCCATGTTAGTCAAGGCGCAATGCGGGTGAGTCTGTCAGATGTCTGTCAACAATGTCAGATTGCTTCCGAATAATAATGACAGGGCGATGGTTCCAGATGCTCGTGTCACGGCACTTTTATATTATTGTTTCAAGGGCGCATGTGGCTGCCGTTTAGATCAAGCTAATGGGTAATCTCTGGCGGGCCCCGCAGCTTGTTCTGATTGGGTGCATCACAACATCAGAACAAGGTGTGGCAGCAGCAGCAGCTCGAACTTCGGAACGATAGCGGTAAGGAGTCGTCTATTGTTGTTCATAACATCGAGATATATCAGCGCTTCTGTATCAATCTAAATTGATTCACGGCGGCTAGGTGAACTGACGTCGAAGCCAAGCTCATTCAAAGTGGAAGGGCACAGGTGTGGAGCAACAATCATCATCTCTCCTGTACATCATCTCTCAAATCCCAATCCACCGCCCTATGCGAGCGCCCTCGATCGACCGCCCTACAACTTCCACACCTTGATCTGCACACGGACACGCCTCAAGACAGACGAATCTCATCGGGATTTCAGGTCGCATACATTGGAAGTACCCCTCGTCGCATTGGGCTGGCCTCTGGCCCTTCCCTAGCACACACAAATTGAGTAACACGATCGCGATACGCGTGCATCTGTTGCTCGGTATTCATCATCATCATGAAAGGCTTCAGACAACGAGTGGTAAGCATATCGGATTGCATTGTCTTAGTTTCACCTTCTTCACCACTTCATGTTCCGCATCATGTCAACGTTGTGTTGCGCATAGAGGCTGACGGGCTCAGCATGAGCAGCTCTCCAAAGCGGGAAGTAACAAATTGTCCAAGAAAAAGGGCAGCGAGCCTTCGTCTGGCACCGCATCTCCCCACGCTGGCTCTGCCTCGCAATCGCCAGCTGCCACGCCAACCTCGTCCACACAGAACCTCGCCGAAACTCGGTCAAAAAGCCAGGATGGTACAGACCGCAACAACGCCGTCTCGGCGCAAGGTAAAGATGGCTCTCAACAATACATGCAACCAGCACCTCATGGAAGTCAAGGCAGTTCCGATTCACGCAGTCCCAGCCGATTTGGCAACAACCCGATGAACCCAAGTGTCGTCATCAGCCCCAGCGCTCCGGTAAGACATGTTTTCCCCATGACCCGCCATACACATTCGCTGACAGAAGCAGCACATCCCGCCACCTGGCCAAGCAGAGACTATGCCTCACGACCTGGCCCCACCAAAGGCTGGCCAGAAATCACTGTTGTTCGATCGTCTTCAAGCCACGCCAAAGGACACGGTCCCCGAGGGCGTGCGCACCCCAAAGAGACAGCACTCGTCACGATTCGACATTTCAGACCAACGGCAACGCGAGCTAGAGAAGCTGCCCGGCTTCCACGAGGTACCGCCCAATCGTCGCCAGGAGCTCTTCATGCAAAAGTTGGATCAATGTAACATCATCTTCGACTTTAACGATGCAAGTGGAGACATGAAGTCCAAGGAGATCAAGCGCCTGGCCCTGCACGAGTTACTGGATTACGTCGCTCAGAATCGCCAGGTCATTTCGGAGCCCATGTATCCAAGGGTCGTCGAGATGTTCTCCAAGAACTTGTTCCGTCCCATCCCACCACCAATGAATCCGCAGGGAGACGCCTTCGATCCAGAGGAAGACGAACCGGTGCTGGAAGTTGCCTGGCCACATATCCAAGTTGTCTATGAGTTCTTCCTCCGCTTCATCGAGAGCCCGGATTTCAACACCAATTACGCCAAGCAATACATCGACCACGGCTTCGTCTTGCAATTGCTCGAGCTCTTCGACTCGGAAGACCCCAGGGAGAGGGACTTTTTAAAAACAACATTACACCGCATCTACGGAAAATTCCTCAACCTGAGATCCTACATTCGACGCTCCATCAACAACGTCTTTTTCCAATTCATCTACGAGACCGAACGCTTCAACGGTATTGCCGAGTTGCTTGAGATTCTGGGTTCTATCATAAACGGTTTCGCCTTGCCGCTCAAGGAGGAGCACAAACTCTTCCTCACACGCGTACTCATTCCTCTCCACAAGGTCAAAAGCCTGGCCATGTATCACCCTCAGCTGGCCTATTGCATTGTACAATTCCTTGAGAAAGACGCCGCGCTCACGGAAGAGGTAGTCAGTCCTTTCTTTGCTCTCCCACATACACACCCTAGCTGATTGTTATACAGGTCGTCCTCGGTCTGTTGCGCTACTGGCCCAAGGTGAATAGTACCAAGGAAGTCATGTTCCTCAACGAAGTCGAGGACATCTTTGAGGTTATGGATCCAGCAGAGTTCGCAAAGGTGCAAGAGCCACTGTTCAACCAGCTTGCCAAATCTGTTGCAAGCCCTCACTTCCAGGTACACCGAGTGTAACCCTCACGCTTCGGCCAAGTGCTAATTCTGTGACAGGTTGCCGAACGTGCACTGTATTTCTGGAACAATGAGTACTTCTGCAACCTCGTGAGTGACAACGTCGAAGTCATTCTGCCGATAATGTTCGCTCCTCTGTATGAGAACTCGAAAGGACATTGGAATCGGTATGCCATACGCACCCCTGCTGCCATCACTCTTTGCGCTAATGATTTACAGCACCATCCACGGAATGGTATACAATGCGATGAAGCTCTTCATGGAAGTCAACCCGCAACTCTTTGACGAGTGCTCGCATGAGTATACGGAATCGCAGAATACGGCCGATCAGAGGGCTCAGGCCCGCCAGGCCAAGTGGGACAGACTCACGGAACTCGCACAGAAGATGAAGAGCGGACTCCCACCGGCACCGAGTGTCGCCGCAGGTACGGCACCAGGATCGACCATCGCACCATTACGGACAGACGACACGGACCCCTTGCGATTGGAGCAGCTTAGACTGCAGGATGATGCCTCGGATAGCACGAGGGGGCAGCAGCAGATCAGCTCGGTACGTTGACCAGTGCGAGCTTCTTATTGAAATCTCGATCTCCATCACTGGCACACGAGCACCATCACGAGTAGATTGCATCATCCTATTAGTCTGTCCGCAAAAGACACCATCATGATCCCCATCATTGGCCATTTCGTGGCGTTGTGGTGGGATTACATGCATGCATTGCGTAACGTACCCCTGCTTGTCCTTTTTCACTTCTCGGTAGCATATGTGTGCTTTTCTTTTCTCGTCTGCTTCCTACAGACTGGCGCTTGAGGCGTTCTAGTATACTTGTGGTCGAGAGGGCCTTGGGTCCCGCACACCTTCTCGTCGAACCTTAGTTTGTTTCTTATGTACCAAAAGAAGCGAGAAATCAAAACACCTTCACAGACCTTTGATATTTCCTCCCAATCGACCGAATCTAGTACATGTTCTTCATCTTCTTCACAAAAGCGATCGTTGTTTGTGCTAATCAAGATGCTTTACAGAGACGCCACTTTCAGAACCTTCACACGCTCACGCGCAGCATCAGCAATGGCAACCCACCATCCTCTCCCGATCCAATCAGCTCCACGGCGCTA
This sequence comes from Delphinella strobiligena, assembly GCA_009982845.1. Taxonomy (NCBI): domain Eukaryota; kingdom Fungi; phylum Ascomycota; class Dothideomycetes; order Dothideales; family Dothioraceae; genus Delphinella; species Delphinella strobiligena. Next base: position 1,083,182 of record JAADKB010000010.1, read on the forward strand.
GGCTTGGGACCGTCCTCCTCGGTTGCGGGTCTACGCTCAGGCTCACCGGGTTCCGCCCCGGGCAGTCGCACGGCCTCGCCTGGAGCAGCGAGACACCATCAGTTTCGAGCGTCGACCAGTGGAAGCTCGAGCAGGCGAAGGAGCAACAGCCGGACTGGGACTGGAGGTGCATCAGGGGCGGGAAGTGTAGCTAGGAGTAGCTCTGCTGGTTCCGGGACCGGAGGAAGGGCTAGGGCGGGCACCGGGCCTTGATGTTCCCTGCGGGAGATAGTGTACTTGATGCGAGGATGATATCACTAATGGGTCGATGGACGCTTAATGGTTGGGACGACGGGGTGAATGGTTGGGACAAGGCGGTCATGGTGAGATGGGTATGGTTTAGGAAACGAGAGGTAATGGATATTCTGATATGCTGGATACGGTCAGTGTTAAGCAGAACAGGGGGGTTGCTGCTGGAGTTGTCGCTGTCGATAGACTGTAGCCTTGCGAGGTGGCAGTACGTATTTCTTTCTTCTGAAATATGTTATTGAGCGGGAACCTGAGCTCGCCTCTGACTGTTCGCTTGAGGTGGTCAGCACGCACGCGCGACTACAATCACAGAGCACTAGGATCCATGACAATCTGTACAAAGTTGCTGATGAGATGGTCGGCGCGCTAGGTAACAAAAGCCCGTCTACCGTCTCCCTCCTCTTCCTCGTCTAATGTTCAGAGTTAAGTGGGCAAGGGCAGACAGACCGGACGGTTCTGCTGGAATAGTACATTTACATCATCTTCCGCCCCAACCGTTGTCATCTCCTCGTATGCTTTCTTTTGCTACCAAAAAGTGATCAACCAATGCTAGGGATATATGTGAATTTACGAGGAAGCCTCCGGGTAAAGGGCCTCCTTGAGCTCTACGCCGAGCTCCGACCTGATGCTCTCGAGCTCGTTGACGTACTCATCGTACTGGCCCTGGTTCTCAACCTTGGCCTTGACGCCTGTAAGGTGGTGATTAGCGAACATCCAAACACTGAGGGATCGTGTATGATATGGTGGATCGCAGGTCTAGAGCTTGGGGGAGAACGCACCCTCGAAAATTCGGACGGCGGTAGGGAAGTCGTTGACCCTTCTGGCGGCCTTGAGGGCGGCAATGATGACAGATGGAGAGGGGACGAGATCGTATGCGAAAGCGTTGTTCAAGTTTCTCTAGAGTATAGCGGGTCAGGGATTGTTCTGTTCACTTGGAAGGGGAAATGCCGTCATGGTCTGGCGTGTTTCACAGGAAGGGAAGTGGTACCTGGAGCTCGAAAACATCCTGAACACCGTCGAATTCCTTCTCGTATCTGTTTGACAGGACCGAAAGTCAGCAATTGGCTGTCTTGAAGGCTGATAGCGCGTGTCCACCACCATGGGTTGTCCCGAGTGTGCCCGAACGAGAGAGCGCTGTGCGACACTGGAGCCATCGGCTGCGTAGGGTGGGGTGGGGTGTATATCATGGATATTCTGACCTGGCGGTGAACTCCTCGAAGCTCTCCTCGTGGTGGGGGTCGTGAGCATCGACGTCGGCGACCTTGACACTGGCGCTGAAGGACCTGGTCTGGTTGGCGACCCAGCGGGCTGGCGTCTGAATGCGGGCAGCACGGGGTGCAGGGGCGCGGGCTGCACGCGCAGCAATACGCAGAAGAGATGTGCACTGCATTTTGGTCGTGTGAGGGAGGGGTGAAAAGATACCGAGGAGTGGAGAGTTGATTAATGCGTGGTATGGCGTTCAACTTTGCTTCAAGGAAGTTGCGATGTCAGCCAGTCTCGCCAAGAAAGGCAGGAACCCGCCGAACGCATTGGCCAGTCATCCAATCAGGTGATAGTCGTATGTACTGCTTGCTCCATGTTACCGCTATCTCGATCACCAGATGTAAAATCGTGATTGACCTTATACGATTGGTCGGTCTGCTTTGTATCCTCTGGACATGTCCATGAGTGCTCTTCAGAAATTGCATCTCCGTCACATAAGGTAACGTATCGCAATGTCGTCCGTTGCTAAGCAAGCATGTCGGGACCTAAGGATAGATATCACGTAAACCATAAGTATTTCTAGTTATAGAAGAGGGTCTATCCGTATAGGCTGTATTATTCCCGCCTGGTCCGATATCATAAATATCTGTGCCTAGTCCTGTGTTTCCTCTCGTCTTCTGGCTACCAGCATTATTGTGCCAAGGCCTGGAGTCCTAGGTAGAGTCGGAGCCGAGCACCGAGGGCTATCCGAAGTCCAAGGGGACCAAGCAATTTCCTTTTTGGAGAGGTCATCAATCCCCTTTTCATAAAGTTGTCTACTTCTCTACAGCCTATCCTTCGAGCAAGACTTAGTGTGCGGAGATTCCTTCTCTTCCTCCACACTTTTGTCGCTCCTTCCTGCCGGGTGGCCTTCTGCGAAGTATCCTTGGACCCCAGTCGGTCGACACATTGTATAAACACGCCTTAATCGCGATACCTTTATATTTGCGACAACATGTCTACATCAAGCTGGATTCGCTATGGCGTGCCTACACTCGACCGTCCATTCGGTCTTGAGCTCTGGCCCATCTTCGAAAAGGTCTTCGAGTCCATCAAGGGCTACAAGCCGCAAGATTTCAAGTTCGTCCCCAGCGAGACTCCCATGTCTACGCTCAGCACCACTGCCACCATGTTGATCTCCTACTACATCATCATCTTTGGTGGCCGCGAGGTCATGCGTGGTCGTGAGCCTTTCAGGCTCAATGGTCTTTTCAAGATCCATAACTTTTACTTGACCGCCATCAGTGGCATACTGTTGCTTCTTTTCGTCGAGCAATTGCTTCCTACCATTGTCAGAGGAGGAGTTTTCCACGCCATTTGCCATCACGAGGGTGGATGGACCGACAAGCTTGTTATCCTGTACTACGTAAGTTGGTCAGGAGCAAATGCAACTGACAGAGACAATGCCTGCTAACCACAAACAGCTCAACTACCTCACCAAGTACCTCGAATTGATTGACACCTGCTTCCTCTTCCTCAAGAAGAAGCCTTTGAGTGAGTTTTTGATACACCATCAGTGGTCGGTTGTGCACTAACCTTTCGTAGCCTTCCTCCACACCTACCACCACGGTGCTACCGCCCTCCTTTGCTACACCCAGCTCCTCGGTAACACGGCTGTCTCATGGGTCCCCATCACCCTCAACCTGTGTGTTCACGTCGTCATGTACTGGTACTACTTCCAGTCCGCCCGTGGTATTCGCATCTGGTGGAAGAAGTACATCACCGTCATGCAAATCATCCAATTCGTCATCGACCTCGGCTTCGTTTACTTCGCCTCATACACCTACTTCACCAGCCGTTACTTCCCATGGATGCCCAACAAGGGTGTCTGCGCCGGTGAGGAGTTTGCTGCTTTCGCTGGTATGGCCATCCTCAGCTCTTACCTGCTTCTCTTCATCTCCTTCTACATTGCCACCTACAACAAGCCCCAGAGGAAGGGTAGAGCCCGTGCCACTAGTGCACTTGTTGAGATGAAGGACGAGAAGGTCCCCACTATCGGCGAGGCCAGGAGGAGGTTCAGCGGCGGTCAATCTACCCTGACCTCGGGCGCCGACATCGGTATCCCACAGACCCCCTCCAGTGGTCGTGTCACCCGCAGTCGCAAGGCATAAACGCCAATTTGGGTGATGAGTGACAGTTGGGAAAACACACTTCGCTTCGCTTCAAGCTCCGGGAAGCCAGTCACCGACGTTGTACATTTTCGCATGGTTGAGGCCGTTGCCTCCCATCACGACAAAGGAGTTATAATTGGGGTTCAAGTAGGAATGATGATATATGGGAGGCTCGCACTAGTGCACTGAGCAGAACGAACACACCCTTTGCCCCTACTTTTGGGGCCAGAGGTTGTCGGATGGATACGTTGCATTTCTCTCCAATCGACGCCTTGGCACGCTTTTACTTGATTGTAATATGTTCTAGGGTATAGTGGGGGAAAGGGGAGTCATAAAAATGCTAAGCATGAAGGGATTACATGGCTGTAGAAGAGATATGATGGTGGTGATTCAAATATGCCGCAATAGCTGCACGATAATCATATATCCTGTACTAATGGTATTTACCACGATTATGAAAGTCGCAAGACACATGCACCCTGCTAGTTGCGGTAATGTTATGGATCGCCTAGCTGTCCATGAATGACTTGCAATGCACCCAATCAATTACCTTTTAGCTTTGCATTTTGCATTGCAAGCGGGATGCAGAGTTCGTGAACTGTCCTGTCCGAGTCAACCATAATGGGTCCGCAGTGCCTCGGCTGTAACTGGAATATGGATCCTGTCAGTCGCAGTGTCAGGACGGTGGTCCGTGCAGAAAAGGGTTCAATTGGCGAACTTGGCGATCTCGCCTCGTACGCGACAGCTGCTTCATCGTTTGGTTCACTAGAACGTACTCATAAATGTCACCGCTGCCTTGTCCACTAGTGTGCATTGCAATATCTCTGTTGGACCACAACTGACCTTCCTATCACTCAGCCATGGCCGAGCAACAAGAGTCGGACGGTTTCTCTATAAAGGGAGCAGCCAAGGAGCGTGCGCCATCGCCTTCATCAGAAATACCACCAAGGTCACCCTCAAAGACCTCTCCTCGCCGTAGTCGCTCTCCGGTAGCATGAAACTCGAACTATCAAGATCTACCACCAGACACTAAGTCAAATTTATAGTCAAACTCTCAGGCTTCAGAAGAGGGTGAAACAACTGAAGAAGCACCGCCATTGCCAGATGAGCCCTTACCAGGCACTGAGGATGGCGCTCCTCCTCTGCCTGATGAACCAGTACCCGAAGGTCTCCAAGACGACGGTTGGGAACCCCGCTTCGATCAAGGAAGCGGTCATTGGTATTTCACCAACAGATTCACGGGCTTATCTCAGTGGGAAAACCCGCGAGTTCCAGTCGAGCCCTACCCTTCAAATGCTTTGGTAGCCCAGCCTGGCGCGCCTGGCACCGATTCCTCCTCAGGCGCTCCTGGAACATACTCCGAGACTCCTGCCCAGCCGCAACCGCCCAGCGAGCCTTACCTGGGCTACAACCCCAGAATTCATGGCGATTTTGATCCCAACGCTGACTACGCCAAATTCCATCAACCAGCGCCAGCACAATCTGAACATGTCGATGTCGACGAGGCCGCCAATATGATTGGTACATTTGGCCAGGCGGCCGCGTTCAATCGTCGCACAGGCGCCTTTCAGGCTGGCAGTAAGAATGCAGAGTATCACAACGATGAGAACAAGTCGAAGCGTCAAATGAATGCCTTTTTCGATGTGGATCGCGCCGCCAATGCCCACGACGGCCGCTCTTTGAAGGCCGAACGCGCAAGCAAGAAGATGTCCAAGGAACAGGTCAAGGCCTTCAATGAGCAGCGACGTGCACGAAAAGAGCAGAAGCGGCGCGAGTTCCTACTAAGCTGAGGCGTATAGTAGTGAGTACCTGATGCGTGATTCTTGACCTTATCTTCGTAGCAAGCAAGTTCTTGCATGACGCTCAATATACCGCTGCCTTTTCCATCAACACTAACAATTCGTCTTTGCAGGATGATCATGACACAGCATAAGCTTTCTGGCAACTGATGTGGGGCATAATTGGTTCCATGCAGTGTAGTCATGAAGCATTGGGCGTTCTCCCTCTAGTCCCTTTTATATATTTTTTTTGCATACCAGGTTGCACTTGCAAGCATCTAGCCACATCTGGGCCCACATACCTCTCTGCTTATATGCTCTGGAAGCGGATTAAGGCATCGGTGTAATTTCAACCTATGTAATACACAATCGCAATTTTGTCCCACCATTCTTGTCATGAGAGCTCGGGCAGCAGAAATTGTGGATTTGATCCTGAAGCGCTAAAATACTTCCCGCGGAAGCTGAGATAGCACGAGATCGTGTGTTGTACATAAAGTGCACGAGCTCTAGGCCTAGAGCTTACCAAGCTCCAACAATGCCGAGCGGTCGGAAGGCCCATCTGTCCCCTGGAGATGGGGCACGATTGGGTCCACAGACCATTCTGCCAATAACAAACCTAATTTGGGAGTTTCCACCCTAATTAAGTATTGCCTCTAGCTGTGGTGATCGGGCAGGTCCTGACGCACCTGTTCCGCCGTGGCGGTCACGGCACGTCTCTGGGCGGATAAGGTAAGGTAGACAGGCAAAGTTGAGGGAGCACGCTCAAACATGTGTCTGTAGAACAGCAGGTTCCATGCTCGAAAGTTCGCATATATTAGAGATGTGAATGCCACGTGAGACGCGAACAGTGCCCGTGGTGTTGATCCTTCCGGGCCGAAGCCGAACAGCGTGTGCATCTTATTGCGAAGAGAGCAGGGGTCATGGTCGGATCATGCACGAGATCCACAAGCATGTAACGCAAAATGCTGGTCCTTGATTGGTGGCAGACGTACTGACGAACCCAGACATGAGATGAGCCATTGGTCCGGTATTCGTTGCACCGTGATGGTCTGAAAGTGCAGGTCGATCCCTCGCTGCTGGTGCGAGCAATAAGTGAAGGCGGCGTGGGAGGGTCCAAGGTCATGCAGCTGTGCAGGAAAGTACACACTACCAAAGTTTCGAAAGTCTTCTGCTAGCCAGGAACGCACTAAGCTAAGACGCTCTCCTACGAATGTCGATCCGGGATGTTTAATCTACCATTCTCATTGTCTCACGTAGACTTATGCACGAGGGGCGCACCTGGCGTCTCTTTTTCACGCGGCTACCACATCGCGTGCGGCGCCACGAAATCCCCCCGCCCGCGGCTCTAGGCACTTGCGATTGATAGCTCATTTTGATTTCCGTATATTCGTTCGCTCGCTCATGCCAGATTTGGTCGCGTAATAATAAGGTGCTTGCTTCGACTCCCGCTTCTGCGCATCGTTCTCGATTGACCTTGAACGTTGTTTCATCACCCTTCCGTCAACGGCTATCAGCAACAAGCAGTCCAACGGTAAAACGGTCCCGCGCAGATTATACGATACTATAGGCGATAGCCTGCAGGCATCCCGTTCTCATCAGCTTAGCACAGAGCTTCTTTACGAGTCTTACTTGTACCCTTGTCCCAATGGGCATCTTCAGTCGCAAGAAAAGCAGCGGGGCCACTGGGGCCAATGGACTCAGTGGAGACTCACCACCACCAACTGCCAGGACACCAGGAACACCCCCCAGACATGTCATGAATGGCAATCCGGCGGCCAATGCTTCCATTGCAAACATCCCGCTTCCCCAGGCTCCAGATGCAGCACTGAACCCGGCCGCCTACCTGCGAAGCATCTGGGCTGTTCGCGAAAGATCCAGGGTCGTCCTCGCGAAGGCTAAGCGTAACCAGCTTGACCATTTCGCTGTCGACATGGCCAAATTTCCCGAAACAGCCAGCTACGTCGTTTCGATCATCAAGGTGTGTATGGCACTATGCTATTGCTTAGCTTATCGCTGCGAGTACTGATGTGGGTCATAGAGAGACTTCGACCCGGACTACAGCAAGATCCCCCCTCATGGCAGATGGCAGCACTTTGAGGTCGGCGGACGTCCTCGCGTGGATCAGCTAATGGCAACCTGGCCAATCTCGGTCAATGCCCAAGAGAGAACGCGTAGACTCATTGACCTGTTCCTCGTGTCCGTGTTACTCGATGCCGGCGCCGGTACCAAGTGGCAGTACAAAAGCAAGGAGTCTGGCAGGTTTTACAGGCGTAGTGAGGGCCTTGCAGTCGCTAGTCTGGAGATGTTCAAGTCTGGAATGTTCAGCAGTAACGTTAATGAACCGTGCCAAGTCGACAGCGCAGCCTTGAAGAAGCTCACCATCGGTGCCGTGGCCAAGGGTCTGCAAGTATCTGAGCAGAACACAATCGATGGACTGGAAGGTCGCACAAATCTACTCATCAGGCTTGGAGATGCACTGCAGAATGAGGAGATATTTGGCGCAGATGCAAGACCAGGAAATATGCTAGGTGAGGAAGTCGAAAAGTGCATGTGGAAAAGGTGACTAACAGTTTATGGCAGACTACCTTCTCTCGCACCCCACCACTCAGGCTTCATCTGTTCCCATCGTCTTGTTACCTACTTTCTGGGAGATTTTGATGGATGGTCTCGCACCCATCTGGCCAGACATGCGTACTCAAATCGACGGCATTCCTCTTGGCGATGCATGGCCATGCTCGAGCATGCCGACGGACCCGAGAAATCCTTGTGGAAACATCGTCCCCTTCCACAAGCTCACTCAATGGCTTTGCTACTCGTTGATGGTCCCCATGACCAAACTCATGCATGTGCATTTCGCTGGCGTGGAGCTCTTGACCGGTCTGCCTGAGTACCGAAACGGTGGCCTGCTCATTGACACTGGCCTCATCACTCTTAAGCCTGAAGACGCCAAGCGCGGCCTCCATCAATATCAAGTCAACGCAATGAAGCAAGGTCAACCGAACGTCGAAGTTGTTCCTTTGTTTGCTGCAGAAGACGATGTCATTGTTGAGTGGAGGGCCGTGACTGTAGGCTTCCTGGACGAGCTGCTGATAGAGGTAAACTCTCTCCTTGGCTTGACCGGCAACAACAAGTTGAGTCTTGCACAAATGCTTGAGGCAGGCACCTGGAAGGTAATTCAGTCCCCCGTCCTAACGCCAAGAGAGTGTTCACTAATCCTATAAATAGGGGGGAAGAGAAATCGCCGAAGTGTCACGGCCAAATACCAAAGAGCCACCGATCATGATTCTGTCGGACGGCACCGTTTTTTAAAATGATACCCATTCGTACTGGCTTCTTGTTATTATTTATATCGATTGCTTTCTCGGCGCTCCTCGTCAAATCATGACTACCATTCTTCTACGCAACGCAAGCAACACGACGAGGAAGCTGCGCTTCCCGAGGGTCATACACGTCACATGCAAGACCTTTTTTCGCACTTCTGGACAGCATGTTCGCCATGTTCGCTCCTCTCCTGCAGCGCAGATGCCTAGTGCAGGACAATCGTCTGCTGCTGATTTTCGCTTCGTACTGTTAATATTGGCGGCATCTGTTTTCGCTTTTGAGACGATGATCTCTCTTCCTATTGTTAGCCACGTTTGACCTCGCAGAAGTCTGAGGTTAGAGACCTCGAGGCTATTGCTGTATGACACAGAGGTGGCGGTATGTGTATCAAAGCTAGAAATGCTCGCGGCACCTTGCTCGACAGAAAATCAAACTTTTCTTTCAGTCATGCTCTACTCTATTCTAGCAACATGATTGCCAATGCTAGCACTTAATCCGAATGAAGACCTACACTAGTATATAATCCAGTTTCTTGGCATCTATATGCGTGAATCTGCATGTGAAACTTTCCCCGCAATCAACTTCAGGAAATTCTCCTACAGTATTGTACGAGTACGAGTACGAGCAGTCTCGCAACCACGCAATCAATATACATGAATCGGACCGAGACATTCTCGCCAACGATATCAAAATTGGGACCACGTGAATCAAAGAATACAGAAAATCAGCGCAAAAATGGCTGCCGCCCGAAATATTAAACTCAGCGACGACGAGGTCGACGACATCCTCTACCTGACGCGCACAAACGAAACGACCGAACTGCTGCAATACCTCTCGCAACTCTCGGCGCAAAAGGGCGCCGACTCGGCCGTCTCCATCCTGGAGGCTTGCGCTGATGAGGACAGCGGAAACACTGCCTTCCATTACGCCGCCGCCAATGGCTCGACCGGTTAGCTTCGTTTTTTCTTCTTTCCCTTCGCCAGATGTCAACTTTCAAACACAAGGGGAAACGCAATCGCTAGGCAAAAAGTGCTGACGCCCTCCAGATCTCCTCCTCGCCCTCCTCCCCCTCTTCACGCCCCCCTACCTCGCCCTAAAGAAGGATCTCTTGAACAGAAAAAACAGCGCAGGCAACACGCCCCTCCACTGGGCGGCGCTGAACGGTCACGCGAGCACGGTGAGCCTTCTCATCGACCACGGCGCTGATTGCTGGGTCAAGAACGCGGCTGGGAATCTGCCGGTTTTTGAGGCAGAGCGCGCGGGGAAGGATGAGGTTGTTGCGCTGCTTTTGGTTGCTGGGGGTGGGCAGGTTGAGGAGGAGAGGCGGGGTGGGGGTGAGGAGGTGGAGGAGGACGAGGTCGAGGATGCGGATGGGGGGGAGAGGGTGGATGAGGCGGCTGATCGGTTGGGGAAGATGGAGGTTAGAGAGGGGTGAGCTTGGGCGGGAAATGGAAGAAAGAAGTGCTCTGCGCATCCGGATTGTCAAATGCGAAGGGAACAAAAACCAGTGGTTTCTTTTTCTTTTGCGGAGGGGGCAGATTCGATGGCTATGCCGGAAACCTCTTCGCAAAAGAAAGATACTCCGGCGTGGGTATTTGCCGACGCGGTTGGGGTATTGCGGTTCTGGTCTGCGTGTTCGGTCTATTCGCAACAAGACGACGATGACATTTCACGGCAATCTGGAATCGAGAGGTTGGAAGAAATCCGTCATCAAATTTCTTCACATGCTGAACTATCTACGGCAAGGGCCAGACACAGAGATACCTATCAAGGCGGCTAGCCCAACGAGTGACAAGAGGTCGGGCAGATATCAAGGAAAGGATAGGATAAAAGGACGCAACGAGACCAGAAATGCCAGAGCAACGCTGAAACACAATCTTGCAAAGACAGGAACCTTTATAGAAAACAAACAGACGAAATTCCAAAACAAAATCAATCACGCCATGCTCATCCTCTATCCTCACTCCACACACTCCCCTCCCCTGCCAGAAACATCTTACTCAGTAAAGCTCAATGAGTGCAGGACCGAAGAGAGTGGCAGCTGCGACTTCGTCTACGCTGGTGAAGTTGTCGCCAACGGTGACGGCAGCAATTGTCAGGCCGAAGAGCAGGTTCTCGACGACATTGAACGGGGCATCAAAAGTGACGGTGCCCTTCTCAATCTTGACGTTCTTGAGATGCTCAACGATGGGCTTGTTCTGGCCGCTTATAAGAACCAGTCTCAGCTCGTCAGTAGAGGTATAGTTGTGCGTGCCGTTCGCGTGGCCTCCCTCCGAGAAGCTGTAGGTGAGGTTCTGGTCGATCGCCTTGGTGGGTGGAGTGACAAGCGTCAGGGGTTCGAAGATGGTTAGGTTAATCGTGTGGTTGTTGACATCAGGACAGCTTCCTGGGACCACGAAGTTCTGGTTGATCGCGGAAAAGGCAAAGTCACGGGCCGAGGCTGTCAGGAAGGGTTGAGCTGAAGGTCTCTTGTTCTGGAGTACGCGGAAGAACCCATTTTGCTCGCCCTCATTGCCTATGACCGATGCAATACCGCGGAGGAAGTCGTCGTTGTTGTTCTCGGCAAAGATGTTGATGACGTCTTGGAGGGTTCCGAGCGTGACATCGGTGAATGTCTGAGCAAGAGCTATAGCGTCGTAGAGGGTGGAAACGGGGAACGTGTACTCGCAGGGTGAAATTGGAGAGACCTTGGCTACATTCACGAGGCCACCGTTGGCGGTCAATTCGTGGAGCTCCTCCTGGGCCTGAATCGCGATAAGAGTGTCGAGGAGGAAGTCACGGCTAAGTCCGTCAGGAACTTCGAAACCATCGACGTTGTTGGTGATGTTCTGGAGAAGTTCAGTGAAGAAGGCCACTTCGAAGATTTCGTTAAAGGCGATGAACTGCAGGTTGGTGATGCCCTCTGCGCTGACGCTCGACGGAGGTGTGTTATTGGACTGAGAGCCGTGCGCAGCATTGTTGATATCGTTCAACTGTTGAGCATCCGGGGTCGGGAAAGCGTTCGAAAGAGGGAAACGGAACTTGTCACCATCGGGAGAGACCTCGGTAGGAAAACCACTGGTGGTATAGGTAGGCGCTACTTCGTGTGTGGAGGATCCACTCCAGTCTGCAGTGCCAGACCAGTATCCTCCTGAACCAGCCGGTGCGGCTGCAACCAGAGTAGAAGATGCGAGGCCGATAAAGGCAACGGCAGCGGATTTGGACAGCATGATGAAGCCTTGTTTTGTTCGAGGAAAGACTGAATCTAGGAAATGTGTAAAGGAAAAGATTGCCAAAAAGAAAACACAAAGAAATGAAAGGTATTCTGGTTTCTGAGGGTTGAGAAGACGATGTTTGGTGGTTGTCACAGTGAGGAGGAGAGATCTCAGCTATTTATCTCAAGACATCAAGACATGATCCTTCGCAACTTGTGGTGCCACCCCCTGCTGTGTCACTTGCCGGTGGTACTTATCAACAAGTTAAAGGCGAGCATAAGCATTCGTGGCTAGTGTGGAAGTACAATCATAAGATACAATCATGTTCGGCCGCAGTCACACATCAGCATACTGCATGCGCGACCATGGACCTGCAGTAGTTCAGCAATAAATATATGGCAATAGGTCAGAAATAATAGAAGGTGGGAAGTAGGCTCAGTCAAGCTTTGCGGAGTCAGATGCGCCTCCTTGTTGCCAATCTAAGACAGTAATCCCTCAGCCTTCAGCCAAAAGGCTGCGTGGCTGACCGTGTTTGATTGGTCGATTATTTGGTTCGCTGTCGTCGAAGCTACCACGGGTGTTGGTGATATTCTCGTTATGCAGCTTTGTTGTTTGTGAAGGAAGGACGCGTGCCCCCTACACCAGGACGATGTATACTCGCCGCGCGGCTAGCGACGAAAGCAGGAAATACATTGTACTTGAGCAGAAGCTCCTACTGCCAAGTCAATTCGAAGGATAACGCTATCTTGACTGGTAATTGCCCGCAGATTTGCTTCTTGAAGGCCCTACCGAAGCGAAATTGTAAGGATCCACTTGTCGGGGCCCCGGAATTGTGTAAAAGCTACAACACCACTATCATGTACGGTACAGTGGAGCATCGTTAAGCGGATATCGGATCGTCTCATAGTCCATGTACATGATACAATACCCAGGTAGTAGTGCGGACCTGGATACGCGAATCGAAGAACTAACTCAGTCATGGCATACGAGAATCTCTTGAAGTGTATAACCATCTTCCACAAAGTAGATGGACTTATGCGGAGGAAATGAGGCGATGGTATGCCTTAGGTTGGCCGCGAGAAGGTGCGGGGCTGCCGAGCGCGCAACTCGACATATATGACTAACGAATAAGCACTCGAAAATGGCGCAAGAGAAGCGAATAACCAAAAGCATCAGAAAGCTTACAGTCTACGTATTGATAATTCTCTTCATTGATTAGCAGGCATGAACGGGTCTAAATCCTTTGCCGAAAAGCCATTCTGCGGTCTGTAGGCCTCCCACGTCTGAATACATGAGAACCTGCAGTTGATCGTAAGCTCTTGACGACGCTTCGAGGCCATGCACATCGTACGATGCATCATTCCAGCTTTGAGGAACGAGGATACCAATCATGTCAACAAAGCTTGGCCTGGTCCTCCTATCTCGATGGCCATGACCGGTCATATGTGGTCCTTTACTCCAAAACTCCAGCGCTTCATAAGGGTATCTTAGCAGCACGAAAATGCTCGAAAATGCGATCAGTCGCGCCCGATGAATTTTAACTAGCTCGTGGCAAAACCGTCATCTCAGTATGCATAGGAGTTAGCCTCTGCCTTAGCTTCCTCTTCGGTGGCTCTCGCAGCCATATGTTGTGCGTCGATGGCTTTCTGGGCGTCAACTTTAGGTTTACTAGCAATATCCAGCTCTGCAAACTTGTCCCTTGCGCGGGCAATGTTGATCCTAGCGGCGTTGTACATGGCTTCCCCACTGCTGAGAACGACAGCCAGGTTTGTGTTCTCGGTCAGCCGGGTGATCAGGAACATGAATTCACCAGTCTTGATCTGTAGCTCGGCGAAGTTGGCTGATCCAGCTGGCATGCCCGTGTGCTTTGCGATGGAGTGCTTGTGAGATTTTAGGATGGAGGATAGCCTCTCGAATCGGTCCGGGTGAGGATTTGCGGCCTCTGATGGCTTCGTGATGTGTGTTACCATGAGGCATGTGGTACGCTCGTACAGGATCAGTTCGTGGGCCTCGATTACGTCGGCCAATTGGCGTAACAAGCTCTCAATGGCACCGGCATTGGGCACCAGGTAGTATATGACCTGTGTCCATGCTTTGTACAGGCTCTGATCCCAAATGCTGGTACCCCAAAAGTCGACCTCTTTCCCAGCGTCTTGCTCAGGACCACCGAAACCGTGCTCGATGCTGACATTGCGAATGGCTCCTGTGCGCTCACGGAAGACAGTGTCTCGCATGTTGAGCATGATCAAATCCATCTTGTGCACAAGGACAAATATCTTGGCTTGGGGCGAGCTCTCTCGCAATGCGGTAATTATCGAGGCGTAGTTAATAAGGTCGGCACTGAATTCCCGAGATTCGACATCGAAAACGAAAATCAGCACGGCCACCGAGGAGAAGACGTGTGATCGTTGGTGTGTGAGATATGATTCCGTGAAGCCATCTTGACTGCGGCACGTGTCAGTACTTCGTCTTGGATTGAACAAAGATGAAACAGATGTGCGGCCTTTGGGCATGAATGGATAAGGTTTAAAGACACATGGCAGGGCACAGCACCTTACCCTCCACAATCCCAGAGGTTGAGCATGAGATTGCCCATAAATCGTATATTACTGTGTTCGACGTCGATGGTCGCACCCAATCGGCGGACATCTTTTGCGACGTAATTGCTAAACACAATTGATCTCATTGATGATTTGCCAGCCCCAGACTTGCCCATGAGCAGCACTTTGCGCTGCTTTTGGCGCCGCGCTGAACCGGAGCTCAACATTCTTACGGCGACTGCTGAGACTCGTTGCGCCGAAAACAACCGGGCTAGGAGTGAAGTTGAGGATCGAGAGCGATAGGGACAAGGTAGCGTCGGAGTTACGCCATGTCTATGCTTGACTTTCGTGCCACGTGCGCCAACCGTGATAACTGACCGCATCCTTATCACTATGTATTCGGAAGGTACCTTATATTCTGTGCAGCGATCCAGGCACTATCTTGAATATTACGAACTCGCTTATTACATCTTCATTTTTTTCTGCTATTAATACACGTATCTATAACGCTTTGCTTTTACCATACACTCTACTGTACAACAGTCGACCTGCCTCTGCTATCATCTGACTCATGCTCTTGTTCCAGCTCGCCAACTGCCTCATCTTCATCTATCCTGTACATGAAGAATTGCACAAATACGAAAAAATCTAGGAACAACGTGCCCAAGCTTCCGATGATCCAGCTGCAGTTGACAAGAATATAGCGTCCATAGATAGCACCGGCCTCGCCCTCTCTGCAGTGCTTGTGACGGCATATAGGTTTGAAGGCAAAGATGCTGAGAACGAAGGTCAGATTTCCAATACAGGCAAAGAGGAAGAAGAGAGCATTCAGTCCCTCGGTACTCTTGCGCCTGTAGTTGAGTAATAATTGCGGTACACGGCTGCCCAGATACAGTACGGCGCAGAGGTAGCCGAACACCTGACCAGTAGTGTTGAACTGAAGCGTTGCGTCCTGTTCGTCATGCGTTTCGCTACCGCTGTTTTGGGAAGACGGAGAGAGATAGTATCCACCGATCCCTGCAACAACAACGACAATTACAGCGGTCAGGTTAAAGAGCACCTTCTGGTACAGAGGCTTAGGCTGAGATGGCTTGGGGAGTTCCGTTGTCTTCTTCGATGTTGGATGTATTGGTGTTGCGGGTGATAGATGCACGCCCTCATTTGCGAAGCGATCGCGGAAGGCAGAGCTTGATCGGCGAGCACCTGTCGGGTCTGCATCAGCAGCGCTGAACGAGTGACTATTGCCGTTGGTTTGCGCCTGCAAAAGTCCGGTCCGTTCGTTGATGTTCGCATCTTCAATCTCTGAAGGCTTGATCGGCTTGGGGTCCCGGAAGTGGAAGCCCTTGTAGTAAAAACACTGAGCCAGAAGAACAATATCCGCCAGTGTATAATAAATGGCAAGGATGATCTAGGATACAAAGTCAGCGTTTTGCAATAAGCAAGAACATAACATCTCGTGGATAATGCACCATAGTAGGTAAGACTCCCTGCATGACTGCCCCGATGATATTCGCGAAATCTCCAGCAAGCCATATTATGATAAATTCGATACTAAGTCCCTCTGCGCTGCTTCGACGAAAGTTTTCGATGATCTGAGGAGAAAAGACAACCACCCAGCATGCTATCATCTTTGTATCAGAAGACCGTAGTAAGAATGACACTCCTAAAGAAAAACCTACCGATCGAGATAGAACCACAAATACCACTGATAGCCTCAACATCGAGATTGATGCCTCCAGATCTTGCTGGAGGGAACATGATTTTTCTCTGCTATGGCAGAGTTTTTACTTCTATTTCCGAGGGGAAACTAAAAGAATGTAAGAAGGAATGAAAGAAAAAAAATCTTGAGGGTGTTCGAATATGCCACGCGGCACTACCAGTCTGCTATCTTTTATATAGTCAATTGATGACCTTTTGCGATGCCCCCATCCGAGTCTGCGTTCGAAGTGTAGGAGATCGGCCTCAGAGACTCTGGCGCGCTTACGTCAATGGGGAAATTCACGAACTTTATTATACGTTCCTTGAGCCGCATGAAACCGCGCTGGTAATCAAAGGAGTACCTGTCTCCGTGAAATATATTGTTGGGCACGCAATGGTAGATGGTATCGAAGGAGTAAGTGATTGACTTGTAGCTCTCGAGTCGTGTTCATCACACGCTATATTACACCCGGTTCAACCTCGCTATGCTACAATTGAACGGTCATTCCCCGTCGCGTCTATTTCACCAAGTCCATCATGCTCTTCAAAGGTTGTTGTCCTTCTTAAACTTGTCCCAAGCCTCGTTGAGCGTACTAAATACAGCTCCACTAATCATACG
This sequence comes from Delphinella strobiligena, assembly GCA_009982845.1. Classification (NCBI taxonomy): domain Eukaryota; kingdom Fungi; phylum Ascomycota; class Dothideomycetes; order Dothideales; family Dothioraceae; genus Delphinella; species Delphinella strobiligena. The sequence goes on from JAADKB010000010.1 coordinate 1,099,973, forward strand.
TTGCTCCGTAGTTGCCGTCTGTGAGATCTGTACCGGACATCAATTAGCAAAACCATTTTGCGATACCTTTTTTCGTCAAGACGTACCTTGTCTGGATGCACCTTGGCAATGGCCTTCATGTAAATGATTTTGACCTTGCCAGGAATGACGAGATCACTCATGCCGACCTTCTTCCATCCGGCCTCTGGCCATAGCACAGAATCCAGCGATCCGAGTAGTGCACGCAAGTTGTCCGACTTTGTACCCTTCCACGCTGCTAGTGTAGCATCAACTTTGTCGTTGAGGGCGAACTTCTCGTCGTCTGCCTTCTCGGCTGCGGCGTTCGCCTCGCGTAGTTTACGCACTGCCTCGGCAGATTGAGCGGCCGAAATGGCAGGTCTACTTGGTGCCACAGATCGACCAGCTGGCTTGACAGCAGGTTTCGCAGCTACAGGCTTGGGGGCAGTCGAAGCCACAGCAGGTTTCGAAGGCCTTGGGTTAGCGGCCTTCTCACACCGGTCTCTCCCTCTCAGACTGACTGCGCCGCCAACGCCAGCCTCAACAGCCAGTCTCCAAGCACTAGCCGCATCACTCCACTTCTCCATATGCTCGAGTGCTTCTGCTTTCCGCATCAGAGCCTTGCCATAGAACTCACCCATGTCCTTTTCACCTTCGCCAGGACCGAGATCAATCTTTTCACCCTCTCCTTTACTGACGCCGATGATATCAATAGCTCTATCGGCATCCGAGATTGCAGTTTTAGGGTCTCCAGTCTTGATGGCTGTCAGAGCGCGATTAGATAGAACGATGATAACCAGAGGATGAGTCGAGGGTAACGGTGTAAGTGCAGCAGTGTACGAGGTGTGTGCCGAATCGTAGTCACCGCGCTTGAATGCTTCGGCACCAGCACGGCGGTGGGTAGACGAAATAGAAAGAGCGGAGGGAGAGATAGCAGGAATATCTCGGGCAGGTGCTACCGGTCGCGGGCGTACGGGTTGCGAGGAACTTAGTCTGGGAGCAGGGCTTGCTCTGGCAGATTGAGTTTGAGTAGGACGAACAGTCGGCTGCGTGGGGGCGGGATTGAACAGATCAACTTCCGGCTCATGTTCGGGTTTTGTAGGTCTTTTCCGTCTAGCAGGGCTGATATAGGTTTGTTCGCTTTGTGCCTCGACCTCTAGCCTACTTAGCTTGGTTGCTGGCCTTTTATCCACATGAGGTGCTTGCTGTGTGAATCTGGGCTGGGTTTGAGGTTGTGACTGTGAACGTATGGGCAGATTCTGTGCAGGAGAGAGTGTACGTCGTTCTTGTGGGAGCTCTTGTGGAAAGTCTGGGCGGCGCATGGTACGCGCAGGCTTCTGAGGTCTTTGATTAGCTGCCTCCAGTAGGACTGCTTCGTCGGTCAAAGTGGGAGGTTGCGGCTGAGGGGTGTGCTGTCTAGGCTCTGTCGAATGCTGTCGCCTCTGACTGCTCGACCGAGTGTGGGAGTCAGCGCTGGCGTCTCTCATCCATTTCGGCTGGGATGGGTCGTGCTCGGCTTGCAAATCTGCTACGGCTTTCACGACCTGCTTGCGTCCTTGCTTCCACAAGGAGTTTGCAGACTTGAGAAAAGATGTGCCAATCTCGGAGGCATACTGAGCCACGTCCTTGTCTGTGCCAGGCGAAGCATTGTCTGTCCTGCGCTGGGCGGAGGTCGGTCGTGACTCTTGTCTCATCCAAGGCGGAACGGCGTCGCTCTCTCTGCCACGCCTTTGTGAAGAGGCGCGAGGAAGGTCTGAATGGCCATTCTGTGAGGGTGTTCCTCGCCGCGAACCTCCGCCGACTTGACTCTTCTGTCTAGACTCCTCATGCGCCTGATTAAGGAGGAAACCCACGGCAGCCTGTATATCACCGCCCGTCTCTTGCAAAGCCACTCTCGACGTGTCGGCAGGGAAGCCCATATCTACGAGCTCAGCCACGGCAGGGTCGAGAGGATGTGCTGTCGAGGGACTTTCGGCTCGTTGTTCATAGGCAATGTCAAAGGCATCATCTACGGTGCTCCTTTGAGCCGGCTTTTCTGTGACAGGCTTAGCCAGGTCTCCCAAAATATCATCGTCGTCGTCCAGCGCAGCAGTCTGTTGGCTTGGAGCCAAATTCCTCTGTTGTGGGAGATTGCCCAGCCCAAATGGGTCATCATCATCATCATCAACAGTGCCGAGCAACGCGTTGCCACCGGGTCCACCGTATAGACGATTACTACTGGATGCTGGTGGTGGTGGTGTTGGCGTTGGCGCTGCGGCAGGGGTAGAGCGACGGCTTGGGGGAATAGAGGCTGGTGGTGGAAAGTGGCTTGACTTGTCCACGGGCGCAGCAGAATTGAAGGCAGCCAGAATATCAGCCTCGCTTTCTTGCGCGCGGCCCTTGCCATTAGAGCCACCCAAAGCGCCATTGCCAACACGCACGGCTGGGGATCCTCTGCCTGACACAGGCGTGCCTCTTCCACTTCCCAAGTTCTCCCAAGCATCACCTCCTCCGAACTGTGTTGCCCAGCGCTGGTTCTGTTCTGTCTCTTGTTTCCTCTTCTCTTCCAATAGTTGCTTTTGGCGCTCCTGTAATGTGAGGCTGCCAGGCGCTTTCCCTACGTTCCGCCCCAAAAGGTTCGCGAAGCTGTCATTCGCCGGCGTGTTTGGTTTTGAGGATACTGTGCTCGTGTTTAATCCACTGGATGGCCGGCTCAACGGCTGCGGCGAAAGACCATTGCCTGCTAAGGGGACAGGACTGGGTTGAAGCCCTGAGTAGCTCGGTATCGGCTTGCTAAAGGGGTTTGTTTGCGATGTCTTCTTCGCTGGTGCGCTCCAGTCCTGGCCCAATAGATCGTTCATGGCGCGATGTGAACTCTATATCATAGATGCTTATGGCGATTGTAATTCACGATTGATGTAGAAGTGGTATATATAACCCGAAGTCAGGCACGCGGGCTCATGAATGCCACCCATACCGTCTGGATCGTCATTGGTCCGAGCTTTTGTACATTAAGGTAAGGTATACACACCATAAAGACTCCCAGACAATGGTAACAGAGTCACATCTAAAATAAGGTATCAAACATCATCTTTCATAACCAATTCATTTGTGCGGTCACGTAAATCATTCATCGTAAGTTCACTGCTCCGACTCAACCTGCGCACCACTACTTCGTCACAATACGGCTTTGGTTCTCCCGAGACTATGATCCTCGTTCCGTTGCTACCTTACCGTAGCTTAGGTAGCTATGAGATCTGCTACCCACGTCCTATGGCGCTTTTTTCAAGACGTCAGCATAATTTTCTTTATTGAAGATGCCCCATAACACTTACTTAAAACCGTCAGCGGCCCCCCAAATGGTCTCGGATTTGCCGCATTCAATGTCAGTCGCTGTATTCAACGTGTGATTGTTACTGTGATCCTTCAGTACCTTCACATCCACTAAATACCGTCGAGTCGACTTACTAGTAGCATTTCCACACTGGTGTCACATTATAGTCGGGCAAGGTATACTGAACAAAGACAAAAGCGCAGTAATCAAGCTCTAAAGTCCACGTCAGTCAAGTTTGGGTAGTATATTCTTTCACATGAAGCATACGCGCGCAATTGTCCTGACACTGCGATATGGCTTGAGTCATACCATCCAGAGAGTTCAAAGAGTCAAGCGTGTCGCTTTTTTGGAAACCCGGGTCCACACAGCCTGCCTTTGTCCCCCATACTTGAGTGAAGGTCGGTGCTTGCAGAGTGACGGTACTGGTCTGCGTGAAGGACGAAGTAACAGTATATAGTATGACTGTTGATGGAGCCACCGTTAGATCGACCTCGCCTGTGATGGTTGTAGTAACGGTTCGGTCGAGCTCTCCGGTCACTGGCTCGGTGACCGCGGTCGCCAAAGTACTGGCAGGAGGCACAACACCCATGCACGAACAAACCGTCCACAGTTGACCAGATCCAAGCGCAGAAAGGGAAGACATGGCGGCGCTAGGGCTACAAGTGCCTACAGCATGCTTCGCAGCTGTCACCGACGACACATAGGTGGTAATGGTCGTAGAAGCTGTTGTTGCGAGCACGGAGGCGCTCCAGACGGTCGACGTTGCCCCTTCAGTGACAATCACTGTTCTGATCACGGTAGACGTAACGGTAGTAACCCCACTCTCTGATGCACCGACCGTAGTAGTAACAATGCTGGGGCTAGCAGTATCAAGGTATGATGCTGCAGTACAGTACGACGATGCTGCAGAAGGAAGGCAGGCTAGATCGCTAGCAAGTGCTGATGAGCACGCATCGGTAGCAGATGTAATAGATATCGACGCGATCAGCGTCAACGGAATAGAAGCACGCATTGCCGGACCAATGCAAGAGCTAGAGAGGAAATGAAGGTTCAAGTAGTATGCCAGCAGACGAGGAAAGAAAGTATGAGCTAGCTAGCAGATGGTTGAACGTGTACTGTAGGAGGACACACAACGTCTGTACAGCGAGCTGCTCGCACTTTATCTACTTGGGACGGCCCTCGGCGGCTCCTTCCAATGTTGCAGACGGTATATGTTAAAATAATCGATCACAGGGTGGAAGCCTACAGCTTCTGGCCGTACGTAACCGGTGACCAGACAGGTCATTCGACTTGCCGGTCTATTTGCCATCATCTGTGATAAGTATATGCCGAGATACGCCTTTTAGTCGTAACGTCGTGTGTGTGGAGGGGAAGGATCTGAGACAAGGTGGCTGCAAGGAGCGACTGCCATTGCCATGAACCGCCGTTCCTCAGCCCATGCATGTCCTCTCCCCTGCTAGCGGCAAACAACTCACCGACGTTGCACTCGCATAGGATGCAAGATTCAGGCACCATCTCTTCTCTATCGAATCTGGAAGCTGGAAAACGCGGTCATAGACTCCGAGTCGCGACATTTCACCACGTCTCCAATCTAAACCTGCAGAGATCATGCTTGGCAAAAGCGGGACCCCTGTGATACCAAGGGCACGAGTAAACGACACTTGGACCTGCATCGAAATTGGTCGAGATTGATATAGATATCGTATTCGGGATGCGGTCCACGACTGGTAGATATACCCACGTGTTTCCGACTGCTGATTAATGACCTCTCCAGGAAGGTAGGTCTTGACGATCATTTAAGCGAAGACTCGAAGTGGAGAAACACTATTGAGTATCTAAGCCAGACACGATATCGCACCGCTATACGAACGAAGGATCATGAAGTTGGGCCTGTAATCGTTTGCAACAATCTATCGCACTGCAGCATTGATCAAAGTAATCAATGCACCAGGAACAGCATCCAGTATCTGCAGTTCAGCCTTTAAATTCAACATGAGCATAGCTTGCAGCTGGCTGCGCGTTTCTGCTTCCTCACTCTCTTTGGCCATAAAGTTCTGCGCCAACATCTTCCTCGCCTTGTTGCGGTCGCGTTTGGTGAGAGGCATAAGCCCTTGGCTGCGATGCGTCTGATCTTCATCGGAAATGTGGCTGCTGTTAAGGCCCAGCCAGCACAACTCTGGCACCACCAGATTTTCTCTTTCTTTGTTGAGCTTGATAGAGCCGTGCTTGTAGGTGGACAGAATTGCCAGGCCATCAGGGTCGTAGTCCATGAGACCATAAATCTTGAGCCTAATAAATCCATTCTGAGGTGATGCTCGTGTGAGGAAGCGAACCATGGCCCTAGTCGCAATGTCTGGATAGCCTTTGCCCTGCTTCCGGCGTCAACAAATCGACATGCCCTTATCGGAACAAGGAAGTGGTGCTTACAGTTACAACAATACCCTGCCATCGCAATGACTGCCATTCGTCTGATGTTATGATTGATTGGAAAGTAGCCTTCTTTCAGGTTAGCGTGGACCACTCTTGTAGTTATGCGTGGACCCGCCTCTTTCTCTATAACGAGGAGCCATTGTGCAGTCCTCATGTTCACTGAGAGAATACCCTCCAGACTTGGGATGAGGACACCCTCTTTTCTACTCCTGAGATCAAGTTGTGACCCATCTCTGTGACAAAAGATGGCCGAACCAGCAATAAGTCCTTTCGCTGCAGCGATCTGCCATGAATGAGTTCTCGTACATGATCCATCTTCTCATCTGACACTCACCACGTTCGTACACGACCTAGGCACGCCGAACGCAAGAGTAATTTGATCGACGTATCGATCAACAACAGCCTGTTTGCCGAACAATGCAGGATCGCGATAATATAGATCTCTTGAAACTACATGTCAGTATCATAAAAGCCCTCGTCAACTAGCGAGAGTTGGTGATATACCGCTTTGTAATGACAGTCTGTGAGCAGATTGCTTCATGCATCAGCTCGAGCACTCGTACAATTACAGCTGTCAACGATTGTGTTAGTCGTTAATAACCGCGTGATGTCTTCTTGGCTTACTGAACCTCCAAGCTTCTTCAGCCGTCTTTCCAGGAAACTTGACTGTGGTAAATCGAGTGCGGTCAGTGCCCTCTGAATTTTCAATGCCATCGCTGGGATTCAATTGACGGTGCGCTGTCAATGTGATAGCAAGCTCACTCCTCTCTGCGAGCAGATCATCAGCGATAGCTTCGAAGACTGACTCAATCTGAGCAACAGCACTATCGCGTGGGTTGCTTGGTATCGGCGAAGAAGCAGTATCCACTGGGATTGTGGCAGTGGTGTCGACAGAAATCGCTGTTTGCCATAGATCAGCAGGACCGGGCAGCATCTCAAAGTCACCAAGGTTGTCCAGATGAGATGTTGAATCTTCATCCATACTACTATTGACATTGCCAGGAGCATGTGTAAACTCCTTGCCTAAAGACATGGGGGAGGACGAAAGAGAATGGTCCAGATGTTTCTGGTGTATGTCAATCGAAATTGCATCGTCAAGCATGTCGGAGTCATCATGCTCCATTCTCTCGACAGGCCACTACTGGCAGGTGGCAATTGGGTACTGCTTAAGTGTGGAGCGATGGACGTGGAGTACGTTGGAGTGTCACCTTAGGTTTGGTTGGTAAAGGTACCTGCCGGTACCGGAGCCCGGAGGTGGAAGCACGTGCCAAGACCCGACCCTGTGCTGCAGACCAGACGGGATGCGTCAATCCACTTCGGGGCGCGCCTACCTTACTCGAAACGCGTCTTTCGTACATCGCGTCAAGCGGGAACGCAACTTCCAGGCACTCCTCGACGACGTTCGAGCGTCACTTGCTGAACTTCTGCGGGGTTAATTTACACTTGCGACAACAAAATACCTGACTCCGCTTGCTTGATTTAAGACCATCAATTACCCACCATGGCGGAGGCAATGGAACTCTGCCTTCCATCAGCACAGGACTGTCTTTCATCGGCCCAGGACAACAGACTGAAGAGACCATTGCCTGTCGAAGAGCGTTCCGAGACACTCATGTCGACTGCTCATTCGGAGGAACATTCTGAGACGTTGCCTACACCCCCCTTGACCGCCAGCCCCAACCACGATGCGGCCAATCGTGGTCCAAGTCCTGCACCAAGCACCTCTAGTCTAAGCAGTGTAGCCACATCTACGCAACAAGACGGGCCCTCTGGCTCATCTGTCCCACCGCCGCCAAAGAGACGCAAGCTCACCGTTGCCGAAAAGGAACGTCAACGCGTCGAGAAAGAACAGAAGCAGCGGGAAAGGGAAGAGCAGAAGCTCAAGAAAGACGAGGAGAAGCGTGTTAAGGAGGAGGAAAAGCGCAGAAAGAGAGAAGAGAGGGAAGTCAAGGACCGAGAAAAGGAGCTGGAGAAGCAACGCAGGGAGCAAAAGAAAAAGGATGAGGAGCAGAAGAAGAAGGACGACGAACTGAAGAAAGAGAGGGTATGTGGCGCGAGACCTCTGTTATCACCTTGTTGCTAACCTTGTGGCCAGAGTCAACCAAAACTCATGAACTTCTTCGCAAAACCTAGAATCCCGGCCGCCAGCCCTTCCACCCGATCACCTGTCAAAGACGTTGTCACGCGTACCAAACGCGAATCACTTTCTGCAGAACCTGACGAGAATCCTGTCTTGTCAGCAACTCAAGAAACACCGAAGAAGAGCTCGATAAGCGACTATGAGCGGAAATTCCTTCCCTTCCAGCTGCCATCCCACACCATCTGTGCTCCCAATCTTTCTTCTCTAGACACAAAGAATTCACGATCTGGTTTTGACAGTCTCCTAGAGCGAGCCTTGAACGGCGACGTCTCGTCGGAGGGACCAGCTCCACTCAGCACTTTCTTTACTCACCTCAAGGGCAAGTCTCTGGGTCTTTGGCAACCCAACGCCCGCGAGGTCATAGAAAGTATCAACGGCTCGTCACAGCAACCACTTGATCTCACTGTTGGATCAGGCGAGACTTATCGCCCAGAGGACCTACTAAGATCCGTCACCATACGACACCTCCACTTCGCAGAGGATGTGAGGCCACCATACTGTGGTTCATACACAAAGCTCTACTCTCCAAGAAGCTCTGCGAAGCTTAGGAGAAATCCATTTAGTAGGGTGAGGAAAGATACAGACTACGATTATGATTCAGAAGCGGAGTGGGAAGAGCCAGAAGAGGGAGAAGACTTATTATCCGACGGTGAAGACGACGAAGAGAGCATAGGAGCTCCGGACGAGATGGAGGATTTTCTCGATGAGGACGACATTAACCCCAAGGGACGACTGATCACTGGTGATCTGAAGCCCGTAAGCACAGGGCTGTGCTGGGACAATGAACCGCTCCCAGATCAAGAATGGTCTGTGGATCTAGAGAGCATGAAACTCGAGTTCTTCCTAGGTATAAACAAGCCTTTCTTGGTGGCATGAACGTCTTGGCTGACAACTACACAGATCTTCCTTGTCCATCAATTAACCCCTTCTCCACGGCCTACTGGCCTAAGGAGGGTGCCCAGGCGCGTGCACCTGCAGCAGCAGCAGCATCAGCATCAGCATCAGCAGCGCCACTGCTCTTGCATGGAAAGCCCGGAATGCACTTGGAGAATGGCAAATTCGTGTCACCTGGAACCCCACTGCAACCACGGCTGAGTGCCAATGGCATACCCATTCTCGGTACCGCTAGTGGTTCGAAAGGCCCCATCATGGCCGAGAGTCTTGGATTCAACAAAGCGACAAAGCAAGCGGCAAAGTTTCTTGATGGGGAAGACTTGAACGAGTTTCGAGAAGCAGTTGTTGGCAGTAACGTTGCTAAGACCGAACTCCTTAAGGAACTGAAAAGGAGGTAAGAACGCTCGTCATCTTATATTGTAGTGTCCAAGCATTGACAAGCATCGCAGGTTCCCCAAACTCACAAATGACACAATCAAGGCCACCTTGACTAATTGCTTCCAATTCTCTGGCGACAGTAGAGCCGAAAAAAGGTGGACCTCTGCTAGCTGATGTTGTTTTACTGCTTTACTTGGCGTTCGAAGCGCCTCTCGTCATTATCCCTTAGCAATGGAAGCTGGCAATGCTTCAATTAGGAATGGTTTACGGGACTATGAAATGCATGGTGTTAGGCGTTGAAGTTGCTATTGCGAGCAGGTACCTCCGACGACATCAAGGGAAAATGGATTCACATGTTTCGAGGAGCAGTCATACAGAAGTGGATTTACCAATGTACATAATTTACAGAGCCACGAGCGGAGGGGGTGCAGAAGGTGGAGAGACCGAGAGGATGGAGAGAATGGAGACCACGTACAGACGATAGGAAGCGGAGTTGTCCATGCTCGTACCATCCACTTCACCACTATATCATTAAATTCGATCTGCTTGCGCGGTTCCTTCTTTTAGGACGAAATGTTTCAGTCGCTTCAATGTGGCATGGGTATTTTGCGGTCATAGGAGAAGGTGAAGGCGTCGGACATCACTCCCTGGACCCTGAAGCTCGTTTGAGAACCTTGATAGAACGTTGTGAACTTTTTGACAAACAACGCGTTTCCCTAGTCCAAACCAACACCATCAGCCTATTATTCGCCTTTTGCGCATGCCCAGCGTGAGTCCCCTAGTAGCGAGGCTCGTCTCTCGTGCTGACGATGGTCATGCCTTGGATGTCTCCTCGATCTCTTCGATTACCCTAGTAACAGCGATTGTTTGTCTTGTTTGGTACACTGCTGTATGCGTCGTTTGTATTGTCGGCTTTACCCAATTGTGAGACGCCACGTTCGAGTATTCAATGCACAGCGCAAGCTGACCTTTCTAGATGGCGCTACTACTCGTCTCCTCCCATAGCTTCCAAGTCTGCTCATTCGACCGCGCCGAATGTTACCGTTATCCGTCCCGTGAAGGGGCTTGAGCCTAGTCTGTATGAATGCCTGGCCGCAACTTTTCTCCAGCACTATCCTAAGGACAAACTTCGAATTTTCTTCTGTGTTTCAGATCGAAGAGACCCGGCGCTTCCAGTTTTGCAGCAGCTGCTCAAGGATTTCCCCGATTTCGATGTCCACTTAGTGGTCGAAGAAGAAGACCCGCAATTGCAGGATGATGCAGCAAACAGGAGGCTCGGACCAAACCCAAAGATCAGGAACATGAGCAGAGCATATCGCGAGGCCAAAGGAGACATTGTGTGGATTATTGACTGCAATGTCTGGGTCGCGAAGGGGGCCTGCGGTAGAATGGTCGATACACTTGTGGGCAACAGGGGCAAGCAGAACAAATTTGTCCATATCCTGCCGTTAGTCGTCGATATTGCGGGCACTCCGGTTCCCGAGGATTCACAGAGACTACTTGGTTCAGGGCCATCGCAAGACTATCTACGCGTGCTCACTTCTAGCACACAGAGCCACCAAGTACGCTCGAACATGACCTTTGATGTTTGGAGAGATGGGGGCGGCAGGATCGAGGAGCTCTTCATGTCATCCGCTCACGCCAAGTTCTACACCGCCATCAATACTGTCCTCGTCGCACCCTGCATCGTCGGCAAGTCTACCATGTTCCGCCGATCGCACCTTGACAGTCTCACCGACGGACAGGGTATCAATTTCTTCTCTGAAAACATATGCGAGGATCATCTCATTGGTGACCTTCTTTGGAAGGGAAAGGTATCTGGAGAAGAACAAGGCGAGAGGTGGGGCAAGCATGCCATGGTTTTCGGTGACTTGGCCATCCAACCCATGGCTGGCATGAGTGTCCGCGAGTACGTCGCTCGTCGCATCAGATGGCTGAGAGTGAGAAAATTCACTGTTACTTTGGCGACCCTGGTTGAACCTGGAACGGAGAGCTTCCTTTGCTCCTCGTATGGCGCCTTCGCCTTTACTACTATTCCCTTCTTCAACGAGCGATTTGGCATTCCGCAGACCTGGTCTGCTTTTGCTGCATTCTGGCTCCTCAGTGTATCTGCCTGGTGCTTCATGGACTGGACACTATACAAAAAGCTACATTCAGGCGCTTCTCTCGAACTTGACAAGGACACGCCTTCCTTTGCACGTCCACCAAAAGGAGGTAACAGGCGGCCATTTTTTGTCTGGTTCTTCGCCTGGCTTGCTCGAGAGACGCTAGCATGGCCAGTCTGGGGTTGGGCAGTGTATGGCGGCGTCACAGTCAATTGGCGGGGCAAGAGATTCTGGGTAGGCATGGACATGAAGGTTCACGAGATCCGTCCCACCGCGAATGATAGGCCGAGTCAGAAGATGAACGGCGATGCGAAGCATTGCGCCTCGAAATCACGGCAAGATTAGGTTTAACGTCCCTCCACGCTCTAATGATTTCGAAGATGTTGGAACAACACCTTGTTGACTGTCTCAAATTGCAGACGTGCATGCCAGTGTCCGCTGTGTGGTTTGTTGCGCTATATGGTGTGTTGCGTGTCACCTTCATGTTTTTCGCGCTTTCTGCATCCATGAACATGTTCTTTTACTTGTACTTGTGTACTGAACCTTTCCAATCCTCCACAACGAAACACATCATGGGGAGAATACAACATTTGATCACTGGTCGAGGTAGGAAACTTCAAGCACTTGATGAGCCCGATCTACACTGCTATGCCACACCAGCAAGGTCAATCCCTACCGAGCAGATCGACATGCGTATTCCATACAACCATCTCGATCGTATGTAAATGTCCTCAATACAGTTTCAATATGTCGCTGACACATTTCAGATGAGTGGATCACCGAAGGGCAAGACGAGTGCAAGCACTGGCTTCCCAGGGTAGAACCAGGTCGTGTAGATATCTTGCTTCCTGGTGCTACAGTCTCCAGCCAGAAAAATACCTCAAACGGCTTCAGGAACCAGAACGGTAAACCAAACAACAGTAAGACTCTCGCGCCGGCACCTTTCCATAAGCCATTCGACTGGGAGCTGGATCGTGACAGCTTCGCGAGCGATCTCACGGAGCAGCTCCTCTCTGTCGGTGTGGTCGGAAATGAAGTGGTTTGGAGAGCCCGATATGTCGAGTTGCCGGACTCTAATCACCTTACCTACAACGTATCCGAGTCTGCTACCACTCCACGTCATCGCCAGTCGCCCTGCCCCGTCCGATCCGCTCTTCGACACAGGAGTGATCGTGTTATGAGCGAAAAGGCGTATACCAAAAAGACTAAAGTTACTTTTGCCAAGCTGAGCTCCGTCGGTGTCACGGTCAGAGAGAATGAGGATGCAGAATGGGCACGTATCATGGGCTACTGAAGGCAATGCAGACTCATGCATGTAGCTGAGCTAGATACAGACCGCTGGGATGATGGCCTCGAATGAAGAGCCTTATCCCTGACCTTTCTTACCTGAAGAATCTGGCTTATATTTCGGGGGGGAAAGGGGGGAGGGTTTGCCTTGGACGGCGAGAGGATGATCAAGTTCAGGAAGTTGGTGTGCATGATGGATTTATTTGGTGGATTAGACGCGATCATGAACACACTCTCCTACGTTATGTATTCGAGGCTGTTGTTGTCTACCGACGAAGGAACTGGTACTTGTTGTTGGCATGCGAGCAGGGGTGATGCGTTTTTGAGGACCAAGTCACGGTTGACAAGAAATGGATAGTAACCATCTGAGTGGTTCGCGCAAATTTCTGTGCTTTGAAACCACGCCATGCGAGCAACAGTAGCCCATGACAGCAACCCGGTGACATACTCAACTACAGGACCGAGTCATCATTTTCCCAGTAGAAAAGGTACTATCATACAGTGATTTCTACAGCAACTCTGCAGTAGCCAAAACCCAAGAAAAAGACCAGAGAGACAGGCACCATCGGACAGGGTCGCCCAGCTGCGTAGAAACGTGAATGAAATTCTAGTCTGACATCTTCCCGTCGTGATTTTTGGCCCATTGTATATCACTGTACGAAACGACTCTACAGTCGTTTGAATTATACAGACAATCAAGTGTCAAAGGGAACTCAGTGTGGCCTATGTCCAGATAAAACACTCACCTCGAGTCAAAGGTTCTCTTGGCGCTTTAGCATGGAGGCTCCCGCTTTTAGCATGGCGTACTCTGCAACATCCTGTCAAGAACATCACTGGCGTCTGCCTTTCTAGAGCAATACTGCCTCTTCCCAGACCAGTAAGGATGAAGTTAAATGGCCCAATATCGGATTGTAACATACGACAATGCACAATTCATTCTCGAACATCTATTCGCGTAACAGAACATGTACTGCGCATAAACAAAAAATATGTCTGAATATTAATATTGCTTGTTACAATCCAGCCCCACCTCGGACGGTTGAAACTCGGAGGATCACCCCGCCGCCCGCCCAAGGGACCAAAGCCAGAGGTCCGAGCTCGTCTTGTAGGGGCCGGCAACGGTAAGCTTCAGTTTTTTTTATTCTGCTAGTGACTCTGCTCGCGATTTCAATGTGAACTCTTCTATATAGATTTCTCACTGCCGCCCTGGCGTGAGGTTCCAGTCAATCGCAAATCACAAATCAAAACATGGCCTCAGAACCCTCGTACCTGGCTTTGCCAGGTTCGTCTGCCTTTTCCGACTTCAGACTTGCCCGCATCGCATCAGCGATCGTCGCCACTGAAGTGCGGGCGGTCTGGATGCATTTTGTGAACCCAAAGCAGGAGCTTCAGGATGAACAACGAAAGGTCCTGGATCAACTTCTGGAATACGGAGCTTATCTCTCTCCCCAGGACAAGCTGTCCAAGCTGTTGCTAGATGCCATTGCTCGTAGTGGCGATGCTAGAGATGAAAACACTCAGCTCTACTATGTTTCACCTAGAGCAGGAACCGTTTCCCCATGGAGCTCAAAGGCTACGAACATTGCCCATGTTTGTGGTCTTCAGGACTACGTAAAGCGAATTGAACGTGGTATGGTTATTGCCGCTACGTTTCAGACCCCTCCTGAGAAGGATGCTATCCCTAGCCCTGATGCGCTCCATGATCGCATGACCGAACTCATTGGTACTTCACCTCCGGACTTTGATCTCATGTTTGCCGAGCACGAGTCAGCAGAGGCAGAAGCCATCGAGCTCTATGCCGAGGGTAGCACTCCCAGGGCTGCGCTTGAGGATGCGAACCGTAGACTTGGCCTGGCGCTTGACAATTCTGAAATCGACTACCTTGTGGACGCCTACGGCAGCCAGCTCAACCGTGCCCCTATGGACGTTGAACTTTTCATGTTCGCACAGGTCAACTCCGAGCACTGCAGACACAAGCAGTTCAACGCTGACTGGACGATTGATGGCATGCGAAAGTCCAAGAGCTTGTTCGGCATGATTCGTAACACCCACCAAAAGAACCCTGGATTCGTTGTCAGCGCTTACAGCGACAATGCTGCTGTTCTTCAGGGTGAGAATGCCAGTCACTGGGCCCCGGAGTACGCCACTGGAGAATGGAAGCAATACAAGGAAGTGGTCCACTTCCTTGCCAAGGTTGAAACCCACAACCACCCAACTGCAGTATCACCTTATCCTGGCGCAGCCACTGGCTCTGGCGGCGAAATTCGTGATGAAGGTGCTGTAGGAAGAGGATCCAAGCCAAAGGCCGGTCTTGCTGGATTCAATGTGTCAGACCTTCTGATTCCTGGTCACGAGCAACCATGGGAGATGGATGTCGGAAGACCCAGCCACATTGCAAGCAGTCTGGACATTATGCTTGAAGCCCCGATTGGAAGCGCAGCTTTCAACAACGAGTTCGGAAGACCCTGTACAACTGGCTACTTCAGGACTTTACTCACCGAGGTGCCCATTGGTGACGGGAAGACCGAGGTCAGGGGTTACCACAAGCCTATCATGCTTGCCGGAGGTGTCGGTACTGTCAGGCCACAGCACGCCCTGAAGCACGAGGATGTAGTAAAGCCAGGCTCTCACGTCATTGTTCTCGGTGGCCCCGCTATGCTTATTGGTCTTGGCGGCGGCGCAGCATCCAGTATTCAATCCGGAGAGGGCAGTGTTGACCTTGACTTTGCTAGTGTGCAGCGAGGTAACGCTGAGGTTCAGAGACGTGCCCAGGAAGTCATCAACACCTGCACAGCCATGGGTGCAGACAACCCAATCTTGATGATTCACGATGTTGGTGCAGGTGGTCTCTCCAACGCACTGCCTGAGCTCGTCCACGATGCCAACCTCGGTGCCAAGTTTGAATTGAGAGAGGTCGACAACGCTGACCGAAGCTTGAGCCCCTTGCAGATCTGGTGTTGCGAAGCTCAAGAGCGGTACGTGATGGCAGTCTCTCCTGAGGGCCTGGAACTCTTCAAGAAGATCTGCAAGCGCGAGAGATGCGGCTACTCAGTCGTTGGCACGGCAAACGAGGGTATTCACGGCCAGGACAAGCGTCTCATCCTCATGGACCGCGAGTCCGAGAAGCACCCAACTCCCATCGACTTGCCAATGTCAATTCTTTTCGGCAAGCCTCCCAAGATGTCGAGAATCGTAGACTCGAGAAAAATGAAGCTTCCTGCCTTCGATAGTAGTCTCGCAGCCTATCTGCCCAAGATGTCGACCAACGACGTTTTTGGCGAGGCAGTCAAGCGCGTCCTGTCCCTTCCCTCAGTAGGTTCCAAGTCCTTCCTCATCACCATTGGTGACAGGACCGTTGGTGGTCTGACCATAAGAGATCAAATGGTTGGCCCATGGCAAACACCAGTTGCGGATGTCTCCGTTACGGCCACTTCGCTTCTGCCGGGTATCAAGACTGGTGAAGCAATGGCCATGGGAGAGAAGCCCAACTTGGCTCTCATTTCTGCAGCAGCTTCTGCTCGCATGGCGGTTGCTGAGTCCCTGATGAATCTTGCCGCTGCCAGCACCACCGGAAGACTGGAGCGCATCAGGCTATCCGCCAACTGGATGGCAGCAAGTGGTCATCCGGGTGAGGGTGCTAACTTGTACGAAGCTGTTGAAGCTATTGGAATGGAATTGTGCCCTGAGCTTGGTATTAGCATTCCTGTAGGTAAGGATTCGATGTCCATGAAGATGAAGTGGAATGACCAAAAGTCAAACGAGGCCAAGGAGGTTACAGCACCTCTGTCCCTCGTCATCACAGCATTTGCACCTGTTGATCATATTGACCGTACCTGGACCCCTGCACTCCGACGAGTGGAAGATGTAGGCGAGACTGTACTCATGTACGTCGATCTTGCACAAGGTAAGAAGGCTTTGGGTGGCTCTGCCCTTGCACAGGTCTTTGGAAAGGTCGGAGATGTTGCTCCAGACCTCCGCGACGCCGAGATCATGAGGGACTTCTACGACGCAGTTGAGCAGCTGCACGAATCAGGTATCATACTTGCCTACCACGACCGCTCTGACGGTGGTCTCTTCACAACATTGGTTGAAATGATGTTTGCCGGACGTACTGGTATGGATGTCATCCTCGACGGAATCTCCGCATCTGGTAACACCAGCGATGTGATGGATTCGCTGTTCAATGAAGAGCTTGGTGCTGTCTTCCAGGTCAGGAAGAAGGACGAGATCAACTTCAATCGCTGCTTCGCAAGCTGCGGCCCGCCACCGGGCATGATCAAGAAGATCGGTAGTGTCCCACGCGCGAGCAAGCAAGAAATCACTATCTGGTGGAAGGAGGACTGCATTTACCGCGAGAGCCGTAAGAACCTGCAGCAGAGATGGGCTTCCACCTCATGTGCTATGCAGCGCTTGAGAGACAATCCATCATGCGCCGACGCTGAACTAGCCAACCTCGCTGACGACAAGGATCCGGGTATGCAGTACAAGCTTACTTTCAACCCCAAGGAGAACATTATGCCGTTCACTGCAACACTTACACAGGCCATCAGCGCCAAGCCGCGCGTCGCTATCCTGCGTGAGGAGGGCATCAACGGACAAGCTGAAATGGCATTCGCCTTCAACGTCGCTGGCTTCTCTGCGATTGACGTTCACATGACCGATATTCTTTCCGGCCGCGTGTCACTACAATCTTTCGTGGGTCTCGCTGCCTGCGGTGGCTTCTCCTACGGTGATGTCCTCGGTGCTGGCCAAGGTTGGGCCAAATCCGTCCTGCTCCATTCTGAAGCACGCAACGAATTCAAGAACTTCTTCGAGAGGAAGGATACCTTCGCCCTCGGTGTCTGCAACGGTTGTCAATTCCTTTCCCGTCTGACAGAGCTCATTCCCGGTACCGAATCCTGGCCAACGTTTGAGCGCAACATCAGCGAGCAGTACGAAGCTCGTGTCTGTATGGTCGAGGTGACCGAAGCACCTGCAGGCAAGCAGCCGTCTGTTTTCTTACACGGAATGAACGGCTCGTACCTGCCTATCGTTACAGCTCACGGTGAGGGTCAAGCATCGTTCGATACAAGCTCTGCAAGCGGTTCCAGCCCACAAGCACTCCTGAACGAGGGACTTGTATCGATGAGATATGTGGACAACTACCTTAAGCCAACCGAGAGATACCCGTACAACCCCAACGGCAGTCCACAGGGTATCACTGGTGTGAGGTCGCCCGACGGACGTGTTCTGGCTATGATGCCTCACCCCGAGCGTACCATTCTAAAGGATGTCGGCAGTTACGTTCCAAAGGAGCTTGCAGATTCTTGGGGCGAGTTTGGCCCGTGGGTCAGGATGTTCAAGAGCGCGAGACGCTGGGTCGGTTAAGAGGGAGAGCTGTGGGATTTGGTCATGGCACTGGCGGGGCGTACTGGGAAGTCGGCGTTACTTAAATAGAAATGCAAACCATGCAAGAATGGAAACGTGAATCATTTACCTGCACCTTATTGTGCAGTACTCCCTTTATATGTTTGACGATTACCTGCTTGAGTAATGTGTGACCGGTGAAATCGAGGCCAGCAGCGAACAGCCAATGATTGCGGTGCTTTCAATGTACAATATCGTTGTACACTGCTGTGCTGTACAGCAAGTTCGCATGGAGAGGGGTTTTGCAAAGATTTTGCTTTCGACCAATGAGAAGGATGTTTGATGTGGGGTGGCAGCTTCACAGGGCTAGTAAGAATAGTCGCGCCGTCTAAATTGCTCTAAAGGTGGTAAGGCTTGGCTCAATTCGACGACCGCGACACCCCAGCTCTTGTCTCGCCGCGTTCTCCAACTGCTTTGACAACTTTCTGCTATGCGGAGCATAACGATTTAATTGCGCTTCTTGAAATCCACCACGGCCGTAACGATTCTCATTCTGGACTAAAGGTTGAACAACGCCCTCTCCGCAACCAATACTTGGACGATTACGAATTAATTCATCATCAAAAGCGCGTTGGGCAAACTCAAGACGTCGCTTGCACCCCGCGCACTGCTTTTGCAGCAAGTACACAACCTCTTTACACGACGACGACGACGACGACGACGACGACGACGCTGCCACCGCGAATGTGCAACACGGCTTTCGGCTCGAACTTCTGATTGCCGGCTGCAGGTTCATGGGAACAAGGACCAGACACTGCTAGATCGTGCATTCAGACACTGCGGTCTGTCCAGACCCAGTCATGGCGGAGCGCAACTTGGATATTTACGAGACCAAGTTACTGGATGCAAACACTGGTATGGGAGCACAAGAGATGATGCATGGAGTAGGTATGGACGCTGACACTGTGCAGACATTCGGACAAAATGCAACTTCCTTACAGAAATTCGAGATGGCATGGACCATTGGTGCCAGGGCTCTTCTTACCCTGTCTTTCTGCAGAAGTTCATCCCCGTCCTCATGCAAATCCTCGACGGGAATCCGGTATTCATAAGCACATCTCCCGAACAACGATTACGGAATTGCGCGCTCGAGATATTACACAGGCTACCGACATCTACGCCAGACGTCACGGATCCTTACGCGCCAATTATTGTGGACAAATGCATGGAGTTGGCAAGGAAAGAGAATGAGGACAACGTGGTGTTATGCATGAAGATTATCATGGAGTTGGAGCGACATCACCCCAAGTCATGCGCCGACAAAGTGCAAGCTTTTCTGGACCTGATTCTGGAGTTGTTCGAGACCATGGAGCAGACGGTGAAAGACACATTCGAAGGTCCGGCACAAGGCTCCCAGGCCGTACCTTCGACACCTGGTGCCGCATCGCAATACTCACAATCTCCAAGACCTGGTTCGCCAGTAGCAACCGCTGCTCTCTCGGCAGATCCGACCGGCGATCAGCAACAAACCCGCCAACTCCAAAAGGGAACCCAGTCCTTCAAAGTCATTCAAGAGTGTCCGATAATAATCGTCTCCATCTTCCAGGCACATCGGAACATGGTCCAAAAGAATGTCAAGAATTTCGTACCGCGTATCAAAGCCATTCTCCATCTACAAGCCAAGCCACAGCAACGAGCCCATGCTGACGCTCACGCCCAGGGCACCATTTTTGTAGGTGTAGCCAAAGACATTCGGAACCGCGCTGCTTTCGGTGACTTGATTACTGCTCAAGTCAAGACGATGAGTTTCCTGGCATACATACTCAGGGTGCATGCCGCCATGTTGCAGGATTTCTTGGCCGACCTTCCGGACATCGTAGTGCGTTTGTTGCAGGACTGCCCGAGGGAGAAGTCAAGCGCACGGAAGGAGCTGCTTGTTGCGATAAGACACATCATCAATTTCAACTTTCGTACCATTTTCCTTCCCAAACTTGATGAGCTGTTGGAGGAGAGAACGCTTATTGGCGACGGCCTGACCGTCTACGAAACACTTCGACCCCTGGCCTTCACCATGCTGGCCGATCTTATCCATCACGTGCGGGACTCTCTGACCCCCGCTCAGATACAAAAGACAATCATCGTCTACACCAAGAATCTACATGACGACTATCCAGGCACGAGCTTCCAAACAATGAGTGCCAAGCTACTGTTGAACATGGCTGAATGCATGGCAAAGGTCGAGGACAAGCAAGACGCTCGGTACTTCCTCATGATGGTGCTTAATGCCATTGCCGAAAAGTTCGCATCAATGAATCGCCAATATCCAAATGCTTTGAAGGCCTCCAAGCTGTACCAGGAGCAAGTCATGGACTCGGGCCCGGAAAACTACCTTGCAGACAAGAACCAGAAGCCAGATTGGGATGAGATCGATATCTTCAGCGCCACGCCAATCAAGACGGTCAATCTCCGAGAGCGTGGCTCGGACCCAGTGGCCGACAACAAGTTTCTTTTCAAGAACTTGCTTCACGGCCTCAAGACATTGTTCTACTCGCTGCGAGCATCCAATCCCGATAAGATTCGCGACGAAATGGATGCCGCAAACGTCCCTTCCAATTGGCAGGATGTATCGTATGGATTCAATGCAGAAGAAGTCAACGTGCTTACCAAGCTGTTCCACGAGGGTGCCCAAGTCTTCCGGTATTACAGCCCTGAGAAACCACTCCCCGAGCCTCAAGCCACGACTCCTGTAGAGTTCCTTGCGAACAACCACATGATGACGAGTGGCAAGGAAGAAAAAGATCTGCTGGAAGCTTTCGCAACAATATTCCACCATATCGATCCTGCCACTTTCCACGAAGTCTTCCAGGCCGAGATTCCTCACCTGTACACCATCATCTTCGACCATCCAGCTCTCTTGCACGTTCCCCAATTCTTGCTTGCCAGCGAGGCGACCTCACCCGCTTTCTGCGGTATGATGCTGCAATTTCTGATGGGCAAACTCGAAGAGGTAGGTACGCAAGACGTTCACAAGTCATCGGTTCTCTTGAGGCTGTACAAGCTATCTTTCATGGCAGTCACCCTGTTTTCTGCACAGAATGAACAAGTCCTGCTTCCCCATGTCACCAAGCTCATAACACGGTCGATCGAGTTATCAGTCGTTGCAGACGAGCCGATGAACTACTTTCTTCTCCTGAGGTCGTTATTCCGAAGTATTGGAGGTGGTCGATTCGAGAATCTGTACAAGGAAATCCTGCCACTGTTAGAGATGTTACTGGAAGTACTCAACAACCTTCTCATATCTGCTCGGAAGCCAGCAGATCGCGACCTCTTCGTTGAACTTTCTCTTACTGTGCCGGCGAGGCTTAGTCATCTTCTGCCACATCTCAGTTATCTCATGCGACCACTTGTCGTTGCTCTCAGGGCAGGATCGGAACTTATTGCGCAGGGTTTGAGGACGCTCGAGCTGTGCGTTGACAATCTCACGGCTGATTACCTTGACCCGATCATGGCTCCGGTCATTGATGAGCTCATGTCCGCACTTTGGGATCATCTCAAGCCTCAGCCGTACAGTCACTTCCACGCTCATACCACCATGCGGATTCTTGGCAAACTGGGTGGACGAAACCGTAAATTCCTGATCTCTCCGCCACCTCTCGATTACAAGCCTTATTCCGACGATGAAGCAAGCTACAACATCAAGCTGATAGGCTCGTTCAAGGAACGTGCCTTTCCTACGAGACTGGGCATCGATTCAGCAATCGATAAGCTTCGAGAATCACCCAAAGGTCCTGCGGCCAAGAAGTCCGACGCATTTCACAAGCAGCAGGCTTTCAACCTTGTCAAATCGCAGATCAAGCTGCTCATTGGATCTGATCAATTACCTGATGACTTAGCTCGGCTTGTACGTCTTCAAGCGAACGACCTTTTTGATCAGATAAACGACCATGGGGCCGACGTGTTTTCTCTGTCCGAGCGTGACAAGTCTGTTGCCAAACGTGATGACCAACAAGAGACGCTTCTTAAGCTCGTCAAAGCTGCAATGCTTGCCACTTCCATTGAAGAGTTGAAAAGTGATGCGTCTCAATTCTTGGATAATGTCTACGTGCACTTGACCTTAATTGAGTTCGGGCGAGCACACGCAGCGGACAAGCATGCAAAACGAGACTTCGACCCACGTCTGGGGGATGGCCCGGTCCACACCGACAGCAGGTTGCTCGCAGATGCTATTGCTGACACGCTATCCTCAGACCAAGCCGAGGTCCGTGATGCAGCGTGCCATGCCATGGATGTGGTATGGGCAACATCGAGAACGGTTTTCGCCGCCGAAGATAGGGTAGAAAAGCTACCTTTCTTTTTGCACCTCACGCAAGCGTTCATACATCGATGCTTCGAGGAAGAATGGTTCATGAAGTCTGGTGGTACAACAGGTATTGACTATATTGTCAACAAGCTCGGGTTCAGTGATGGCTGGCTGAAGGAAAGGCAGACAGAGCTTGTCAGAGCACTCTTCTTCGTTATGAAGGATATGCCTCAAGACCTTCCTGCCAATATCCGTGTGCAAGCGCGGGACGTTTTGCAAAATGTCATCAGAAGATGCAACCAGGGCGCGAACTTTTCGGAAGTCGGAACCTCGAAAGGCCCATTGCATGCTGTGTGTAACCGGCTTGTGGCAGAAGTCTCACACATGAACAAGCACGTCCGAGAAGCTGCTCAAGATGGCCTGAGGATTCTTGCCGAGGTTGTTGATGTTAAGATATGGGAGTTGATCAAGCCTGTGAAGGAGCTCCTTCTTTCACCAATATTCAACAAGCCTTTGAGAGCCTTGCCTTTCCCGGTGCAGATAGGTTACATCGATGCACTGAATTTCTGCCTGGACATGGAGAATGAGGTGCTACCGTTTGAAGAGCGACTGAACAGATCATTACTGGAAACATTGGCTCTGGCAGATGCAGAAGATGACTCACTTGCACCTAAGCCCCACGAGCACCGCAACGCTGAGTGGATTGTCAACTTGAGAGTATCTTGCCTTCGTCTCTTGACGACCGCAATTCGTCTTCCTGGGTTCAACACCTCCCCGCACGCTCAACACCGCGCTCGCATCATTACTGTCTTCTTTAAATCATTGTATTCCAAGAACGCCGAGGTTGCCCACACTGCAAATGCTGGATTGAAGATCGTCCTCGCAGCTACGCAGAAATTGCCCAAGGATCTTCTTCAAAGTGGATTACGCCCAATCCTAATGAACGTGCAAGATCCAAGGAAACTCAGTATCGAAGGTCTCGAAGGTCTTCGAACACTCTTGCAATTGCTTACCAACTACTTTAAGGTCGAAATTGGTTCTCGGCTGCTAGATCACATGAAGCAGATTGCAGACGTTCAGAGCTTGCAGAAGGTTTCATTCTCTCTCATCGAGCAGAACCCGAAGATGCGAATCGTGACAGCTATCTTTAGCGTCTTCCACCTTTTACCGGCTGCTGCTGTACAATTCCTTAGTGTCTTAGTAGAGAGAGTCATCGAGCTGGAGAAGAGTCTGCGCAGGACTCACTACAGCCCATTCCGCGAGCCGCTTATCAAGTATCTCAACCACTATCCCAAGGAGGCGTGGAGTTACTTTAGCCAAAACCTGAAGCATCCAGAGAAGGGCAGATTCTTCGCCCAGATCCTGGCTGACAAGGCTAGTGGTCCGCTACGAACTGCTGTGGCCGAAAGCGATAGCTTCATTGCTGCTCTCAACGCGGATGGCAGTGAAATAGAAAAGGACCAGGCTTCAGTCAATGCAGTTCACATCGCAGAGACGCTGTGCGGCTTCTCCGAGACCAAGGGCTGGTTGATCGGCAAAGACGACATCCGGAACGCTTTATTTGAAGCCTCTAAAGGTTTGGAGAAGAAGTTGCAAAACAAGACTCTCCAAGCTTCGTTGCGCCTACCAGTTGAACAGCTAACCGATCAGATTATGCTGATTCTCACGACCTATCTCTCTCAAGTGACGTCGTCTTCGACTCTTGACTTCCTCTTTGACGTTATGGAAGCTTGCACCGGGGACGAACTCAGACTGACGGCTGCCCTCATTGATTTTATCTATCAACATATCATTTCGAGCGATTCGGTCGATTTTCAGCGTTCAGTCGTGGCCAGATGCATCGACGTTTACACAAAGAAGCAGAAGTCGCCTCGAATGAAGACCTTTGTCTTCCACTATGTGCTGAATCCGATATTCGCCATGGACGTTCAGCGCAACTGGGATAGTTTGTTCGGCAACAACAAGGGAACGGCACTATTGGACAAGGCCATGACCGACAACATCCACCACAAGCTTTGGAAATCACAGTCTCAGAGTGATCTTTCCGAGGATCCTATGCAACCAGGCATCGATCACTCCAGAATGGAATTGATACAATTAACGTCGTTCCTTCTCAAATACCACCACAACATGCTGTCGGACGCTCGCAAAGATGTCATCATGTTTGGATGGACTTATATCCGCCTCGACGATACCATCAACAAGTACGCCAGTTACGTTCTTATTTCATATTTTATCGCCAACTACGACACACCTGCCAAGATTGTGATACAGATTTATGGCAAGCTCCTTGGCGCCCACCAAGCAGAGGGTCGAGCACTAGTCATGCAAGCCCTGGAGATCTTGGAGCCTGTATTGGTCAAGCGGACAGCAGGCGATCAAGCACGTATGCCAGCATGGACCAGGATTCCTAGAAGGATCCTGAGCGAAGAAACTTCGAACCTTCCACAGCTCACAAGTATCTTCCAGTTTTTGGTCCGACATCCAGATCTGTTCTATGAGGCTAGGGAATCCTTTGCATCGATCATCATCCCCAGCATCAACAAAGTCGTGGCTCTGCCAAATCCATCTACGGAGACCAAGAAACTCGCATTAAATCTGTTCAGCATGATCTGCATTTGGGAGCAACGAACCGTTCGAGAGCAGGGTTCATTAACAGGATCGCAATCTCCACCCGCTGAGGCACCAACGCCAGGCCGTGGCACTAAGAAGGCCGCGTCGGCATCATACTCCCTTCGACTTGCACTCATCAAGTATATGGCACAATTCATTGCCATACTTCCAGAGCGATTTCCTGTGCCCAGTTCCACAGATTCAAAGGATCGTACTCAGACTTCGCCCCAAACCAATGAGACAATCAGAAAATCAGTCGAACTGATTTGGCGATTATTGTCTCCTGGATACTGGGATGACCTTGATGTTGATGGCATGTTCCCCAAGGTCACCGAGCAGATCTTGCTTTCAGACCCAAAACAAGATGAGAAGATGGAGGCCTGGACGACTCGCGCTATCAACACTTTGCAGCTGCTTCGCGCTCTTCTCAATGCGAAATCTGACGAGTGGGTTGTCGCACGTCTTCCGCAGCTCATTAAGCTTCTGTCCAAGGTTCTCAAGAGCGAGAATGCGGAGATCCAAGACTGCCTGCACTGCCCGGCCAAGGATGCGGACGGTTTCCCCGAAATGCGACCACTAATGCATCGCATTCTCGATGCCGTACCGCCAAAATCAACGGAAGAACTGCCCGGTGCCGAGAGTGCTGCGGAAACAGAAGCCGATTTCATCAGTGGCCTGCTTAGCACTGCAGCCGAGTGCCTTAACGCCACCGGCAAGGAGAATCAAGCTCAGCACGTTGCTGGCGTCAACATATTATGGAGCGTGTCTCGACGACATGCTCAACGGATCGATGGACATATGCCCGCACTTCTTAAGGGCTTGCAGGGTACCTTGGCCAAAGCTCATCTCGCCTCGCAAATGCCGCAGCAAGTCCAGACACCACAGGGTGTCACGCAGCAGATGCCGCAAAATCCACAAGAAGTCGACCTGACCACAGTGCTCATAGTTAGGGTCATAGAGATGCTTTCCGCGCGCATATCAGCCCTCAATGAATCGCGTCGACCGTATCTGAGTGTCTTGGCTTCCTTGGTTGAGCGCTCGCAGAATAATACCCTTTGCGAAAAGATCTTGGATATGGTTGAGGACTGGGTCTTCAACTCTACAGAGCCGGTACCAACGCTCAAGGAGAAGACGGCGGTTCTTCAGAAGATGCTTATGTTTGAAAATCGACCTGACCCCCACCTTTACCACAGATTCCTCGATCTCGTTATCCGCATCTATGAAGACCCCAAGATTCTGCGCTCAGAGCTTGCTGTACGCATGGAGCACGCCTTCTTGATCGGTCTCAGAAGTCCGGACATCCCTATGCGCACCCGGTTCATGACCATATTCGATCGCAGTCTCAGCCGGACAACTAGTAATCGCTTCTACAAGCTGATTGCTGAGCAACAGTGGGATGTGCTTGCTGATACCTTCTGGCTAAGTCAAGTTATCCAGCTGATGTTTGGCTCCATCGATATGAACTCGACACTACGACTACATCATGAAGACTTCAAATGCATGCCCGCATCCAAGCTTTTCGGTTCCGATGCCAATGATCCGCGTCTCAACGATCTTATGCTTGACGATGACATTGAGTCAGTCATAGCTGGTGAAAAGCGTTTCATACAAGAGTTAGGTGAAGTGAGATCGAGAGACATACTTGAACCCCTCTCAAATCTTCAACACACCGATTCACAGTTGGCACATGACATATGGGTTGCGTACTTTCCCCTGTGTTGGGCGAGTCTGTCCCGGGACGATCGCGAGGACATGGAGACTGGGTTGATCAACCTCCTGACAAAAGATTTTCATCAGCGCCAGACCGACAAGCGGCCGAACTGTGTCGCTACACTGATCGAGGGAATCGTGCGTGCTCAACCTCGTGTCAAATTTCCTCCGCACGTTCTCAAATTTCAAGCCAAGAACTTTGATGCTTGGTATAGTGCAGCGACCTTCATCGAACAGGCAGCACTAAGGCCAATCGTCGACACTCCTGCCTTGCGGGAAAGCAACTTGGATGCGCTTACAGAGCTTTATGCTTCCTTGCAAGAGGAGGATCTGTTCTACGGCACGTGGCGCAGAAGATGTCAATTTGTCGAGACGAACGCCGCCCTGTCGTACGAGCAGAACGGCGTGTGGGATAAGGCTCAGGCCATGTACGAGCAGGCTCAGATCAAAGCTCGCACTGGATCATTGGCTTTCTCTCAAGGCGAGTATATGTTATGGGAGGATCACTGGGTCTATTGTGCCGAGAAACTGCAACAGTGGGAGATCCTGGGAGATTTCGCCAAACATGAGAATCTCAACGACCTGTTCTTGGAGGCCACATGGAGAAACTACGACGCCTGGGACGGTGCCGAGAACCTTGCACAGTTGGAATCCATCATAAAGGCAGTCTCTGATGCTCCGACGCCCAGGAGAGTTTTCTTCCAGTCATTCATGTCACTGCTCAAATTACACAATAAGCAGGAGTCACAACAAGAGTTTAACCGCATCTGTGACGAAAATATCCAACTCTCCATCAAAAACTGGCACAAGCTCCCGAAGCAGATTACGCAGGCACATGTTGGATTGTTGCAGAACTTCCAGAATCTGGTCGAACTGCATGATGCAAGTGTTATTTGCGCCAGTCTTGCCCAGACTAACGCGGGTAATCTGGATCAGAAGTCGCAAGAGCTAAAGCTTCTCTTGGGCACATGGCGAGACAGGTTACCCAACTTCTGGGACGATATCAACGCATGGCAGGATCTCGTTACTTGGAGACAGCATATCTTTCAGCTGATCAACGGGACTTATCTCAAGTTGCTGCCCCCTCAGCAAGGCAACGCAACCGGCCAGTCCTATGCCTACCGCGGATATCACGAGACTGCGTGGATCATCAACCGCTTCGCCCATGTCGCTAGGAAGCACAACATGCCCGATGTCTGCATAAACCAGCTCAGCCGCATTTATACGCTTCCGAACATAGAGATTCAGGAAGCTTTCCTGAAGCTTCGGGAGCAAGCTAAATGTTGCTACCAAAACCGGAATGAGCTGACGAGCGGACTGGACGTCATCAACAACACTAATCTCAACTACTTCGGTCAACAGCAAAAGGCAGAGTTCTACACCCTCAAGGGCATGTTTTTGGCAAAGCTCAATCACAAAGACGAGGCCAATGATGCCTTTGGGACAGCATTGTTCTTCGACATCAAACTTCCGAAGGCGTGGGCTGAATGGGGTCGCTACAACGATCAGCTGTTCAAGGACGACCCTCAGAGTGTTGATAAGGCATCTGCAGCAATCAGCTGTTATCTCGAAGCAGCTGGTCAATACAAGAGTGCGAAGTCCAGGAAGCTGCTCAGCCGAATCTTATGGCTGCTCAGTCTGGACGATGCCGAAGGCAGTCTTGCAAAGGCATTTGACAACTTCAAAGGAGAGACCCCAGTATGGTACTGGGTTACATTCATTCCTCAGTTGCTTAACAACTTGTCAAGAACGCCGACAGAGGCGACAATTGCTCACGGTATTCTCAGCAAGCTTGCTAAGACGTACCCGCAAGCTTTGTACTTCCAATTGCGAACCAGCCGAGAGGACATGCTGGTCATCAGGAGAAGTCAGGAAGCGAAGGAGGCGAGGGAACGCAAAATCAAGGAACAGAAGGCAGCACAGCAGGGAGCCGGTCAGTCGGACACTGCGAACTCTTCTGAAGGTTCAAAGTCAAGTGACCCAACTCGAACAACGACCTCGAATGGCGATGCCCAGAATGCTCAACAAGGCCAGCAGAATGGCACACCATCAGGGCAGAACCAAGATGGCAGTGTGTCGAAGGTAGGAAATGATGAACCACCAAAGCCTAAAAAGCCTTGGGATCATACAGAAGAGCTTACGCAGACGCTCAAAACGGCATTCCCATTGCTGGCCCTTTCTATGGAGACCATGGTCGATCAAGTGCAAAAGTACTTCAAGTGCACTCCTGACGAGGATGCTTACCGCTTGATCGTCGCCCTACTAAATGATGGACTTTCATATGTTGGGAGGTACCCTACATCGTACGCACAGGGCGTCAATCTGCCGGCCTCGACCGAGGCAAACATTACAAGATTTGCGGAGTCGATTTTACCGCCTCACATTCGCAAGTCGTTCGAAGCAGACTTTGTTGTCAAGAAACCGTCCATGTACGACTACGTGACCAAATTGCGGAAGTGGCGTGACAGATTTGAGGAGAAGCTGGACAGGAGGTCGTCTAAATGGCATCTTGAGCAGACCACGCATCTTGCCGAGTTCCGCTTCCTTAAATTCGACGAGGTTGAGGTTCCAGGCCAGTACTTGCAACATCGCGACAAGAACCAGGACTTTGTTCGTATTGAGCGCTTCCTACCAGATGTGGACCTTGTAAGAGGCGTTACCGGCTGTCATCGTAGGCTCACTATCCGCGGTCATGACGGTAGCGTCCATCCATTCGCTATCCAACATCCTGCAGCACGACACAGCAGACGCGAGGAGAGAATCTTACAATTGTTCAGAATCTTCAACAGCATCCTTGCTAAGAAGAAGGAGAGCAGACGTCGCGGCTTGCTGTTCCATCTGCCACTCATGGTTCCCCTGTCTCCTAACATTCGTATGGTTCAAGACGATGCATCGTACATCAGCTTGCAGGGTATCTACGAAGACTACTGCAGGCGCAACGGCATCAACAAGGATGAGCCTGTCCTCTTTGCCATCGAAAAACTTCGTCAACTGACACCGGTGAGTGCAGAATCAACAAGCGGCCACCTACGCAACAACACTAACGAGATGCAGGCGAAGCCAGATCAGGCTGCCCACATACGTCTGGAGACCTTCAACGCGATTCAAGAAAAATACGTACCGAACAACGTTGTCCACGATTACTTCGTGCAGACGTACCCATCGTTCGATGCACTTTGGCTGTTCCGCCGCCAGTTCTCCTCACAGCTAGCCGCATTGACCTTCATCACCTTCACCATGCACATGACAACTCGCTACCCACACAAGATGAACATTGCGCGCGGCACCGGCAATATCTGGGGTACAGAGTTCACCCCCGCAATGGCCGCAGCAAAGCCCTTCTTCCACAACCCTGAACCAGTGCCCTTCCGCCTGACACCCAACCTGCAGACTCTGATGGGCCCCATACACACGGAGGGTATATTCGTCTGTGCCTTGATGGCCATAGCGCGCTGTCTCACAGATGTGCAAGCTACATCCGCATCCACCACGGCACCAACGCCTAACCCGGGAACCCAACCGGCCAGCAACAGTCAAACACCTGGCACTGCGGGCACGAACGTTGATCACAACAATGATCTGGACGGTCAACTATCCGTCTTTATTCGCGACGAGATGAACTTCTGGAGTCTGCAACAACATAAGAATCCGTCAAAGGATGGTGAGTTGCGCGAGACTGTGCAACGCAACGCAGATTCAATAGTCAACAAAGCTATCCTTCTGGCCAGGGAGCCGCTGGCGAACAATCTACCGGCAAGTCAGAGTGTGTTGGACCTCGTGGCCAAGGCGACGGAGCCGAGAAACTTGTGCGCCACTGATCCATTGTGGATGGCGTGGTTGTGAGTGGTGCTTGGGGAGAGCAAGAAGGAGAGGAGAGAGGTTATGGTATCTCATTGGATTCTCAGCATGATTTACTGGTGTTTCGAAATTTAGCGAAGGAGTTTCTTGGCTGAATGGATGGGTGGGGGATTATCAAGGTGGACATTGGAGTATCAAAGATCTGAAAGAGGTCTCTGGGATAGCGTTCTCTCGCGCGCACTGCAAGCGCAGCAGTGCTGTGAGTGAGATGGCTTATGCTGTATTATATAGATAGTAATACCTTCGCTTCATGAACGAAAAACATGTGTATTCTTACAATCTTCTATCTTTGCATTTCCTTTTCGCCCGGAGTAGACTAAAATCAAATAGCTAAGCTCTTGTGTGACGATTCAATGAAGGACAAGCAACAGTGGAGAACGACAGGTGCATGTTTCACGTTCTTCTCATGGCAAGGCAGAAAACACGAGGCTACGACTGTTGTCCGGCCCAATGCAACAGAGTCGCTAATGCGCCTGCACAAGCTAGAAGCGAGAATAGCAGACGTTCGGAGGAAGGAGCGCGTGAATCTATCCCCTTGAGGCTAGTGGTTCATGCTCCTTCCCTACGATGACAGGAGAATCCAAGCTGGTGTCAGAGATGCTTTTCCGAAGCCCTTTTCGTCCTGCATAGTCAAGAATCCAAATTTGGAGGCTACGGGCACTCTTGGTGGTCGAGAAAGTGATGGTGGGTGCTGTCATACTAACGGTGTGAGACATGACATTTTCCTCGTCTCCTTCTATCAATTTGTATGCTGCGGCATCATAACAAAGGGCTCCCATAACTCTCTCAAATGTTGGAGAACGGCCGCAACACGAGACTAGCCTCACATTCCAACGGCGAAGGTGCGCACTCAGGCCGGCCAGTCGCTCCCTCGCTGTGGACAACACAATGATGAATCTTCGCTTGCGAATAGCGGAGGAGCAATTGATCATTATCCTAATATGGCCAGCTCAGACCACTGCTAGATCTGGACCCCTGAAGATTCTGTGTCGCAAGTGCTGCCGACTCGCGTAGCCACCGAGTAGGGATTCACCAGTACCATGAAGGCTGTCAGGCATGGCTCTGGAGCTAAACACTATATACTGAATTTCCTGTTCGTTGTGGAGGAAATTCAGGAAGTTGTGCAATCGCAGAGCCAGGGAAATAACCATGAGTGAGGACAGGCGATCCTGGAGTAGAGTATTGATGAGCCGATTCCCATCGTGCCAGTTTACCAGCATTGAACAGCAGAGTGGGTCCGCGTTGTATGTCCGAAACAAGCACTTCAGTGGGAGTCAGGGATCAGAAGCATATCCCATTCCTTTACGCCACCACGCATAAACACCACGATCCTGCATTTGGGCACCAAAGTCTTTTACAGTATCCGTCTCATGCAGACCGCGAGTGTACTTCCCATTTAAGGATCGAGGAACTTCAGGATGCAAAGAAGCGGGGCGGCACACCAGCTGGTAATCCTTATATCGCAGATTCTGATGTCTTTCTTAAGTCACATGTTCATGCTTCGTATAGAGATGTACAATGATAGACTCACATGCACTGTATCGACCCATTGTCTTACTCCTTTTTCTTCGCCTTCGACGTACATTATACCGGGGCAACCCCCATATCGCAACAGAGCAAATATGTCATGAGCATCGGCGGCCTGTTTTAGCTTGGCTACCTTCTTGCGAGAGGTGATATGATGGGTTCTGATCAAAGCATTGAACATTTCACTGACATTCAATCGGGAGAAATGGTTGAATGTGCGAGACAATGAAAGGCATTGGATGTTTGATTTCGTTATAGCACGCGGAGGCCCAGCAAGCTGCACGGCAGGGAACCTTGAAGACGTCAAGCATGCACGCCAAGGCCGATGTAGTGGAGTGGTGTGGGGCTTATCGATCGGCCACTCCGGGCCGAGTCGTGGTAAGCTTCTAGAATTCACATGCGTGTCTCACTTTATTGATGTTTGAAACCCCCTCATTCCCACATTCCGATACCTCCAATATTCTTCGACTTTGCACACAGCGCCGTTTTCTCTCCTTACAACGAGCACAATGGATCAAGCCAAGCGTGGCACTGATGCACTCGGCGCAGGTAACTTTGCAGATGCCATCAAAGAGTTTACAGCAGCCATCAAGGTGTCTCCCACTTCTCCGGACTACCATATCAAGCGATCTATGGCATATCAGCGATCTTCCCCTCCCGATTATGTCAATGCTCTCGCCGATGCCGAGAAGGCGGTTCTCTTCGCTCAGCAGCGGGCCAAGAGAGAGTTGATCATCCAAGCGCAACTAAGAAGAGCAATCGGGCTCTTTGGTCTGGAGAGATATGCGGATGCCAAGTTTGTGCTGGAGATTGTGAAAAGATTGGATCCAAAAGAGAAGACTTTGGCCATTTGGGAGAGCAAGATTGCGACAAAGCTAGCTGCACTTCCAGAGGACGATGCGAAAAGACAGGTCACTGTGCAGGAGAAGCCTGATATCAGCACGCCCAAGCCTGCAGAAAGCGACGACAGCACCGCAACCGAGTCAGGCAATGGAGCTTCTGAATTACAAGCCAGCGCCACTCTGGCAACGGCACAGACACCAGCGAATAAGATCCGTCATGACTGGTACCAGAGCAGTGACTCGATCACCCTAACTCTCCTTGCAAAGGGTGTTCCCAAGGACAAAGCCGTGATCGACATGCAGCCTCGCTCGCTCAACATTTCATTCCCTATTGCCAATGACTCGTCGTACGAGTTCTCTCTCGACCCACTCTACGCGTCTGTCGATGTCTCGGACTCTACCTACAAGGTCATGTCCACCAAGATCGAGGTCATTCTTAAAAAGGCTCAGGCCGGCCAGAAATGGCACGCTTTAGAAAGCAGTGAGCCGGTCAAAGATACATCAGAAGCTACAAATGCACTAAGCATTCCCTCGGAGGTGCTCAAGGACAGTAGCAGTACCACTGTCACACCAAAAGGACCAGAGTACCCAACATCATCCCGCAACGGACCAAAGAATTGGGACAAGCTTGCCGAACTCGACAACAATGACGACGAGGGAGAGGGGGACGAGGTCAATAAATTCTTCCAGAAGCTCTACTCTGGTGCAGATGCAGACACGAGGAGGGCAATGATGAAGAGCTACTCGGAGAGCAACGGCACGGCATTGAGTACCAATTGGAGCGAGGTTGGAAGTAAGAAGATGGAGACGACGCCACCCGAGGGCATGGAAGCCAAGAGTTGGTAGAGCTAGGGAACGAGAGGATGAGATGAACAAACAGGTGTACTTGATTTTAGCGATGGAGCACAGCAGGAGCATTCGGGAGGCGTTGGACAGATGGACAATAAATGGAATCACAACTCAGCCAGGCACGTCAGCCGGGTATCGATGAAATCCATGATATGTTTTTGACAGAAAATCAAAGCACGGTGAGCAAGTGCCGTGACAATGGTGGTGGCCGTGGCATGTGAATAGAGTCGCATCGTGTGTGCGACTACAGTACTAAGGTACGTACCTCAAGGCACCTTGAGGCAGGGCAGCACGGGCAGTTATAGCCTAACCTTTCCGACCGTTTCATGACGTTCGTCGGGTCCAGGCTTACGGCTTTCGTATTTGTGCCGAGCATCAAACAATCGCTCGTTTCTGTGGTCGGATTCTGTCCTGGAGGTGGCGGCGCCCTCTCCACACAGAAGCTGACCGCCCACACTTTCCAAGCTTAGCTTCGTGAAAGAGATAACCTAAGGCAAGGTAAGGCAAGATACCTTAATCAACAATCGCCATTCCAGTCTTGCAGCCTTGGCAATCATTGTCGACGTCGACGTCCCCTATTCAAAAGGCAAAATATATCATTGGTCCAGAAGTGCTCCACGCACAGGCGCTCATCTTCATCAGCACGCCTCACCTCAGGGTCTCTCCCGTCCCTAACGTGCCTAAGATCCACCCCTCCGTGCCCTCGTCAGCCACACTACACTGCTCGACTGTGACTGCTGCTGTCCGTTCGTGTGTTGTCCGATTCGACAGGCCATCCTCGCGACATTACATCTTTCACACATTTCAATACACGTATTCTAATACGGTCAAGATGGCTCAGCAACCCGTCAACCATGAAAAGTACATTGACAGCGCAGTGCGCGCCGTCACGAACAAGCGCCCTGTCCCAGAAATCGACTTTACTCTGCACACAATGGAAGATGGCAGTCAAGTCAGCACGTTAGACAGAGTATGCAAGGGTGAGTGAATCGAGCTTTAGATTGAGAGGAGCAGAAGAGGTGGAAGAGGTGGATGGAATTCATCATGACACACGATCGCTTTGGCTTATTTGACCACTATCTTGGTCACTCGGGTCGAACATTAGCATGAGCCGGACTAATAAATGCATGCGTAGACGTACAAGCGCCCGCCTTCCACCCACCTACAGACGAACAATTCTTCTCGCCACAGGACCGATCAAAGCCGAACCTACAATTCCTCAAGCAACACTTTTACCGAGAAGGTCGCCTGACCGAGGAGCAAGCACTATGGATCATCAACGAGGGCACCAAGCTGCTCGAGAGAGAGCCCAACCTGTTGGAGATGGATGCGCCCATCACGGTTTGCGGTGACGTTCACGGGCAATACTACGATCTGATGAAGCTGTTCGAGGTTGGAGGCGACCCTGCCGAGACCAGATATCTATTTCTGGGTGATTACGTCGACCGAGGATATTTCAGCATAGAGGTATGTTGCTATTGTCATATTCTGTTTTTGGATTCATTTGACTGATGATGGTGCAGTGCGTTCTTTACCTCTGGTGTCTCAAGATCTGGTACCCCAACACGCTCTGGTTACTCCGTGGAAACCACGAGTGCCGCCACTTGACAGACTACTTCACCTTCAAGCTCGAGTGCAAACACAAATACTCAGAGAATGTGTACGAGGCGTGCATGAAGTCTTTCTGCGCCTTGCCCCTGGCTGCCGTCATGAACAAGCAATTCTTGTGCATTCACGGCGGTCTCAGTCCCGAACTTCACACGCTGGAGGACCTCAAGAGTATCGATCGCTTCAGAGAGCCACCCACACACGGTCTCATGTGCGATGTTCTTTGGGCAGACCCGCTCGAGGACTTCGGACAAGAGAAGACGCAGGAGTACTTTGTGCACAACCACGTTCGAGGCTGCTCTTACTTCTTTTCATACCCGGCAGCATGCGCCTTCCTGGAGAAGAACAATCTGCTGTCCATCATCCGTGCCCACGAAGCTCAGGACGCCGGTTACCGCATGTACCGCAAGACGAGAACCACCGGCTTCCCCAGTGTCATGACCATCTTCAGTGCCCCCAACTACCTCGATGTCTACAACAACAAGGCTGCAGTCCTCAAGTACGAGAACAACGTTATGAACATTCGTCAATTCAGTAAGTCGCCTCTCACCACACCACTTATCTCTATCTTTAGAGGAAACTGACGCATTGCCCAGACTGCACCCCCCACCCATACTGGCTCCCCAACTTCATGGACGTCTTCACATGGTCTCTGCCCTTCGTCGGAGAGAAGATCACAGACATGCTCATCGCCATTCTCAACACTTGCAGCAAAGAGGAACTCGAGGAGGAGACGCCGCTCTCATCAGGCCCACACTCGCCACCTCTGATCGCTGGCAGTGCTGCTTCCATGGACCCGGAGAGCACCGAATTCAAGCGTCGCGCTATCAAGAACAAGATCCTCGCCATCGGTCGTCTGTCACGCGTCTTCCAAGTCCTGCGTGAGGAGTCGGAGCGTGTCACTGAACTCAAGACTGCCAGTGGAGGAAGATTGCCCGCCGGAACTCTCATGCTTGGCGCCGAGGGCATCAAGGCTGCCATCAATAATTTCGAGGATGCACGAAAGGTCGATTTGCAGAACGAGAGGCTGCCGCCGAGTGGTGAAGAGGTCAGAAGGAACAGCGACGCCGCCAGGCAGGAGGCCATACAGAGGGCCACGACCGAGGCCGACAACGATCAGAGGTTGGCCGGTGTCGCAAGGAGAATAAGCATGTGAGTTGCGACGAATTCTCCATATCATACTTCTGCACACTACTGACACGATGCTTCTCAGGTCCTCCGGATCCCGTGTTAGCCGGAAAGGTTAGATGCCCATCCGCTCAGCTGACTCGCGCCCTGGCATGTGAGCTTTTGCCAATGGGAAACCCAGCAAACAATATCACAACCCACCACGTCCACACGACGACGAAAACCTTGACGGCCTCGATTGAGTTCAGCCTGTCCAGCCCGCCAAAACGCGAGATATACATGCGCGACTGCGGCTGCTTTTGCCTTGCATGGTAGGACCTGCTTTGACTCTTCACTTTTTGGGACCTCTGCTGCTTTTTTCTCTCTCTCTGCCCTCTGCCCTCGGCTCTTTTGCCTTGAGTGGCTTTTGTAGAATTGAATCGAGTGGGATAGCGAACGAGCTGGCGCATCACTGGTAGCTAAGCTTGTAAAGGCGTATCTCAAATATTTATTTTCGGATCGGAAAAGAAGACCTTGACGACTTGATTTGTCAACAGTGTTTGACTATCTATGTTCCATGAGACGTGACGTGACGCTAGATCGCTTGCTTCGTTGTATTTGTAGAGATTTTGAAAACAGCGCTGTCTGCAACCCTGATCAAGTCGAAATTGGTGTGACCACCAAAGCCTCCCAAGTGGATGGAGTGGACTCTTGCACGGCTTCCAGAAGGATCAATCTAGTATACAGTCCATGAAAATAGTACAGAGGTGCTGACACATAAATTCCGCTCAGCCACATCCCTTTCCTGACAATATAAAACCCAAATCCCCATTAAAGCTCAATCGCAAACCTCTTTCTGATCCTCTCACCAAAGTAATAAAACAAGAGGGGTGCCGGCGCGATAGCCACGGCCACGAATGCGAATACCGAGATGCCCCATCCGTAGCCGACACTCTTGAACAGAGAGGGAGTCAGGAGAGGTATGATGCCGCCGAAGAAGCTTCTGAAGACCGCGCCCGCCGCAATGGCCGAAGCGGCATACTTTTCGAACGAGTCGATGTAGTAGTTCTGGACACAGTTGATGATCGTCACCTGGCCGATTCCTGTTTCTCATTGTCAGCAACTCAGCCGGAACCATCAGGGGCGTCGATATGAGCGGAAGGAGAGAAAGCAAGGAAGAGCAAGCGTGATTTCTAGGGATGAAGGAGTCACTCACCGTAGAAGAATGTCGAGGCAATGGTGACGGCCCAGTGGGCGTGATATTCCACCGTCCAGGCGAACCAGAAGAGGGACAGGGGAATAAAGACGGAGCCGATGTTGGCAATCGGCAGACGGAACTCGGGCATGGCCTTGCCGCCATTTTTCTCGCCAAGTCTGTTATAGATCTTGTCAATCTGAGGGACAATGAGCCAGACTGCTGTCAAGAAGCCAAGTCCGGGACCAAGATACAGCAAACCGACTTGCTCTGTGGTGAAGCCGTAGTCACCCTGGTAGATCTGTTGCATGTTCGTGTATATCGAGTACGTAGTCCCGAATACCAAAGCCTGATAGGTGGACATTGTCAATACTATAGGCTGAGAGATGATCAAAAACGGTCGCTTTAGGCTTGTTAGGATCTTTTTGCGCATCTGTGAATCGTCCTGCCCTTCGAAGCGGTATGTTCCCGCCTCACCAGAATCGGCTTCCAACCGTTGCTTACGCATGTTCAGGATAGCTGGGGCATAACTCTTTTTGAGGAAAAAGTAGCCGGCCAGGGTGTTGACCGAGCA
The DNA here is from genome assembly GCA_009982845.1 of Delphinella strobiligena. NCBI lineage: Eukaryota > Fungi > Ascomycota > Dothideomycetes > Dothideales > Dothioraceae > Delphinella > Delphinella strobiligena. The sequence goes on from JAADKB010000010.1 coordinate 1,138,046, forward strand.
CACGATGGTCAGAATCCAGAATACCCAGCGCCAGCCGAGTCGCTAGACCGTGATACCCCCAAACAGAGGCCCTAGCGTAGGACCAAGAAGGGGACCGAGTAGATACCAACCAAAGATACCCGCGCGTTCATTGGGGAAGAACATATCGCTGATTGTACCGCCGCCGTTGGCAATACCCACGCTGCCAAAGAAACCGGAGAGGGTGCGCATGGCAATCAAACAAGCAATATTTGGAGACAGAGCGGATGGTATCTGCAGGAGAGAGAAGATGGTAAAGCAGATAATGTAGAGTTTGCGGCGGCCAAACGTCTCGGAGAGAGGAGCCAGGATCAGAGGCCCTACGCCCAGCATTGTCACGAAACCCGTCGTCGTCGCCACTACTGTATTTGTCGTAGTGTCGAGGTCGTCTGCTATCTGCTCGATACCTGGGGTAAACATGCTCGATGCCAGAGGGCTAAGGACTGATTCCGACTTTAGCACTCAAGACCATTGATAGTGACAGAGCACGACAAAGACGTACCAGACATTATTGCGATGATGGCTATATTCACCATCTTTCTCCTTCGCGGCCACTTGCGTGGGTTCTCTGTATCGTCATCTTCAAACTTCAACAGCTCGCGGGCATCACCTCCTTCTCCCGCATCGACTTGGCCATTCTGCAGTAATGGAGAGCGCTCGTCATGGCTTCGTCCACCCGGATGACTCTGTTGCTGAGACTGCGAAGCCTTTCTCCCATTAGACATGTTGGCAGTGCAATGTACAGAAGACAAGACGGCATGGGGAAACAGTACAAGAATCCATTGCGAAGATAGGCTACATATTTCTAAGTTTGCAAGCGTGTAAATGCGTTGCAATGCTGTAATAATAAGAGCGGCCGGTTCGTGGTTCAGGTTACTTTTTGTGCAATGACGATGGTGATCCCACAGATCGGGAAATGCCAAGCTCATCTGTATTCCAGATCTTAGCGCGAACGCACCTAAACATGCGTAGATCGATACCTTAACATTCAAGGACTTATGCAGGGAGGCTACTATACCCAACATGATACAACAAGGGTAATTTTGGTCATGAAGGTAGATTTGATCTTCACTGAAACTATCAATAAGATAGAGACTACTTCTTCGAACCCTTCACTCCTTCAGGCTCTACCTTCTTGTGAGCTGCTTGATCATCTTGTCAATCTCCGTGACCGATTGACCTGATGCTTTGTCCCGGAGTTGCTCTAGCGCGTCAATATTCTTGGCCTTCAGTGCCTCCTCCGCAGCCTTGACGACAAGTCCACACTTCATCCACAGCTCAATACGATCCTCGACGGACAAACCGCTGCATTTGGGTATAAAGACCGAGGCAAGCTTACTGTTGCCAGCTGAAAGAATCTCGTTGACGAATGGCTAATGTCATTGTCAGCTTCAATCACAAGACTTTTATCAGTGCATGTACTTACCTCCCATCCAATGGGACTCTTTCTGGTCCTACTGATGTCCTCCAATTCGCGCCAGTCTCGTCTTGATACCAGGGCTCGCAGTTTAAGCCACCAATAAGTTTTTTCCGACATCTTGAACTCTGACTGCACTTTTAGGCTCCTCTTGATATTGCCGAGCCTAATGAGTTTGAAGATGGTGTCGTTCACACTCAAACCTACAAATTCCTCACTGAGTTCTCTTTGGTACAGCTCCTGCATTTTCAGCAGGCGCTGTGTCTCATCGAGTGCTTTGACTTGGAAGGAATGCTCCTTTGAGTCCTCTAGTGTTCGAGATGCAGATTTCAGCTTATCACTCCTTAGTCCCGACTCGGATATTGCAAGGGCCTCTTTCAAGAGTAGATTTGAGCCATCGAGACGTCGGTCATCTTGGTAGAAAAGATCTTTAAGTAAATCTTGGTCTTGGTCGTATGCTGAGGATTCAACCAGAGCAGTCGCGACAGGTCGACCATTGATGGTACGGAAAAAAGTGGCCAGCGGCAGCTTTTTCTTCAGGTGAAGAAGGACGTGGTAGACGAGATCAGTGTCTCCACTCTCGATGGCCTTGTCGAGAGCTAGGGAATCTTCTTCAACTTCAAGGAGCAATGGCACCTGTTTCCCGGCACGCGGCTCATGCTCGAGGAGCTCGGTCGCGAGCTTCCCTCGGCCTTCTTCATATGCTGCTTGGGCAATTTCCTCGAAGGATATACCACGCTTGCCTTGCAATCTCTGCACAATCTCGGCGCAGATGTCCTCTTCATCTGCGGTGGAGTTACGGACCTTTTGTCGTGCCCAGTGTACATAAATTCTGTCCGTGGGAAGATTGAGATGCTCTGATATTTTCAGAGCTAGAAGATGCTCCCGTCTATTTAGCAGTCTTTGAATGAGGCGCTCTGGAGTAAGGCGCATATATTGGTCGTAGGTCAGTGGAAGGCCGACTTCAAAGAAACGAGTTGCATTCAGAACACGGAGGACTTCGCACATGTCGACAAAGTTATCGCTATTGTAGAGATCCAAGACAGATTTGCCATATGAAGCAGCCTTGAGTAGCTGTTTCTGCCAGTGTACGCTGAATTCGTCACCGGCTGCTCGGACGCAAGTGTCTACAGCTTCATCAAGGTTTGGTCGTATCAGCTGTATGTTATCATCCGCCTTGGGAGACTTCTTTTCCAGCTGGTCGACAGCGTCCAATAGGACAGAAGCAGGCGAGGTCGAGCCCAGTCTGAAGACCTCCTCAGAAACATCAGGGACCTTCTGAATGAATTCGCAGACATCGTTTGTGAAAATCCTGATACCGTCGATATCAGGAGAAAGATGGACGAAGGAATCGTAATAGTGCTTGGAGGCGGATGCATTAGGGCCAACGAGATGGATCTCATCCTCCCAGGCAAGGACGACAGCATTGTTTCCGCACCACTGCAAGTCTTTTGGAGGAGTCTTGACACGAGAATCATACTCGGTGAGACGATTCTCAAAGTCGCTGCTGATGACCCAGACTTTGCCTGAGTCTGTGTAGAGAGCAATGAACTTGCCATTAGGAGATACGCTGAGAAGGCGGAAAGGACCATTCTGCAAGTTGCGGTCTTGAGCTTCCGAGGCGTCGACTATCATGATAGTACTGTCAATGGCTAGCACAACCTCGACAGAACGGGCAAGGGTGTATGCTGGTGGTATTATAGCCCACGAAACCACCTCATCGCCCGGTGGCGTGGCCAGAAGCGAGGGTCGAGGCTCATCGTATCGCGTCACAGACACAAGGCGGTTGTCGCCCAGCAATGCGACGAAGCCAGAGGACCAGAATCGGCATGACTTGACTCCATTCTCCTCAGCGCCATTGCCTAGGGTGAAGGGCATGAAATCTCCTTGAAGGTCATGGTATATCCTCACGGTACCATCACTGGTAACGACAATTAATTTTTCATCTTCCGACCATCCCAAGCCCTGAATTGCGCCTTTGTCCCAGTTGATGCGGTGTATTAGTTTTCCAGAGCAGGAGTAGATGTCAATCGAAGGTCGTAGACTCTGTGCGTTTCTATAGGTGTAGAGCTTGTTCTCATCGCGGTAAATGGCTATCTACTGCTGTCAGTTCTGTTCAGGTGTATTGTTATAAAGTCGTACCTACAGCGCCGCTAAATGGAGCTCCTGCTACCACATAGTTCTCCAGTTCAAGATCTTGGTCGAAGACGGATGTGTAAAGCTGGATCTTGCGATAGAAGCGATCGCCTACGCGCTCCCAATCAGCCGTAGGTTTCGACATGTCATAAAAGGTTCATTGCTTGCTATTCCATTGACTGATAATAAGGTAGGATAACCTCCCTCAGGCAGCCTCAAGTGGAGATGGCGGTACGAGTAACCTTAGGGCTGCAACCATCATGCACGGACCCACTGGCCGCACGTCACTTCGAACCTCTGGAGCTGAGGTGCCATGTGCACCACCAACTTCCAGAATCCCCAGCCGTCATTACAGCGCATTCGTATCAACCTCTTCCCTGCTTCAATTGCGGGTAGTGTATGCTTGGTCTCCGATCTTGACTTACAGCTTGTCCATAACTTCTCGACCTTCTTTCCAAGGAAGTCATCGACCAGCTCTCATCCAGCTCCGCGCCCTTATCGCCGCCAAAAGCACAGTTGGTGCAGGAAGAGCATACGCCGGACCATTCATCCGTCCAGCTACCTGAGAGTCCTGAGACTTCTTCGAAAGAGGTGGTTCAGATCAGACAATCTCAAGAAAACAGGAGACATACCATAAACATGGCTCCAGTGTGTCCACTACAATAAATGTTGAGGAAACAATTGGCCGTGCTGATGCAGGAAAACAGAGCAACGACAACGACAATGAGCACCAAGGTATGCCTTATCTATATACTCGAGAACATACAGTCGATACTAACTATCGACAGGCTCCATTTTCTCCGTCTCCGGGTACACTGCCCCATCTCCATTTCCCCATTGGGTGGGTGAAGACTAACGGCGCTACAGACCCGTCATTGTGGCCGAGAATATGATCGGTGTTGCCATGTACGAACTTGTATGCGAATCCCTTCACCATAAACCCTAGCCTCGTACTGACAGCAGAAGGTCAAAGTCGGACATGACCAATTGGTTGGTGAGGTTATTCGTATCTCGGCTGACAAGGCCACCATTCAAGTTTACGAGGAGACTGGTAAGGATGACTGTACATCCTAGACTGAGATTAGAGCGCTGATGCGTGGTATAGCTGGTGTCACCGTCGGTGATCCTGTCCGAAGAACTGGCCAGCCTCTTTCCGTTGAACTTGGCCCTGGTCTCATGGAAACCATCTACGACGGTATTCAGCGCCCTCTGAAGGGTATCTCCGACGTCTCCAACAGCATCTACATTCCTCGTGGTATCGATGTTCCATCCCTTGACCGAACCAAGAAGTGGGATTTCAAGCCTGCCGGGTACAAGGTCGGCGATCACATCACTGGCGGTGACGTTTTCGGTGTCGTCTGGGAGAATTCCCTTCTCAACGAGCACAGAATCCTTCTTCCTCCTAGAGCACGCGGTACCATTACCAGGATTGCCGAGGCTGGCAGCTACACCGTTGATGAGAAGATTCTCGAGGTCGAATTTGATGGGAAGAAGTCCGAGTTCAGCATGATGCACAAGTGGCCCGTCCGTGTACCCAGACCTGTTAACGACAAGCTCGGTTCTGACTCGCCTTTCATCGTCGGCCAAAGAGTCCTGGACTCGCTTTTCCCCAGTGTTCAGGGTGGCACTGTCTGTATTCCCGGCGCTTTTGGTTGTGGCAAGACTGTCATTTCTCAATCCGTCTCCAAATTCTCCAACAGCGATATCATCGTCTACGTCGGGTAAGTTTAAGACGAACATCTGTCCGAGTATAATATAAGCTAACTTTGTCATAGGTGTGGTGAGCGCGGAAACGAGATGGCTGAGGTCTTGATGGATTTCCCTGAGGCAAGCCGAATACAACTTCTCTTCCAAGCACGCACAAGCTAACCATGTCCTAGCTCACCATTGATGTCAATGGAAAGAAGGAACCCATCATGAAGCGTACTACGCTCATTGCCAACACCTCCAACATGCCTGTCGCCGCCCGTGAGGCCTCCATCTACACCGGTATCACTGTCGCCGAATACTTCCGTGACCAAGGCAAGGACGTTGCCATGATGGCTGACTCCTCATCCCGCTGGGCCGAGGCTCTGCGTGAGATTTCCGGTCGCCTGGGAGAGATGCCCGCTGACCAAGGTTTCCCTGCCTACCTGGGTGCCAAGCTTGCTTCCTTCTATGAGCGCGCCGGTCGTGTCACAGCCCTGGGCTCACCTGATCGCAAGGGAAGTGTCAGTATCGTTGGTGCTGTTAGTCCTCCGGGAGGTGATTTCTCCGATCCAGTCACAAGTTCTACCCTTGGTATTGTGCAAGTCTTCTGGGGTCTTGACAAGAAGCTGGCACAGCGCAAGCATTTCCCTTCGATCAACACCTCCGTCTCTTACAGCAAGTACACCACCACACTCGACAAGTACTACCAGGAGAACAACCCCGAATTCCCTCGCCTACGTGACCGCATCAAGGAGCTGCTCTCGACCTCCGAGGAGCTTGATCAAGTCGTTCAGCTTGTTGGAAAGTCGGCGCTTGGCGACGGTGACAAGATTACCCTCGATGTTTCAACTCTGCTCAAGGAAGATTTCTTGCAACAGAACGGTTACAGTGACTACGACCAGTACTGCCCTCTGTGGAAGACATTCTGGATGATGAAGGCGATGATGGGTTTCCACGATGAAGCTCAGAAGGCCGTTCAACAAGGCCACGCCTGGAACAAGGTCCGCGAGGCCACGGCGGAAATTCAAACCGAGTTGAGGAGCATGAAGTTCGAGCTGCCCTCGGATGGCGAAGAGGCAGTCACCAAGAAGGTACGTTTTGGCTAACTCAATAACAATTAGTGGTCTCCAGGCTAACATGTTCTTACAGTACGAGGAGTTGATGCAAAAGATGAACGAGAAATTCGCTTCTGTTATCGACGAGTAAGCGTCAGTGTGGAGAGTGGAGATTCCCAATTTGTTAGCATGCGGGCGCATAGGATAGAGTATTGCAGTGGCTGTATATAAGTCGTCGACATTGTATTTTAAGACACGCATACACCATTCTTATGTGGCCCGCGCTTGATCGACTGTGCGTGGTGGTACGAGTACGAGCACAGGACGTGCGTGCGAGTGGTTTGCCCCGCACCCCGGCTATCGACCAAACGCCTCGGTCCAGTTCACCAATAGGTATTTATCTGCATCCATGGACCTGTCTGGCGTTGATGACCCAGAACAGCTGACGATACCGTGACGATATATGATTTTGAATTCTGGTGGATAATTATAATGTCACAATCTCCTCCACTTACCGGTCTTAAGGTCCTCGAATTTGCAGGTCTGGCCCCAGGTATGTAGTAGTATACCACGCCTGTCCAAGCTATTCCAAAATATTGAAAGATCATCTCAAGGCCCTTTCACCGGTCTCCTCCTCGCAGACTATGGAGCGACGGTGCTCCGGATCGACCGCGCCGACACAAAGTCCCCTCGGCCGCCGACGGAAGACTTACTGACCAGACACAAATCCTCCATTGCCGTGGACATGAAATCGTCCTCGGGCCTGGCCTTGATCAAAGCACTGATCCCCACCGTGGATGTGGTGATTGATCCATTCCGACCCGGAGTGCTGGAGAAGGCCGGTCTCTCGCCCGAGAAGGTGCTTCTGAGCCTGAATCCTAGACTCATCGTTGGCCGCATGACTGGATTCCGGAGAGACGGCAAATACAGCGCCATGGCTGGTCACGATATCAATTACGTTGCTGTCTCGGGTGTTTTGTCTATGCTGGGGAGGAAAGGCGAGAAACCGTTTCCTCCTGTCAATATTCTAGGAGACTTTGCGGGCGGTGGCTTGGTTTGCTTTTTGGGAATCGTCATGGCGCTGTTGCATAGGGGTCGCACTGGGATGGGTCAGGTGGTTGAGGCGAACATGGTTGACGGGGCTGCTTATTTGGGGACTTTTCCGAGATTATTGTTGGAAAAGCCCATGTGGGATAGAGAGAGGGGAGATAACGTTCTCGACGGGGGATGTCCTTATTACGATACGTATGAGACTCGGGATGGGAAATTCATGGCCGTGTGAGTGGCATTGGAATGTGCCGGCTTGCAGTCGACTTCAGCTGACATGCGAGCAGGGGAGCACTGGAACCACAGTTCTTTGCAGCTTTACTCAAAGGTCTTGAGATTGATCCATCTGAACTTGGAGGGCCTCGCGAAGACAGAAAAACGTGGCCGAAGTTGAAAGAAGTCTTTAGCACAAAGTTTCGGTCCAGAGAGCGTGCAGAATGGGAGGCTGTATTTGACGGTACAGACGCATGTTGCACACCGGTGCTAACACAATACGAACTGAAGAAGAGTGGCTTTGACCAGCGGCCAATAGTGACGCTGCGAGATTCTCCGGGCAGAGCTATCTCCGAGACAGAAGCTGATGATAGACCTGCGGCTGAAGGTCAGGGAATTGGAGCCGAAGGAGGTGGATGGAGCAGCAAGGGTATGCGACCTGGCGAAGGAGGAGAGGAGATGTTGGCGAAATGGATGGGTTGGAGAAGAGGAAGACACTATGATATGGTCAACGGGGGCTTGGAGAAAGTCGAGCGAGGAGCTAAATTATAGTTGTGGGCATGACATGTCACTCAGACGAAGAGTATGATGTGATGCAATAAACGGCGTTAGGTAATTTCGTTAATCATCTGCATTAGTCTGACACAGTCCAAGCCGTTCTTTCGAGTCCCTTCGCAGTTCCAAAGAAAATGGGGAATAATAATGCATTGCAAGTCCAGGTCTCAGTTAGGCCTTGGTGCAGACGGCGTCGGGGTTAGGCCTTGGTCCAGACGGCGTCGGCATCTGTATTCTGTCAGTGGTGGCCATAGTGGCGAGTCTGTCATGACTCACCTGGGTGTATCTTCGGCTCCTCGATATACTCTCTGGCCTTTTGTTTCCTCTTGTAGTCTGTGCCAAATCTCGCATCCCGATCGGCTACCATCTTCTCGAAATCGAACTGATGCGGGGCGGTGAAGCTGGTCATGAGCTGGGGCTCTCCGAGGGGAAGCTTATCCCCCCTGTCGGTCTGCCAGAGATGATAGACCTTGCCATAGAGATGGACGACCCCCTCCATTTCCTTGTTCTCTGCCAGCTCCCAGGCAGACTCGGGCAGTGGTGAAGGCTGAGGCATGATGAGCATTCCAGACTTGACTTCGAAGACGTGAGAGTGCCATAGTTTGCGCTCTTCCTGGTCGAGGGTTTCGTAAAGTCGTGGGGTGACCATGTATTCGATGCCGATGAGTCGGGCATTGGGTTCAGGAGAATCGTAGAGGATGCATTGGCGGACCTCTGAGATGAGAGTGAGTCAATCTGTAACAGATAGAGGACGACAGCAGTAGCTGACTTACCATCATTGACGTGGGCACAATAGTGGTTGGTTTCAACGGCGCGACTGGGCTGACTTGCGTACGAGTGGAAGGCATTCAGATGGGCGCAGATGCGCTTGACGGGTTTGAAGTCCTGTGTCATGGCCGCTCCCGTCTCCAGTGTCTTGTTCGTAAGAGACTCAGCCTCCCCCTTGGTGTTGTTCGTCACTGGTATCGTGTCCATTTTGTCGTTACCGTGGCTCATGCTGTCTTTTCTCACTTGTTTTCGTTGATGGAGCAGGACTGAACAGCAGTAAGGGTGAGATGGAGAAACGTGAGCAGACAATAGATGCACTGGGGTGGAGTGAGCAGCGAGTTACGACATGATTACCTTTGTCTGCATCTTCCTGCTACCTTAACGTGCTTCCATGCTCGGGAGCTGTGTGTACGCGCATGATGACGTCTGAAGGTGAAGATGCACACATGGCAAGATCCATGTAGTAGGTACCTTAACGTTCGCGGCTATGGCTTGCATAAGGTTTCTGATAAGCCTGAAATCTGCGACACCCATGTAGAGTAGTACTCCGGTTCATCATTCAAGCTTGTATGTCTACCTGAGTATGTAGAGGCTGTCTCCAACAAGATGGACCCCTTGGTCGTTGTCGCACTCCGGTCCCCATGTGCATGCAGAGACGAGGCCGGTCTCGGTGCGGCTCGGCAGTGGCTGCCGTTTGACACGAGGGCAAGCTCTAGCCTCTGTGGCTTTCTGTTCTCCGCCATGCGTCCGCAACAATTATTATTGGCTCAGCCCTGCATAGAAGACATTCAGAAAGCATCTTTCTGATCCATCACTTAGACTCACCACCTTTTCATCCTTCGCAAGTCATAGCATCCACTACACTCATTTCAGTGCCACTACACCACAACACCAGAAGGACACGGGACCGCCCTTCACCATGAACTTCTTCGGCGAGCCTGGCCGCAACAGGCCCCCACCTCCGACCATCAAGAAAGTCATGATGACTGTGCCCACCAAGCTCTCCAATACAAACAGGATCAGACCTACAGCTCCCGCTCAGAGGTTCGTATCCACATCACAGAAAAGGCCCCAGCCTGCGCGGCCCCAGGAACCCAAGGATAGAGTCAAGAGACTCGTGAAGCGCAAATCGCATACCCCCACCCCAGTACTCAGCAGTGACGACGACAGTGGCGACGATAGTAGCGCTTCATCACTAAATCCGAACAAAAGAGCCAGGCCCAACGCTGCCCCCGTCGACTCCAACAGAAGAATTGTCGATTTCAAGAATAGATCGAGACGAGACCAAGGACGCTTCAACTTTAGACATGGCGCAGACCTCGTGGCAGGAGAAGCTGGCAAGAAATACCTCGACGCATTTGACGACGAAAAGGCGGCTACTGTGGAATTGCAGTATCCGAGTGATTCCCAGCGCGAAAGGTACGTACATGGCACAAATTGAACATCACCCCACCGACACCTACTTACCTGCCTTCAGCTTCACCCTCGTCTATAACGAAATTAAAACTGCCAAGAACCAGAACGCCGACTACCAACCTCTCGATGACATTAGGGAAACTATCAAGTTCGTCTGCCAGCACTATCTTCCCGCCACCCTATCCGACGAATGCCTAAACGATGACACCGGCTTCGAGAGACGTCTGATCAGAGCAGGCAGACACGGCACCGCCCAGGAGTACAGAGCTGTAATCGAAGATTACAACTCCATCATCACCAAGGCCACGGAAGATGGTACCATCCGGAAGGTTCTTGAGGACAAGCATAGCCTGGGCGATTTGAACTGGGTTCAGCGAATCCTCGATCAAGTTTATTCCCGCACCGTTTCCCCAGACATTGAAAGTCTCCGAGCCTACGAAGGTTTCAGCGACAACGTATATGGCGAGCTCAAGCCTCGTTTGATCTCGGAAATGTTTCAGAAGACCAATCTAAAATCCGACCACGTCTTTGTCGATCTTGGCTCCGGAGTCGGCAATGTCGTCCTTCAGGCCGCGCTTGAGATGGGCTCCGAGAGCTGGGGTATTGAAATGATGGAGAACCCTTGCAGATTGGCAGAGCTGCAGCGTGAAGAATTCGCCGCCCGCGCCAGACTCTGGGGTCTCTCCGTAGGCCAGGTCCACTTGCTCAAAGGCGACTTCACCAAGAACACCAAGATCATGGAAGTGCTGAGGAGGGCTGATGTCGTGCTTGTCAACAACCAAGCTTTTGCTCCCGATCTCAATTCCAACCTCATCACCATGTTCCTCGATCTCAAGGATGGCTGCAAGATTGTCAGCCTGAAGCCATTCAAACCTGAGGGCCTCGAGTTGAAGGAATCCAACATCAACGATTTGGCCCACACTTTCGTCGACGAGAGAAAGGAATCATTCTGGTCTGATAGCGTGAGTTGGACCGACTCCCCGGGCAACTATCACATCGTGACCAAGGATCACAAACGGAGTGCGGAAATGAGGGACCAGCTTCTGCAGCGGGGCGGCGCTGGCAGGCGCTCGACAAGGGTCAAGTAGGACGTATGGCAGGAAAGACAGGCCAGGTGCTTTGCGGATTTTCAACAGCATTGATTTAATGATACCCCGGGACATGGTTATCGACGAGCATGGTTACTGTGTTTGGGCACTTTTGGGGAGCGTATTGCACAGTCTCGATAGTTGGCGCAAAATATGCTGCTGTGATCCTCAATGAGGTATCAACACTGCACGTACAGCGTCGCGTAGCATAGCATGGCATGGCGTGGCATAGCGTGGCATTGCGCCCGCATATCTCACAAAATGAAACACTGTATCATATGATATGCTGTCATGTTCGAGAGCGGAGTATGATTTTATATGTCCTCCTCATCACTTGTCCAGCCATGGTAATCCATGACAAGCGAGCGATGAGGAGCCCGAGGCTTGCTTGAAGAGGCAAGATCCTGGGGGAGCTTTCAATATTGCTTCAGTGTCCACACTCTCGTCATCCTGGTAAGGTTGGAGATGGAGAGCTCTAGCTAAAGAAGAAGCGTGATGGGAATCTACATGGTAAGGAATCGACTACGAATTCAGATGTCTGCAAGATACTCGTCTGTATCATGTGGCAACACTTTGATATGCAGTATGGTGGATGTGAGACCATGTTGAAAATTTGCCTTGGAGTACTGAGTTTTGTAAGGTGTGCAGCACATGTGGTCAGTGCTCTTTTGACAAACCAAGCAAACTGCCTCTTCATGACGTTACTGCTCAGTCTGGCAATTGAGGTACAGTACGAGTGCGTTGTGGGTTATCGTAACTGGCCGGAGTCTGCATTTGGCTGTGCTACTTATTCTTCCAGATATGGTATGTGATCTTCCTGGGGTACATGCTGTATAGCACTAAACAGGAAAACAGCCTCCCAAACGCCGCCCGCCGGCCTCATCCTCGGCAGCCACCAAACCAGCCCCCAAGAAACGTGCATCCAAACTAGCAAAGGAGAACGACCTCACCGCGGACCAAGAAGCCGAGATTCAAGAAGCCTTTGCTCTCTTTGCAACGCATGATGAACCCGACTATGAGGACGAGAAAGAGGGTGTGATCAAGACGGGTGATGTGCGACGGTGTCTGATGTATGCCCTCCTACACGATATCCATAGCAGCAAGGCGATAGATACACGTACTGATGAGCCATCCCTAACAGCGCCCTGAACACGCCTCCAGGCTCCCAGGCTGAACTCACCGAGATTCTATCAACCGTTGATCCGACCTCGACCGGCTACGTTAGCTACCCCCACTTTGTCGCCGTGGCCGCCCTCAAACTGCACGCCAAACACGACTCCCCCGACGCACAAGCCGAGGAGGTAGAGGCGGCCTTCAACCTATTTACCAGAGGCGATGGGGACGCCATCACATTGGCGCATTTGAAGAGGGTGGCCAAGGAGCTGAGGGAGGATGTTAGTGATGCCACTTTGAAAGATATGCTTAGAGAGGCTAGTGGTGGTGTGGGTTCTGGTGTTGGGCGTGAGGATTTCGAGGCCGTTATGAGGAGAGCCGGCGTATTCGCATAAGATCAAGATGCTGTACCGCTGGTCATCTGACTTTCATTGCTGAGGACGAAGGAACGACTGCATTTGGCGTTCATGGTGGGCAACTTTGCTGATACCCCTTTCCGGCGTATGTATGGGTTCGTCCTGTAGCACTCGTGTAAATTTGGTACACTGTGCTTATGTTTTGAGCTTCAATCAAGTCTATTTAAAGCCCAGTTTTAATCATCAATTTTCCTGTTTGGCGATAGTGGTCACCTCATCCGACTCTTTAAATATGAAGTTTTCATGCGTGCAATGCCAACGGAGCACTTGAATGTGAAGGATGCCGTGGATCTAGCTGGGTTCATTTGATGTGTGGTCCATCTTCCTTGTGTGACTGCATTAATCAGGCAAGGCACATCACGCAGTCAGATATACCATGAAAACCTGAACGCCGAAGCCTGGTTCTCGTGTGACACCTGTGTGGCTAGTAGTTGTTCCTCCATGGATCAGAAATAAAGCCGGCTAATTACCAGTCAATAATAGAGGATTGGTAAGAAAAGAACGGCCATGGACAGGGTCGCCCACACAATCCAGGTCAAGCCTAGACCGAATCTTGACCGGCTGACCGGTTGGACGAATTTAGATCTCGTATAGTTAGTCCTGTCACTATCTGCTCTGATATATTGGGGTCCACATGCGCAGAAGCTACCTTATCAGAGTTTGTAAGCATCGACTGCGCCCCTCATATTCACCATGTTCTATCATGTTCCATCATGTCGGCAAATACGATGACCTACCGCGGACAATTGTGGCTAGGGATTGTTTTGGTGCCGAAGTCGGAAAGACTCTCATATGCTAACGGAGACGAGATGCTTTGTTGGTGCTGAGGCGATAGAATCGCAAGGCGTAAGGAATCAATAATGCTTTTCGGAACATCAGGTCTATGCGTCGCTGGAAAGAAGATTTCTTGTCCAGGCCAGGCTGATCATAGAGTGTACCGGAACGCCTTGTTATCCAGCTCCGTGGCGTCCTGCATGCCCTTTTCTATACCCTCCCTCTCCTCGTCGCTGTCTTCCACACCGGCTTCCTGAGCCTCCCTGTCTCTCTTCTTGTTTGACATGTACATGTAGATATAAAGCACGACGACCATGGCAAGCTTCACAATGTATCCGACAAGCATCCTGTAACAAATGTGTCAGAGAACTGTAACATGTCATGAGCCATGTTGCCAAACTTACGCAATATAAGCCGAATGATAGCCGGTTGACGCTTCACTGCTCTTGAATGTCTGCGGCCCAATGATGTTACCGACACAATAGCCAACAAACAGAATCGCTCCTGTAAGCTGCTTTTTCGTGTATCCAGCAACGTTACTGGACACCATGGTCAGGCTTATACTGAAGCCAAGCCCTTGAAAGTAGCAGAGCCAGAGTGCGACCAGACGTCCCCATTTGTTGCTCTCTGACAGGCCAACAAGGAGCCCCGCACCAATGATGCAGATAAGATTTGCTACCATCATGGTTATGCAGCGGCTGTTGGGCCAGTAGGTGCAAATAAAGCCGCCACCTAGGAGGGAGAGAAACTGGACACCACCACCCGGGATCTGAAGATACTGCGTGCCGAGCGTGTCGAACCCGAAGGAACCGACAACAATGGACGTGAACTGCGAAAGGAAGTTGCGTCAGTTCAAGGTAATGATACTTTTGCAGCTGATCTTCTATGCTTACACTCGTGAGAGCCGAATTGGGTACTTGGGCGCCGATGGCCATGATGAACAGAATCCACGTCTTGGGGTCGCGCATAGTCTGCCAGAATTGGTCCATCTTGAACTGGCTGTTCTTGATACCTTGTCGATTGGACGCCACGCGCTCAACCGCAATGGCACGTTCGTGCTCTGTCAGAAATTTGGCAGTTGACGGTAGGTCGGGAAGGAAGATCAGTGAGACGAAGCCCCATGCTATACTCAAGCTGCCGAAGATCAAAAAGACATACATCCACCGGGCGATGCCGCCTGTGATATGACCAATGGCGTATCCGATCAAGCCTCCAAACATGGTAGCAATGCCGTTAGTGCCTAGAGAGAGGTGTCAGTGTATGAACACGGTTGAGAGTTGTCTCCTCATACAGTAGTAGCTCTCAAGACGGAGAGGTTGCTCTGGTGCAGTATACCACATTCCCATGACCAGAACAAAGCCCGGGTTGATCGCTGCTTCTACCAGACCGAGGAAGAATCTGTTGACTGCAATGCCTGCAAAGCTAGAACATGCTGGGGTCGTGATGAGGATGACCCCCCACGCTACGATCGGTCAGTAACATGCTTGGATGCTTGGTATCCCTGGTAAAGCTATACCAAAAGTTGTGAAACTGAGGACCTTCCCGATTGGTAGTCGTTGCATGAGATATCCGGCTGGCCATTGTCCGGCAAGGTAGCCTAGCGAGACATGAGAAGGAGACCATCTAGTGAAGAGAGGTTGTCAAATACCAAAATAGAAGATGGAGCCTGCATACTACGTCAGCATAAGATTTCTTCTCGGATGTTTTTTTTTTTTAGCATACGTACTTAGCCATGAATAGTCCTGACCGACCAAATGTGTCCCTTTCTTCAAACCATATGCCTAATCAAGTCAGCGTTAGCTGCTCATACACTGATATCTGGACATCCTCCCCGTGCATACCGATGCATAATTGATACCATTCTTATCAAGATACTGGAGTAAATAGGTTACAAAAAGGATAGGAATGATTCGCATATCAATTTTCCTTAAAACTCTTTTTGCCTCGGCTGGATCGATGCATTCTGCAGCATGTTCGCTATAGATCTTGTAATTATCGTCAACATTGGTCAGAACAGCCTGATCTTTCGAGGCGACGCTCTCAGCATTGTTAACCACGTCCTTGTTTGACATCTTACACGACAGGAACAAAGGACGGTGAAGATCGGGACGTACGAATGCAACATGGTGGCTAAGCACGTGGGAAAACATCTAGATAAACCTACCCTGCTCCTACAATCATGGCACGTAGCTTTCAGAGGTTCCCACCTGAGCGGATGTCGCTGACAGGAGTTCTCTAGGATGTGATTGTGGAAGGAGACAGGCACAGGGTGCTGTAACCATAAAAAGCCTATCATTGGTTGAAACGAAGCTTTGCTAGGTTTTAGCGATTGATCGTCTAGGGCAATACCGCTCTAAATTCGATGTCGTGATTGCTCCGTACATTGACGCGAAGTCCTCACAACCAATTCGGCAGATATTCCATTTCCCTTACGGGATGGAACCCGCAAAAGGACGTAGATTGCAGAAAGGGGGCATGTTCTTGCCCCCATTGACGGAGCAAGAGTGATGCTGCTGTATCGAAGTACAGCTTAGCATGAAAACACAGAAGAACGGACAAATGACATCATACCGTGAAATGGTACAGTACCGCTATAACGACAACGGAGTCTGTGAGCCGACCTCTATTGACAGCTGGAAAGCCGTAACAGTTTCCATACAACATGCGTGCATAATGTGATCGTGCTGGTGGTGTAGAATGATGCTACACTGACCCTGCTTTCAGTCGCTGAAGACACCCAACCTTTGAAGAATCTTGTGTCCCTTCGATCGGTGATTCATAGATATCTTCGATACTCTGGTCATGTCTGGCCCACAGAATGAATGGTATCATCTCCAATACCCGAGATTCTGAAAGTGTTCACCCAGTCACGCCTGAGGAAGAGGTTGTAGCTGCTGAAGCCAATGTCGTGGCGTTTGTGAATTAGTGAAGTGCACCATTAGTAAAACCGCATGTGCTTACGAGCCATATCGCAAAGCTGGGGGGCAGGCATGGCACGGCGTCAAGATCTAGAGCTCAGTCAGAAGCTTAGCTCAATTCGACACTGCCGTTCGGAACTCCTGCATTGCTTCTTAGGCGGCGAGCGAAGAATTGCATCAAAGGCAGCATCTCGTCCCGATTTTGAGGCATCCCATCGCTGGACCTGCGATAGCGATGGGATTGAACACTCGTGAAAACCTTTCTTAATTTTTCCTCAGCGGAGGATGTCACCCAAGGGCTTTCAGTGCCTGCACAAACAAGAACTGGGGTCTTGCATTGGGGTTTCAGAGATGCTGGCGCTTCGGCAGGCAAGGCACCACCAACGCTGACGACGCCAGCCAGTTCTTCCCCAAGTGTTGCTGTTGAAAGAAAAGAGATTAGCCAAGTGACTGCTTACCAGTATGAGGTAGGCTAATGGTAGTACCAGCTATGTTCAATGCAATCATGCCTCCTTGACCGAAGCCAAAGAGCATGATATCACGCGCTTTGTAACCACAATTGCGGATCAGCCCATCTTGCACAATGTCCTTCATGATCTTCGGTGTGATCTTCTTGAAGCCTCCGTCTGGATCAATGGCACCTATGACACAGTTGTAGGGTGTCAACCATGTATGCTCAGCCATTATGTGATGATACTCACCCACGCTATTATCGAAGATCAGATCATCTGACCAATGGAATGAGCCAGGTTCGAATGGCAGTGGCTCGAGAGCTTTGATGGACAAGCAAGCTGTTTCAGGGAGGTTCATCTGAGTCCCCAAATTGGCGAAGGGGGCGTGAGTATCTCCCATCCCATGAAATAATATGAGAACATTTGTGGGTTTCTGTGAGCTCGGCGCTGGTGTTTGGTTAGTAGACTAGTCACGATTTCCTGGGCATCGCAGCTCAATGAGGTAATTGCATGGGTTGACCGCTATGCGAAGTCGTTTCACACAAATTCAAGTGATGTACTGTAGACCCGCCGCGCGACGAGTCCGTCGAAGTATGGAAGGAATATGCTTACGTGGAGTAATAGTCAGTGTCCAGTAGGAGGGGAAGTCTTGGTCTGTGGGAAGGCGTTTCTCGGCCATCACGATATGTGACTGTCTGGCTGCTATCCTTATCACGTAGCCGCTATTAAGTCTTCATGCACATAGCAAGATTATCAGGTGGTGGCGCAGTCTGAGGTCTCCGACAACGCGCGGTGCCAAGCTTGGGTATGGGCTTTGTGGCTGTGTTGCTTCTGTGTGGACAATTATGAAACATGAAACAAGCAAACTCAAGCAAACCCAAGCACTCTGACCGTCTCGACGAGGAACAACGGCTATTGTTGATCCTTGGCAATAATATTGGGATCACGATTGAAGCACTGCATATGACGAACCTTGTGGGCTTGTGCACTGACATGTGGCATTTTAACGAGCTCATTGTGGGCAGTGTTCTAGTAAGCATGACGAAGGTGTAGAGGCGTGAAGTCAGTGTCCGTCAAATAGTATTATTGCTGTACTCGTACGATGTTGGCACCTTGGTGTATGTGGAGCTCAATCAAATGAAAGTGCCTCTCACTTTGAGGACACCTGGTTTGCCGCCCGCAAGTCTAGACTTCCGTTTCAGCTTCCTGGCAAGCAGGTGACCCTGCATAATGTACACCGCCGACTCTGCGGTTACCTTAGCCATTGCGTCACTCTCGCGGTCGAACCGCAAACGGAGCAACGTGCACCACTGAGGGGCCACTTGTGATGGGGTGGGGCAGTGAAGCTCTTGGACACCTTCGTCCTCGAGATTGGTACATAAGCTCCAGCTCTGCCCGCACTTGTTCAACTTTTCTCATCAACATATACACAAACAAACTACACACAAATAAACTACAACATCTTCACTCAACCAATCCTACCCACCTTAAAATCAGTCACAATGTTCGGCTTCGGTGAGTGCATGTCGACTGAGGAGTTGTCGGCCATCCAATGCTAACCACTACATCTGCAGGTGAATCCCACGAGCAGTACAACCAGGTCTACGACAACGACGGAAACCAGCAAGAGCACCAGGGCTCTCTCAGCCACGAGGTCATCGCTGGCGGTGCTTCCTTCGCCGCCTTCAAGGCCTTCGAGGACCACCAGCGCAAGGAGGGCAAGCCTGTCTCCCACGCCTTCGCCAAGGAGCTCCTTGCTGGCTTCGCCGGTGCTGAGATTGACAAGCTCGCCGAGACCAAGGGCGTATGTGCATCCGCTCCTTCAATCTGACTAATTTAATTGCTGATACATGACTCTAGGAGGATGCTTGGGACCACGAGAAGGCCAAGCGCCAGGCTAAGCAGAATGCCGAGCAGCTTTACGATGACCACTACGGTGGCCAGGACCAATATGACCCCAACGTGAGCAGACTTTCCTTGCTATGCTTGCCATCATCTGCTAACAACAATACAGCAGCAGGGACCTCCAGAGCGCCTCCAGCGCGAGTTCGGCGGCGACCGCTGGTAAAAGTATGGCTTCATACTGAAGCATGGGGAAAATGTTCATGTTCCTAGATGGAAATGACATTCATGAGAAAACGAAAACAGATCACACCGGGCAATTATTTGACCTGGGTACAAATGAATGAACAACAGTTCACCATACAAGTGTCCACTTCATATCGTGCATTCCAGTGATATATGTCCAAGGGCCGGCAAGCAATTATTGAGCAGTGCACTCCATAGCCAGCTTTGGTTCTCGAATACAATTACGAGTAGCTCCAAATTCTTTCGATCAGCGATCAAGTGCACAGGTATGAGCCTAAACGTCGGACACGTGTATCCAGTAGATGCTAACCACCTTATCACCGGAAGCTGCAATAAAGTTTGATCGTTTTCAAAGTTGTGTGCCTGTTGTGCCAAAATAAAGTTAAGACTATGCGGTGCAGTCTTTCTCCATGGCTGTGCTCTTCTCGCGTCGGTCCTGCATAAGGTATCCTACCTTACTCTGGCTCGTTGTACATTTCATTGCCCGTTGCGTAAGCGGGGAAGCGACGATCACTGATTAGATCCCATTTCCCTGGGAGAAAAGGGCTTGGCGTTCATATGCCAGTGACTTTTGAATGGACTTCCTCCCTATCGCGTATCTTGCAGTCACCTAATATTCGATTCATTGATAAACGTCCATAAAATGCCCCTACGCCTCTTATGACGTGACAAGATCCAGCCATGAAATTTGCCAAGTAAGCTTGCCCACAAAAGAGGAGCCGCTATGTCGAAAGATTTGCTGATAACACTCTACTACTCAGGGAACTGGAGTCGGATCTGGTGCCCGAGTGGAGGGCGAAGTATCTGGACTACAAGGTCTTACCTGAGTGCTCACCCGTGTGAGCCGTGAATGGCTGACCAGAAACGAACATAGACCGGCAAGAAAAAGCTAAAGGCGCTCACTCGCGCACTGCGCAATGTAGAGAAATCGACACCGTCTGCTCGTCCTGATTCCTCTCCGTTCCCTGGATCTTCAACGTTTAGGCAAGCACCTTTCTACACCTTTCTGAATAGGTCCGGTCTACAGGATCCAGAAAACCGACCCACTACATCGGAGAGCCACCCTACATCGGCTTTACTACGCAAGAATACTGCTGCAGGAGACGGAGATGGGGAAGGAGACGCCGCAGACACGCATCCTCGAAGTCATGCGCTGCCGATACCAGGTGCCGTCACGGATTGTGAAAGGACTCCCTTGCACAGCGGCGAAAATGGCCATAATGCAGGACGCCTGAATCGATATGGTAGTATTATAGCCAGTCCTCCTCCGACCAGTCCAACCTGGAGTCGAAAAGACGCCCCCTCTCTGAAGCTACCAGGGCCCGCACTGGATTCTCAAGGGTCCGAAAGGTTGCAATCCGACGTGCAGCCTTGGTCGGAACCTCGACGAAGCGCCACTAGTCGGAGTGGTGGAAGCGCCTACCAAGTTGGCGAATCATCTCATCATGCCAATCTGGCACTACGTTATCGTAGCATATTCCAGCCCAAACGAGTGAATTCTCTCCCTGCGAATGACGGATTCAAGCCGGCCAAACCGGCGGTCAACAGGACGTTTAGTTTAAGAAGGTCCTCTAGCACAAGATCACCAGCTCAGGGTGATATCGCTTTGAATGCATACCGGGAGGTGGATTTTTGCCAGACCGAGTTCTTCGTTTATTTGGACAAAGAACTGGAGAAAATCGAGGACTTTTATAAGCAGAAAGAGAACGAAGCAACCGAGCGCTTGAAAGTGCTACGGGAACAGTTGCATATCATGCGAGATCGGCGCGTTGAGGAGCTTCTGGACGCTTCCAACGTCAGAGAATCAAAACGGAATGGAAACGCAGGCACTGAGGAAAATGTGCTTTCAAGGGACAGCACACGCCGGACTGGGGATGAGACCAGAGGCCTGCTATACAATGGGTGGCGTCCCGACCAAATTGTCAGCCGCGCACGTATCCGAGGCACCAAGACAGCACAATCGATGAAGATACTCGGTACCCCCTCCGCACCCAGGCCACTAGACGCAATGCAGGATTACGTTCGCCGCAAACGACCACAAGAGGTTCCGTATAGGACCGCCAAACACAAACTAAAGATTGCCTTGGCTGAGTACTATCGGGGTCTGGAACTCCTCAAGTCATATGCATTGCTCAATCGTACCGCTTTTAGAAAAATCAACAAAAAGTTCGATAAAACAGTTAATGCACGCCCTTCTGGGAGGTACATGACGGAGAAGGTCAACAAAGCATATTTCGTGAATAGTGGAGTTTTAGAGAGCCACATACAGGCCGTCGAAGATCTGTATGCACGCTACTTTGAGCGTGGCAATCACAAAATTGCCGTCGGTAAGCTGAGGGCCAAAGGGACGCGCTCCGGGGACTTCACTGGCAGCGTCTTTCGCAATGGACTGCTCCTTGGAGTCGGTGCTGTCTTTGGAGTACAGGGCGTCGTATACGCTGCAGACCTTCTCCACAGCAGTAACTCCACTCTGGCCTTGCACACGAGTTATCTCCTACAAGTATGTTCACACTAAGTTTTCCTCCAAATCTGACCATTGACAAATGCTAGATCTATGCTGGATATGGCCTGATGTTGTTGCTGACTCTACTCTTCTGTCTGGACTGCCGTGTTTGGCAAAAGGCCAAGGTCAACTATGCGTTCATTTTTGAATTCGATACCCGTCACAACCTTGATTGGAGGCAACTTTCCGAGGTAAGATAGGCACTCGTTGCGTCATGACATACACTGCTTACACCAGTAGATTCCATGTTTCCTTGGGTTCTGTCTTGGTCTGACCATGTGGCTGAACTTCAGCCGCTTCGTCGGTGACGCTTTCTATGTTTACTGGCCAACAGTACTCATTGGAGTATCAGTATTGGTTCTATTCAACCCATTCCCTTTCCTATATCACCACAGCAGGTTCTGGTTCATCAGGTCCAATGTGAGTTCATCCGCACATGGGTTATTGGCCATGGGCTGACACCTCTCAGTGGCGAATGCTTGTTGCCGGGCTCTTTCCAGTTGAGTTTCGCGACTTCTTCCTGGGAGATATGTACTGCTCGCAGACATATGCGCTAGGTGTAAGTGTGACGGAAAATATGGCCATGGATGGTGAGCTAACCACAATACAGAATATCGAACTATTCTTTTGTTTATACGCACAGCATTGGCGCGACCCACCGATGTGCAACTCTTCGCATTCGAGACTACTAGGCTTTTTCACAACATTACCGGGCATTTGGAGAGCTCTGCAATGTCTCCGCCGTTATTGGGACACAAGAAACGTTTTCCCTCATCTCGTCAACTGTGGAAAGTATACGTTCACGATCCTCTACTACGTGAGTCTTAGTCTTTATCGATTGGACAAGATCAACTCGATGCGCGCCATGTTCATCTTTTTTGCCACAATAAACGCGACATATTGCAGTGTGTGGGATATCGTAATGGATTGGAGTACGTAGTCCACACAAGGCCGCACTGCAACCTGTTGCTAACCCGTGAAACAGGTCTGATGGACCCTTACGCAAAACATCGTTTTCTACGTTCGACCCTTGGCTTCAAGTACACATGGTGGTATTATGCCGCGATGGTGATTGATCCAATTATCCGTTTCAATTGGATCTTCTATGCCATCTACGCCAATGATACACAGCATTCCAGTCTAGTATCATTGTTCGTTGCCTTCAGTGAGGTCTTGAGACGTGGCATGTGGACACTATTCCGTGTGGAAAACGAACATTGTACAAAGTATGTATGTCTGGAGACGCTATGCAACAAGGCGTTAACACCACATAGTGTTGGTCGATTCCGGGCCTCTCGAGACATACCACTGCCCTATGAAACAAGGTTGAGTACGGAAGATAGTATCGCAAACAAGCCAGAGTCGGCTGAGACAAATGGAAGGACATCTGCGACCATGGATGAAGAACCCCAAGCTCGTCAGCATCAACAGGGATTGTCGCATTCAGATTCAAATGCGTCGCATGCGAGTGGAGCAGACATTGAGCAAGCGGGGAGCCCGGCTGGCAGTGCTCGTCAACGCAAGAAGACAGTGCCAGCAGAGTCGCCCGTGGTCCGTGCGTTCAGTAGAGTCGGTACAATGCTACATTCAGCTCATGCCCAAGACTTTGAGCGTAGGCGACGTCCCGAGCTCGGAAGCAGGGCCGCAGACAATATAGGTGAAGCGGACGACGACGACGACGACGATGATGACGATGGCGATGGTAGTTCGGATTCTGATACGGAGGCAGTTGGAGCAGTACTGGCCAACAGACGGCGCCATCGACAAGAACAGGGCATTGATGGACCCTACGACGAAGGACTCGAAAGGAACCAAACAGTGGGAGAAGAGGATGAAGGAGATGACGAGGTCTCGGATGGTTAAACCATGTCTAACGCTCGTCATGGAATTGGCTCATATTGATAGATAGACACCTAAACAGCAAGTAGGACAGCAAATGTTCGTGACTGGCAACAAGACGCACTGCAAGAATAGAAAATACCTTAGACTCGTAAATAAGACATAGGAGCGTACTCTAGAAGGATGCGCGTTGATCAAATACGAGGTTTCGCTCCTGCGTCGTGCTTGTGCCGTAGCGTGGGATCCAGGGGCAGTTTGAGAGATTGTGATTGGCTTTGGACGAAACACGACGCGCGGGGTTAGAGTTGGGTCGGAAGATATGAGACGCGGGAGCTGAAACAGCGCGCAAGCCCCTGTGGAATTCAGATCGTCAGCTTACAAAAACACGCTGTGCTCTGTGCAACTTGACCTGTCCATCGGGTGCATCGGCCGTGGTAGCCTTGAGCCCTTGACGTGTCGCGACCAGCATCGAACGCAAACGGTACCTTGCCTTATACAAACTCGACTACTACCTAATAATATAATTGTCACGCCCTTGTCGGCGCGTCTCCCGCACCATCAAAGTCAACAGCAGACATGGGACTTCTCAAGCACCTGCGCTCCAAGTCGCGTCTCAAGGACGAGGGATCCTCCAGCAGCCTTCGCGTCAGACGATCGCCCAATCCTGCGAGGTTCGGGCGGGACTTCACCCAAAGACTGCCAGATAATGTGCTTGAGAAGATATTCATCGAGATCTGCCCTCACACGCAGGACCAGACATACGAGCCAAGCGAACGGTCGGCTGTTGGTGATGGATGTATGCTTTGTGACTTGCGCGATCTGGCCAAGACGGCCCAGGTATGTCGCAAGTGGTACAAGATAGCTCAAGACATGTTGTAAGTGTTAGGTTTCCAGTCATGTTCAGCAGAATCGGAATAGGCACTGATTGCGGCTTTCAACAATAGATACGATAGCGTACGGATCGATGCGGTGCACTACTGCGAACTCGAGGAAATACTGGCAGAGAAGCGACAAAAGAAGTCCATGTTCAAGGCTGTCGTCGAGGCTGGTGATGTACCCGCCATCAGACTGAACCTCTTCTGCCGCACCGTCCGGGAGTCCCCTGTGTTGGCATCGAGAGTCTTACTGCTCAAGCTGCCCTACATGACGCGTGAGACATGCAAAGGCGACCTCGCACGTACCGTTTCCGCCTTGCCCAATCTCAGATATGTCGACCTCCCAGATGGTGCCTTCACAGGGGACCCAGCCTGCCATCCCTTGGTCCACGAATTGCAAGCAAGGTGCCCGGATATCAGAAAGATGAGCTACAGGAGCGGTGCCGAAGCTTCCTTGGAGCTGCTTGCCCACAGAAACTGGCAAGCCCTCGAGGTCCTCGAGCTCAACGCCATCGCTGTCGAGCCTAGCACCCTCCGTATAGTCCTGGCCTCCCTCCCTACCCTTCACGAACTCATAGTCTCCGACATTCCTTGGCTGGACGACTCCATCTTCCAATCCTCTCCCCTCATCCCCGAGTTCCCTCCTCTTCAGTGCCTCTCACTCGAGAATACTCCTCGTCTCACCTGTCAAGGTCTTATAACCTATCTCTCCAAGCCACAGAATCGCGCCATCTTGTCGAGCTTGTCTTTAAATAACACCGGCATCGACATTCATGACTTCCACTCAGTCTTGTGGGAGGCTGCCTCCCTCAGCTTTCTCTCCATTGTTGAGACTGTGTCGAAATCACTAGCCCTAGAGCTCAGTGAAATGCCTCCGCTCACCTCAATCGCCCTGAAGACTCTTCACTTCGAGATCAGCGATTCCGAGGATGCCCACGGCTTGCAGAAACCCGCCGCATCCTATTACTCTTACCTCGCGCAATCCTTGATAGGCAATGCCCTGCCTGCCCTTACACAACTTTATGTCCGCGATCCTGACTTTGCAGAATTGTTGCTATTGCCACCTCCTCCAGCCTTTACTGATGGCAGTGTGCGCTCCAGCGTCGTCAGCATTGCTCCTCCACGTGGCCTTCACCAGCCACTCGAGGTTTTCTCCAAGGGACTTGACGAACTCGAATGGGTCTTCACTTCCATCCGCCCACCAACCGCCCCAGGCCGCGGAAGCGTAGCATCTGCCGGTAGACCCATCAGTGCCTACGGCGCATCGCGTGGTCTGGGACCGCAATGGGCCCAGGGTGGCTTTGGTGGCGACGCTCGGAAGAGTGTCATCGTCGGCAATGGCTTCGGCGGTTTTCTGGCTGTTCCGCAAGAAGAAACCCCTCGTCCCATGTCTGCCGCTGGGAGTGATGACCGTCACTGGGCTTCGAACAGCGTTGGTAGCACTGGGAGTGCAGACAACAGAGGCAGTTGGCTGAAACCACCTCCCAGTCTAGCGAGCAATGGGCACAAGCGGAAGACTAGCAGACAAGATCTGTGGAGATGACCAAATCTCTCTGAGCTCAGTGACGACCCACTGGACTTAGCCGCTGCTTCCATCATGACTCGCGCGTGGATACATGTACTTGCCCTGCCAGGCCTTCTGTCCGAAGAGAAATGGCTCTTGGGAGTCAACGTTCGTGACTCGGCGTGGTCTCGGCTCGAGGTTGCTGGACTAATAACAAATGCACCCCAAAAGCTACAGAGCGTACAAGCTTCTGCTATGTGGCTCATGGCAGTCAGAACCACTGGAGACCCAATATCTCACCAAGCGCGCTCTAGCATCGGCAAGTACAAATTAGTGGATGGGTGGTTCGGATGACATCAATGGCCATCGGATGGTCACAAATCTTGCCTTTGGCTCTGTTCCTCGAAGGAGCTGTGACCCGGGCTAATCAAGTTAACTTCAAAAGACACGAATCGCGCACGAAAGAATTCGGAAGAACGAAGATCGGAGCATTCACGGCGACTCTTGCCGCTCCATCAGGATAGGGTGGGGTTCGGTTCGTTTCCGCGCGTTGCTTTGTTTCTATTTAGGTATACCCAAAAGAGTTTTACCAATGGTTCCTTCAACCGTCAGTTGCTATTAGCTGCAGAATCGGGGCTCCCAGCGGTCATATTTGCCGAGGTTTTCCGTGAACGGGCAGTATTGTCTCACACATCTTGGCCAGCCTCTCCAGCATGAGGTGTGAACTGTGCCCCTTGGACGAAGAGTTCCCCTGACGAATGCTCTGCATACTTCACACCCATTGGTTATGTGTTGGTAGACGTCAACACAGAATTTGGTATGACGTCAACCCACAAGTGTGTCTGTGTGTATAATCCATCTCTGCTTAGGTATGAGCCATGTGGCCAATAGGAGTGGAGCCGCCCCAGAGTTACATTTCCAGCTTATGTCGACCGTTTGTACTTGTTGAGTGTAACATTAGACCATGTTCATTGTGGATTCCACCTCTGATCTTTAGCAGAACCTAACTCCACACAATGACAAACAGTGGTGACCTTCTCGGACTCACCGACATGACCGGACAGAACCGAACCATACCTTGAGCCCTTGTTTGCCTCTAGCCATCCCCACATAATGTTAACTGCTCCAAATGTCCCGTTGAAACAGTGGTGCATCTTGTAACATCGCCCATGAATGGCGTGATACGCATTGTAGCATGCAGTTCAACAACTTGCTTTGGTTGGCAGGATGTGATGTCTGGGCAAGCATACGTGACACTGAGTCAGACTGCATGGCACTGAGTCCGGAATATAGCCGCGCGATGACATGCAGACGGTAGAGGGATTTCCGATGTATCATTCAGTACCTACAGTAGTGTGAAGGGGCCTGAACCGGCCCGCGGATAATGTCTTACACCTGAACTATCGTACCATCGGTACTTTTGCACAAATTTGAAGGAGAAAATTCTTCGAAACTCTAACAGGAAAAATAAAAGAGATGGCTGGAGAGTGCCCATGCTTATCAGAGGTATTTGTTACAACTTAAAATAAGAGGCAAGGTGGTTGGTATGGTAAATCATCCACATAAGAAGAAGATGCGGTAGATGACTTATAAGGGGCCTCCTCAGGCTATTGCGCAACTAGTGGGTATCTGGCTCTCGGCGTTCATCTAGATGGTGGGGTTGTATAACCTTGAAACACTTTACCCAGAAGCTCGGCTGGTCACATTGTGCTGGAGATGATAGTACACTCTGCACCAGATCGGCCCAATACAGCTGACAAACGCATTGTGAATCTGTGCATCCGACCAACACCTTCACGGGCGTGAAGACCGTACAGCTCAGAAGCGACGGTCTTGGCCAGCGCAGGTGCTGAATCGCATTCCGGCCTATCATATAGATCCGTACAACGTGTCACAATTTGAGTTTCAGGGCCATGATGCCCTAACAATGTGGTGGCCTCTCACCAAAACTTGCTTTTGCTGTGACAGTTTCTTGCTGCATATGTATAGTCTATTCGACATGCCGCGCAGTATGTGCAGATACATGCACAAGTGCCATGCATGGACGAAGCCACAATGGCCGCTAAGTCAAGTACCCCACGCGAGCATCTCCGCTAGCGCTGCCTAGAAAGCTTGTTATATTAGTTGTTTGTTGCGTCCCGCTCGCCTCTATAAAAGAGGTGGCGTCCACTGGTTATCAATCCGGGTCGTTCGCTTATAAGGTAAGTTAAGGTGTAGCGGCTGCAGTAGCGTCCAAGTTGGGCATCGAGCCCGTCGTCGCGCTATGGTCTGTCTATATTATTATCCAGGTGTGTCGAGAAGTCGGCTACAAGTGATTTTTCAATAAACTTTCGGCGCGTACCTTGCCCGATATGGACGCTTCTGCTGCCAGCTGGACCGTTCCAGCTGTCTGCACTTGAAAATTGTTGATCATCCGACTGTGATGTCGGGATGACCCAATACTCGACGTTATCGAGTCCATTGAGTGAATGCAATTCCCACACTGCGCACCTTGAGTTCCCCACAGCCCTCTGGGGGAAATTGCGCACTTGTACAGAACATCGTAGGGTGACATGGGCTTTAGCACGCCGGCAATGTCATAGTCCGGAGAGTGTCTCGGTATGTGTTATAGGCAACGAAGGGTCCCGGCGGCACTTTCCTACTGGCATGCCCCTGCTATCGTAGCGGTTGAACTAGCAGCCCTCGGAAATTCGCTACAAGTTTCTGGTACTATGAGCTGAGCCACACGGAGCGCAGTCCGACCGTTGATCAAGGACAAGAGCCACGAGGCCACCCACGCATGCCACTTTACTATGCCTGGATGACACGAGACACCACATTGATAACGGGTATGTACAAGTACAGCGAATATGCTTTGGCGTTAGTCGATAGAAGCGGCATGGCCTCAGCCGAAGAGGACGTATAGCGGAGCTGAATATACAGTATGACAGATGAATGACAGATGATTAAGATCTGACCAGATCGGGCAGCTTTTAAGAAGGGACCTCAATTAGTCTTTCGTGCGGTGGCATAGTCTATCGCCTCCGTCCTTCGGTGAGCGCTTCAGAAAAGGTTGATGAAGAAACCCCATACATGACATCCTGCTGAAGGCTCATGGGGTTCTCCATAGGCTCCGTTATCCTCCAACACAGAGATTCTGCGTTCCTTCCTGCCCGGAAATCCATAGCCCGGATATTCATCTCTGGTGGCCACACTTCTATGTGAGCCAGTCTCTTTTCTGCCTTCCTCAGGAGAGCCCTGGCACGTTTACAATGTCGCGAATGGTCCCTCAGAATTTCAATTGCGGTAGACAAGACTTGCTTGGTGGCTACAATCTCCTCTCGTAGACCACCCGCGCCAAGTGTATCGATGGCCGAACACACAGCATAGGATATGAACGGGGACATGAAGTCTGTGGTCCTGCGGTTGTTGTTTGGTGATGCAAGAGTTTGAGCCCTAATGTCGCGTAATAGTGCCAATATTTGTAGTGCGCGAGAATGTGCTGCACATATACTACGTGCGACAACGTTTTCGGGGAGAAGTTCGTGGCGGATCATGCGCGCTGCTTGTAAGTGAGAGGACAGGTGCAAGATATGCATCGACAAGAAATCTCCAGCATAGCCGCGGTCTAACGCAAGCTCTAAATTCTCCCGACTGTACTTCAGACACAGTGGTAATCCGTAAGCCCAGTCCGAGAGTCTCCTCTGAACGCTGCTGAGGAAGTATTCATATTTCCTTGAATAAGTTGACGGAGCCTGGTGTGCAGAGCGGTACGTGAACTGCACCACTTCCTTCCACAATATGCTTACGTGGACTGTATAAGCTGCTGGGCTCTGTACGCTCGAGGTGGTCATGCTCGATGCTGAGCCCTCGAAGAAAGGTGCCGTAGAAGAGAGACCATCATCGTAAGTTTGTTCGGCGCATGGCAAGCGGATATAGACATCCTCTTCGTTGATGGTGTTCAACAAGCCCGAGCAGAAACCATTATATCGCTAGGTAGAGTCAGAAATGGCCAAGTGTTCATCAATATATTGAACTTACATCCATAAGGAAAGCAGACCAAAATGTGCGCCTTCTACATTCCCGGAGTTGCTCTTGACTGAAGCTGAAGAGTGGTCGTGCATATTCATTCAGGCCATCTCCGCAGCCTTCTTCCGTATTCAACTTCATAGCACCAATAGCACGCAACGCGGAGCCATTGTAGTCCCATGCTAGTCCTTCCTTCCCCTTCAAATCGTTGTAGGCGCCAAGGAGGAGTCGAGCCTGGATAACAGGCAGGCTAAAGCGACCATAGAGGCTTGAGGTCGCTCGGGTCGCAGTCTCTGCGCACACTCTGGCAAACAGAGAGAACTGGTCACTGCTAAAGGCAGACCCCAGGGCCAAAACGGAATAGAGAACCATTATCTCGCGCTGACATTTGGCCTTGCAACCTTTTACCCAGCGTGTGAAAGCCTGTCGGGGGAAGAGCATAGCTGATTCACGAGTACACTGTGCAAAGAAGAGGTCCAGGAATAGCATAGTGCCGTGAGGTTCGACCCGATACGGATCTTCGCACTCAATCATAGCATCGGGTATACCAACATGGTGGAATGTAGGAGAGTGTTGCCCGTCGTCAGTCTGTACTCGCTTGCTATCCTTTCGCTGTCGATCAGTGGGGGCTTTGATCTCGTTCGAAAAGTGTTGTTCGGGTCTCTGCCTTTTAGGCTCACTGTGTGAACTGATTGGCGAGTCAGCACTGACAGAGCTTTGTTCAAATGCTACACTCTCTTGTTGAGCGATATGAGCTGAGCGTCTTCGCTTTGGTGCTGGTAGGTCGCTTGTGCTTGTGCTCCTTGGAGAGCTTTGGCTTACCCAATCCCCATCTCCGGATTTGTTGTTGGACATGGCCAACGCTGCCCCAGCGGTCATTTCCGCTTGAGTTTGTGAAGCCGAAGGCCTAGTGGTGTTAGTGCTAGAACTTGAAACAGTCAGTGATGTACTTGCCTCTGACATTCTCGCTTGGCTTTCTCGCATTGCAGACAGCTCATCTCACCCGGTTCGCATTTGATTTTCTTCTCACGGCAATTTCTGCATCGTACCGTCAGTCCTCTACCGGTCATGTCACTTCAGGTTTCCATACAAACAGGCCTGGGCAAGACGTTTGCGAGCCTTGCCGGCTTTCGTGGTTCCCCAAAGCGGATTGACTGCCTCCCCGTCTATGATGGTTGGGCATGTGCTGCCATCTTTAAAAACGTAGCAAAGCCCTTCACCTGGGATATCACGCTGGCCTACAATCTGAAGGCTAAGAACTCCTCCCGATCCATTTGTTTTGCCAATCAAAACCGAGCTAGGGCGTCTTTCATATATGCTCTCCCTCCTGGGGTCATCATGAGGTAGACTAGGCATATTCTGATATGATAGGGACGAAAAACAGTCCCCACCGGGACCAGGAATCTCCTGACGTCCGTGGCTTACAGGACTCGAAAGCTCCATTTGTCTCAGCGGCAGCACGGGCAATAACGGTGGTTGTTGAGAAGTAGTGGCGGCTGGGAGTGGCGCATTGCCTTGTCTGTGACCTTCAGGTACGGGCATCTCCATTTGATGACGGTAAAGCGGAGCTTGTGTAGAGTTCACGGCCGTGGATCCGATACGGGAGACGCCGATACTTGGGACCAATCCATCACTTGGATGTGGTAGCCTGTCATGCCATGGTGACGGGTTGTTGATGGGCGCCCAGCTTCCTCGGCCTGGTGATCGCGCCCCGGTTCGAACTGAAGGACTCAAAAGCTCATGGACACCGGGAAGTTGTTGCCTTTGAGGGTTTTGCGAGTCCCCAAGAGGTCGAGAATGTAGATATGGTCGCCTGGTACTTTGCGAATCACCAGGCTCGATAGGTCGTAATGGCTCTGGTGGCACGAAAGATGCCCTAGCGGGACCTGAAGGTGTACCAACACCGAGCTGATCCGACCAATTGGGAAGTTGCTTCAGCGGGGCAGAGACATTACGATGTTCCTGCAAAGAAGCCATAGCCTGTTGCAAGAGCATGCAAATATGGCAGCTTGACGAGAATAGATATCAAAGTTGTTCGGCGTTCAATACTGAGCACGAATTTTGTGATTCGAAACACAGTAAGGACGGGAAACGCAAAAGATCCAGGACCGACAGGAGCAATAACAGTTGAGATAGGTCCTAGAAAGTCCGGTCTGACGTTTATGGACAGACGCCACCACGAAGCTTGAGGTTGAGGAACCGAGCGACCAGCAAAGGGGGGGGAAGCAAGCACCCGAGCGCGACCGTGGATAGAGGATCGGTAGGTAGACAAGGTTTTGCCTAGTGCAAATGCCGTGGTACGCGCATAGTTGAAGTAATATTGGAGGGGCGATGGCCCTTGGCTCAGGCAAGTCGCATAGCAATGACAACAACAGCAATACTACCACCACGAGTAGCCGAAAATATATTGGGATACCTGCCAGCGATACTGATTTACCTGTGGGTTGGACTGATGACGCAGCAGACAGGTGTGCAGGCGCCTCCCACGATCGTGAAGGATCTGCGACTACATGGAATGGGCAAGCGAATAGCATGAAAAACGTCTTACCCTTACGCAACACTGACCTTGCACTGTAATTGTCAAGGATCGACAGGCGTTTAAGCTAATGAAATAAGGCCTACAGGCAAGAGGACCCGGCCGATGGCTTCGCGAGATGTTAGGGCGCTACAAGGGCAGAGTAATCAGTAGCTCTGAACCTAGCAAGTCCGGGAACGTTTCGGCGCGCTGAATAGCCGTACTCAAATCGTGACCCTCACCTTCTAGGTATGTTTCTCCGCAAGTCCTATTAGCAGACCGGTGGGATCCATCGTGCTCAAAGTGAGCCTCTCGGGCCAGCCGACAAACAATGCATCGCAATGATCGTATGTGCAAAACACTCGCTCTTCACCATGTTCAAGCGTGCAAGCGCATAGGGCTGAATGTATAGTTCAATTGGCTGGGAACGAGCTCCGGTGGGAGTATGTCCTCATTCAGATCATAGATCCGTCCTGCAGTGAGATTTGTTCGACATCAAACCATTCGATCTTGTTGACGACATGTCCTGAGGGTTGCATGGTCCGAATGATCCACTGCAATCCTTGCTCAAGGATCTCTCTCGTCACGCTCGATTAGCGTCCCGACATGCCGGGACCGACTACCGACTCGGTCTATCGTGGTACCCAGAACATGATGCTCTCTCACAAGCCTCTATCACCAAGAAAGCGTGAAAGAAAGTTGTGTACATCAACGATAAGACCGGCGGCGAGATTATCTGCCGGCGGCCAAGCTCAACACCTTGATTGCACGTGTTTGAGCCGACCGGTCACCGAGTATCCTAATGAATTCCATATCCTGTGGACCCGATTATGTACATGTGTTGAAGCTCCGACAAAAATTGTCAGGCTGATGATCCGGTTAAATGAGTCTATACAGTATATCTACATCTGCTAAGCACTTTCGGCTCTAAAACAGGCATGCGGTATAGGTAAGCACATTTCGAAGTCCTGTCCAGGGAGCCGGATGCCCCGTGTCTCAGTTCTGG
Source organism: Delphinella strobiligena (assembly GCA_009982845.1). Classification (NCBI taxonomy): domain Eukaryota; kingdom Fungi; phylum Ascomycota; class Dothideomycetes; order Dothideales; family Dothioraceae; genus Delphinella; species Delphinella strobiligena. Next base: position 1,171,459 of record JAADKB010000010.1, read on the forward strand.
GCGAATCCCGTAGATGCTCCCGTCTCTGGACCCCTTCCTGCGCATCAGAGATCCATGAAAGATCTTGATGCATGCAACGCAACGATCGAAGGCCGATGCTTTTATGACGCCTTACAACCCGAGGGTCGTATTTTCACAAGCTATGCTAAAATGCCATGTGCAAAAGTTTTTCGAGGCTCATGCATGAGCACTCACAGAACTCAAACGGTCAAAAAGCCGACCCTGACTAAAGATATCTTCGTACGCGAGTCACATCGTTGTACTAGTCCAATGAAGCATTAACTCAGAACGGTGTAAAGCTTTGACTTCTCCACATGAAGCGCAACATGCTCCCCGCCCGCAACCCTAATCTGTGCCACGGAATACTTCCGCAGACATCCTTCATCAGTGGTATGCTTGAATCAGCAGAATTGATCGATCAAATGTGTATGAATCCATACCCAGTCTATAGCTCTTAGAATGAGGTAGGTGGCTGTGGCCAAGCATCGAATTCGAGTGTGGTGAATTTGAGTTAGTCCATTCGACGCAGGAGTATGATACTAGAGTATATATACACTGCGTGCAGAATTCTTTTGGCCTTTTGTGCAATGTAACTCTGTCGGAAGGTACAACGGTACTTTCATCCTTTCATCCAGGTAAGGTAGTGACTGAACATGTATGATTTGGCATGCACGTCTTGGCACCTGAATTAATGCCAGAGTCGGATCAAAGAAGGCGCATGATCCTAACGGTCGGTTACAGTGCACTGGTCAGATCTGGCACCAATCGGCAGCCGATTTTTCAACATGGGTAGATCAAGAACTACTAGCGGAGCAGTTATCTGATAGCATACGGTGAGTGCCGTTAGTTGACGACACATTAGAGTAGATGCAGGTCACGACCGTATCACAATGGTGTCTAGAATGGGCGCAAAACAGGCACCTGTAGAATTGTTGTAGATTCGAGATATCCTAACTTCGATTCGCGGGACTCACTGGCTACACTTCGATCGGAATATTCAACATTCAGGAGTTGGATCAGCATCAGACAGCAGGTGCCCATTGCGAGGATCGGTGTGCGAGTCATGTGTCCATCAGCATCATGAATCGCAGAATCAGCAGAGCAATCCTTGGTCGTTAAGGTAGGAGTCTGGGTGTCGCCAAGAGCAGATATTTCGCAAAGGCGCGAACCATGGATCGCAAGCGCGGCTCTCGGGTCTCGATGCACCAATGATTTCGCATTGTACTTGCATTGTACTCGCATGTGCCTAGACATCATGGCAGTCCGACGGGGAGAATTGTATGGATCAGGACTGGGAGGCTGCTCAGTGGTACAGTATAGCGCGGTGTGTAAGTGTGCCAAGGAAGAACTGGTCACATTGATTTTGCTGGTTGTGTCTAAGATATCTTTACCCTCCTGTCATACCTTGCATTCAGCATTTTTGAGGATATTGCAAGTTTGAATTACTCCCTCAGCCCGGTGTCGAGGAGGGGACCGTTAATATGGTCTACAGACCACGTCAAACGTGAAAGGTTTCACACCTCATGCAGAACAACACTGAAAGCATCACGTCACCCCCGCATGCCTTGACGCTAACGTCCGGGGCATGTTGTCACGGCTGTCATCCTTCCACCACATTCGCCTCTGCCCTGCTCTTTTTCCTAGAACACCTTTTCCGAACAACTTCATGATGAGCAAGGGAAAAGAGCATCAGAATGAGCTAATACAGCGCGGTGTCAAGCAACCTAATGCGCTGGGTACGGGTCTCTTCGTTGGTCTTAGGTCGTTTGATATTTCCTTGCAGTACGGTATCCTTGCTCGCGGACTAGGGGCCAGCAGTCTACACAAGGTTGGCTTCAAGACGCTTGATCAAGGGCCACCAATCGTCACCGGACTTCGCTTGTTAGACAACCTTGGGCTGTCTCCCTACCGTTTGATTCTGTTTGGTATGGGCGTGGGCAGTGCAATCAAACAGATCTACTGGCTTCTCGGTATCTCGCAAGAGGAGTTCCTGCCTGCCAGTGCTGTGGTGGTCTCCATCTTCAATACTGTGTTCAACTCACTCAATTCCGTCTTGTTTATCGGGCAGTTAACATCAGCCTCAGCAAACGGAGAGCACTTTCCCCAGACCCCTCTCATCGCTGGGTCTGCCCTGTACGCTGTTGGAATACTTACAGAGACTTTCTCTGAATGGCAAAGGAAGCAGTTTAAGAACGATTCTGCCAACAAAGGCAAGGTTTATAACGGTGGCCTGTTTAGCCTCGCAAGGCATATCAACTACGGTGGATATACGTTGTGGCGAACAGGCTACGCCCTTGCATGTGGGGGCTGGACTTGGGGCGCCATGACCGCCGGCTTCTTTACCTATAATTTCATCTCCGGGGGTATCCCGGAATTGGACCTGTATTGCTCGGAAAGGGTGAGTCCGTCTACTGCTCGTTCTCCAGATACAAGCTGACTGTGACGATAGTATGGTGAGAGATGGCAACAGTACAAGCAAGAGACACCGTACAAGTTGTTACCGTACATCTATTGAGAGCAGAGGTGTTAGTTCGTGGGGGCGAATATTTGCGTTCAATGCCATTTGCACTAGCCAATTGTTGCTGTATTATCTTCAGGCTGCAGGAGGAGATTTATTTGCTCCTCTTGTAGATCTTGCGAAGAAACTCCTCAAAGACGGCTTTCTTCAAGCCATCGGTCTCGTCAACAGCATCAATCATCTTCCTGATCTCGCCGACCTTTTCCTCCTCGTAGGCGTGGTAGACTTGGTCAAGCTTGAGTTCGTTGAAGAGGGCCTTCACCTTGGCCTCGTTGTCCTTGTTCTTTCGGCCATAGTTTTCTTCTAAAACAGCACGCTGCTCTTGGTCGGCACGCTTCAAAGCCTGGTTGACAAGCCAGCTGCACTTGTTGTCTTGAATGTCGGTGCCGATCTTGCCTAAAGTCTCAGGGTCTGCATAGTTGTCGAGGTAGTCATCCTGAACCTGGAAGTATTCACCCATGGGGATCAGAATGTCTTGAGCCTGCTTGAGATTCTTCTCAGTCGCTAATCCGCAGAAGTGCAGGGACAGGGCAACAGGCAAATAGAAGGAGTAGTAGGCCGTCTTGAATATGACAATGAAGGTGTATTTTTCCAGGCTGAAGTTATCCAGGTCGACATTGTCTTCTGGTGCGGTCAAGAGATCGCATGCCTGACCCAGCTCGGTCTGGAAAGTGATTTCGTGGAACAGCTCCATAAGGTCGACGTAGGACTTCTCTTGGCGGAAATACTTCTTCAAAAGCAGGTAGATGCTACTCTCGAGCATGAAGGCGTCGTTGATGGAGATCATACCGACATTGGGCATGAGGTACCAGCAGGGCGAGCCACGGCGAGTCTTGGATGAGTCCATAATGTCGTCCGACACGAGGAAGAAGGCTTGGAGAAGCTCAATCATCCAACCGAGTGTTGCTGATCGAAAGTATTCGTCCTTGGTGAGCTCTCGGCCCAGAAGCAGTGATGCAGTGTCGACGACTGACATACCGCGGTTGCACTTTCCACCAACCGTGTTGTGGTTCAATGACTGCGACGCGACATTAGCCAGCTTGCTCATCAATGCGTGAACTGATGTGTCCAACTTTTTGAAACCACGTTAGCGCTTGCTCTGGCAGCTTGTATCGTCTACAGTGCTCCGAAACATCCTCGACTAGCTGCGGCCAGACGCTCTCAAACTCTTTCAGTGTGGTAGGCATAATTGTATGCTTGCGAGTCGAATGCTGACGGTTGGGGAATTGTGTTCGTGTATTCAGACACCGAGCCTGTGTAGGCAATCGTACGTTTATGCGCCTGAGCAAGGATTGGCGAGTGAAATGAGACAGCGCCAGCTGCACACAAAATAGGATCGTAACAGAGCACTACAATCGCACCTCAAGACGTCAATCAAGGGGGAATGGGATAATCGTACGAGATGAAAATGGAGGGCGGTAAACATGAGCGCGGACCGGCCCGTCCCTCTGAGTAATCGCGTCTTCTCTGCATGGACAAACGCGATTTGGTTATCGATACCTAAGGTACGTACCTGTACCTAAAATATGAACTGTACCTTGGCTTTTCAAGTCAAACACTGCAACATCTAATGAATGTCGAATTATGTGTATATGGCTGAAGCACCTTCTTTCCGATTACCACCCGATTGCGAACTTTAATCTGCTTCAAGGCACCGAAGCTTTGCGTTCGGCCTTTATTACGCCAGACCAAAACCCACTGAATCGCCATTGATCCTCGATGGCCGCTCTGTCTACCGAGCAGCGCTTGCAATTGCAGATCCAATTGCATCAGGCTGTAGTAGCTTGTAATGATCGATGTCTGTATCAAGCTGCGAAATGGTGAGCTGCACAAAGTTGCCCAAGCATACCTTACCATCAAATCTAACATGCACAATCAAGGGCGGCGGAGCTCCTAAACTCTTTCCCTGACTCTGAAAGTGACGATGATGATGGATCTGACACAGAACCCGACTCTCCTGTTGATGACTCTGCTGGGAAGACATCAGCTTGGAGTACCACCAACTTTTCAGGCGACCCAGTCGAAGCTCGTTTGGAGAAACGGGAGCTGCCAAAGTTCCTGATGGCGAAGTCTTTTTATGACTGCCGGGAATTTGATCGATGCTCTGCCACCCTTTTACCTAGTCTGCTGCCACAGGAACCCCTCTCACGCACCTCTCCAAGTGTGGAAAAGCTAAGCATGACTTCGCCAAAAACATTCAAGGGCAAGGGCAGAGCGACAACACGCCCGAAAGTCACGCAGAGTCACCGATTCCCACAGCTCAGCCAGAAGTCTCTGTTCCTCGCCCTCTATGCCAAATATATGGCCGGCGAGAAGCGCAGAGAGGAGGACAGTGAAATGATACTGGGACCGACTGATGGGGCTGTCACTTTGAACAAGGAACTAACCACGATCTCGGCCGTTCTCGAGGACCACTTTAATCAGAGAGGGGGTCTGGAGAGTACCCAAGCCTCCCAGGGCTTTCTTGAATATCTCTACGGAATGGTCCTGATCAAGGGGAAAAGCGAAGATCTGGCGAAGTCGTGGCTAATACGTAGTGTTAACCTGTATCCCTGGAATTGGGGGGCCTGGCGTGAGCTTGCCGATCTGCTAGCCTCTGTCGAAGAGGTAATTTAGAACCACTACGCCATGTATCGAGGTACATGCTAACACAGGAGTATAGCTAACTCAGATAACTGATCGTCTTCCTCAAAATATTATGACATTCATGTTTCACATATACTGCAGCCAAGAGCTCTTCCAGTCCAACGAGCGTGTCTATGGAGAGATTGATCAGATTAGTGGGATTTTCCCGAACTCTGCATTTCTGCAAACCCAGCGGGCTCTGCTTCACTATCATTCGAAAGGTCAGTTATCTAGTGTCATACGGATCCGGCGAGCTTGGGAGCCCTTGCAGAAGACGTTTCTGGCTAACTTTGTACAGAGTTCGATGAGGCAGACAAGCTATTCTCTACTCTCCTATCTACGCACCGATACCGTCTCGACGCCATGGATTCATATTCGAACATTCTTTATGTTATGCCGAACAGACCGAAGCTAGCATATCTTGCGTCTGTCGCTTCGTCGGTCGACAAGTTCAGACCGGAGACGTGCTGCATCATTGGCAACTACTATTCGCAATGCTCGGAACACGAAAAGGCAGTCATGTACTTTCGACGCGCTTTGACCCTGGACCGACAATTTCTGTCGGCGTGGACGCTCATGGGCCACGAATATATCGAGTTGAAAAACACTCAAGCTGCGATAGAAAGCTACAGGCGAGCGGTTGATGCAAATCGGAAAGACTACAGAGCGTGGTACGGCCTTGGCCAAGGATATGAGCTGCTCGACATGCACTCGTATGCATTGTTCTACTTCCAAAGAGCGGCAGCTCTTCAACCTTGGGATCCCAAGATGTGGGCGGCAGTGGGTAACTCTTTTTCTCATTGTGGCAGGATACAAAATGCCATACGTGCGTTCAAGCGTTCTCTCGTTGCTGGGAGCTACATAGAGAACGGCAGCGTCGGCGGCAGTTTTGCCTCTTCTACGGATCCGCTCGTCGGCGCAGTCGGTGGCGCTCTTGATCCGGAAATATTGTATCAAGTTGCTCTTCTATACGAGCGGGATAACAACATGGAGGAGGCGGCGGCGTATATGGAGCTTACACTTGCACAGGAAGAAGGGCCAGACGAAGACGACTTGGCTCCTGGCGCGCTTCCGACCAACGCCGGCATTGGCGTGACGCAAACAACCAGCAAAGCACGACTGTGGCTAGCCAAATGGAGTTTCTACAGGGCAGATTGGCAAAGAGCGGCGCAGCTGGCGAATGAGCTGTGCCAGGACGAGGTCGAGGTCGAGGAAGCGAAGGCATTGGTCAGAGATGTCAGAGCGAGATTGGACGCAGAGGGTCATAGCTAAAGACAAGTTCACTGTCAAGAACGGAAGTGTGGGGAACATATGATTTCTCAAAAGGCAACAAGTCTTGCCCTCGCCACAGGAACGCCGAAGGTTTGCAGCTTCGTTTCCATTCATCAACACCTAGTATAGATATACCGAAAGAAACCCCCTTGAAATGAGCCTCTTGGCTCTTGATTTACATGAAAGCCAGCAATGTGCTGGTGATGGCAGTGAGGCCAACCACGGTCCAGCCAGTCACCTGCACCTGCTTGTTGGTGATGCCCACGGTGAAATCCCAGGCCAAATGTCTGAGGCCGTTCAGACTGTGGAATGTGAATGGTAGGCTGATGAGGAACTTGGTCAAGAACTTGGCGGCGACAGGCCATGCGCCAAAGGCAGCGGCGATGCTGGTGCTCTCGAGGTGCCAACCAAAAGCGGGGGCAGCCAGGTATGCCAGGCCGAAGAGGTAAAGGGGACCGGAAAGGGCGACTCCAGTGACACGGTTCAATGCCGACAGGTACCAGGTGACCTGGGGTTTGTAGATACCGAGATGAGGAGCGACGGGGCGATTAAGACGCTGTTTGGCAAGGATCTGTCGCGACGCCTCATCGTCGGCCATGGATTGAGTGGCGGCAAGTCTGAAGTAAATAATGAGCACTGCATTCGGAACAAGAAAGGGCTCAAGGACGTCGGCATTCCATACCTCCTCTGGTTGATGATGCCGGAAGATGCGATGACGGCGGGCTGGCGGGCAGCAGCCACTGTTTTCTACTGTCAGCTGTCTTGTACTATAATGCGGGTTTCCATTCGCAATCACATACCCCGGCGCAGCGATTGCTGAGCAATTCTTTGAGCGAGCATCTTGAATTGCAGAGAATGGACGACTTGGTTTCCGTCCACCCCGGGATGTTGTCGAGCATGAGGTTCATGTCGGCATCGAGGCGCTCTCGGGTATAGCCGCGGCAATGGCTATCGACCAATCAGAGAAGACGCGGAGGTAAAGAGGTCCCCGGAGCGTCGGCAGAACGTGGAATCAAAAGTGTTGGGACTTGCACTCGCTTAATCACGACGACAAAACTCATCACCGAAGCTTTTTTCTCCCTTCTTCTTCTTTCTCTCAGGAATCTAATTCTCACTGCTCGGATTACCATATGAAGCATCGGTGATAGGATTGTGTTTGGCATTCTGTCAAAATTTCAATCCTGCAAAGGTTCCGCGATTGAAATGCCCGTCGTTAATCGCTCGTGAAATCTTAAACACATGATTAACGAGTTTCATATCAAGGCGATATACCAAATCCACTTCATCTCTCCTCCAAACTGTCGTGTCTCTCTGTAAAGCGCGATTATCACTTGCGTCAACGTGCAGTGTTCTCAATAAACCAGCCGTCGTACCTGACAGCATACTATCTTGCCCAGCCGTTGCACAGCTGTCCGCGCATAGAAGGGAGATGTGTCGCCAGAGGCTTGCAAGGTTGAGTTACTGTTTCCTATCAAGGGAGCTAGCTGTTCATGTGAAGGAGAATGGTACCACACTATATCCAGCCACTACTTGAGATCTCACAGAGACTTAGAGACGCGGCAACGATTGTGGTGAGCTCAAAGATGAACGCACAAAAGTACAGCTCCTATTTGTCTCTCATTCTGCACGAGTGGGAACACAATGAACATCTGTTTCTTCTACGTATACAATTCATGGCTCGTAGTAATCACAGGTCTTCTGTCGTCTCAGCACTTGATCCAACATCGGAGGCTATGAATGTAGACCGCCCAGTTATGGCGTCGTAAACCATTGTTCCAATATGACCCCAACCCTCCGGGATGTCCACGTCGCTTGACAGCAGACTCTGGTTCAGTATATCATTCACCACTTTAAGGTCATAGATTTCAATTTCTTCTTGCAATTTACCTTCGTTGAGACACATGATCCGGGCCAGAACTGCGCACAACCGTCCAGGGTTCGAACCGTCGACCAATACCAATTTCCGTAACTCCATGAAAGATTGGCTCTCGCTGACTGTGTCGGTGAGTGGAGAATAAGCGAAAGAGTCTCGATCCCAGTGCTGGAGGTCGTTGACTACCGTAGCACCATTCATCCTTAGCAAGCGTTGGATAGAACTAATCCCGACCATAACGCTTTTGTCCACATGAACGACTGTGCCGTGAAAGAGAGCACGGCGCGCATCAGACCATCCTGTCTCTCCAAGTCTGCTGATGGGGGTCTGAATGGCGGATGGCACACGGCTTCTGTGGGGTCTCCTGGCTTGCACGTTTACAGTAGGCAATACGATACTTGCATTAGGTGATACAGCCAGGTCCACATGGCCAGTGTTGAGACCGCTGTGGTCCTTGTCGTAGAACCGCCTTTTGTCTGTAGGAAGAGATGATCGCATGCTTTGGGGCGCACGTTTCGTCACATCCGCTAGTGGCTGTGCCTTGCGACAACGCGTGTTACTGTTTACATTTCGAGGTTGCCGCATCGTCGGGGTCGAGGGGTCTTTGGGCAAAGACGCGCGCTGTCTTCCATATGGAAGTCGAAGCTCACAACAGTCATCGGGCATGGTGTTTTCGAGCCGCTTCCGCTTCGGGTTGTCGGGGCGGACTGTGCATTGCAATGGTGAAGGAGTGGGTGGGGTTGGCATGAGTGACATCCCTTGGTCTACCGTCTTGAGAAGTTTCGGAGATAGAGGAGGACGGAAGCCTACCTTTGAATCAAGTGGCGAGGACAAATCATCGTCAATGTGTATCGAAGGAGTCTGATGTTCACGTATACTCCGATTTCGTGCACTAGATTTGCTCCTAGGTGTGAGGATACTGGTTGCAGAGACAGGTGTGAGACCACAGCTCAATTGTGCAAACTTTCGCTTGCAGCTCGTCTCAATTCGGTCCATCCAGTCAAGCGTCTCCTGCGTCTCTGAGCCTTCAGAGACAGTCAAGGCCTCTTGAGCCGCATTCTGAAGTTGGTCAAATGTGATGCACTCTCGCCACGTCCTGTCACTGTGCATCTTCTTGACACGGGGATGTCTTAACATGAAGAAGCTAGCGTTCGAAGGCCGACTGTATGAACTTCCGAGAACTTCAAACACAAACGGCTTCCTGAATGCTACATCCATGATTGTGCTCTGGCTTCGGACGGTAAATGTGGAAGGGGGGTTTTCAGCAAGAAATTTGCCTTCTGCGTTGATTTGTTGCAGAACGGCCACTGGTATGCATTGATCCATTCCGATCGTTGCAACCAGTTTAAAGTTTGGGACTGCTTGAAAGCGGTCCACGTCTGACTCGTTCGTGAGGCATCCAAGGTGAAAGTGTGTCCATGAAAGACCGAGTGCTGGGCGTTTGTTTGCTTCCTGGGAGTCGTATGATGCTCCGATTACTGCAAAGTCGGCTTCATCGCCCATTCCCGAGATGTAATCCTTCTTGAGCTTGATCACCTTTGGATGGTACGAGTTGGCAGGATCAGCTGGTGGAAGCGAAAGATAAGATACATCACAGGGCTTGAGCACCAGGCCCTCGTGGCGCAGAGCATTTGACGCGGCAAATTGATGCATCAATTTACGCTCTGCATCCGGTCCGGAGAAGTCTAACACTGTCGACTCTGCAGTCATGGCACGACCATCAATTTTCTTGTAGAGAGCGCTGAGACGAGACTTTCGCTTCTCGATAGATTCGTTGAGAAGGTTCTCGTCATCCAACAATAGCAAGTCAAAGAAGACTATCATGAGATGCTCCTCGGGGTGAGGTGGAGAATCCTGGTCAGCTCCAAGAAAGGCGCCAGCACGAGAGACATGGCTCCTGATCTTGTCAAAGGCGAGAATGCAGCGTTCGGCGTCGCTATAGACGACCATTTCGCCGACCAGAATGCATTGACGTTTGATCAGACACTTCTCTGTGCCTAAGCGAAGGCACTTGCGGATGGTATCGTGAATGCCATGGCGATCTTGGGTGGAATCTCGACCGCTTTTGGAAAAGATCTTGATCCAGTCTTTGCCTTTGCTAAGGTCGATATGTATCTGACAATATTCCCCGTCGTATTTACGGTCAACAAGCCACCTACGCCCCGCGGTCATCTGAAGACATTGGCGAATCGAGCGGGCCTTGCAAAAGTCAGAGCGGGCCACCATGATGCCAGAAAAGGGTCTGAGAGAAGCTGCGGCAGTCTGCCTCAGGATGAGTCGAGATTGCGGATCAGGTTGGCTGGGATAGATGCTGAAATTCTCTTTCAAAGCCCTGACAGCAGGGGCGAAATGGTTGTGCATGCTCAGCAAATCAGGAAGTAAGAAGTGAAAAAGGCTCAGGACAACAGATTCATCTACTAGGGCTGGCGAAAAGTCCTTGAGAATCAGCCGGACGAACCATTTCGCCTCGACGGGCGTCAATCGGAACAGAATATGCTTGAGTCTTTCTTCACGTCGATTCCGGGAAGTCGGTAAGATGTGTAGCTCGGTTGCTGAGAATCGACACTGGCCAGCGAGGTATTGCAGAAAGTCGTCTACTTCGAGTAGTGTAACGGGAGGCAGGGCAGGTGGTCCACGGCCACGTAGCACGCGTTCTAGACAATCGGCCAGATCTCCATTACCTGAGAATTTGTACTTGGCAAGGTCGTTCCTACTCGACGCGCTCAAGGCTAAGCATCTGCCTAGTAGCTTAAGCAGGGTTGAGCTTTGTATGCCGTAGACTCGATCCTTGCGCCTTTGCGGAATCAGGGTGGACAGTAGGGCACAAGACTCATTGTGATTCAGTGAATCAACTGTCTTTCTGTACGACTTGAACCATGCATTGACTTGGTTGTAACAATGGTCACGTTGCTCCTTCGCAGTGTAAGGAGGGTTGCGATGTGCAATGGCCTGGAGCGTTTCCAGCAGTTCGGACACATGACAGAATTTGAACATTCCTCTCTAGCATGGTGGATAATATGCTGGACCACAAGTACGCGTCAATTATTATCAATAGAGCGGATACTCATACTGTAGTAAGGTACTCGTAGAAAAAGAGAGACTGAAAATCAAGACAATGAAGCGCGCGTTTCGGTACCCGTATCGTGAGGATCCAGGGATTCCAGGCACGTCAGGGTCTAGTGTCTGGTGCACGGACTCTGACGACTTCTTACACGCCGCTGCTCATGTCCAGGAAACCTGAAGTCACAAAGCTCTTAATCAGCACAACGAGCAATGTTACTTCCGCGGATACGGCCCTTTGGCTCGGGCGCTCAGCACTGCTTATCAACACTTGAAAATGCTCTTTCAAGTCTGAGATTGTCTCAATCGTCCTCGATTGGCAAGACGACAAGCGCGATCCGTAATTCGACGAGTTTGGCCCAAGGCAGAGCCAACGGCGCAAAAGACGGACCAGGAAAGAGATTAGGAGCAAAGAAGTCTGGAGGTACGTTCCAAGAGCAATTCAGTCGGGCATGCGAACGAAACTTGGAACTTGGAACTGATGCCCACTCTCGTAGAACAATATGTCATCCCCGGCAACATCATCTTCCGTCAACGAGGCACACACTGGTTCCCCGGAGACAACTGCGCCATGGGACGAGACCACACCATCTATGCAACTCAGCCAGGCTACGTCAAGTACTACCGTGATCCTCTTAAACACCCTAAGCGTCAGTACATCGGTGTCGTCTTCGAGCGCAGCCAGACTCTGCCACAAGCCTTGAACGCCGTCAGAAGGAGGAGACTCGGCATGTTGGCTTACCAGATGTGCGCTGTCTCGGAGACTGAGCCTGTAAGAGACCTGGTCACTGGACAGGAAACAGGACTCTCGGGCAATGCCGGACAAGGCAAGGGCCAGCCCAGCACCATCAGAGAGGCACCAAAGGAGACGAGAGCCAAGGCGCTTGGAAAGAATGTCAAGGGGGAGGTGGTCAAGGTCATGCCGACGCTGCGACCAGGATATCAATACAGACAGGCCAACTGGGAAATTGGACGCGCAGCCGAGCGAGCGAACATCAAGGTCGAGCCATTCACCCCTGGTGACAGGTTTGCAGCATGGAGGAAGTCAACAGTCAGGAAGGCCAGGAACGCCGAGAGGAGAGGCATGCGCAAGAGATAGTCTTATCTCTGTCGTCTCGAGCGCCATGTAAATTATTGTAACAATGGGGAAATGGCTGTGGTATTTCCACTATACAAGATATACAAGAATCGAGTCATGACGTCCAATTCTCTGCGTAGCCTTGCATCATGGGGAAATGGCTGTAGTATCTCCACTATACAAGATATACAAGAATCGATTCATGACGAATAATTCTCTGCGTAGCCTTGCATCATGGGCAAATGGCTGTGGTATTTCCACTATACAAAAATCGAGTCATGAGCTTGTTCAAGGTAACCATACAATCGGGTATATCATCTCAGACCCAGAGGGCTCAGTATCCTCTCCCTCGCGATGCGGTTGGCCGCTTCACCCCCACGGTGCAAGGCGACGGCGCCCACGATCGAGTACATGGTTTGTGCAAGCACGACATCCACACCCGAAGTCTTCAGGTCATCCACCTTTAGACGACGTCAGCATGCGACGCTAGAAGCACATTTTGGATAATTATGTAGTACTGACCTTTCTTGGCTTCCATCGTACAACCTTGTCCAGTCCGTATGACTGGGCGACCTGGGCCAATCTGAACCTGTCCAGAGTCTCGGTCTTGGCAAGTTGAGTGACGTTGTCAAGGCCCTTCAGAGCAGTGTGTTGTGATGAGGTGCGGCCCAGCATCTGAGGAGCGTTGAGTAAAGCCAAAGAGCACTGAAGATCCACTATTCTCTTGCCTATGGAGCATCGTTAGTGGCTGACATTCTAAATTTGCTCGGCATGCCATGCATGGCTCAGCATGAGAGGGCGGCGTACCAAGGTATGCCAGTCTGTCATTGAAGCCTCTCCGTGCGTGGTCGAAACTCTTATGGGTCACGGCTAGCCATTTCAATTCTTCTGGCAGCATCTGATCGCCCTCCTTGCCCAGTACTTTCCGGTAGACGTTGTCCAGGAGGGAAGCATCTTGATTGACGACAAAGAGAGGCTGATTGGGGGCGCGACGGGTGCGGACGGGCATGGCCATTGCCGGAGGAGTCTGTTGCCATCTCGAAGTGTGCGTTTCTTGCGACGTCTTGGAGGAGGTTGAGAAGGATGGCTGCTGCTGCTGCTGCTGCTGCGGCGACGAAAGTTGTCTAGGGTGGAGGCGTGTCTGGCGTGCGACAGGACGCATACATCTTTGCATGCATCCGACGAGCGACGAGGCTGAAGCAGGTGCGCTCATTTTGACTCGGTCTTGAGTGCGGAAGGGAGTGTGATATGCCAGTTATGTACCGCCTGCTCGCCTTCGTCTTGTCCAGACAAGCTGCACTAGAAAGTTAGCAGCCGCCAAGAAATCCATTTCATCCATTTCGGACACGGGAGGGTCCGCCGCCCGCGCGCGCGTCTTCCATGGTAATACTCGTAGTCGCGCTTGCTGATGCGACGACGACGCAATATTGATTGTTACAATATTATTTCAATATCATTATTAAATGGCCAACAACAAATCTAGCCCTTTGTATACACGATTGGCTAGTGTCCTCTCGGCAGGTTCAAAATACACTTTCTACCATGTATCGACTCCTCCAACCAAAAGCGATCCTCTGTTTGCTCCACCTCCGGGCCAGAAACAACAGAGGACATATTGCGAATCCCACTTCTTGACCGTATCAATTGACCCCCCTGGCCGTGCTGACGCCGAACACGTAATCGTCTACGCCATCGAAGTCCTTATATACACGACCAAGACTCTCACCACCCTGTTCGTATCCAAGGCCGACTCGACCGGCTACCTGAGTCTGCAATCCTCTCCTCCTTCCAACACACCCTCCCCCATACGCACCATCACCTCGACTTTCGTTTCCTGGCTTGTCGAACACAGGCAGAGACCCGGCGTCAGCTGTGTTGTGTCTCTCTTCGCCCGGGCTCAGGATCAGTACCTCTTTCCGGGAAGCGTAGAGAATAAGGGCAAACATGTTCTGGATGACAGGCAGTTAGTGAGGTGGTGGTGCAAGACCCTGGATCCTGTCTTGAGAAAAGAGTCGGACAGTTCCGCCCAAGCCTACCTCATTGTCCCGGGCTTTGACAAGTACGAGACCTCCGCATTCTTCCCACCCTCATCCAAGTCTGATCCTCCAGCCGCACCCAAGTGGCACTATGGCCATCCACTCCGAGATATAGCCCCCGACCCTACTGCGCCCCCTCGCTGTCTTGTGCCACACTTCCCGGACGATCCCAAGGCTCGCTATCTCGACGAATTGGACGATGAAATACCCAATCTTCAAACTTCACAAACCCTCTTCAGTCCTTCTAAGAGAGGGCGTGGCGTGTGGACGAGTATCAAGACCCTGGATCAATTCTGGGAGACCATGACTTTCAGACAGGAATGCTCTTCTGGCAGGCTTGTTGGTTTCTTATGGCTTCTCTTCACTCCATCTGACCCCTTTAACCAGTCGCAACGTGATTCATTCCATAGCCAAACGCCACTGTCTCCACTCGCCACTGCTTCACAAGACACACAGGACATGCCATCCGTCCCTGTCGTTCTATCAACCCGTTCAAATGCGACTGCGAGCCCTACGAAGCCGCCTCGGCGCAAAAAGCTGACTGGCCCTATAATATCGCGACTGCCGAAGATTAAGTCCTCACCTTCCAATGCATCAGTTCGAACCCAACCACATGAGTCGCCCTACTACAGCTGGTCTTTCCAAGGACGCGCTCAGCTTGTCGTCGACCATGCATCCTATCTTCGAGTGCACGACCTACTTCTACGCCTCGACTTTGCGAATCAAGACGCTGCCGTGCAGAGCACACGCAAATGGGTCGATGAAGTTGGAGTTATTGCTGACACAACAAAATCATGGGCCATGCCAGTTGTCGGACTTCTGGCAGAGAGTGTCTTTAAAACATTGTCTACCGCAGTTGAAGGTTATGCAGCGTGTGTCAATCACTTCTCTGTTCTAAATGTCGCTCATACTGATTGCTGTAGCCAAGCCAATAACCTCGCGGGCATGACAGTACGCAAAAAGCGGAAGCCCGACACTTCTGCAGTCCTTGCTTCTCAGCATGTTCAAGCTGCTATCCCAGCTGTCAATCTGTTGGGCAGTGGGCTTGTAAGAAAGAAGCCCAAGGTCTGAGATTTGCGTTGATTGTGGAAACGTGGTCCAAGGATGATTGTTACGTTTGACAATGACTGCCGAGACATGGCAGCAATGTCATATTATTCATCCTTTCCCGCTTAGAGCTGATTTTTTGACCTAAAACCTTACTTTCGTCTTGCTGATACCCGACCATAAGAAATGCATAACACTTGACGATCAGCACACTATGGCACTCTGTGTAGTTCCATGAACGGGCCATGCTCGGACCTATGTATCGGCATCATTGTACTCGTACGCAAAGAGGCTGTGAAGTTTAAGTCTCCTGCTGCCATCTGCTCCAGAACAGGTCGTGCACGTGGTGCCTGCACAATATGACGTCATCGTCTTTTATGCAACTGTGCAACATGTAACCCCCCACCTCACTCTCCAAGGTTCGACCACTGACTGTGAGGCAATGATACAAGTAGGTAGGATCGGCGAGGTCGGCTGTGCCCGACTACTGAGTAGTGGCGAGTGCAAGGTCCCGCTACCTCAGTAGATCAAGGGTCCCTAAACCACTTACATCTCTTCCATGTCAAAGGAGGGATGGAAGTTGGCAAATGTAAGCGCGGCAAGTTCGCTCTTGTTGCAAAACTTCACCCTCAGCCCGCGCTTGTTTCTCCAGAGCTCAACTGAATTCCATCTCGCCTTGTGTTTCGACGAACGAACCCAACAATTTGTCTCAGAATCATACAACACTACTCTACTCACGCCAAAACATCAATACCTGTGAATATTCTCAAATTGTGTTTTACGATCAGCTTGGCCGTTGAGCTTTCCTTTTGAGATAAGCTGTTGTCGCGATACCACGAATAGCATCAGCTGGCTGCTTCAGCTGAAATCACAGCAACCATAGCGTCCTTAATATTCGGTGAGAACCTCGAGATGGTTTCAAGACAGACTGTGCTCGAGTCCAACGAACACGCAAGCAGCATCTCTGGTCTCGTTTGTGTCTTTGGTAAGCTGAAAATTGCCAAAAACACATCTTGGCCTAAAAAAAGTTGATCACAAGTTTCTTGGCTGACTGTCTTCTCTGCAAAGTCGGTGGCACGGGAGGCATAGGCGAGAGCACAGTCCGAGAAGTGTTTCTGAAAACGAAAGCACCACGTGCATACATTCTCGGCAGGTTCGTAACGTATCATGTTTACTACAATGCTGTCCAGGTCTGACATGTACAGATCCGTGCAAAAGGGTAAACAGCTATGCAGCGAGCTCATGCTAAGCAACCCTGGCTCGCGTGCAACCTTTCTCGAAACAGATGTAAGTCTGCTCAAGAACGTCGACGACGTATGTGCAAAGATGCAGCATCTCGAAAAGGAAATCAACGTCCTCTTCCTCACGGCCGGTTATATGACGTTGAAAGGTCGCAACGGTGGGTTCTCCAAGTCTACTACCACACATGGTTGCTAAATCATGTTTGCAGAAACCTCGGAAGGCATTGATCATAAGATGAGTGTGAACTACTATTCACGAATGCGCTTCATCTTCAATTTGATGCCTCAGGTCATGGCGGCAGGGAGAGGCGGAGAAATTTCACGTGTTCTCTCTGTCTTGGCCGCTGGTTCCGAGGGTGATGTCAACATGAACGACCTTGACTTGAAGCACAACTTTACACTCATGGCGTATCTATCTCATTGTGTCGTAATGACAGATTTTATGATGGAGGAGCTCGCAAAGCGCTATCCGGACACGGTGTTCATGCACTCATACCCAGGCACAATCAAGACTGGCATTGCAAACCAACTCACAGGGCCTGTACGGCTGGCTGTCAAGGTATTCTATGCGGTCATGACACCGTGGATCCTGAACGTCGGTGAGAGTGGGAAGCGACATCTCTTCCAGATAACGAGCGCCGTATATCCTTCTGGAAATGGAGGTGCTGGTGGTATTGCTGTGCCAGAGGGCATGGAAGTCATGAACGGAAGCAACGGTGTCAAAGGCAGTGGCGCCTACCTGCTTGACTGGGACGGCAAGCCAACCGGCGATGTGTCCAGGCTGCGCAAATTCCGAGACGAGGGCGCCCCTGCTATCATATGGGATCACACGACGACAATGTTGAGCAGATGCTCACAAAGCAAGAGGGCCGCCAGCTCGGAAGCTGAGGGAAGTGGCCGACCACCTCCAGTGGCGCCTAATTTGGTGAATTGGAGAGCTGGATGAGTGTCATTTGCACGGTGTTATGCATGTATTCCTTTATTGTTCTCTTGGGTCTGAGGCCACTCAAAGGCTATTGTGACCGAGCGCTAGAAGTTGTAGATACCCCTGGTGAAAAGACAGAAGTGGTAGCAAATGGTACATTCATGCTGGTTAAGTTTTAACAGCCATATATTACCGAAAGGAAAGTCGAAACCAGTTCATCCAATCCTGACGTGAAAGGCTATCAGATTAGGTTCGTCCATGACATGGAGATAGTGCCAGGAATCCCGGATTGATAATGGCCAAGGGCGCCCTTCAAACGGAAGGAGCTTCGTGCCGCCCACTCGGTTTATTAGAAGCGGAAGGGTTCCGTCTCAGCCCCGAATTCAAACAGACAAACAACAAACCTACACGTAGCCAGCACAAGCTGATCCCTACCTTAACCTTCAAACTTCGCTACGCGCACTATTGCGACGGCGGCGGAATGCAAAGATATTGATTCGAGGAACATAACATCGGAGAATAGTGTCTGGTGCTTTGGAAATGGAGTCGCCTACCCCACAGGCGCTCGTGTCGCCATCGCAGCAAACGCAATACTCATTAGACCTCGACGCGCTCAATCTCGACGATAGTGGGTCGCTATCGCCGATACAAAGCCCCAAACCGGATAAAATCGCAAGCGACGAGATTGAAGGACCGACAGATTTCACCATCAACATGGGAAAATGGATGAAAGGTGGTGGTACGCCTCAGAAACGACGCGGCATTGGAACGTGGAACTTTACCTCATTGGACAAGGCGCTCGATGAAGAGAGCATCATCGGCGCGCAAGAAGCGATGATCAAGGATGAGGTATCCCCGACGGCGCCATCAGAGATTGCGGATAGTGCCAATGGTCAGAGCGACCCGAGTGCTAGGGCAAACTCGATTGACAAAGCATCCGAGGCAGAAGACAGCAATCATGACAATAACAAGCATGCACACGGCACTCCCAATACAGAACTATATCCAGATGCAGACAATTCAGCCAAGGGGAATGACACATTGCACGACCTGACTCTCAACGGCATCACCGAGGGAAGCGTGACGCCCCGTCGCGAGGAAGAGAGTTCCATCTGGGAGCCTCAGTACAATTCATCCTCTTTGCGCCTCACCCGTCCAAAGAACCTTTTACAACCCACAGTGGAGGATTACAATAGCGAACTCACCCCTGCGCGTCCCCTCTCGGTGGTGCAACAACCTACCTTCAGCTTGACACCAGAACCCCCACGTCGAGCAGCCTCGGCGCATCCTTTTTCGCCTGGAAGGCCCTCGAGCCCCACTCTCTCGCCTGTGAGAACACCATTAGCCACCAGGACAGAAAGCGGGAATCCACGTCGTGCCCGGTCATCAGCGAGGAAGGGCGATGCGATCCCTGTACGCGCCCAGTCATCTGCTGGACCTGATGCTGCAACACCTGCTCGCACGCCACTTCTTCAAACCTGGTCCGATAAAGATCCGTCTGCCAAGGATGAAGAGCTACAACGGCTGCGAGCTGAACTCCAGGACGTTCGTATGACGTGGACCCAGACACAATCAATCGTTAAAACTCTGCGCGCCCAATTAGACGAGGAGCGTCGAAATACTAGCAGTCTGCGATCCGAGCTTGAACAAAGTAAAAAGCGAGAGCATCAGCTCCAGCTCTCCGCCGATACCACTCGTCGGGAGCAGCAGAATGAGATAGACCAGCTGGTGGACGAAATGGACAACGCTCGGAGCGCCGAAAAGGATATGCTACGTCTGGCTGAGAACCAGAGAAGGAACTTGGAGGCTGCTCAGCGTGCGGTGAAGGAAGCCCATCGATTGGCCGAAGAAAGAGCGAAAGAGCTAGACCAGATGCACGAATCTGAAGACGCAGAATTGCAAGAGATCAGATGGCAGCTGCAGCAGGCCCGGCAAGAGGAGAAGAGCGCCAAAGATGGTCTGGATGCCTCGAAAAAACAGATGGGAGAGCAAGGACGTGCCCACGATGAAGAAGTTCAGCGTCTCGGAAGAGATCTCGCTGCTGCTAGGAATGATTATAATCGTGCCAAGGATGCTGAGAAGTCAGCTCAAGAGCATTTACGCCTGCTGCGCCAGCAAATGAACGAGCATGCTACTGCTCTCAGGGACGAAACCCAGCGTCTTCGCAAGGAATTGGACGAAGCCCAGAGGCACGAAGAAAATGCACGCTCAGAGGCCGATCGTTACTACAGTGAACTGGAACATCTCAAGACCAATCAGGGAGCGATTCCGGACATCACAACTCAGGATGCAACCGAAGAGACGGCGCACGGCGCAGACAACGACGGGGCAATCCGCCGTGCTGAGGAGCTGAGACTGGGCTTGGAGAAGCAGTTGCACGATGCTCAATCGCAAATCACCACCATCACTCGTGAACGCAAAGCAGAACAAGAAGCCAGAGACAAGTACCAACGTGCGCAACAGAAGGCCGAAGAAGAAGCAAAGGCGCTCAAGGAGGAACTCGACATGTTGCAAAACTTGTCCAAGCTAGACGACGACGAAGAAAAGTCCTCCAGTGTGCTCTCAAAGGAGTTCAGTGAGCTGGAAGCTGCTTACCACAAGGCCGTCAAGCTCGCCGAAACTCTACGCTCAGATTTGGAAACTTTGAAGAAGCAACTACAGGATCAGCAAACACGACACGATCATCAGATACGAGACATGCACTTGCAGCTCGCTGAGCAAAAGGAAGCAGATGCTAAGCAACTTGCCGAGGAAAAGAGCGAGCACAGCCGAACAATCGATCTCATAGAAGAAGGCATGATGAGCGTTCGCAACGACCGGGCAGCTCTATCCGCCCAGGTCACAGCATTGGAGCAGGAACTGGAGCAAGCACGCAAGGACCTTGAGAAAAAGAAAGATGATGACCAGACGACGGCACTAGAACGAGACTTGAAGCAAGTCCGCAACGAACTTGAGGATATGAAAGATCTCAATCAGGCCTTTGACAGACGGGTCACTGAGATGATCAAAAAGCGAGAAGATGCATGGCGGGACAAACTGAACCAAGCGAACCAGAACAGGCGGTACTGGGAGGAGAAGGCAGCGAAACTCGAAAGTGATAGGGAAGCCATGGGCAAGGCGTTGCTTCGGCAGTGGGGTAGGGAGGAGTGTGGCATCACTGAGGACAAGAAGAAGAACAAGGCGCAGAAGTATGCCTACAAGTTCCCAGCATAAGACGTGCGTTGCAGGCTACTGCTATTCGGTTGCCTGGTAGTACTTTAGACTATCTCTAACACAGACCGAGCTCGGTTTGACCGGGCTGATAATGAATAACGTTCTATCATTTTGAGTCATGTCCGCATCATCTTAAATGGAGAATATCGTACCTGTTTGTGTATACAATGATCCTGATAGTCGAATGCGTTTCTCTTAACCATCATCCCTGCCGCTTATAACGCCTATAAGCATGCTGTCCTGACTCGAAACAGGAAGCATTATTTGCACTTTCATGTTATTTGCTGCTTGCGCTTGTGTTCTAGACAATCTAACCCAAAACGGTTAGATCTGTCCACTCTTTGCAGCAGCTTTTTGCATCTGCCATTTACTATTCGCATCTGCGTGTTTGGAGCACACAGTCGTTGCGGCAACTATTATTCTGAGAATCTCTGAATGTTTATGTACTATTCATTGTTCGAATATATGCTATCGTCGTAATCTGATCATTCCGCATATGCGATTCAAGGCGGTGTACTGAGCAGTTGTTGCTTTGTGCTGACCATATCTGATAGCGATACAGTACCTATGTGGTAGTCAAGGCAACCACGATTGATCTTCCCCATTCAGACGGTCGATCTAACCCGAAACGGGTAGATTCGCGTTTCGTTGCAAAGTACAGCATAAACTACAAAGTACAGTCAAGTGGACAAACAGCTACGTCTTCATGATAGTACGGGTTGATCATGATCTGCTGAATGGAGTGTATCACACTCGGAGCAAAGACTCGACTGTAATTTTCGTGGTACTACAATGACTTGCGTCGAGTAACAGATCTGTGTTGCAGAAAGGCACAAAGCTAACAGACCCCGCACGATACTGGGGTATGAAATTGGGTGTTGAGGTGGGAGCCACAGATACATACTCTTCCTGGGGGGTGGCAGCATTTTCCCGATGTTAGCAATTTTTCGAGGGGTAGCAGCACAAGCATGCAAGTGATGCTCAGGTCGGTATGCATCAACGCAGTTTGCAGTCAGTACTTGGATCGTTGTCGAATGGACTACCGCCTTGAGAAGCCACCTTTGATAAGTCCTCATCGATTGTGAGAACAAAGCCGAGCGTTCTAGTAATGCCAGTAGACGGGAAGCATGGTGCTCTTGTTGTGCCTTCGAGGAGCAAGGAGTATTACAAGCGTGACCATAAAGGGAGGTAGGACGGCGCGCAGGTAGATGACATGCCCTTCCTTGGAAAGTTTCTTGTCAACTAGGTGAAGAGAACAGCGCCCTTGCAGGTACTGCACGGAAGATGGGCATGCGCGAGACAGGGCAGTCATCATAGATCGCGCTGAAAGACCCGTAGTGAGTCTCCCGTCTACCGAGTAGACCTCTCGAATTTTCAGACTGTTTGAATTGGGGACGCGATTTCTTGCAACAAGCGGGAGACCGCTGATTCAGAACCTGTAAACGCAGACAACCCCCCCTGACTCAATAACCAGGAATAGCAGTGCACTAGCTGAGAAGGAAGATCAAGGCAGCATGGAGGCTCTCCAAGCGAGGCTTACGAGAGGTCGTGCTTTCTTGTTTCGATCATATCTTGGGCTCGCTTTTGAGGCTTCAAAGCTAGGTTCCATCGGAGAACATGATGAAGGTTGAGATTGATGTTGTGACTGAGAACCAGACGATTGCGATGGGTGAGAGAATAGAAAGGATATCATGTGCGGAAATGGTAGGTTGGGTAGCTCGCACGTTCAGCTCCCAACCTGATGAATGAGATGGAAACAAGAGTCCACTCACGTAACTTAGTGACGCAACGCACTCCTGACTACGCGCATGACGCACGCACTAAGAGACCCTGCGATGCTGAAATGCGTACTATGATATAAGAAAGGAAAAGACGCGACTCATATCTAGCACTCACCGACTACCTTGGAGGTAAAAAAGTAAACGGACTTGTCAAGAACCCTGCACGCCATGACTTGCGCAAACAGAACTTGCGCAAACAGAAAGGGGCTGGAATGCCGGGTTCGGCTTGTCATACGTGTGCGATGATCTGATATGATAATCTGCGGTGCCTGGATCCAGTATGACGGAGGGTGTGGGACAACAGGTGGGGTGTGCCAAAGACAGTAGTATGAAAGTTTAAGACCCCTACCCCACCACAGACGCGAACTGCGAGTGGACGCGCTTTAAACACCTTGATGAACCGCCGAGCTGGGCCCCACGAAAGCTGTTCAGGCAATCGCGGTTGGAGTCGGAGCAAGCCTACCTTATGCATACATAGACTTTGGGCTCGTGTTTGCCCGCTGAGTGCCGCCAGTACTGCCTTCGCTGCATTCACATGGCTGTCATTGGCCCGGTCATGTCCCGACATGGACGCCGAATATTAAAGAAGAGGGGAGTCGCGTGACATGGTGCCATCGAATGGACCGTGCTGCAGGCAGCATTCCATGGTGGAGCATACTCTAGCGGAGGGGCAGGGGATCGATTGACTAAGGTATTTCATGTCCAATGTCGACATCTGAAATGGTCTCATGTGGTCTGAGAAGTTCGTCAGTACTTGGGCATAAGCGTTAGCTTTATATAGCCCAAAATTTCCATCCGCTTTTGTTTCTTCAAGCCTCCTCCCAGACTACCACTCTAAGAGACACTCACGCCTGCCAGAAGTACAACTTGACAGTGCCTCCACACATTACCGTATGCAAAGTCAGTGAACTGAGGCTACCAAAAACGATAATATGGCTAACGCATTCATAGGCATTCATCTACACAAAGCTAATACTACAACAACAACAACAACAACAACAAAGACATATACACCCCCTAGCCACTCCACAAAATGCAAAGCATACGCCACTATTCTAGCTCAGTTCGTGTCGGCCAGATGAGCACCAAGGACCGACTCAAGTTCATGGCAACCATGGGATACATCTGCATAGCTTTCAGCGCACCGTTCGCAGGAGCAGCAGAAATGAGCAGACGTACTCGCAATGATGCCACATTCGCCAAGATGTACGTTGATGTGTAACCTTGGGTCGGACTATCAACCGTCTAATGCAACATGATAGGCGACCATTGAGCTTCAGGGACTGTCTTCCATCTTGTGGTTCAAGACTGGAAGACTTTGGTGGAGTATGGCGTAGATAAGAGAGGCCGTCTGTCGAGTCTCTTGTTTATGCAGCTGGTGGCATGGGGTTCTTTACAGGCGCATGGGAAGTGGACGGCATGGTGCCGATGCGATGGCGTTCAGATCGCGACAGGCATCCATGATGATGAAGTCGCTGTTTTTTGTTCAGGGTATACCAAAGACTCACTGGTGGGAAAGCGAAAGGGTGAGAGGAGATGAGGTGACAGTACTTGGAAGAGACCGAATTACTCCTTATAATGCCTACTTCAAACAATGTTGTACAGGGTCATGCATGCGTTCAATGCATAGACTGGCAATCAACTGAATCTGTCACCCTTCTTGCTCCTAAAAGGCTGACTCGTCTCAAAGACGGGAGCGCCGCTGTCGCTCTCTTCGGCATGACCTGCGGCCGGGGACACATCTACCTGAGCCTCTTTACTCGGACTTGCGTGGCCATCACTCTTTAGTGGTGGTGGAGGTTGTGTGTACTGGAGGCGACGCTGGACCTGGCGCCTACGCTCTTCTGCTTCAGCGCGCTCAGCACGATCAGCATTGATGCTCTTCTTTGCGAAATAGTAGGAGCCGCCGCCGGCGACTACGAGGATTCCCCAACCATAACTGATTTGTCGGTCAACAGGTGGAGGATGGTAGCAAGAGGAGAGTACTTGGTAGCAGTGCGGAATCCAAGTCTAGGAGGACATACCCGACCGATCTAACCTGGATGGAAGTGGTAAGCGGGAGGGATTATACGCATGGAAAGAAGACTAGATGATACTTACTGTGTTCATTGTGCTTCTAAGTCAAGACTCGAGACGATTGGGTGTAAAGGTTCAGGTTGAAGTCGAGGTGAATTGTGGAGCGAAGTGATGTGATGATGGGAATGATGGGAATGAATAGATGTCAAAGAATGGAAAGTTAATGGCATCACCTGATACCGGCAACGCGCAACGACGGGAGGCGGAACCTGAAGCGGAAGTGCCAAGAGATTACTCCGATAACGCCAAGACACCTTACTAATCGCGGCAGCCTGTGGCCTGGGCACAGGGATGTTAGGTTGTACAACACACCTCAGCCATCCATCATTGTCACGCCCAGCTTTACTCTCTCCATCAACCTCGTCACATTCGACAGGTGTCGCGCTCCTAGGTGTCATATCTCATAATGGCGCCTAAACGCAAGGCTCCTGCTGTCAACGGCAGAGCTGCCAAACGAGTGGCGTCTGGGGTGAATACGCCCGTGAGCATGGGCAGTAGCGATGACGACTTCTCGGATTATGGTGATGTCGAAGATGAGCCCGAGTACGAACCACAGCAGGACCTTGACAGTCAGTGGTTCATTTCCGCCCTCTGAAGGTCAGTCCTGGGTCGGTGCTGACAGGTGCGCAATGTAGATGTAGTCAAGAAATTCCAAGCATCGTCATATCGTCAAAGCGACAAGAAGCTCCATGACAAAGACGCCGCGAGCCGTCTCTTCAAATCGAATCGTGACCTCTCTGATCTCGAATTGAAAGCCGATCATGCTGTGCGACCGCTATGGCTAGACCCAGAAAAGGGCAAGGTTGTCCTCGAGACCTTCTCCCCTTCATTCAAACAGGCTCAGAACTTCCTCATCAATATTGCTGAGCCGCAATCGCGCACCACTAATGTCCATGAATACACCATTACTGCCCATAGCCTTTTTGCCGCCGTTTCCGTCGGCTTGACTACCGACGACATCATTCGCCAGCTCGAGACCTTTTCCAAGACGAAACTGCCTGAGGGTCTCAAGAACTTCATCTCCGCTGCCACCCAGTCTTTCGGCAAAGTGAGGCTGGTCCTGAAGCACAATAAGTACTGGATCGAGAGTTCGGATCCTTCAGTCCTGCAAATGCTGTTGCGCGATCCCGTCATCGGCGCTGCGAGAGTTCAAGAGACGGATGAACTTGTTCAAGAAAAGGCTCCACAGATGGCTGGCCTTGTCATTCCCGGTACGAAGGATGCTGCCGGTGTAAAGCAAGCAGAGGCCCACGCTGCACAGCAAAAGAAGAAACAAGATGAAGACGAAGACGACGACGACGACGACGACAAGGATAAAGAAGAAGGTGCCAACAAGAAGACCGCTGACCAGGACATGGCCGCCTATCTACGAGAAGAAGACGACGACGATGATGCCGATCAGGTCCACTCTTTCCAGATTGACGGAAACATGATACAGCAGGTTCAGGAGCAATGCAACGTGAAGCTACAACTGCCTCTCACTGAAGAGTATGATTTCCGAAACGACGACGTCAATGCCAATCTTGACATTGACCTGAGACCTTCTGCTCAGATCCGTTACTACCAGGAGCATGCTCTTAGTAAAATGTTCGGTAATGGACGTGCAAGGAGTGGCATCATTGTTCTACCATGCGGCGCCGGGAAGACTCTGGTTGGTATTACTGCGGCATGCACTGTCAAGAAATCTGCTATCGTCTTGTGCACCTCTGCCATGAGTGTGGTCCAGTGGAAGTACGAATTCTTGAAATGGTCAAACATCAATCCTGATGATATCGCCATC
Source organism: Delphinella strobiligena (assembly GCA_009982845.1). NCBI lineage: Eukaryota > Fungi > Ascomycota > Dothideomycetes > Dothideales > Dothioraceae > Delphinella > Delphinella strobiligena. The sequence goes on from JAADKB010000010.1 coordinate 1,197,984, forward strand.
TTCACCTCGGGAGAAAAGGAGAAGCTGAACGCAAAGGCCGGTATCATCATCTGCACTTACAGCATGGTTACTCAAAACACACGACGTGCCCATGACAGTCAACAGGTCATGGACTTCATCACTTCCAGAGAGTGGGGTCTCATGGTGCTGGATGAGGTTCACGTTGTCCCCGCAGAAATGTTCAGAAGGGTTACCTCCAAAATAAAGACCCATTCAAAGCTGGGTTTGACTGCCACTCTGCTTCGAGAAGATGACAAGATCAAGGATCTGAACTTCCTAATTGGTCCCAAGCTCTACGAGGCAAACTGGCTTCAGTTGTCCGAAGAGGGTCACATTGCTCGCGTCCAGTGCGCCGAAGTCTGGTGTCCCATGACCACCGAGTTCTACTCCGAATATCTCAAAGCCAACACCACGAATAAGCGATCTCTCTTGTCTACGATGAATCCCAGAAAGTTTCAGGCCTGTCAGTTCTTGATCGACTTCCACGAAAGACGTGGCGACAAAGTCATCGTCTTTTCTGACAACGTCTATGCCTTGAAGGCCTTTGCTCTCAAACTCACAAAGCCCTTCATTTACGGCGACACTCCACAAAAAGAACGTGAAAACGTGCTGCAGAACTTTCAACAAAACGAATCTGTCAGAACCATTCTCTTGTCCAAGATCGGCGACACCAGTCTTGATCTTCCTGAGGCTACTTGCCTCATTCAGATATCCAGTCACTATGGATCACGTAGGCAAGAAGCCCAGAGGCTTGGTCGTATTCTGCGTGCCAAGCGAAGAAACGACGAGGGTTTCAACGCCTTTTTCTACTCGCTTGTCTCCAAAGATACCAACGAGATGTTCTACTCGTCAAAGAGACAAGCTTTCCTTGTCGACCAAGGCTACGCCTTCAAGGTCATCACACATCTCAACGGCATTGATCGTATGGAAAGACTCCACTACAAGCAACAGTCCGAGCGTATGGAACTGTTGCAAGACGTTCTTCTTCAGGGTGAAGAAGCTGGCGGCGTTGAAGATATCAAGGATGATCTATTCAGTGGCAGGCAGCTTCCGAAGGGTCACAAGAAGAAGGGTGCCGTGCGGAGGACGGCAGGTTCGCTCGCTGAGCTTGCTGGTGGAAGGAATATGGCATACATCGAGTACAACAAGAGCCAAAACAAGCAGCTTTCGAAGGGCCCCAAGAGCAAGTTCTTCAAGACCATTCAGAAGACGAACGAGAGGATCAAAAAGGTCAGGGAAGAAGGGTCATGATGGATGCATTTGCAGTAATCCGCTAGGAAATTTTCATGATGGGACAGATACTGCAGTGACATTCTCCAGCGTTTTTTGGCTCGGTCACACGATAGGTGGATTGTGATGATTATCCTTACTAGAGTTTTATGAAACCAACTCTCACTGTTATACCCAAAGGTCAACGAACAAAAATTTTATGAGAATGCAGTGCAAGTCTGGCACTCACTTAGTCCCTTGAATGTTGTCTCGATCTATTCATGAAAGATGGTGGGCGACCCTGTCGCTTATTTTAATCCTTGCTCAATATGACAAGGCTCTTCGCGACCACGACCACGTCCAAGCACTCGACACCTATTAACCTTACTCACTCTAGAATGTCGAGATGCTGATCGAGTAGTAGACACACATGCGCAGGTAGCGCTACAGCAGTGTTGCATCGTTACGCGTCAGGAAAGCAAGTACGACATGAGACTAACCGCCATAGGTTAGGAAGGTCATGCTCCTGCCATGATTGCCTTGGACGAGCTACGTGGGAGACTCATTGTGACTGCGGAAATAAGCAGCATATGGAGAAGAGCACAAGTGTTCCAGGACTCAACCTACTTGTAGAAATGGTTGACGACAAAATGCTCATCATCGCCAGATTTTGGGTGGATGGCCCTGTCCAAATGGCTCTGTGATTGTTTCTCCAAATGGTATCTGGTACTCTCTCCTGACTGACTGACATGAGCGCTTATATTCATACTCCTTGTTTTACCGGCTCTACACAGGGCCCAGGCTACTG